>OX443564.1:60179224-61379224 GCA_949372485.1 Cheilosia soror
AGGTTGAAACGTGGCGGTGTGCATTATGTTTATGAAAAGGAAAGGGGAAAATGTTAACTGTCATAACATGATGTATGGTTTGTTCTCATGAGGTTTATTAATTCTTTGGTATAGGACACGAAATAAACTTATCAACTTGCAGAGATGTTCGATGAAATTGCATCACAAAATAAAGAAAGGATTTCGAAAAAAAATTTCTTTTTGTTTGTACATACCTACGTAGATATAGGTGAAAAGGATTTCGTTAAAAGAGGACGTCCTAGTAAGTAAGTAAGTCTTAATATTGAACACAAACCAGTAAGAACTAGACCGCCGACTTCCCGTACACCTACCCGATTCCCCCCGGAAAAATTTCCCTGTCTGTGAATACGTGTAAATGTCAAAATTAATGGCGGCAATGATTTTCCATGCTATATCATGGGCCTAGGATTTTTCAAGTATGCGTGCGTTAATGGCGCTTCTTTGATTTTGTACAGCACCAATCTATGAAAAATCTTGGGCCCGCCGGCATGCAGCTTGTAGGCAAAGTCCGTTATGTGGGAGGAGTCGACGGTCTGTTCTTACTGGTTTGTGATATTGAAAATCTTCCCTTTTACTTCAGATGTCACAGAAGTAAGATCAAGCATGATTTACTGATTTTAGATATTTGAGCACCTCGAGAGGACTTGCAGAACTTGAAGAGATAGGTAAAAGAAATAAATAAATCTCAGCATTATTTGTACGGTGAAAGGACATCATTTGATCTGATTTGAAGATTCAGCGTGCAATAATCTCTAAACGCATAAAACCGGTGGTCTTCATCAATGACGGTATAGGACGGTAGTCCACCATAGAACAAAACAATTTTGGAAAATACTCAGAAATTCCAAATCGACATCCACCAGCCACCACCTCTTCATAGATCTTAAGGTCACCTATTGATAGCGTATATAGAGATGAGCTAAAACGAGCCAATCCCAGCTCTGACATCATTGACAAACTCGTTCTTTTGTGAGGTTCGAGAAATTTTGTTGCTCCATAAGGGTAGCTAAGAACACCACTGAACCGAAGCGTTCGATGTCTGAAGAGGTTTTAGACAAAGTGACGCACTTTCATGCAACTTCATAACATCATAGCTACTTGAAAGAATTATGCGAAACTCACAAGCCAACTCTGAAGATGTATAGTTTTTTAAGTCAGAAAAGTATGGAAAACAAAGCCATTAGGTCTTTGTGGTCACACGACTGGTTAGGTTAGATTACGGTAAACAGGGTAAACTAGGAATCTCCTATTCGATGTCTGTGAGAATTGAAATAAAAATGTCCAAAGAAGGAACCTAAACACTTTCCCTCCAAAATCACTTAAATTCCCTTCACACCTTGGGTAATATTGCTGACGAGATGCTCGTAGATTATATGATTATATATCACACCTGGAATAGTCGGTTTCTACAGAAGGCGTCAGACGGCAGCAAGAAACGGTATCCATAACGCGACATACGACTGTGATGATGATGTGATGATGAATGATCTTACCGTAAGAGGATGCCACAAAAAACTGGCTTGTTAAGATGATGTAGCGCGTCGTAAGGGCGGCGAAGCAATAAGTAATATCGGAGAAGGTATACTAAAGAAGATACTGCCGATATAGTTACTCAGCTCAAGGTGATCGATTCCTGCGATATACCTCAACATCAGAAGGTTTTATAGGTGTGCCAAGCAATGGATTGCCAGCTTTAGAACCAGAACTCAGGCTTTTCCAAACATCGAATAAAATATAGGTACCGATGCGCTGGACTGGAAATTTTAGTATATAGACGTTTTATTTCAACTGCTAAAAGGATAATGAGGACAAGACAAAGTATATGCTTTCCACAAAAAAGGACACCCAACACCGAATATCACTATTAGACAGATATAACTTTAAGGACTTTGTCCACCTAGGCTGTGCTATGAACTCAGACAATGACACTAGCCCTGAGATTAAAAGAAGAATAACTCTTGCCAATCGCTGTTTGTTTGAGCTAAGAACGCAACTGAGTAGCAAAGCCATCTACCGAAGAACTAAAGTGACCCTTCATAAGACACTAATCATCCCAGTCCTTCTCTATGGTGAAGAGGTGAAAAGCGGAAGAAGCAACTCTTGGTTGTTTTGAGAAAAAAAATCCTTCGAGTAATTTTCAGTCACGTCTGTATAGAATGGAGGAGGAGATACACATTGGTACCAACTGTGCGAGCTGCACAGCTACTTTGACCGAGCCAGAAGAGTAAAGGTCCAATGACTGAGGTGGCTGGGTGGTGAGGTGGCTCTGGCCAGAAAGATGTTCGAATGCAAACCCGATGGACGGCGCAGTAGAAAAAGACCGCGACTCAGGTGGTGCACGCAAGTGGAGGACCTTAACCAATTTAGCGTTCGAAACTGGAGACAGCTGGCCGGAGACGCTTGTTGGTTGAGACCCAGTTCCACCCCGGGCGGTACCGTCACCTTAAGTAAGTAAGTAAATAAAAGGGCACAATGCAGATGCAGTAATAGGCCAAGAGGAAAACATACGTCCAAAATGAATGAAGAACAAGTAAAAGTGTTATCATCGGCCTGGCCGATGCTTTGATACCCTCCACTAGGTACACGCGTGTGTCTAATATTGGTTTTGTATGGGAGGTAGCAGAACTACTTTACCGACATAAACAATTTTCAATACCAACCTGACAACGGTAAAAAGAAGTTCACTCACAAAATTTCATTCGCCTAAGTCGATTCGTTTGGACGCTATCATGTTTTCAACAGACAGACGGACAGATAGACAGACGGACATGGCTAAATCGATTCAGAATGTGATCCTGATTCAGAATATATATACTTTATAGGGTCTCCGGTGAATGAAAATGTCATTACATTTGTAACGCTTCTTGGCGTTACAAATGTAATGACAAAGTGAATATATACCTTCCTGTGGAGGGTATAACAAGTTCCAGCAATAAATACAAATATAAATATAGATGTGGTTGCAATAGCTATAAAAATCCTTAGTCAGCAGGATGTGATAGTTGAACAGGGAAGTTCATCAAAAAATGGTGACGACGTCATCAACCAAGTATGAATCGAAGGAAACATGCCCGGTGACTGGACTTTCAGCCCCATAGCCCCCTCTACACAAAAGCGTTTGCTATTATATGTACCTACTTTCTGCAAGAATTGTCGAGGCATAAACCCTGCTACCATATTAGAACCTACCATGTGAACATCTCAAATCGTTCTGCATGATGCAAATTTTTACAATAAAACAAATATACAAGGAGCTAATGGCACTGTTTTCTAAAATTCCCGAACGAGACATGTGATCTGCGTCAAAGAAATGTTTTCCAAACAGAAGAAGCACAAATTAGCAATAACCTTCACTGCTAGAACGGCTTAAAGGGGTATATGGAATGGATAGGTTCAAAATGGATAATTTGATTCTGTGTGCTGATTGCTACATGTGGAACTCCACTCCTATCTAAATAAAAAATTGTAAGAAATTCAAGACTCTCCATATCTGTTTTGTTTGTCTTCAATTCCATTAAAACAGTCAGCATAATATATTCCAAATTATGGTGGAATGTCATGAGGAGCTTGAAGGTAACAAAAAGGTTGATGAACTCTTCCCATAAGTTTCAAATTCTTCGGCAAGGAGATGTGCTATCATGTGACAGAAAGTGGGCTAGGCATGTAACTACGCGAAAGACACTATCTTCAATAAACGAATGGCAGCCTTTTTGAATACAGAATTAACTGTCAATTAAAGGTACAAACATATAGGTAGACTCATGATGAGATAGTTATGTAGATCAAATCCATAATCTCTTCTCTACCCCTATGGGGATGGGGGAAAAAATCGAGAGTTGTATAGTTATGAAAAAAAAAAATTAGTAAAGGATACAAATTTAGACACTGAACAAATTTACGCGTACAGTGTGCACTTGTATACGGAGTTATCCTTCAACAAACGTTCGACACACCAGAACTACTATATCAAAATAGGGAAATAAATATAAATATATCAAAGCATCCCATCAAATTTGATTTAACTGTGTACCATCCCTCCAACAGCTACGGCTCAGTATATAGACCCTACGTTTGCCAAAATAACATAGACCGCACACTGTTAACCAAAATCCTAATTACATTACAAAGTAATGCCCTATACACAAGAATATCATCCTGTCCTGTGATGCTCCAGAAACACACACAGATACTCATCATATCAGATACAAAACTTTACAACTCACCTGCTTAATGCAATAATCAGAGGTGTTTTCGACTGCAGCAATTGTGATAGTTCTCGTTCGGTTAATATACTCCTCAGGCGTACATCCAACGGTGAAGCAACGTCCTCAGCTTTCTGATAGAAATTCTCCACGGATGGCTGACGTTCGGCTAGTCGCTGCAAATGTGATAGAGAAAAATATTAACTCAATCTTCCTACACACACGGTAAAGTTTAATTGAATTTCTAATCATCGTAGTGAGAGTGTGATGCTGGGATTATAGAGAGTCAACCGAGTTATGAAGTGGTGATGATATTTTAAATTCACAAAAAAAAAAAAGGACACTCCGAAATTTTAATTAAGAAACTTTTCCAAGTGTGCGCTATGCACACATCATGCCGGCAACTGGCAAGGGTGCAGTGCAAATTCTGTTTTTGACGATCTGTATTTTAATATTGACAAAAGTTTGACACACTCCACATTCTCTGCTCTCGGTCTCCAACTGTGCGGTTGAAGTTGATTTATGCGTTTTCCAAATAATGCTTCACTGGTTGTGCTTACTCTTTGTAAGTATCGCGAGGACTTTGGTGAACAGAACTTTAACATGACTGGTGGATGATTTGAAGAAAATCGACTTCGATCTTACAGAAACGCCAATGAGTACTGATTGAATAGTGCCTACAGCAGTGATGAGGGCGTATCACACAAACAACTAATTTGAAGGGGAACCAGAACCAGACATGAACACATGTCCATTTGGTAGGTATTAAATGTGTGCCACAGAGCCAAAATGCTGATTAGAATCCCTTGGGAAAGCTGATTAGCCTAAAAGGTTCGAATCAAATTTGTATTTATGGTTTGATGTTGCAATTGGTGGGAGGTGGCTTTGTACTATAATTGGAGTAGGTATATGTGGCGAAATTGAGTACTGACCTAATTTTTAATAAACCAATGGAATTGGTTATAAAAAAAATTTAAAATAATGAATCAATACAGAATAATTTTTAATAAACCAATGGAATTGGTTATAAAAAAAATTTAAAATAATGAATCAATACAGAATGATTAACTGTATGCTATCGAGAAGGTGTCCTCAACAGTCGCATCTCTGTACAGACTAATGACAAAAATATTGAAGAACCGACGATACCCTGTAATGACCGCAACCGGCGGTTAGAAATTTGACTCGACCTGGCTGAAAGACAAGTTTTCAGCAACAGAGTAGGTTATGTTAGGCTAGGTTAGAGTGGCAGGCCGCATTGAGTGCAGCCTCACTTAGGCCAGAGTAAGCCCATTGTGTTACCACAGGATCTAATGATCTCACAACTACCAGTTGAACCAAGAGGAGCTGAGAATGAAGCGTTGGCGGCAGCTTATGCTTGTATTAGCAAGTTCGCCAAGATTGTCGAAGAAGTATTCTCCGAGATATACTTTTCTACGAGCTGAAAGAGCTGGGCACGTGCATAGAAGGTGAAGAATTGTCTCTACCTCCTCCTCCTCCTCGTCCATACAGCTTCTACAGAAATCATTGGAAGGGAGGCGCATCCTGAGAGCATGTCTCCCAATAATGCAGTGTCCCATGCAGTGTCCCATGATGACACCTACTAATGTGCTTATATTGGATCTTTTTTGTTTTACAAGATCGTTGGAGCGTTTAGAATCCAGCATGGGCAAGATCTGTTTCGTGATGGAGCACGTGGCGCAATTTGACCACTTTCGATTAGTGGTGCTTATCGCATTCTGTTTAATAAAAAGTTTACACGTAGCGAGAGGCATTATAGAGATTCTCCTTTTCCGGTAGAATCGACAAGGTTGTGTCATGCCCGGCACCCATATAAGGTCAATGTTGAATTGTTCCGGCATCTCGTTAAGAGACAAGCGACAATTGAGGGCGGTTTTGGACTTGAAGATGACCGAATCCAGGGATTTAATCGCGGCTTGACTATCGGTAAAAATCACGACATCCCTAGCGGATAGTATACCTTATACCGTAGCCACGTTAGGGCCTCCTTAATCGCCATGATTTCCGCCTGGAACACGCTACAGCGATTAGGAAGACGGAAGGAGATCATACAATCTAAATCTTGGGAGAAAACACCCCGCCTACTCCTGTTTCCGTTTTGGACCCATCTGTATAGAAGCAGACGGATCTCTTGTGAGACTCTACATCACTCTCCCAGTCAGTCGTGGAGGGTATGCAGGTTACAAAATTCTTACTGAATTGGAACTGGAGTGTAACTTTGAAAATAGAAAACAGTCATACAACTACTGAACGCTAGACACATGCATTGATCCATAGCAATGACGCATCAGGAATGTCACTTTGCTTTCTCTATCAGGGATATTATGTGCGGTTTAGTGGTTTTAAAAATAATTAAGCTTTGACAGCTACAGTTCGCAATTTTATTCTTCTGCGATTACCGCTCATTTTCTTTCTAATGACTGCGGTAGTCCTTAAAATTGTCGAATTTGCAGCTCAGAAGATAAACGAGCGATTGCTGAAAGTCTGCGTTGTATCATCGGATTCCTTTAATATTAACGTAAAAGTACCCCATGGATCTATGCTTTCCTTAACTCAACTTTGAAGTTCTGTGAAGTTACCTATATTGAGCAAAGAGGTAAGTATTTCAGCACACAATAACTGCTTCTTCCATATAAAGCAAATATCCTCCACGAATATTGCTCACATAAATGGCTGACATCAGACTACAAAAACGTCCTAAATAGAGTCCAGTTTCATACTGAATGGCCCTTCAGAGACCAAGTATTAAACCAACTATTGAAGGAATCGTAAAGGGTGCCAAATTGTCAATAATTAGGATAGCTCAGGGCTGCTGACATATTTCAGGCGACCTGAATGCTGTCCCAATCTATATCTACCGACATTAAATCCTTGTTGTTATATCCATACACTTAACTAGCTACGTATTGTATTTATCACGAAAAATCTGCAAACAATTGTCGACAGGTGTATATGAATTATCGAGAGCTTTTTCTGGTCCACTTGAACCCTAACGAGCAACTTTAATAGACAACGAGAGAGGAACATAAGGCACAGCTCGGGTATGAGGTACGTCCTACAAATACGTAGCACTTTGGAACTACTTCGGAAACAACTTCAGTTACGACCTCTTCACTCCTTAATCTTTGCTATAATTTCCTTACAACATTCTCATCAAAAAAATCACTTTAAACATTTCCAAAACCGACACAAAATATGCTGCATAGAACTCAAGACGTCCATTTTGAAAACCCCGCACGGTATACCTAGCATCGTCCAAGACCCTATATCTGTCAACAGTCCTAAAGCACCACATCGCCATTATATCGGTCATTCGAAAATAACCAGACAGCGCCAGCGCTTCAAAGAAATAAAATCATAAGTTCTCTCAGCCCCTTATGATGTGCAGCTGCCATACTACCTGCACTCTTAATGTCAGAAATTGCGCAAATAAACCGAAAGTACTTAAAATGGACGTGACTCAATGGTCTCCATTATGTCATAGTACTGTTCCTTTCCACCATCAAAAAGAAAAACACCGAAGTCGTCTAAAAATAGTGAAATTCACTTTTTAGAAAAAAAAGAACGAATTCACTTGGACGAAAATATCGCGAGTTGCACCTCGGAATATCCACACAAAAAAAAAAGTACGAAAATTAAATAAACATATTGACAAATGGAGAACATGACACATTGTTATATTTTTAAATTCGAGTTCGAAAAAAAATCAAATCGAACCGCAAAATGCCGGCCATAAACATAAACATTCTCCATTAAGTGATTTTCAATTTCATTTCCTAGGTCATGTTGAACTTAAACTATGCAGATCCACGCACATGCACACGCACACCTTGTAAACAATGTAACGACGAACACTTTGTAAATATTAAGAAATACTTTTCAAAATCGAAAGTGAATATTAATTCAACCGTTTTTGCACTGCGAGATGACAGCTACTACTACTGCGGCGATGCAGGACAATATTCGTTTGAAAACTGAATGAAGATCAGTTCGCTTCGGTTGCGATCGCGAAATATTGTAAAAATAGCGCAAAATGCCAGCAAGTCAGACGACCGACCGACACGTATGGATGTGCAGAGGAAGAATTGAAAATGTAAATACAAAATTCGCAAGAGAACACAATTTACGAGCACCGAAATGAATCTAGAACTAAACAAACTTGGGGATTAGCAGAAAGAGTCATTTTTGTAAACAACGATGATGCCGGCTAAAAACAAACCATCAACGGAATATATTGCGATGTATGCACATAATGCTCTGCGCAATGGCTAGCCGGCGAATTGATGTTGTTTCCGTGGTGGGTTTTCAATTTGTTTTGTGGGGAATTGTTGTGATACTCACCATGAAGTATTATAGTAGTTTAGAAATCCATGTCATACTTTTTGGCGGAACGCAGAAAGATTTCAAATTCAAATCAGAATTGTGATTAACGGAAAATAGGATGGGGGTAGATCATATTGGCATGTATTTCGAAAGCGTTACAACTTCCTGTCATTCACAATGTTAAACTAAATTATTTATTTTAATTATTTATAATGAAATCATGCCTTAAAAAATGATTGCACTGCTTGAGTGAAAAATATCTTCCGAACTAAAGCTGGGAAAGGCGAATTGGACCAATTCCAGCTATGGTTACGTATTTTAAACTTCCATTATCTGCGATCGATGTTCGATTTTCACCCCTAGCGAGGGAAGAAAGAGTTTATTTAATTTTCGAAAGCAAGTTGGCCCAACGAACTTGACAGTCTGGCAAATTGACCACAATCGAAGTTCTCACACAACCATTGTCCAAGCTATTGGTCTCTTACGTAGGTTACTGCTATCCAATTAGAAACAACTAATAGCCTATTGCACACTAGAAATATACTTGTCTCTTACTCTAATTTCTTTGTTTTCAGAAAATCGGTAAAATGGACTTCAGTGTCACATCAGCTCTACAGATCCGCCGTCTAGGTATTAAATAGTCACAAAGCAAGTCAATAGGAGAGGAAATGCTCCACGATTTCTTCGAATAATTTGCATATTTTAGATTTGTTTAAGTCCAGCAATTTTTTTTTTTTTTAATATTTACTTCTCCCGGGAAAGGCGAACTTATAACGCTTCAAAATAGCGCCCCGAGATGCTTGCTGATGTTCTGAGTCTTTAGCAAAAATGAAGTGAGGCCAAGTAAGTATGGGCTTTATGTCTATACCGCCCTTCCTACTTGACAAATGAAAACGACATACGGGCATAATTAGTTTCATGAATAGATACATCTAGCAGAGTTGTGCCATCGACCTCTGTTTTCAACTCTGTGTATAAAGTATAACTCATAACCTGTTAGTCGTCTTGCATCTTCGCAAGATTAAACCCCGTAGCCCCTTATAGTAGGGCAAATTAGAAAAGGTTAGACAAAGGGTCTTAAGAACCGTCACAAAATACTGGTACGTTTAGTAGGCTCATCGCGATCCCTTCAATTCAATTCAACTTTATTGAGACATATACAAAATCCGTACATTTGTTTTGTTAACTTATAGATCTATAATATTAGCCGACTTTTTAACAGGTATGTCTGGCTGAACTTCAATTAAATTAAATTCATTATTTAACTATTGTTAGTAGGTATAAATATTTATAAATTCTTTTATTTTGGTGTGTACACTTGCTCCCGGTGTACATTGTGAACAATGCTTCTAATGAGCCCTTAATATTAATTTTTTAAAATATGACTAGAACTAATACTACTATAAACTAGACTTATACTTAAAAGCAAAAAAATTATATAATTATATTATACATAAAAAACTAAAAAAAAGGGGGTTAATTGGGTGAAGTCGTTTATTAATGCCACCCATTAGAGTAAGTACATAAACGTAGCTTTTTCTCCTTACTGATTTATATATTACTATATGAACAAAAAAAAGATAAAAGCAAATGTGACGATGGTCTATATTATGTACTTCGAGTCAAAATAAATTTATCCTCTAAGATTACCAGGGAGTGCCTTTTCATCGCGATCCCTTTATGGGAGCAATCATTTAATATAAGGAAACAACTATGCACTTTTCTAAAGCATCTTATTTCCCCACAGAATTTTAATTTATATATTCGCTTTTATGCTGTTGCCGAAAACTCTGTTCTACGTACGCAAACGCTAGAGCCTGATCAGTATAGTTCGTCTGTTCATTTGGTCTTATTACTGGCATTTCTTTGGCATACTTCTCTTTGTGTGTGTGGCAAATCCTATATAGCTAGGATGTTACCTATAATTTTTTGTGTATGAAACATTTTAGGTCGGTCGGATTTAATATACCTACTAATGAAAAAATATGTTTCTCAGCAAATTTTTAAATTCTGTCTTAAATGTGCTGCATGATCCTTACCTAATTGTTTTTTAGGGAACCATTTCAGAGTTTTAAAAAAAGGCATAATGGTGTGAAACTTTAGATTTGGTTCGACAGAAATACTTTTAGCCTAATACTTCGTACAAAGCTCAACATAAGTGTTGCCAATCTCGTTTGTAAGGACGGTGATTCCCTGATATTTGAGCACGTAAAGCTTTACTAGTCTTAATTAGGGCAAAGTCGTAATAAGTAAGAACTGTAGGCTAATAATAATTATTACATTGTTTTGAAACTCTCAGCTGTCTGGAAATTAGATTTTATAGGTACACGGTGCTATTCTGTTGTTAAATAAAAGGTTAAGTATTCAAATTAAAAGCAATACCCTAAAATGCTTTCTACAATATTCAAATAAATAAAAATCCAAACCAGTGCCAGTGCAGACAAAATTACTACTGTGCCAACTTGCGTATCCCTTCCAATCCCGTCAACCAAAAATAGTCGACAATTATTAAAGTTTTTGTACAAACAAGAGGTGGGAAAGATGAATTTACCATTAGGCGCAAGCTTCAAATACTGATTGCATTTTACAGCTCATTATTAGGATATCTTAGACCTATACATACAGAAAATCCAAAATCTATACGACACGCCCCAGGCGCAGGACCACATCCTTAGACGTAAGGACCTAAAATTTGCCATGTGTGTGTAGTTTCGTAGTGCGCTGAAGATTTTGCAAAGTTCTAAATTTTAAAGAGTTGAAAAGGGGATGCGAACCTTTTTTTATGAATTTGTGTGAAATTACATGAAAACCAATATACAAGCTAAATCTATAAACTTCAAAATGTTGACAGTATTTTGCTGAACACTAAAGACTTTCACTAAAATGGGATTTTGAGAAATTCGTCTACTAAAGGGTAAAAAAGTGTGTGCAAACTTTTTTTCCTTACTTTACTTCATCCAACTTGCCATAACATTCTTAAATCTAAATCAATATAAAAAAAGTTTGAAACCGTTTCTAGGCAATATTTCACCGAACATTTTGAGCTATCATTCATCTTTCGACTTTGTCCCGAAGCCGAGCTATATTAAACTTAAAACAGATTTTATTCGACAAAATGCGAAAAAGTGCAAAAAAAAAAACTCAAAATGATTCCAATAGCTGTTCTGCTTTGGGGTGATGGGCGTACAGTGAAGGTATTAGATAAACAGCATACCTTACTCATACTGCGAGTATGGAGTTGGATTGTGGACACCATATTGGATTGTAGAATTGTGGAGTGCATATACACTCTGTTAGATTTTTTTATTATTCTATCAGTTGGGAGGCAAATAGAATTGGAAATGTCTTGAAGTCAGCAGACGTTAATTTCTGTTGTTAGGTGACTTTTAAGATATAAAATGTTTCTTTTTTGTACGGGAGGTTCAGCACATCTTTGTCACAACAACTTTCTTGGACGCATCGAAAACAACTCACTAAAGCTTAATTGTAATCCGATGAATGCTTCAGGAACGCATAGAAGTAGAACAAACAAACATACATTTTTGTATATTAGACAAAACACTAGAGTGATGGCAAGCGTATCTGTTGCTCCAATGCTGTTGGAGCTCTTCTGTATCTGACGTAAGCAACCATATGAGAAATGAATCGCGTTCCTCGGGAATACTACCTACAGTGGTCGTTAAAGTGTTTGATGCTTCTGGAAAGACTCACCTTGCTCGCGTTCTATAGTGGATACCGGTTCTCAGGTGTCGTTTGTGACTGACAGTTTGGTCATCTCTTATACAATCATGTTTGTCTAAAGCTATAGATATTCTAAAAATGTTGCAAACGAAAAATGTTTTTTTTTTTTTCGTGAATAAACAAGGATCTCTCAATCAAGATGACGTAGATATCATGCATTTTAAGTAGACCATCAAAGCCAACCTCGCCAAAGCAAACCTCACGTCAAAGTTCGCATAGAAAGTAACGTCTCATGAATGAGTTCAGTCAGCACTATAACATTTCCCATCCACAGAATACAAAATTCACACACGCTATTATGAAAAACAATTCACAAATAAATCGCAGAGGAATACTCATAAAGGTGATAGTCATTACTACCCATAAATTTGGTGCAAATCCAGAATCAGAGGTCCAATTACCGACCGGTACATCACTGAATTATGCCGATTTTACAAACAAGAACAGTGTAGGTATTTACAATACATCGACACAACTACGACAGCATTTTCCAATTTGTAGATTCTTGGCTCCGAAATACATTTTCTCTCTCTTTCTGGTTGGTCGGTTATCCGTTCTCATAATGCAACTACCAAGTGTACCACAGAGATTTCTCGTTCTGCGATTTCATAATATTCTCAAGAGGATTCAAAAGATGTACCACGCGGCGCTCCCTTTGAAACACTGCCGCAGCCTGAGGCTTTCAACACCACGATCTGATAAAGGACTTTGAGAAAGAAATTGCTTAGCCACACACCAACATTCTCATCGTAACCTAACGCACTGCGAATTTCATTTAAGTTACACTTTCAATACACTTTGGCAATATTCCCTTTTTGCCGCATTCATGGCGCTAAAAGTTCAGTGCCCCTTAAAGTTAGACCCATTTCCGTGTATACCTACCCCCAATTTCAGCGTCAGTATGTTTGATTACCATTCACTTGCGGCTGCATCCACTTCCTGCAGATACAACCCAAACAATAGGACTCCTTCAATAGATTCACACTTTTGGGTAACACTTTCGACGAAAGCTTCCACTTTCCACAAAAGAAACTTGAGACTATAATTTGTATTTTTAAAATTTTAGAAATTTTATTCAAAAATTCACTTTGCAAACACCAACAAATCCAAAACACTGCAGCAACACACCGAATGTTGCGACAGACAGCGGCAACAACATTTTTGGTGTAGAACGTACCAGTCCGTAGTCATTCAATGCGCAATTGCGTTCCTCTCGCAAAAAAAAAGCTCATCGATTTGGCATCATAAACCATCTTTATTGCTGGAAGAGACTAACCCGAACCCCCCTCGGGCTCACAGGAGCTAGTAGATAGTATAGTCAAAACATAGTTTGGGTTGGGTGGGTATTTTAGGTGAGGTCATCTCATATCTGTCTGACGTTTAATTAATTGGCCATTGATAGAATCAGCTAACAATATATACGCGTTCTAATGCCACAGAAAAACACCATCACAGGCTTGGAAATTAAAAGTCAAGTAGTGTGTGGTCAGCTAGTGAAGACCCTTCGCAGGCAATAGGTACTATTGGGGAAGAAGCAGGAAAAGCTTTCATCGACAGTTCAGTGTGTGGACTTGGTAAGGGCTAGGGGTATGCATGAATTTTCTGGGTTAATGGGATTTGAGTGGCGTGGCGAGAAGTGTGTTGAACCAGATTTACAAAAACATTCCCTTCCGGGTTGAGGCAGGGCCATGGTAAGGTGATTTTGCGAAGTTGTTTTGGTTTTGCGTGTGGCTCGCAGGAAATAATGACAGAAAGTTGTGAGTGTGGTGTATGGTGTCCATCGTATCTCTATAAAAGAGAACTTGTTCTCTTTTTTTGGTCCGATCTTTTTTACACTATCTTTTTTGTTATGGATCTATTTTTGTTCTCTTTTTTACTGATACTAAAAAAAAAGAATAGAAATGCTTTTCTTAAAAATAAAAGTAAAAACTATTGTAAATAGGCTTTTGAAAACTGAACTGTCAACAAAAGTAATCAGTTATTCAGTTAGCGGACTGTTTCTAATGGGGATCCCTACGTTATCTCCTTTTCTAAAATAGGTAACTTATTGGACATAATCTCCCATTTTTTTAGCTCTTTTTCCAAAATCTCTCGGGACGAAATCCCCTATGCCAAAATCTCCCACCTACATACATATTTATTAAATCCCTCGTTAAAATCTCCTGTTCGCACAATTTACAATAATTTATCCGTAAAGAGTTTTCAACTTCTACTTTAATGAAATTTTATAATAATTTAAATTGGAAGGATGTCGAAGATTCCATCGTTTATCTTAATTCTAAAAAGTAAATATGTATGTATAAATGATAGCAAAAGTTTTGACGTTTTTGCAAGTTGCAAAATTCAAATAAAAATAATTTTGATGAATTGCGTTCGCCACAGAAGTGTTTTTTCAAAGACTGAAATATTCTAAACATGTAATGATGTAATACAATCACTGAGCAGAATACCAATGTCGAAAGAATATAATTCTTTTTGATTGGGCCCAATTACACAAGAGAGAAATAGATTAAAAATTTCAACTGTTACCGTGTTACCATCGTGACTAGCCAAAGTGATTTATATCTAATAACGAAAAACGTTCCCACCGTATTTCGTATTTTATTTTGACATTTCTGTCATTTCCTGAAACGTTTTTTCCAAAGTTCTAGGAGGAAGAACTAGTCTTTTTTGGGCCAAAATGCCCTTTTATTGCTTACTTCTTGCTTTGGGAACATATCTGACAATATGACAATATGTTGGTGTGAACATGTTATATTAATAGTACTTTTTATAGCTTGTTTTGTTTTAATTTTCTTTTTCTTTTTCTCTTTTTTTTTAATAATGAATTCGTATTTTGTATGTTAATTAAAATATATTTTTGAAGTTTTTGTGAGTGTATTTTTTTATTTTGTGTGTTCTCTTTTTTGTCCTCTATTTTGTTTACGAATGTTCTCTATTTTTATGTCTTTGGGAACAAAATGTTCTCTTTTTATATAGACCACAGATGGACACCCTAGTGTGGTGTCATGTTTGCGCGCCACCAAAGAGATGGGAGTGCTGTTTAACGGATTTTGATTTATTTTGTTAGTATATTTTTCGATTATGACTTTGACTTTTGTTATAGTGAGATGACTTTAAATAAGTGAGATTGATTGGGAGGATTTTATAAACTTCATAGAAGTCAGTTACTTGGTGTTGTGTAAACAAATTACCAAAAAGGGATAAATAAATAAATTGATGACGCAGCTGCAATTATTTACCACATCACAACAGGTGAAATGAGAAGCATTCGCGTGTTACAGGGTGGACCGAAAAATTTTGATTGGATTTTGAACTTGATTAATTTTGTTTAATACATTTTTATAAAATCTGAAGAGTAGGTATACTGGAGCTTAATTTTTGCTCTTTCTAATGTTGGTAATGATTAATAATTTTAAACGCCAAGGCTTAACAACAGTCCAATCTATTAATGAACATTTTTCACCATTCTTTTTTTTTAAGTTTGAAGATGCTTATATGGAACTTAAATTAGATTATTTTTATAAAGGCTCTGAAGCTTTTAGGTCTGCAAAAAGAGCTGGATAATCAATGTTTACATTTTTTTTTTAAGTTTTTCGAAGAAACCACATACGGGCAGGGGATAAAATTATATTTGAGTATTGGTCTATATTGCTCTATACTTCATTTCATCTCCATAATGCGTCTTCAAAGAAGATCTTTTCAGCCGAGTAGTATTTCGTGACTTCAAGTGAACGTATTTGTCGCTTTCAAATTATTCGCACCCAGGAAATACGGGGTGTTCCAGTTAAGTAGTATAATCCTTTAATCCTTGTCAGACAAAAATGGCCAAACAAAATTAAGTGCGAATAATAAACTAACGTACCTAACCTATGAACAATGGTTAACAACATCTTTTCAAAGGTAAAAATTTAATTATTGTGAACAACTTCTTAAAAATGTGTTCTTATTTCAAAGGATGTTTAGCGTAAATGTTTGAAAAGACTTTAGTAGGCCCGAACGTTCTTCCACAAACATTTAATTTCCATTACCATCTGGAATTTCTTAGAAAACGATTGCCGGAGCTCCTTGAATATGTTCTTCTTGTTCAGAGAAGTGCGATGTTCTTTCCACAAGATGGAGCACCTTGTCACAGTAGCAGCGGGTAACGCCATTCCTCAAACATACTTTTAACGAACAGTGGACTGATAGGGGATATAGTCGATGATGATGGTAGTATCTCTTGTAGGGTGGTAATCTGTAGTATTTCGAGTAATAATTTCGTTAAGTTCCTCGGACAATCAAGGACTAGTATTCTGTGCACCTGCGGTTTTAGATTTAATCTTAGTTTAGCATCTATACTTCTAAACGAATTGCTCGTCTCTCCAGTCTCTCTGACGTTCTGATCTGTGCTTTAAGGAGAAGAAGAATTTGCATCGGTCATCCAAAAACAATTAAAAGTCTTTAGCATGGTATGTTAAAAAGCTTGCATAATATAGCTGAAGCTATGGTACTTAAACTGTTAAGAATTACATCTTACTAGCCGAAACCCCCCAGCTTCGCCAGGCCTTTTGTTGCCTTTTTCATTTTGTTTTTATTTTATTTTATTATTTACGGGCGACAATGTTTTAATTTTTTTTGTATTGGAGGTGCCACGCCCCTTTGTCCAACTTTGGCAAATCTTCACAGGAGCACTCCCCGACCAATACGCAAGATTACCTGTAAGTAGTATAATCTTTTAAGGGACGATTTCTGAAGTTCCGCCGAACAAAAAATTGTATGACAGGGGGGGGGGGGTTATTCTCACTATATTTCACGTTATAGCCCTTCAAAGTATATATATATGAGTCCTTCAACCCCGGGTGGGGCATAGGGCGGCGACAAACTTCCTCCATTCTTCTCGATCTGCGGCCAGATACCTTAGCTATAGCCACGTTTTACGCTGTATTGCTGCTTCGAGCAATACTGTGGATTTCCAGGTAGTCCTTGGTCTACCAACTCGCCGTGTACCTTGAGGATTCTATTCGAAGGACTGCTTCGCGATGTTGTCGTTTGGTCTCCTCAATGTGTGTCTTCTGCTGCCTAATTTCGACATTCAAAAGCTTTTGACCCGTTATGCGCCACAATTCTTGGTTCGATATAATTTGCTGGCCAACGGATCTTAGGAATATATCGAAGGCAGCGGTTTACATATATACGCATGAAATCTTCTCGAGATGGAGATATAGACTTTCCAGGTTTCACAGGCATACAACAGTATGGATTTGACATTGGATTTGAAGAGCCTTAACTTGGTTCGTATAGGGACATTTGACTGGAGTTCCATACTGAAGACAACATTCCAAAGGCACTGCGGGCTGTACTTATTCTGCTATTAACATCCAGACCAGTATTCACAGAACTCTAAACAGTAATAGATTACATCGTTTCCATTTAGCACCGGTACAGGATTTACTACCAGGAGATGCCCAAAGAAGAGTGGAATTTTTCCAATGGCTATTGCGCAAACAGGCAGAAAACGAACACTTTCTCAAGAAAATTCTGTGGACTGACGAAGCGCAATTCACAAACAAAGTTAAAAAGTTACAAACCTCCACAATTTGCACTAGGTATTGGTCAGACCCCAATCTCCATTTAATATACGCACAACATCCTTTCAAAGGTAAAAATTTGATTATTGTGAACAACTTCTTCAAAATGCGTGCTTATTTCAAAGGAGGTTTAGCGTAAATGTTTGAAAAGACTTTAGTAGGCCCGCAGGTTCTTGGAATGTCTTAAAGAGAACGATTGCCGGAGCTCCTTGAATATGTTCTTCTTGTTCAGAGAAGAGCGATGATCTTTCCACAATATGGAGCACCTTACCTTGTCACAGTAGTAGCGGGGTAGCGCCATTCCTCAAACATAATTTTAAGGAACGGTGGACTGATAGGGGATCTAGTCGATGATGATGGTAGTATCTCTTGTAGGGTGGTAATCTGTAGTATTTCGAGTAATAATTTCGTTAAGTTCCTCGGACCATCAAGGACTAGTATTCTGTGCACCTGCGGTTTTAGATTTAATCTTAGTTTAGCATCTATACTTCTAAACGAATTGCTTGTCTCTCCGGTCTCTATTGCGCTGGTCTGACGGTCTGACCTGTGATTTAAGAAGAAGAAGAAGAATTTGCATCGGTCATCCAAAAAAAATTAAAAGTCTTTAGCATGGTATGTTAAAAAGCTTGCATAATATAGATGAGGCTATGGTACTTAAACTGTTAAGAATTATATCTTACTAGCCGAAACCCCCCAGCTTCGCCAGGCCTTTTGTTGCTTTTTTAATTTTGTTTTTATTTTATTTTATTATTTACGGGCGACAATGTTTTAATTTTTTTTTTGTATTGGAGGTGCCACGCCCCTTTGTCCAACTTTGACAAATCTTCACATGAGCACTCCACGGCCAATACGCAAGATTACCTGTAAGTTTGAGCTCAATCAAATTGGTGGTTTTCGAAATATACGATTTTGAATGATTTATTTTTGTATGGGAAATGCCACGCCCCTTTTTCCAATTTTGAATTATATAAATATAGCTTAAAATTCCGCGCATTTTGAGCCCAAGGCAAGAACATCTGACCCAAGTCCACAAAATGTTTAGTAGCTTGAGTGCCTACGAACCGATTCGTCATTTCTGAGTTATGAAGTTTTGATTCTACTCGCTGTATTACGACAGGAATACTCGCTAGATGTCACTGAGAGTAACTACAGTCAAAAAGTGGAAATCCATTGTAATTGGCCTGTAAGAAAGAAATATGTTCATACGAAATCACATGTAAGGATATAGAAGGGACATACGTACCCCGTCGCTCGTCCCAACGCTTGGTGTTTCTTTGAATAGACTCCAAAATTTTTATTTAAACTCATGAGTGAACATACACATGTGATCATCTTAACATTTCAGATGAGAACTGATTGTCTGCCAAAGTGCAGATCTATTTCCCATCTAGAGAGATGGCAGATGTTTCTCGGAGTAGATGAAGTGATACTTACACACGTCCATTTATCTTGGCGAATTCATATCCGCACCAAACAAAAATAACGACCTTTACTTGTAAAAAATGATTTTCTTCATAAAAATAGATTCATATCCTTTCACACAATAGCTACACACTAAAAATATAATATAACTACACCTAAACTAAGGGACATACACCATCTCTGAACACCTTCTCGCACACATCATCCACCTGGTCCCATAGAATCGAACCAAACCGCCTCGCCGTAAAGTCCACAATCAGCGGATCTCCCTTGCATCCTTTACACTTTTCACGGTAATGAAACAACATTCCCTCCTTGAAGTGTACATTCGTCTCGGAAGTACCCTCCAATGACCGCCACATTTGATGATTGCCCACCTCAATGGCAGTCCTGCCATTAACTATGCACTTACTCCTATCGTGAGGTGGCAGCGACAGAAGAGTTCGCTGCACCTTCACTTGGGTGTAGAGAAATCGATTCCGTACCCCTGTGGGCATGCTGTTTGTATCGTTGGCACCCTTTTTGAAGAAGAACACATTTCTGAATACAAACGCACTCGTGCGTCCATCCTCCGCCACACGAAGGTAGTCCACCAACGTGTTGTATTTCAGTGGCACAAGAATTTCATCCAAATCGACCACAGCAACGTACCGATAGCCATCGACGAATGTAGCCCGATAGACGCACTCGTTGAATTCGGCCAAAATGCCAGAATATCGAACCTCCGATTCGAAGGCATACCCATGGAAATTCCATTCATTCACCTGGACCAGCTTGGTACGCTGATAGTAGGCCAGAATCGCATCGATTTCTTCGCTCACATCCAGCCGGTAGAAGTAGAATTTGTCGGCTCCCAGTAGGCGGTAGATTTCGATGAATTCCACCATACGCAACACCTGACTGTAGTGCATCTGGAGCGGTCCAACGCAGACGGCTAGCGTTTTGGTAGGCTTCGCCAGGACGTTTTCCTTCGAATAACTAAACGTAAAACTTGAAGTGTGATCTAGAGGATACAAGGGTCTTACCTGATTGGTACATATGTTGGCACCTCATGACTGAGCGAATTCGCCGTGTAGATTATCGCCACGGATTCGGGCAGGTGGACTATGGCTCCGCCGCGCCTAAATCTCAGCGGACACATGATGGTGTATGCAGAAAACTTCATATCCCAATGCTCGTGCACGGGACGCGCTTCGTATGCTTTCACCTGCTCGATGAAGGTGTCTTCGTATCTGTGAAAAGGAAGGAAAATACCTTTAAGAACCACACCTTATGGTAGTAAATCTTGGTTTTCTATAGAGGATGGGTGGTGTTCTTTTTGCGGTTGTAAAACTCCTATCGAACTGATTTATTGGCACTGTAGGTGGCAAGCCAATGGGATATCCATTTTCATGGGACACGAAATCCATGTCACGATAGAATTCCTTGCGGTGGCGCTACTGTGGTAAGAAATTTAAAAGTTCAGGCATTAAGGGAAAAGTTACGCCACGTCGGGCGGCGCGGTGGGTGTGGAGAAAATATGGGATGCCAGGGAATTGATTCCTAGAACCGACAAGGGCGGAACAATGGGAAATAGTTGGGACAAGTAATAGCTATACAGACAGGAGGTATTCCTGAACTTTAAGGATATTCAGTAGCTTATGTTGGGGGAGTTTTCTACAGGAAATAAAATTAGCTAGAAGAAAACTTTATTGGATAGGTTTTTTTTTTGTTTTTTTACTTGTATGTGTCCCATTGACGTCGGGGTTGAAAGAGTATCACATTATAGAATGGCTTCATTGGTATAGACTGCAATTGGAGAAGGGACATATTCATCAGTTTGGATCTTAAGATAGATAGAGGAATATTTTAATTGGGTTGGAAGAAGTCTGACGAGTTTCTAGATTTCTTACTTTTGAGGTAGAGTGAAAAGATTAAAGCGAAATAATTGCACCAATACTGGGCCTAATCTTGCAAACAAAACTGAGTAAATAAAAAAAAATCTGTAAAAAAGCTGGCAGAATTATTTAGGCTGTGTTTTCTGACTCTTTATTGAGCTAAGACTTTAAAAGCCAATACTCACATTAGGAATCTCAGAAAATTCCCTCGCATCTTCTGGATCGATGCTAACTTGGAATGTTTGACCACCTTTCTTGGTACAATCACAATCACAGACACAAAGTACAATCGCAAGATTCTTAAACCACCTGCACCAATCAGAAGTTTGACTGTCGATTTATCATTTGAAGCAGACTTATGGAAGCGTTTTATGCTTGAGCTTTTATCAGTTTAGTTTTGTTGGCTGGAGATGAAGATCAGCCACACTCAGACGATGCTCGTCGGGTAAACGAGGTTGTTCCTACCCATAGTATCCCTATTTATAAATATTTACAAACGGACAACCAATTTGATTTTGAACCGTTGCATGGATATGTTAGGACTACAAAAGCTAACTAATGATACAATTTAAAAAATACTTTCATTGCGAAAGGGGGCCTAACATCCCAAAACGGACACTACCTAATCAGATACGTACAGGAGCGAAATATTGCCTTGGCAAGGATGCGATATTAAAATATAAAATACAAGGTGTCGTAGGCTGATCAGAAGATTTAAATTATTTCGTCCAAAACCTGTGGCAGCCACATTTCCTCAACCCCAAGAAAAATTCTCTGCCATCATATTCTGGTCATTAAGAGTACCGAATCTGATATCCTATGTGGTTCTCAAGACGGACACTATATACGTGTAAGGTCTGTTGAAACCTACGCGAAACGCGAAAGCAGAAAAGAAATACATGACGATGGCTGTAGTGTATATCACACCGTTTCCCGCGTGAAATTCGCCCCGGCTTTCTCATTTTCGCGTAGGTTTAAGCAGATCTCTATACCGAATAAAGAGGCATACGCATATTGTTACGGAAGGCTAATCACGTAAAGTCACTTATAACAATTTTGTTAACCTATTACCAAAGAAGAGGTGTCTTTATGGAAAATTCCCAGCGTTGGGCATGGTGTTGTGGTAAGTGCAGTTTGACTCTGAATGGCAAATGGAAAAAGGAACACAGAGGGACTGACAATGATAGAGAAACGAGCCATTATAGATTATACCGAATAACGGTTTTCTCTTAATATTGTAGAAGTTGTCGAGTTTGATTTTTGCAGCATAAAAAAAAATGTTTACTACAGATTTGCTAAGAATTTAATTGACCATTGCCCACTATATTCCCAAATTGACGAAATTTACTGAAACGATTTTAATGACAATTGCTTCAATAATGAATACCAGTGCTCTCAACAAGATGGCGCACAAACTTTTGTCTTCACCAAACAACTAGTGGCTAAATTATCGGAACGACTTTAAAGCTAATTATAATTGAAAAATGTTACGTATACGACACAGTCAACCGCTTTATAGAACTTTGGAACCTAATTATTTGTTGATGTTTTTTTTTTATTTTTAAAAGCTTCTTTCTGACTCGCGTAGGCGATAAGGCGGCACGTCGAACAGATTAAGACCTATTGTACTATAGGCCAGAAAGAGAGTTTAGGGTAGTAGGTTTTAGACTAGTTTTTTTTATAAATTTTATAACAATAGCTGAGGATTTTTTTCATCTCTTCGGGATTCAGTTGGACCCTACGGAAGATCTTCCTTCTAATTTCGAGTAGGGCTGGTTATTCTCGGTGCAGGGAAATAAGTCCCCGGGAACTAAGTCCACTGAGTCCACTAAGTCCACTGCGCTGAGTTGGGTAGATTCATTTTGCTGGGTATCGTAAACCATGGTGTGCTGTGAGGAATTCTGTATTATTCTTCTGCTATCATGCCGACTTAGATTTATCCGCATTGTGATAGCTCAGTCGGTCAGTGTTAGACTTCGGATGTTGTCCCAATATGAGATACATTTCGGATATTCCCAGCTTTTTATGGCTAACTTTTTAGCCGATTTGGGGGTTTAACAGACTTTTTCGTTTCCTTCAAAGCCCTCATGGCCAGGTACGGACCTTGACTGCGTACCCAAGGCTGATACGTTGAAGGGTGTTAAAACATATTCATTTGGAGTTAATGATAGGTGAGGTAAGGGGAGTTATAGTTGCTTGACTGTCGGTGAATATACCTATGGATGTGAACGCTTTTGATGCCAGTATTTTGTTTGAATCTGGTTGTCGCATTTTTAAAGGCGTTGAGCTTTGCCTGGAATACACTACAGCTTTTCCTCATAAGAATTGACAAATATCCGATTCTATTTTGGAATCACAGGTACACCAATTTTGGCCGTTTTGCTTGTGTCCATGCTTCTCTACTAGAGAACGCCGTAGAGGACAATTTGTCGAAGCATAAGGTTTTTGAAGGTCGGTCTGTGACCGCGCGTGTCTCTTTCGCTTGAATAAAACTTGCCGAACTCCGTATTGCGACTTTGTTAAAAGGTGTTATTATTATTATGGCTTCTATAACAGCATGGCCCTAGATGGACCCAGACATGCTAGACGTTGTACCGTTTTAAGCTTTATGGTGGTTTGTTTTGGTTTATTTTAGTCCACCATACTGAGGAAGCTTTAGTGGGCCTGATCATTACTGCCTTAAGGACCGGTGTCGTGATTTTGTTTGCCTCGTTGCCGGTAATGATGATGACCAAGTGGTCGGAATAACCAAATATGTCGAATCCTAAATTGCCTAACTTATAAAACAGGTCAACTTATAAAACAGGAGCTGGTACTCTCCTCTCTTGTGGCTTGCGGCCAGTCTGATTGTGAAGAGGAAGCAATTATTTGACGACTTTAAAGTAGTTAGAATTTTAGCCTCAAATGTTGTTGTTTATCACGTTTTTAATGCACTGTATCTGTCACTAAAGGTGGTAGTGTAGAAAGCTACATACGATGTATAGCACCGATGTTCTGTTTACGTCAGCATATGGTCCCAATAGCTACATGCCATGTACTACTACCTTAAGTCCCATTGATGCATTGTTAATGCAGGTAGGGTTAACAAGTTAGCTAGAGCACAGATAAGCAGACTTGCTGCTTTTAACAGGGCTTCATAATCATATGATCCAACTGATCTTAAGTAATATCTTAGAGGTATCTCAGGCAAGGGTTTATGTAAAAAAGCTGAGGTTCAATATCAATATTTAAAATCCGAGAACGATGCAGTCAGACTTTTTTAAAAAAATTTTAAATACTCTCAAAAGGTGTCGAAAATGCCGAATATTTGTAGGGCATCATTTTTTACCATCCATCAGATACAAATTTGTGAATTATTGAAAATATTGCGTTTCTTATGCGAAACCCTGTATTTTGAAAACCTCCCCCAAACTGCATACTTACTTGATATTACAACTAATTTGTCCCTGTAATCGTAAGGGAAGAACAGCAAAAACACGAATGGATCCATAGAATATGTGATTCTCATCGACGTCTCGGGGATCTGAAAGTGAAAAAGAAAATAAATTAATATAGTCCAGCCCTCAGAAATGTATGAAAAGGGTACACCTACTATAAAGTTCTGTTCTTGGATCAAAGTACGCCGAGTACACCTGCTGTCGGTAGTATGGATCACCAATGTATTGCCATGTGTTGTTGTAGTTCCATTCCCTTTCAGGTTTTAGAAATGTTAAAGTCTGTTGAATTTTGTTCAGCTCTATCATTCGTTGTTCGTTCTAAAAGAATGGGAAGAATCCAAAGGCGACAAGTATGCATCAATAACCGTTTTGTAGCTACACTTATAAGGAAGTATAATATTGATTTTTTTTTTGTTACCAAATGTCAGGTAATCGGCTTTACTTATTAACATGTCAAGGAACATTTTGATTTCATTGAAGCACATGCCTGACGGAACTTCCCCTTTTTGTGTGTCATATTATTGTCAAGCAGTTTAGTTTACAAAACTATGAATCTCAAGGTCTTTGTCAGCAGTTTAGATGGCGTTTTGCTTTGCTCTACATATAAGAGGGTGTTATCGGTAGTACATATTTCAAGTGGCAATACGGAAATGTATTTTTTTTTTAATTGATTGTACAACAGCTGGTAAAGAAAAAAAAGTATTTTTAGAGGGAAACGATAAAGGTATGAGTTTGATTTTTGATGTCAACTTTAAGCTTTTTGAAGCTCAGTGTAGATATATTTTTGAATGATAAGTATACTACTTCTGTGAGTTCATAAAATAAACTGACAGTACTAGGCATGTAGTTTGTAGTATACTATGTGGTAGCAGTAGCGCAGAGGTTAGTGTGCTGGACTACTGTGCGAGGGATCCCAGGTTTGATCCCCGGAAAAAGACAAATTACATCTTAAGGTTTTTTCTACTGCGCCACCTCTCGCGAACGTCTGACAAACATCCGAGGGTATGACGTTCGAACTCGGCTGTGCGTCCCAAAATTAGAAACTCACACAAACGAATGGTTGCGAGAAGCTAGGCCTAGGGTGTAGTAGGTCAATTGTTTTATACTTAGATATTGAAGTATGTCACGATGATAAAGTTAATACTTTAAGAAGGTAATAGCACACATTACTATCAATGTTCAGTTGTCATATAAATTGTCATACTTATCGAGACATAATTAATTTATTAGAATTTTCTGGGAAAATGTGTTCGAATTTTTAGCCAATCGGTTTTAGGGTATTTCAAATCAAAAAACACTCTTGCAGCAATCATAAAATCAGAGGTTTGTGTCGGTGGTACAACAAAGCATAAAAAAAGTTTCCCGATACTTTGTGTGTCGAAATATTTGTATTTTTCTCTTGTTTTGGAACTTCTGCAAAAAAAGGTTACCTATAGAGAAGTTACACCGCAAATTGATTTAGGTACCAAAAACAGTTCAGTTTCTTTTATCACTAAGCTTTCATCGGCCGTTGGCTGTCAAAAGCAAGTAAATCGAAAAATACGATTCTTGTGGACCTTATTTCCAGAGTAATTCAAAAGTTCACTTTCTGTTGGTTTTTGAAAAAAATCTATTACTCCATTTTCTACCCACTTTCCAACTACATACTTACAGATTTGAAACATTGTAAACATGCGTAAGCATAGTGCCAATACATGATTCACTCATAAAAGCTGGAATTTTGAAAATTCGGCCCTCCAAGGGGATTTTTTTAACTTTACTTCTTTCAACTTTTCAACATTCAGAAATTTTTATAAAAAAAAAATACTGAAATGGTTTTTAGGCAATACTTTCCTGAGTATTTTAACGAATTACTCAGCTTGTTGCTCCATTCAGAAGCTGAGTTACATCAAACTCAAATCCGATTTTATTTGACCAAAAACTTAAATTTCAATAACGATTGTACTAATGTCGTTTTCCATTGGGCAAAAAGAAGCGTCCGTGAGCGTTCACTTCTGAAACCGTTCCATTGGCGCAAAAAATAATCTTCTGTTGATTCTGAAAAGAGAATTTCTGATTTTAAGTCAGAATCCACCCTAGAAGCACTTACACAAGTGCATTTTATGTATTTTATGAATGGCCAGCAGGAACCAGCCATTCAATAACTTTTGACGTTTCACCAATACGTGAGTGTAGTCACGCAGAAGCTAGTTTTCTTGTTCCATTTGATTTCGGAATGAGTGAATCTCCGAGTGAAACCAATGGAAAACGACATAAATTGACTCTCGGCTTAGGAGTTGGTGGCGGCGCCATCTTGGAGCACATGAGACAAGACAGAGAACAGGAAAATGTATGTGTGTGAAATGATTTTCTTATCTAATGCACACACCTACATTCCAAATTAATGGAGATTTAGCTAATGCATACACCTAACTAAGAGACCCCTGTCCAATTTGAGCTTATTTAAATTTTTAAAGCGAAATAATGTGAAATATGAAATTTGGTCTTACTTCGTTGCACCTTATTTCACGTCAAATGGCTAATCAGTGGCAAGAGTTGAACTATCTATTATGATCAAACCCACATGACGCTTATCAGTCGCACTTTCTGATAACTACATAGCTTGCATGTCCGCACACCTGCAATTTAAGTCCCGGCGATTAGAAAATCGTATTTCCAATAAGATAAAGTTATGCGTTTACGTGTGATTTTGTATCGCATTTAGCTTCTAAAAATGAGATACACCGTTTTTAATATGAATGCACATGCACACTTATTTGAGTTGATAAAGGCAGCGATCAAAAAACTAGATAGCAATATTTTATTGACGTTATAATTGCAGAAAAATTCATTAGGGTCATGTATGGATAAAAGAATATATTATGGTGCACTTGTGCCTTTTAAATTGACCTCTTATATACGTAGAAAAATTAGTTTGACCTGGGAATGTGGCTAGCCCTAGGGCCTGTTTGCATCAAAGTTAACTCAAGTGTTAGCTCAAAATACTCGGTAATGTATTGTCTAACTATTAAAAACATTTCTTCAATTGACCTACATAGATTTATGAGTCTAATGCCAAGTTCAGCGTAGTAAGGTCGAAATAGAAAACTTTGCACACCTTTTTCCAACCCATATAGGACGAATTTTGAAAAACGATGAATGAGGCATGTAATAATTTTAACTTATCTATCGAAATACAAACGTTTAAGTTCATACGACTAACGATTCGTGAGACCCCCATTACTGCCAGTCCCCCCTTTACTCCTCAAGAATTCTCACCCACCCTATGGCCTAATTTGGCATTTAATCTATAAATCAGAAAAAAATCATGAAAAACGGACGAATGGTTTTTGAGTTCTGGAGGGACGAACAGGCGGACTTTGCATTTTATAATCTTCTCTACGTGTGTTGTAATTGAACTCCCCCTAAACGGCTGGACCGGTTTTAATGAAATTTTGTGTGTGTTTGTGTGATTGAGCAGGTTGAAGGATGGTTTAGATTCACATTTGGTGAAAGTTCGATAAAAGGGCGTGGCAGCTCCCATACAAAAAAATAAAAAATAAAAAAGTGTATATCCAGAAAACTACCGATTTGATTGAACTCAAATTTTAAGAAAATATTTGTTATTGGCCATTAGGTGTGAAAGTTTGATCAAAATTGGACAAAGGGGCGTGGTACCTCCCGTAAAAAAAATATACATTTTAATTGCTATATCTCGACACCCATGGGAGCTTAAGTTGTAAAATCGTAGACATTGTCCAAACAAACAACCGCGCAAAGTGTGGGTGGGATTGGAAAACGGCCTATGACACCACCCTTACAACAAACTTATTTAAATCACTATATCTTAACATTGCCTGATTAAAGCATTTTACAAAACCTGGCGGGATTGGACAAAAGGGCGTGACACCTCTCATAACAAAAAAAATACATTTCAAACTCCATTCTTCGACAGTCATGGGAAAAAAGTTTAGATACATAATACAATTCGTGAGGAAATATCGGTCGAAGCACACGGAGTACAGAATCAGTCCGGATACATCGCTTCAATTAAACGGCCGCAGAACAATTGATGGACAATGAAATGGTACGAGCAGGCAAAACAACATTTACCTGGTCCGCTAGTAGTAGTATAGATATAAATATAGATAGCTTCGAGTTCAACTTGAAGTAATAGTAACTGCGAAATTCCTCTTTTCACAACCTCCAACAACTGTTACACCAAATCCGATCAACTGAAGCTGACACTTGGATATTTTCCAGGTGATCGCTAAGACTGGAAAAAAACCTTAAGAACCTTCGCGCACGAAAGTACTCATTTTAAGTTTAATTTTCATTCATTTCGTTCAGATTCATTTCAAGTGAGGTCCGCCCACAAAAACTTGTTTTTTAACGAAGGCAAAGGGTAAACTTGTGTTGAATCTAAGACCGCCTCGCTCAATTGTCCAGGGCACTAAAAATTTACAATCAAATTGCCAATTCCGCTGTGATTCATCCAAACTTGCAGTAAACGAGCAATTTGTATGCAACCCAGTCCTGCACTTTTTTGTATCTTCTACTACTAGTGCAAAATAGAGCCAAGACAGACAGCTTAGTGAAAAAATAATAATTTTGAATTTTTAAAAACGCGCATCTTAAAACACCCTCCACAAGAAAGACGTCTTACAAATACATTGACATTATTATGGTCATTTCATTAGCTCACTAAAAATGAGGAAAGCTACACAAAACATAC
The DNA here is from genome assembly GCA_949372485.1 of Cheilosia soror. Lineage (NCBI taxonomy): Eukaryota > Metazoa > Arthropoda > Insecta > Diptera > Syrphidae > Cheilosia > Cheilosia soror. The sequence continues at coordinate 60,208,553 of OX443564.1, forward strand.
CTAATTGGTAGAGCAGCTAAAAAAAACGTCCTTTTGATAATGTTCCAAGTCACGCCAACAATATTTATATTTTTTTACCCACTACCCCTTACTGTCCCACATCCACCGGGTGGATGGATATTCATCAAGTAATTTTCAATGTTTCCTTTTCGACATCAATAAATCAACATTGAATATTGAAAGAGAATTGTTTACATCAACTTGATGGGGAGATTATTTATTTTTCAATATCCAGATACTAGATACACAAAAAAAAAATATTTCCACTTTGTTTATAGTCTGTTCCGTCAACAATTTGCACACTTTCTTGCGGTGCACTTTGCACCTTCTTACTTACGGCTGAATCCTGGACGGAGATGTAGATCAAAATGATAATGACACCAGCAACGATTCCGGATAAAAGAAAATAGATAAACTGAAATCGGCTTTCGTAGTTCATTGTTAAAATTGCCGAATTATATTAAGGTACGCGGAAACTGGACACCGCCACCACCAAAACTGTGACCACACCGAAGAAGACGAATTCGAAGTGCACTCGCGTATAAAATAAGAGCTTCCGCGCGGCGGGCGAGTACTTACAGAACAAAATTGTGGAGGTACAAAACACATGCACATATAGACGTACTCGTACATATATCGATTGGCCTTATTATCGACAGCGTACAACAGCTCGTTTACATGCAAGGGCACACACTAGAGAAGCGCTTAGAAGAGCAGACTTTCTTGGTTCTCGTCCAGCCAGTGCTGGTGGTCTGGTCACATATAATTACAATATCGACGTATCGGACAGGACAAAACGACTCAACGCACGATAATAATTGCCGTCGTCCTTGGTCTGTGTATGGGGGCGGGCGGTAGGTATGGTGGCACAATTGTTTCGATTCTCACAGAAACAACGACGAACAGTATACATAAGTAAGCAAATAATCGTCCACGAAGGAGAAGAGTGTACCTTACGTCCTAGTTCAATATACCAATTGGAAATGAATAATTATCCTCGTTTGAGCGAAGGAGCCTCCCAAGGAGCACTTTGTTATGGCACCACGGCGATGACGACGCGACACAACGACAACGACTCGAAAACAATTCGTTTGTGAAAATGAAATGAAATTCACGCTATGGCATCATCTCCTCGCTCTCCTTCCAATGCTGATACCGAGTTTGATATAAAAACGAAATTTTTGATATAAAAATATATTATATACGACGAGGTGTACATTTTATTGGTACAAATTGCTATTTTTGTAACAAACTGCAAATTGAGCAGTGAGCGGCGCGATTTGGAGCCGCATTCTATCCGAAAATACAAGATGTAGGTACAAACACAACAAAGTGTCGCCACTCACTCGCGTTGCTAACTAAAAGTGAAGCTGAAGACTGAAGAGTTCATCATCTTGTGTGCGCATTGGGGCTGCCTCTTGTCTCTGATCAGCTGGAGTCTGCCGCCACGCGGTGAGATATATAAAAATACATTTAATATCTACTAAAAGTTTTGTTTTATTTTTAATTTTTTTTTTTTTTAGTGGGTTTGTGGAAATTTGGAAAACATTCCAACAAAACAAATGGCATGCATGGGGTTAGGAAAAAAAACACGAAACACAAGTGGGGCATGAGATACTGATCTCAATATCCGGTCAATTATAAAAGTTCTAGTACCGACATTCAAAAGACTGATGAAACTTACTTTTTGAGAATAAATTTGAGTACACAAATTTTTTTGCAGAATTTTCCATTACATTTGACAGATCATTTGTCGTTGTTGTCAGAAGGCTAAAATTAATAAGCGGTCAGAGTTGGAACTAGATAGGAAAATTTTTTGTCATCATGACCTTAAGTCGGATGGAGTAATGGCTGGCTTTATGCTTCGAAGACATTTCACATTTTAAGGTGTTATGCTTCCAAGACGGTTGACCTTCAGGTAGTTTTTTAGAAATTGCGTCAACTGGTAATTAACTTCTCCATGTCTCTCGCGATCGAGGAAATAGAGAGGTATTACTCCAGCAACAATGTTCGGAAGTTTTACCAAAAGGTAAAAAGAACGTGTCACGGGAACAAGACCCGAACAGAGACCTGTAGAGACGAACAAGGGAACCTTATAGTGGAGTCACAGCCCGTGCTGAGAACATGGAAAAACCATTTCTGCTAAACGGCGAAAACGACACGAGTTCCACTGTCAGGCAGAATGAACCATTCATTGAAAGCAAAGACTTCCGTCCACCTGACCAAAATTAGGTAAGGATAGCAATATCCAAGCTGAAGTCCAACAAAGCTGCAGGACCGGACGGTTTATCTTTACGCTAAATGCATCCGTCCAGATTGGGAATGCATAGATCATTGCTGAGCTAAAAACACAAGAACACAAGGCTACTATGAAACTACAATTCAACGAAGACCACCCGTACAGAGGATGAAGCGAAGAAAAGTCCCACAAGGATACCCGACATTTCATAGGGTTGGGTACGTTTGACTGCAATCCAAAAGCCCGTAAATCAAATGCCCGTAAAAAAATGCATTTGATTCAAATGCGTAATACTGGATGATTCTCTACAGTGCCATGCATGCCGCTATTGAAAAGACTAAGGGTACTTGTGAGTTGTGACCAACTTCCGCGCAAATGTGCTGCACTTCAGCAGTAGTGCTTTTAAGTATACAATGGTGTCAATCTGGCTGATGGGGTGTCGATCGGCGTTCACATACTCGAGAATGATAGGTATATGGCGACCGGATGAGTCAATTTCAACAGTATGGACCTGTTACTCCCACGTAGAACTCAAAGCCACTAACCGCAATCGACTTCAATAACTGTCGCCCCTATAGGTATCCACTCTAGTGACACTTAAATGATTGTTTGGTCAATGTTTAAAAATTAATAAGGCATCATGTCAAAAAAAATATAATAAAAATGTCAACTTACCATAAAAATGATGATCCAGTTAACTGTTGCCAAAAAAACGATAAACAGCAAAACAACATATTTTAGGTGAACTCGCCTAACTAGATGCGACATCACTGCACCGTGCTATAACCGACGCGACGCTACGCCGACCGCGACGTTTCGAACAATTAAACTGTAACTGGGAATTGATTTTTTAATGTTGCCTTTGAACACCTCACGCTTTTGCAACTATTGTGAAGATAACAGTTCAATAGTTTGATTTATCAATGAGAGGCAGATAACAATTTTCCAGTTGCCAATCGAATGGTGGTTTCCTTTACAGTACGTAAGGGAGATTGGGGTGGGGTATTCTCTAAAATATATTGTTTTTTATTTTTTAAAATAAATTTCTAAATCTTATTAAATTTTTTTAATGCGTAATGTTCAAAACTGATTATTGATAAAAAGTATCTAGCTTAGGTACTAAGTTCAGTAGAAAAATATCTCATTGTATAGTGGGAGGAAAAGGGATCACCTAAATCGGCAACCGTACTTCGGAGAATGTAATGGGTTTGGAACTTTTTTGGGTGAATTTTTCAAAAGACTTAATTTTTTTAATGTGCTTTATCCTTAAGTATAAATTGTTCAATACTGATGAAGGGAGACAATTGCAAGACGTCTATTCTCTAGTGTTGGCAACTATTAATGTTCTGAAATGTTTTGAAAGGGCCATTTACCCCCTATTCCCTGTTTTCATAATTAACGCTCAAAATTTTAAATATTACTAAGAGTCCCCTTTCAATATCACTTTGTGCTACACCGACATTATTCAGCAAATGCTGAATCTACAGAATGTATCTATCGAAATGAACATTGTTCAATCGCTGTTGTGATTGGATGTTAAAATTTGCTTTCACCTTGATTACTACAGTGGTTAGACAAGCGAATTAATAAAAAAAATTGTGCATTTATTTTTAGTAGAAAAAGCGTTTATCATTTTAATGGTTATCATTAATGTACTGATAGTATTATCGGAATATTTGTAATCGAGTGCTTGCAGCAAATGCACATTGTATGTAGTACTTACAAAATTGATTCCTAGAAAATGCGAACGTTTGGTATCTACATTTTCTTTAGTTACAAAAATATATGCATTGTATAATTGTATATGCCACTATATAGAGTCCGTCACTTTTCGAACTAATTTATCATTTCCCTTGTAAAGGGTGGGGCAAATACAAGTTTCTTTTTAAAACTGCAATAAAATGTACAAAATTTAATTTTTTTCATGTAAATATTATGACTTTATTAGTAAGAGCAAACTTACTTACTTACTTAGATGGCGCTACAGTCCGGGGTGGACCTGGGCCTCAACCAACACGCCTCTCCAGTTAGCACGATCTTTGGCTAACTGCCTCCAGTTGCGCACTCCAAGTTGGTTGAGGTCCCCTTCCACTTGTGCGCGCCACCTAAGGCGAGGTCTTCCTCTACTGCGTTGTCCCTCCGGGTTGGAATCGAAGACTCTTCGGGCCGGAGCGTTGGTGTTCATTCGCTCTACATGTCCCAGCCGTCTTAGTCGACTGATACGTACTTTTCTGACAAGGTCGATGTCGCTGTACAGCTCGTAGAGTTCGCCGTTAAATCTCCTCCTCCAAAGCCCGTCAACGCAACCGAAAATCACTCGAAGAATTTTGTGTTCGAAGCGACCAAGAAGATCTTCATCCGCTTTTGACAACGTCCATGATTCTGCGCCATAAAGCAGGACTGGGATGATGAGGGTCTTATATAGAGTCTCCTTGGTGTTTCTCGACAAGGCCTTACTAATCAATTGCCTTCTTAGGCCAAAGTAACAGCGGTTGGCAAGTGTAATTCTTCGCTTGATTTCTGATGTGATGTCATTTTCAGAATTAATAGCGGAGCCGAGATAGACAAAGTCCCGAACTACCTCAAAGTTATAGCTGTCTATCGTGACGTTCTGTCCGATTCGTCGATGTTGTGTGTCCCTTCTAGTTGACAGCATATATTTTGTAAGAGCAAACATTCCCTTTAATTATGGAATACAGCGTCGTTCAAGTGGCTGGCTTCTCATCAGTAGCGCATTCTGTTACTCCAATTTTAAAAAACCTTGTTGATGGCTTCGGGCTGCAGCTGACGGATTGCTTGGATGACATTGGCCTTAAGTGCTTAAATCGTTTCCGGATTGTCGGCATAAAAAAGGCCAAAGCGGTCAAATCGTTGCTCCGAGGCGGCCAATTGACATCACCAAGACGCCTGGTAACACGATTTGGGAATTTGGTGCGCAAATGATGGATTGGGACATTGGCTGTGTGGAATGGCGCACCATACTGCATGAACCAGAGGTCGTCCAAATCCATGTCTTCAATTTCAGTAAAAAAAAAGGTCGATTAACATGGCTCTGTAACGCCCATAATTAATTGACCGAAACGTTGTTCCGAGCCTCATTTTCGAAGAAAACTGGTAGAATGATGCCACCACTACAGCAGCCACATTCTCGTCTGTGCGCACCGTACGACAACGGGGACAGTGAGTGTTGTCCACTAGCATACCAGTCTCATAAACTTTGTGCACAAACTTGCGTACAGCAGGTGCTTCATTTCATCCAAAACTTAATACAACGAACTGTTTAAGTTAGACAGCACTTACTTTGGAAATAAGTTTTTAATATTTCTCAACGTTGCGTTGTTCAAGCGTAGAGCGACTTATTTCGTTCCGCGGAGGTATGATACTGACTTTCTGTCAAGATTTCGAGTGGAAAACAGCTGTCAGTATCAAAATAACTTATAATTTAAAAAGAAACTACTAGATGGACCACCCTGTAGTTCTGAAATGATATATGCAAACATTTTTCATCGTTAGCTTTATTTTTTTTATACCTACTACAGGGTGTTCTCATGATCGATTTTCAATCTGCGTCTTTACGTGCGAAATAGACTCCGAACTCTTCCCTGTAACCCCTACTTTACCACCAGTCAAGGTTTTCCTTCAACTGTGCACATGTTCCATTTTCGGAGATGTTTTATTACGCTTGTCACTCAACATCCATGATCAGTTAGATTCCTTGGCCTGATATGAAAAGCCATATCTCCATGTCTATGATAGAGTTGTTGAGGTGTGTCAACACATCGCTTAGCGTGTTAGATACCGCGTTAGATAGCTTAAATGTATTGGGAATGTTTATTGACTCCAATAAGTATTGTTATTTGTTGTTGTATTAATTAGGAATTTTATCAGTAGTGACACTTTAAAAGCAGCGAAATAAAAAAATAATAATTTTGCTCAAAACCGGAAGTTGCCAATGAACGACGAGTCTTAAAAAGTATATTTCAAAAAGTGATCAGCCTCTGAAGCTAAGTAGATAATGAAACTTTATTGAAATCAATAAATAGTTAAAACAAGGATAAGCTAAGCTTATAACAAATATTTGAAAACGTTTACCACGCGCGCTAGTCCCTCCAACTTTCTGTCGCTTTTTCGTTTCATTGGAGTTTGGATCGGAACTACTGTGCAACGAGACAAATGAGAAGTTTCATATCAACATGTCGCTCCTCGGATTTCGTTTCATCATAGTTCAGATTTACATATACTGCAAAACGAGCCATAAGAATGTTCACCTCAAACTGTCGGCAATCAAATTTCGTATCATCGGAATTCAGCCTCTTCGTTTCATCAGAATACGGAATTACTTCCCCAATGGCCTGTAGCTTCGTTTTTCCGTTTCATCGCAGCTCGGAATTACTATCCGATGATCCATAAGAAATTACATCAAACTGTCCAAAAGTTTGCACATCAACCACGAACGGATAAAGAACCCCCTATATATGTATACCCTCCACAGGAAGGTATATTAACTTTGTCATTATCATTACATTTGTAACGCCAAGAAGGAAGGAGGAAGGAGACACCATAAAGTATTTATATTCTGATTCAGGATCACATTCTGGATCGATTTAGCCATGTCTGTCTGCCTGTCTGTTGAAAGCACGATAGCGTCCAAATGACTGTAAGAGGACTTCTTTTTACCGTCGTCAGGTTGGCATTGAAAAAATGTATGTAGTTTTGGTACCTCCCATACAAAACCAATATTAGACAAATGCGTGTAGAGTACATACAAGCTCGCAGTGCAAACATTTTGCATGACTTTTATGCAGTGGAGGGCATCGGCCTGGCCGATGATGACGTTTTTACTTATTAATATACCTATTTCGAAAAATGTTTGCACAAATAGGTCAAAAACAATATTTACTAATTCTTACGAAAGAAATATCAATAAAGTAACGATGTACCAGAAAAATATGGCGGCTAAAATTCGACCGCATTCCAGGAAAAGGCTAAAATTATATTTTAAATGCTTGTTTGTTACGCGAAGTAACTTCTGATTTGAAATGTTTAGCATCCCTTAATGAACAACGCAAGCTCATGGAACCGCAACTACTATAAGTTGTGTTTTTATGAAACCTCGCCAGCCAGTAGTTGGCAGTTGAGGCACATTTCACATGCTAATTAAAACAACAACCTTCCGGCAACTGCTGGCAACAACTCTTGATTTTCTCCCCAGCCGCCGGAGAGCTGCTGACTGGCAGCTGGCTAAATTCAATTCACAATGAACAAACAGGTGGCGCTGAAAGCAACAAGTGGATTAGAATTTCCGTACAATTTGCTTAAATCATAATGGCGGTCTTATCTCATGCACACAACATTCCAGAGGAAAATGTCAGAATTTATCAAATATATCTACCAAATGCATAATTTTATACGAAATGCTAGTATGCTTTTAGGCCTATTGCCTAAATTCATTCGGCTGGCTTCATCTTGCTGGCAATTGTGCTGGCAACTTTCCAAATGAACGGCTGGCTGGCGAGGTTACAAAAAAACATGCCTTATAATGAATTAAAATGAAGCCAACTAAATTTATAATTGCATCGTTTGTTGTATTTTTAAGTACTTTTTTATAAGCCTATAAATTGCAACGTCAACACCATTCTTATGTGTCTTTCTATTGAGCGTGTACCTAGCCTCTTAATATGCAATGCAATAATTCTTTTCTTTCATTTTCTAGTGCAGAATTTTATAAATCAACAATAATTCTGTGTTTTCTTAATTTTTATTGTTTCATGATAAAAAAAAAATACCTACATGCGGAAAATCACCTACACAAATTCACATTTCATTTTTGGTCCATATTTCATAGAATTCGGTTTTGAAATAATGCCGCGTGAAGATATTTTTTGGAAAATATTTTCGAAATAAAAATATTTTCGAAATAAAAATATTTTTTAATAATCAGCTGTAATAATAATCAAACTGAATATTTTCAATTATAATTAATTATATAATAAACCTCTTTTCAAATCATAAACATATTTATGAAGTGAATAAATTGGTGGAGTTTACGATAACGATAGGCATCACAAATGTTTACATTTGAATTGGCCTCTACTGCAAAAATAATTAATTATTATTATTATTATTACGAGAATGACAATAACTATTTTGTTAACAAACACGTTGGTTGGATTTATTTGTTCCCACGAATTCACCACCAGACCACTTCAGGACATGGAATTTTGGCAGCTCTGCTTGCTTTCCGTTCAACCAATAACTTAAAGTAGTCTAATGCTGAATTATTGATTGGAAGTAACTCCAATAACAACCAAAGTGTTTGTTGACTTTTTATGAATATTATATGTTTACAGGGTGAGTCATTTTTTGTTTATTTTTTTTCATTGTAATAAAAAAACCTTTCCATTCATTGAAGAGAGCAGCCTTCCGATTATGTTTTGAAAATGGTATTTAGTTTCACTCTTAGTGGCTTTTGAAGGTCCCCTACTTAAGCGCCCTTCAGTCAAAAGCATCAGTATTCTCTATCAAAACGCACATGAATTTATTCAAAACCTATTGTATTTGTAGGTATAATCAATAGGTATTGAATACGTTATATCGACCAAGTTAGGTAAGGTTTGTGGGCTGGCAAGGATTTCCCCGTGCCACACTCAAGTCAATACTGACCCGCACTGTGATGCCCGTAGGGGAAATAGGTTGTCCCTTACCCATTATAAAGGACAGCCATAGAATTCTTATAACAATTATTACAAGTAAATTACGCTAGAGAAGAATCTTTCAAACTCTAGGTAAGGCGTGATGTGGTCCGTTACAGGTACACGGTCATAATATTTCGGTAGGATTCCGTTTCCGTTTCGTTCAATTTCCAGTTTACTGATTGGCTTATTCTCGTATTATATCGACCATATTTCTTTTCAAAATGTTTACTCTGTTGTGGTAATATTTTCGATTTGGAAAAGCTGTCAGTGTCAACATTACCTCTGATTTAAAAAGAAAATAATTAGCAGAATGGCCATGTGTTAAAAAACCCCCTATGTAAACATTAGCAGAAAATTACCATATTCCATATTCTCAAAATCTATTACTGAACGCCCTTTTGAAAATGACTCAAGAGCTATTGCTGAAAGTTGTAATTTAAGTGTATTACTGAAGCCTAAAAAAATAAGCTTTATTTTAAATATTGACTAAACTTAAAAATTGCATTACAATAAGAAAATCGTCGTAGAGTATACCACTTCCAGACTTATTGGATGTGTGACTGTATTCTATCGAATCGATAATTCTAAATCAAGAAAACATCCCAGTAACGCCAGTTTATACATTTTATCTTTGAAGCTCACTGCAATGGGTTGGGTATCCCTACCTCCTGATGCAGCCATAACATTTCGATTTCGACATCTGGTTCAGTATACCATTCAAATTTTGCAACGATTCCAGCAACTTTGGTTCAAGAACCTTGCGATAAATCCTTCCGATGGTGTGCTGTCAAATTAGAAATAAAAAGTTCACACATTTTAAAACTAAAAGTTTTCCCTTCGAATGGTGTCACAATCGCTATACTCCCTACCGCAACACACTTGAAATAAAGCCGACGTCCTTCGAAAACTCAGTCTGATCTCCAGCTCCGAACCCACATCCCCCTCGGACTCACTAAACCGCAGCGAAATCCTGGGTCGCAGTAGCAAATCCGATTCAAGTGCTAAAAATCTTCCCTCTTGATGCTCAGTCACATTGAGTAAATATTCAAATTCATCTACAAAAAGAAAACTCAAATTCAAATCATCCAAATTCCAACAAGGACTCACTTGAGAATATCATGTAACGTTTCCCAACACTCATCGGCTTAAAGTCGGCTGCCATGAAAAACGGAAGCCAATTCATCCACTGTGCGGGGAAAAAAAATACATTCCTAATTAATTATTTTCAAGCAAAGGACAGAAACACTAATTGAATGAGGGCAGTAAGGAGTGTCCTCCCACTTTACTGCCAAATCAAAGTTTTTCCCATCCCTTTGTGGCTGTGGTTATACTCGTACTTTTCATTACGGTCGCTCCCAAGTAGACAAAAGTGGGCCAAGCACTAGGTACTCGAAGAAAGCAGGTGGTGGTGGGCTGAGCATCTGACGTCCTATAATGACTGTCAGTTACCGGTCTCATTTACCAAGTGTAGGTAGTTACATTTTGCTTCCTTTTTTTCCACTCGGGACTTATTGAGCACTTTAATGAAGAGGCCGAGTAAATTATAAAACATTCCTGATTGACCAAGAGGGGTAATTAGGGGAATGAACATTTAAAGTACCTACATCTCGCACAGTGAAATTCTAATTGCAGAAGAAGTTTTTAATTAAAACGATCTTTGGGCAAATGGCCATAAGGGAGCGAGGGGTTGCCTTTTGACAAAAGTGGTCCGGATGGAGAAATCTTTTGGTTCAATTAATAGGAATTTTAGGCGAACAGGCTCATAAAATAATCATTGTGTACTTAAGCCGCCTCTGTCGGTCGGGGGGTGGATGAACCTAATTGGGAGAATTTTCATTTTAATCAGACGGATGTGGCCTGGAAGATTATTGTTGAAAATGTTGTTTTGTCTGCAAATAGCACTTGAGCGATTGGGATTGTAATTTTCGTCTTCACCCACAGAATACAAAAGTTCAAAATGACAAAATTACATTTTTGCTGAAAAGTTGTGTCCACAAACAGTTTCTCTTTGAAATTTCATTGTTCCTCGTTAAGATTGAACCAGATACCGCACCCCAAGTACGCTCAATTGCTCACCCTATCGACCAACTCCGACATGGTCACAAACTCGTACAGCTCCCTCTGATCGACGTTATACTTGTGCGTTGCGAAAGCCGTGAAATCATCCGCAAAACAATTGACATTCGTTTGATAGCAAATCGCCAAAATAAAAACCACCACAAAGATCAACTTTAGATCCACAATAGTCATTGTTCATTAAAGTTTCACACTGCATCCACTCTGTGCACATATAAAACTGCAACTTTAAGTGCTGACAATACACGCCGGCAACGCTGTTGATGAGAATTCTTTTTGTTTTTCTTCGTCCTTAAGTCATTATTGACTCCCAAAGATCGACATCGACTAAAAAGTAAAAAGACAAACACAAAGCTGATGATTTTTTTAAGGCCCCTTCCACCTCTAACGCCAAGAACTTCGTTCCAGATTAAATGACTCTCGTCTCATGGCTCATCACTCAGCACTTTTTCCTGCAATCCTGTCGTCGACTTTGTCGAACCCAAAACTTTTCTGCGGAGTGTTTCTCAATGAAAACACTTTTTGCACTTTTTCCCTTCCGGCCAAGGAATTGCAGAATAAAAACGATGACGTTTCTCCGGGCAACAAGGATGAGGAGAAAATCTCAAATCCTAGCTGTAGCATTCGAAAAATGCTGAACGATTTTTTTCCCTGGCACCTTTTTGTGTGTTTGCTTTCTGAAAAGTAGAAAAAAAGGCTACGACTTGAGCTTTTTGTGCTCGTCCGCGCACTGCTTTGGGAAGACGTGTACTTTAGTGGTTGGTGGTGGGAAAAAAACTGAATTTTCCTATCTAAACGTAGATAGTGTTGGTGACATTTTATTTTCTCTGTTAAACCGGAAAATGGTGGGCAGAAAAGGGGCGATGCGATGAGTATCGACAGACAGTGTGGTTGCGAAGAAAAGTTATGCAGCGCAATAACTAGTAGTAGGTTCGTTATATGGTAAATGGTAATTTACAAAATTTAATTTTACCTACTTTTGAATTACGTTTTTTTTTTGAATGATAAGCTTCAATTTGGTAAAAAAAACAATAGAATTCGTTAACATTGAGTAGGGTAAATATGTACCACAAAAAGTAGAGTTGCCGAATAATATATAAGAGAGAGTGTTGCGCTATGTAAGAAGTCCTACAAACAAGACGCCCCTCAATAGCCTACAGTCTTTTGAGCAAGAATACAGCGCAGCGCCTTCTTACCGACCATAAAACGATGGTCCATCTTCCTTGGTATCGAAAGTTATACAGACACAACTTTCGATACCAAGGAACATGGAACATGGAAATCCAACTGGTAATTCCAGGCCATACAAGGTATGCGAGAAAACATTAAAATTGGTTATGATATAAACTTTAACAAGGTAATTCCAAAGTCTTCCCAAAGAAAGGCCCACTTTATGATAACTTTATGACGTTTGGTCAGTAAACCACTTATGATTATCGAAGTAAGCAAGGTTGCCTTGCCAGTGAAGACTTACTTATGATACGTTTTCAGAAACCAGAAAGTCACTGACAAGCATTATTGACAGTATGCGTGAGGCACTGCGATGAAGATTGGCCCCTAGATAAAAAAAGCGGTCCAACGACATGCGTGATTCCTTGAGACATCACAACTAACAGTGGTTCCTGGGTGGCTGAAAAATGGCTGGAAAAAATTTCGTGATTCCGTACCTATAGAAAACATGTGGACTCTCCCTGTCTGGTACCTTCCTTTAAACATCAGTACATCCATTACTGAGTCAGGCCCTTTCCGAAATCAGTACTAAAATTGAGGGAACTCGACCTTGAAGCTGTATTACAGGTGATTTTCTGGTGTCATTGGATCAGATTCCTCATTCATGGAACAGGAGTTTTTGGAAGATAGATAAGCTGTACCAAAACCCATTCCAAAGTAATCGGAAAATATGTTTTAGGATAAAGATTAAGCCGGCCGTCTTGTAGGTATTTTTAGTAAATTTATTGTCTTGCTACTTGCTTCTTATTTTTTGTTTCTTGTTTCTTGCTTTTAAATACTTACGTAATGGTTCTTGGCTTTTGGTTCTTTGTTCTTATTTCTTTGTTCTTGGTTTTTTTTATCTCCTCTGCGAATGCTAAGCTATTGATCGGTACAGGAGGAAACACCTTGGAAGGTACTTTTTCGACCATTTGAAGAAGGTTGGCGGTTGGCCCCACAAACAAAATTGGGCCAATTTTTAGGTTTTGTAGGGAAATTACTTGCTTGGATGAATTGGTTTAGGTTTTTGACTGTTAAGGTTCCCCAGAGATGGCGATGATCTGAGACTGGTACTTAGTACACTGTGATGAACTTAAACCATATTCAACCTAACCTAGCATAACCTTGGTTTTTGGTTCTTGGTTCTAGATTCTAGCTGTTTTTTCTTGCTTCTTTGCTACTGCATGATATTTCTAGGTTCTTGGTTCTTCGTTCTTGCTTCTTACCTTCTTACTTCTTATGCCGGCGCTGGGCGCTGGCATCAACGGCTTTCAAACATCTTAAAGGAGGTCTGTAAAATTATATAAAACGACGCGATTTAATATAAATCAGAATTCAGTTTTATAACTGAGTAAAAAATTCACGTTCATTCATTTTCAATGGTCCGCTTGTCCATTAAGTGGGTCGCGGGTGTAGGTTGCTCAAGTGGACCCTCCATAGCTCTCGATCCTCCGCCATCGACTCTAAATCATCAAGGGCAATCCCCGTACGGGTATAGGAGAGATTATGGACTTGATCTAACCATCTCATCCTTGGTCTACCTAGAGGATTCACGTAATTTAGTTAATTTGGAAAAATGTTGTGGTCCTTCGAGCCGGATATGAGCCAGTGATGTTGTTCATCTTCCTATCTTCGAGCTTCCTGGACCTTGTTCTTGTTTTTCCTTCTTAAATTATCTATTATATCCTAAAATTAAATTTAACCATGGGTAAACAAAACTTTCAATAAACTTGCTTGCAGATCACACTGTCACCCAATTTTTAAAATGCTACCTACTCTGTTTGCCTTCAATTCAGATCAACGTTGTGCCTACTTACCTATGGTAGTCAACAAATGAATTGTAAAACCCTTGAAGTCAAATTAAGACTGCTTTCACAAATTTCACACATGGATCAGTGTACATTATGTATGTATACTGTATACAAAGTTTATGTACACACACTGGACAACTTCCCAAAAGGCCTGAAATTGATTCTTGTTTCACAAACCTCCGCAAAATAGGCAAAAGAGAGAGAGAGAAAGTGAAGCCTTACAACATTAAATTGTCGGTTTGTTGTTTACGTGTAACGTGGCCAATTTCATGCGGCCATGTAAAATTGGGTGTCGAACAAATTATTTGTGATTGCCTTATGGTCTTTAGCCGGCGCAAAGTGGGTTACGTTTTAGTGACACACACTCGCATGGTTAATGGTAAATATTGAAGTATAATTCGTATACTCGTATATGTTCTACTACAAAGCAGTGCGGAGTACCTACGTTCTACATATCAACCAAACGGCATTCTATTATTATCCAAACAATCTAAATGGTTCCGATGTCTGATTCAGTCAGTCATTGAATTTGAATTTCAAAATTGCTGAACACCATACCAATAGAGTGCTTGGAGATCTGATTGAAACACGTGGTTTCACTTTGCAGTGGGGTCACTATAAGTGAATCATTTCTAGGCAGTGCTAGGTGGCGTGCAAGTTACGTCAAATTGAGCATTGCCAGGCAAGTCAGTTACATAGTTGGAAAAAAGCATATAATAAAATTGTAGATTTTTTCATTGTTCCATGGTCTGGTCTTTTTGAAAAAAGTAGGCCTTCACAATGGGCACCATATAGGTTTTATTTGGTCAAAATTGGACAAAGAGGTGTGGCACCGTCCACACAAAAAAAAAATACATTCAAAATCTTGTATCTCGAAAACCGCCGAATCAATCGAGTCGAAACGTACAGACAATCTTACCAAAGAACACATTATAAGCAATACAATTTCTGTGCACGGGCAAAGCCGAGGGCGGATACAGCTAGTTGATAGTAATGATGTCGCTTCAACTATAGAAATTAAAACGGACTTTTCAACAATACGCTGCAGTATTATATTTGAAATTATGTACGCAATTGAATTCAGGAGATGTCCCTCAGCTATTTTCCCATTGTTTGCCCCTTATAGGTTCCACTGACTAATAGCTTTGTTAACCATCTACCCTCTCATAACTGTGATGTGGTAGACTAGTAGGTAGCTAACGAGTGTGAATATTTTTTTGTTCAGCCTCCAATTGAATGCTATAAATGGCAGTTGAAAAATTGTTCAAAACCATTTCGAATGTCAAAAGGAAATTACTTTCTCTCTATTGTGCAGAAAGAGTTTTAGATGATACGGGATATATAGGTAAGGTCCTGACAAGCTATACAATTCTTATAAAATTTATAAAATTTATCTGACTATCTTTTAAAGAAAAGTTGTTCAATATCTCTGTCGCATCCATTATAAGCGAAAAGACGAATGGAATTCCAGAAGAAACCTCTATGCGTTTGGGGTGTGGGTTTTTATTTTTCGTGCGAAATAGCACAAGGATATTATTCTGGTGATGCTATTTCAATATCACATCGTTTTCGTATTTCTTCTTCGATATTTTATGTTGGCTGCCACGTGGATAATTTATTATTGGACGCAGGCATTTAATTCGAATTTACCGCCTTGGGTGTTGTTTGGGCGGTTTTTTTTTTCTCTCTCTTTTATCAAAGACAGAGTATGTAAGAAATTGGGCACTCAACACAGTTACTCCCTTAGAGTCCCTTTTCGGTTTAGTACTTTTTCTCCTTAGAAGTTGTTTGAAGCAAAAAAATGAAAAGAGTCCCCAGTGTAGTACATTTTACGCAGAAGATTGAGATTAGGGATCCACTTCAACCTTTGGTAAATGTTTTTTTTTTTCTTTTTGCTAAGGGCACGTGGATTTCAGTACCACACACAGTATGGTTCATTGGGATAGTCGCACTATAGAAATATGTTTTAGAGTTACATTTTTTTTGTATTTCAATTCCTGTCTATTTACAAAACAGAATTAGAGAATTTTTTGGGGTTTCATGTTGTAAATCTCTTTCAGAAAAAAAACACCTCTCAATTAAGCACGACTTGAATTTGGAAGAAATGATCCTGATTCATTACTTATATGGACTGGATGTTACAGCGCAGTCTTGGCGAAGAACGTTTCGAATTGGGAGATCTGAGGATAAGTCATTTGCTCTTCGCTGATGACTTGGTCATCCTTGGGTCCTCTCAGACTGAACTTCAGCGCGCACTCGATCGGTTTGTAGCCGTTTGTGTTGAAGCTGAGATGAAAGTAAATGTGAACAAATCTGAAGTGATGGTCGTCTCTAGAACGCCTGTTCAATGCACTCTGCATGTTAGTGGAGTCCCATTGAAACAGGTGGAGAAGTTTAAGTATCTCGGGGTCTTATTCACGAGTGATGGAAGGAGCAATGCCGAGTTTTCCTGTAGGATTGGTCAGGCTGGATCGATTTTGAGACAGCTTGGTCATTCTGTTATCAGGAGGACTGAACTTGGTGTCAAAGCTAAGTTGTCAGTCTTTAATTCGGTGTTTGTTCCAACTCTTACCTATGGTCATGAGGTTTGGGTAATGACCGAAAGAATAAGATCGCGAATACAAGCTGCCGAAATGAGATTTCTCCGTAGTATTGCTTGTGTGACCCGTAGAGATCGCATCAGAAATACCAGAATACGTGAAGAACTCAATGTCGAGCAGCTACTTCTCCGGACGAAGCGATCCATGCTTCGGTGGTTTGGTCATGTTAAACGCATGTCCCCGACCAGGATTCCACGACGTGCTATCGAATCCGTACCATCGGGCAGGCGTCCCCTAGGTAGACCCAGGATGAGATGGTTAGATCAAATTCATAATCTCTCCTCTATCCGTATGGGGATTGCCCTTGATGATTTAGAGTCGATGGCGGAGGATCGAGAGCTATGGAGGGTCCACTTGAGCAACCTACACCCGCGACCCACTTAATGGACAAGCGGACCATTGAAATGAATGAATGATCCTGATGGGTAGGTACAACTATGATTTTCAATATCTTCGGAATGAGAATAAATGTTTTTCTGAGCCGTAATTTTTCAAGACAAGGTGAAGTTCATTGGTATATTTGGTACTAGCTGGACCCGTGCTCGCCTTGCCCGCTCGCACAAAATTATATTTTTTTTGTTTCATTTAAAATAACACTTTTAGTGTTTCATTGAAATCTGTCCATAAGTTTTCGCGCTTTTAAGAGAAAAAGAAAATTCTCCCCTTTTCTAGATCTTGCTACTTATTTGTAATACTGCATTTCCTTTCCTTAGTTTCCCTCTTCCTATGGAATCCAAGCAACTACCTACCCCAAAGCTACACTGTTACCATACCACATATCAGAATGAAAGTCTGAAATGAAACCTGTTTTGTATTATACATCTCTTCTTGTATGAAGATGAAGATTATTAATATACCCCATGCCAAACAGCAGCACGCACCCCATCCCCATCCTGCATCGGACATACGATCATAATATACATACCTTCATACAACTGACCATAGCACTCACTGCGAAAACAAATCAACCCTTTTCGAATGTGTAGTATTATTTTCACTTCAAAAAACACATTTTGGCTAAAAACTGGTCCTAAAGACGTGGCTATAAACGACATAGCCTATAGCAGTCCCACAGTCTTAAGGAACATATCTAAAAAATGTCATTGTAATCTGTCCAGTAGTTTTCGAGTTTTTAGCTGACAACGAAAATTGCTACAATTTTATTATATGTAGATATAGATTAAGAATATCTAGACCGATTTGGCTAATTTTGTTTTCCATAATCTAATGTTCGTAATGAGCCGAATCTGGCTTTTATGGAAAGAGTAGGTAATTGAAAAAAAAAAGTTTTTGAAAGAATTTGAAAATTCGAGAAAAACTTACTTAATGTTATATTTTCTATAGGCTTTTTTTACTAAAATAATATATTATGATATTTATGGCATCTTTTAATGGCCTTTAAATGTGAAAAAATTTAGATCTATATCTAAAATGTGAAGGGGATTAGATAAAGAGGCGTGGCACTTCCCATACAAAAAAAAGAGACATTTCAAATTCGTTTAACTATTGTAGCGATTGGAATAGTACAAAATATTCCTCATTAGTCCATCATCAGTTTATATTTAAAAAATAAAAATATTGAAATCTCATCAGAATGAAACATCTTTAAGGGATCTTGAAAATCTGCAACATTCTAGGTAATGTGTTTACAGTTGACGCAGCCTAATGACGCCTGGGAATTGGAACTTGTCCAAGAAATGTCGTCTCGATTTGCTTAATTTTCCATCCGACATACCACAATAGACATAGATACCTAAAGTCAAATCCATATTGGGGAATTTTTTTTTTACGAAATTCTAATAACTTGTAAAAATGTACATAATTGAAAAAACGTAATTAGCAGAATTTACATCGAATATAAAAATCCCAAAAAAAAAAAATTACCAAAATACGAATTTTGTGCAACTTCTGGTATCAGCTGTTTTTAATTTCCCAGAATGTGATCTCGAAAAATGTTCCATAGTAAATCAGTCGAAATGTGGAACTCTTAGCCAAAAGTCTACTTATGCCCATATTGGAGTATAGCGCATACACTCTCAGACCACCAGAATGGTTTGCGAAGCCATTGATGGGAAGCTAGTAGCCATTTCGGGCTAAACCCGGCCGACTGCCGAGCGTTACAAGCCGATCACCAGATGCTCGCAAACTGCCACCCTTCAGGCCTGGCTCCAAAGGGCGCCCTAATATGACATGGCTTGGCAATATCCGAGGCTGGTTTCTTTCGTCTTGTCATCTTTGGTTAGACATGTTGCCCGCACCCCATCACGCCACGGGGAGGTCAGTTATATGAATGAATGAATGAATGTGGAACACTTAAAGCAAGTTAATTCACTCGATTTGCAATTTAAATTTTATATTCGATTTATACGTAATACAAAAAAAATTGAGACCTAAAACGTAACTCTGGTGCATCTATTCAAACAAACCGGACTGTAATTTTTTTTTATTTATCAAATTTTCTGTAACCATGTGATGGCGTTTTTCTCAAAGGATTTGGTGAACTTGTTGGATCTAGGGTTGCCCCAAAGGAACACCATAATACAGAATATTTCGTAGTAATGTTTAATTACTATGTATATACTTACATTTCCTTAAAAATGGTTTCTTTTGTCTAGACCAGCCCGGCTTGAATTATCTTGTAGTGTAGTATTTATATTTAACTTCTTTGCGCTTGTCAAAGTATAGAGTAGCCCTATAGCTATAAGAATAGCTACAGTACAGCTACAAATATACGAAAGGAAAACCTATTCGGAAATATGAATAACTTCTCTATAAGGATTCTTTTCCTACTGGGTGTCAGAAGGTTACTTACTACAAAAAAGTGGCCCTAGCAGCCTGCACTGTATAAAGATTGTTTTGGCCCCCAAAAACTCAAGAGGTCTAGTCCCTTTTACCTAGTCATTTACTTCGTGCATCAAATAGCAAGAGAAATTACAAAAAAGCGTTTATTAATAATAAAAACTAAATAAATAGGTAGCGCAACAGGCGAGTAGACAGGCCTAGCTTCTCGCAACCATTCGTTTGTGTGAGTTTCTATTTTTGGGACGAATGGAAGGGATCTACAATTTTATGTCGAGTCCGAACGGCTGAATTGAGAACCTATTTTTAACCACAACGGTTTTTTTTGGTCATTACCAAAAGAAAAGCCACCGAAATGAAATTCCTCCTTTGTATTGCTGGTGTGACCCGTAGAAATCGCATTAGAAACACCCAGAATACGACGTGAGGAACCCAATGTCGAGCAGCTACTTCTCCGGACGGAGCGGTCAATGCTTCTGTGGTTTTGGCATGTCAAGCGCATGTCCCCAACCAGAATCCAATGACGTGCTATGGAATCCGTACCAACAGGCAGGCGTTCTCTAGGTAGACCGAGGATGATAAGGTTAGACCAAGTTCATAATCTCACCCCTATACCCGTATCGGGATTGCCCTTGATGATGTAGTCGATGGCAGAGAATCGAGAGCTATGGAGGGTCCACTTGAGCAGCCTACACCCGCGACCCACTTAATGGATAAGCGGGCCACCTTTAAATCTGGTTAGAAATATTCTTTCATTCACGTTTTACATTACGTTAAAGCTCCTAGTTTCCGATGTCTCTGTTGGAAATGCCCTCGATTGGCTACCAACAACTGTCATGTCGTGTGTAAAATTTTCTTGAATGTATGTAAAAGGATTTAGGTAATTATCCATTATACATCTATTAAAATACCTTCATAATTTTAAGGACACTTAGGACTCCGCCCTATAACTAAAGTACATTGCACTGCTTACAGAAATAATGTGTCACTTTAAATGTTTCCGCAAACGCAGCTGGCAGTATTCCTCCTGGACTCTCCATGTGGATGGCAAAGGACACAATTTCAGACCAATCCCTTTCTTATTCGAAATGTGCGAAATCTTAAGCAACCTTATACGACATTGTAATGTGTTATGACGCACCTTGTGCTCCGGTTATCCGTGCTATAAGTAATGCAATTTATAACAAAAGGACCTCTTGGTGAATGTGATTTAAGTGATCCCAAAGGAACGCCAGACACCGCATTCATGTCAGGCGTTTACTCTTTCTCCCTCTCGCTCTTCCTTAGCTCAAACAATAAACATAAATGAAGAACACGGGATACTCTGCGTCCGGCCGGTTCGTTGCCATGCCGAAATAAATAGTCCTGTGAAATCCAGGTAGGTATTCCCCGAGACACAAAAAAAACTCAAACGACATCATCTCAATCAACGCAGCCACAGAGGCAACATGGACAAATACTTACCCAACAAAACAAAGAAATCTTCAAAACAAACGCACAGAGTAAGGACCTTCCACGGGATGTTTCCTTTTCATGTGGGATAATCTTTAAAGTTTATACGGACTCGTTCTTTACCTCTCCAACCGGAATGAAAGGTGCACATGCAAGATGTCCGCACGAGGATAATGTTCCCTTGGAAGATATTTTAAGGGTGAACTAATTTCATTTCGCAGAGGGGTTACATTGCTTCTTTCTTCGTGTACTTTGTTTGAGATTTACTTGCATCTTCTAAAGGGAAATGCATTTTACAAGAACGAGCAAAGGGCTTTGTTATTGCTTTCTTTGATTCTTGTTCCTCTGCTTGTTCTTGTTCTTGTTCTCAATTGAATTTACGCCAATCAACCTTCAGATTCTGCGTCTGCTTCTACTTCTATTATGCATGCGACACAGTTCTTATTGCTGGCGTGGTTTTTTTATGGCGTTCTGCAGATAATTCTCTTGTCTCAACATCTGCCCATGGACCGGTGCGATAGAAGACGCTGGCGCAGGCACATTGAAGTTGTCTTGGGAGTTTTCCAGGATAAGGGGTTGCAGTTTACATTATATGGCGCGGCGTTGAAATTGCATTTAAAATATTTAATATTTATTTGGAAAATATATTGGAGCGCAATACAGTACAAGCTACAGGCTGGAGACTGCGACTGCGATTGATGAACCAGGAGGCAAACTGACAGACTAGGTATTCAGTGGGAAACGATTTTAGAAAATGGTTTTACGAAAGCGACAATGAAACAATGATGTTCACACTCACAGACCGACGCACGGCGTTAGTTAAAGGTCCGTACTAGGACTACCCTACCGCTTAGACTGGGCCACTGGTTAGTCCTAAGGTTATTATATTGGCATTGGTATTTAGTTGGGTTGGCGCAAGACTTCAGCATAGCGGTTAGAACTTTTGAGACTTATTGATGTCGATGGGCCTATAGAACAGGGCGATATGCAAATAAAGCAGCTGGGCATATCCCACAATGGATAGTTACTCCAAAATTTGTAGGAACTCTATCGACCTATTATGCGACTGTCATTGCCCCACTTAGGCCTACTGTCCACGTAGCTGCACTTCATACGCATTTGCATCTTGCTGTGCGCTTTCTTGCAGCTTGCGTGCAGCTTCCATATAAACAAACGAACACGGAGCGGCAATGCAAGCTGCAAATGACGACAAGCGTATTTTGCCGCTCCGTGGACAGAGCTTCGTTTGTTTATATGGCAGCTGTAAGGAAGCTGCAAGCAAGCGTACAACAAGATGCAAATGACGAAAGCGTGCGTATGAAGTGCAGCTACGTGGACAGTAGGCCTTAATTACAGGTTGTGGTGCAAGGGCTTGTTCCAATACAGCGTAAGCAAGAGCCTCCTGTGGGTTGGCAAAAGCAGCCTCACTGGCAACAGCAAAGTAGGAATGATCACCACCTTTCTCTTTGCGAATGGTTGACGCATGGAAATATTATTTATACAGATGGCTAAACAGCGACTGATGCTAAAATCCGGCTGTCTACAGAACGACCTTGAGAACAGCCCATTTATATCGGGCTTAACCCTCAAGTCAATACGATTGAAAACTTAACACCATATGCCCCCTGAAGTGCTAAAGGTTGACCAATAATAATATCTGACGCCTTGTGCAAGTGGATGGTGACCAACTCGACGTCGCAGCTGGAGAGGCTTGTTAGTTGACACACCAAGGCTCTTGCTCAACCCAAAAATCAGTAGATATTTAAAATAATCGCAATGCACTCAATTTGATGAGCAGAAAAATCACCTCGTTCCAAAGATAAAATAAGATAAGATAAGATAAAAATGTCTTTGCCTGTTTAAAGTCTTGTCAATAACAAGGGTCTTTCATTAACAAATAATACTCTAACCTGCAATTATTAGATGTAAAGTTTGTAAGTTTGGATGTAGAGGGTAATCTCCGAAACTTGTCATTTGATTTCAAAATTTCCTACACCAACATTTGGAGTAAACCTAGAATGAAGATAGGTTCTATATATAGTATCCCATTAAAATAAAGCGATAGATCTCTTTTAAAAAAGTGGACCTTTCAAGATCCGATTGAAGGGTCTACCTATTAGATTTATGAAAAAAAAACTTTAATAATTTTTGTGCTTAAAAAAATCCTCTTCGAGTAGTCGCTTCTATCTGTTCTACCACTGTGAATGGGGAAAAGGACTGTATTCAAAAGCACAATGTTCACAGACCAAAATCTAACGACTGTTTTCCAAAAAAAAAAAAAAAAAACCAAACACCAACTCGTAACGTCTATTTCGTAAAATGCATTTATATAGGATACAAGAATATTGAAAATTCCCAACACAGTACCCACAGCCTTATTGACATTTTATGCTGGTATCCTGGGACGCACTCACAAACTCAATTCGTCTATATGCGCTACCAATGACCTCCTCTATGCTACATCCAGCAGTAGCCCACCTGTCTATTGTGTTCAGAGAATGTAGCTGTTATTGATGAAAGATGGCACGTGGGAAACGGAAATTATTTAATAGCGCACACCCCACAATTGCTACTACTTACTACTGCTCCTGCTGGTCGGCTCGTGGTACCCGCACATTTTTGACGCACCAATATACTGACTGTCTATTTATTACATGAGATAAAAAGTAAGCGCGTGGAAAATACCCGCATATGGGCGCGCGTTTTTCAATTTCCCAATTAAGGATATACTCTATCAATTTGAGCAGAGAAAAATTGGTTCCCATTGATGACGGGAAAACGGTCGTTTAACTGCCAAAAAATTCAAATTGAAAACTCATTTCCAGAACGGTTATGCTTATGAATCATGTTTCATGTATCAAGCCAAACAGTAGAAAATCGCCATTTTCCTCTTCTAGAGCGAGAAACTACGTTTATATTGTTCTGCATGAAAAACTAAAGTCCTTACAAGAATGTCTCCTTCGAGAGGGTAGAACTAGATTTGTCGCTTCTACTCAGATAATAAGGGTGACCAATTTATTCTGCGACGCAACAATCCATGGGAATTTTCTTTCCCCCTTCTTTTGACTAGGATTTGTTGTGAGTGTAAAATTTACATCGGAAGGAAATACGGTATTGTGGAGATTATTCAATTCAGACGACGGCAACTCATTGTGCAGGAATTTAATGAATCCTTTGGCTAAGGTATGAAATCTCAACCCCATGGTTATGGTCTGTTTACGACGTCATATACCATGACACATTAATGTCCATGGATATTGGATATCCTTCGTATAGCCGTCTCCTCTCGTTTGATATAATCGTCGTTTGTGTTTGAATCTAAGGACTTAGAAGGCTGCATATTGAATTTGTTTTTTTTGTCCGAAATTTGCATTTGAATAGAAGTCGATGGAGAGGGGCTCTTCTTGTTGCGACGAAGATCTGCGAGCACAAGGATTGCATGAATCACCCTTTTATGTACACTGAATTCGTTATGTGCTCGACTTATGATCTTCCTGTCATCTCCTGCGGAATGGTGTTGCTGATGAAGAGTGCTGTATGGAAGTGGTAGTTATTTCAATAACCAGGTGCTTTCAAGAAGGTTGCTACTGTGGGAATGGGTAAGGTTGATAAGGGGTTGGTTGGTGCAAGACTTTTTTGGGGAGGTTGATGTAATAAGATCCGCAGTGAAAGATTCTACGCATTTAATTTCACTTGGCTGGTTTTGAAAGGTGGTGGATTTATGCGGAAAGTGGAAGCTAATGCGTTTCAAGCAGATGCACTGGATCTCAAATATTAGTCGCAGTTTCTGGAACAGAGGGTTTTTGGCTAATTGCTTTTCTCAAAAGAAGTGAAGATCCACTGATTTAACAGAGTGGTGAGATGATTGCAGATATAAATAGTTTTGCACTCAAATTATTCTAAGAAATATGTTTTCATTAGTCGAGTTGAAAAGTTTGCTCGAATTGAGACATAAGATAGTACCTATCCTCTCGACACTAATTCGGGCAAACTTTTTTTCAATTCAAGAAAGATAGAAGTTTATGATATCAACATTCAACATACGTTAGCAAAAAAGATCCGTCATCCGCAGTAGCAAAACTGAGGACAGCAGCAGTAGAAATACGCTTGTTTCGTCGCTTTTTTTTGTAGAACTACAAATTATAGGTAATAATCCAATATTCGCTAAAGGCCCATAGCACTTCGAAACAGAAGGATAGCTGCTGCTGCATTGCTTGTATATGCAGATACAATTGAGCCGCAATATCTATGAATGACTCGGAAATCGACTCACCAATTCAAATTGTAACTGCCTTCCGAAGACTCTAAAATCTCTAGGACTGCAGTAATTTCATCAGTGAATTTTTTTCCCTACCAAACTGACCATAGAGTCAAATTCAGTTGTAAATCTACTCACTTTGACGTCAGAATTTGTTCTTAGGGTGTTACACACACAAAACCCGATGACATTTTGACGTCAGCGCCAGCGTGGCAAACATTTACACGATTTTTGACATGTTTAAAAGTAAGAACGAATTATATTAGATTTTAGTTTGGACGAAGACTCCCGCACCAGGCTGATATCTAGCTCTAAAACTGACCACGGAAATTACACAATACCTGCTTCTATGTTCCAGATACTGGCGGCATCAGTCTAAGACTCTATGAAACCCGAAGAGTACCTCAGGACAATACTAATATAAAAGTAAATACCTACTAAATACCGGAACTGCCGAGACTACAGTGTATCTCACTATACTCACAATTATTTAATACGAGAAATTTGAAATGCGATCTGTGTTCCGATGGACAAAAAATCTTGCGGGAATATAAGACACAAATTTACTAAAGGGAAAAGGGGAGATTCAGAAGATTTAGAGATTGGGAGGGTCCAAAAGAAACAATCTCAACGTTAGCAGAGAGCTTTGGGTACTATGTATGTACTAATGTCAGGTATACATAAGTGGTTGTACAAGCAGCAGGGTCAACCCGGAACCCCGAGCAAACAAGCGGAGCCTCACTATTTGATGAAAAAGAGCTGACATTCGCTGCAAGTTCTATGAAAAATAAGAAGGCCCACAGACTAGATGATGGGATACTAGCAGATGTCATGAAAGTTCGCCAAATTACCCCACTAATGGGCCCGTCAGATTCTGAATAATCTGAATATTTTTTGGATTATCGCGAATAAATACACGGCATGTAGGAAGCCACATACGTATGTACCTCTGATGTCTACAGAGAGTACACAAAGATAGCTTGTACACAGCGTATTAACCAATCGCATTGGAACCATTCGCTGTCGTAAAAATGACATCAGTGCTACAGTATACATACGTAACGTATGTGGCTTGCTACATGCCGCGTACTAGCACTTTAATGCCCAGTTGCACAGTGCCCACTTTAGTATCCATTCTCCCTCAAATTCCACTCAAGATTCGATTTCTGTTTCATAGCGTCATATTTGATTATAAAACTTAAGTGCCCAATATCGGACACTTAAGTGTCACACGAGACAGATGACAAGCTATTCAGCTGTCAACGATTTGACAAATTTATTTTTCGCTTTACGAGTTCAATTAAACAAAATAATTATTTTTCTTGCTAAAGTTAGGGGTTTTTTGTCATTAACAAACCATTTGGAAAATCGAATAAATTATTAAATATTGCAAAACAGAAATTTGTCTAAGTGCTGCCAAGTTTTTTGTACCATTTGAGGTGAGTATTGTGAATCGACTGTGAAACGCAAAATATGCATGAGTGACACTTATCTTTTCATCTCTACTCAAACTTAAGTTACATTGAACGACTTATCGTTTTCAATTCTATGTGCCTCTTTGGGGCTGCGCTTTAATGAATATCAGCAAATTTTTTAAGACGTCAATATCGATGCGAGCTATCATTTGATTGTACCTACTTAACCTACATAATAGTTTCGAGTGCGGTCGTATCTGTAACAAAAATTCAGGCAAATATTCCTAAATGACAGAAATGATTTAGTCCACAGTAAAACCATGCTGAGAGCAGTCGTGCCCCGCTGATTATTGTCAAACAAAGTGCACTGATAGGTTGTTATAAAAAGGCCCCCTAAAACTGTAAGGGTCATCTTGCACCCCTTGGCGGTTATGTATAGAATTTTAGAAAATGCTGGGATACGTGTTTATTATTATGTAGTATAATAGCTATGTCAAGTAGTATTGCTAAGTTTCAAAGAGATACGTCAAGGGGGTATTGCTCCTATTGGAATAAAATAAAAATCTCCTGAAACAATTATTTTCTGTTGCACATAAAATTGCACTTCCCTGTGATAGGCGGTTAAGAAGTTATTATCCTTAGTTCAATTTCATACTTTAAATGGTTTGCCCCCCTCAAAAGGGGATAAAGGAGTCATTTTAAGAAATACTGAATCGCCCGTCTAATACATTTTACTTTTCCACCAAGGGCTAGAATTACTTAAAGTATAGTCTTCGAGACCTGTTTTCATTTTCCTGTCACTGTCACTGCACGCATAATCTTAAGAAAATAGACAGATATAGATGAACGTCTTAATTCTTAATCCTTCAGTGATTTAATGCTCGTAATTTGTTTCTTTTTTCTATCATCAAATCACTATCTATGACAAAAAGTGGCGATAATACTATTGCGAAAACTTTGTACCTTCTTCTACCACGTCTGCTGATCGATATCAGAGTGCGATGCGAATTAGTCAATTTGAGTTGAGAGCTCCACATTTTTTTTAAATGCTCTGCAAATATCACCCAAATGCTCTTAATTTTCTTTTATCAATACTGCATTAAGAAACGAGGACATTGTCATTTTTCTAGAACAATAAAGTAAGTACCTATAGCAACCCCAGATTCTAGAAATTATTCTTCATTTCCCCCCCATCACCCATATGAAAATCCTCTCGCTCTCCCTGTATATAAATAAATTAAACGCGATAACTCGTATCTTTTCTATTTCGAAATATGGACAAAAAAAATAAATAAAAGTATCTCACACTTCAGCATGCAGTACCCGCATTTGTTGTTTCAGCATTTAAATTGAGATACAATGATGAAAAGAAAAAAAAAACCAAAATTTTGTCTGCGAGTAAATATTTTTATCGGCAGATAGCGTTATTAATTTGTATTTTGCTTAAATGGGCGTTCTTTTTTTTAATTTCCCAGTTTATGGTCCATCAAAATTATGAACGGTTTACATAACATAAGTAAACTATTCCATCAAGAGTCAGCTATCTACTCGTACATAGACTTATTCTAAACTAAGTTTTAGATAAGGAATTGTTTATTTGTAGTGGTGCTATTGTCGCGCTATCGGTTGAACTCAAAGTTATGCGCTTCATATGCAAAGATACATAAATATGAGACACTTTGTCGTTGATTTACGATAAGGGCACAAATTTGTATTGTACCCATGGACAGTAATGAACAATTGATATTTATGTGACTCATTAGGTCCACTAGTGTTTTTCAATTGAAAAAAAAAAAAAAATACTATGCCAAGACTGCAACTAATTGGGTAAGACGGCTTGCTTAAGAATATGCATATTCACATTGTTGATATAATGACGAAATATTCAAAACAATAAACAAAGCATGGAAGCTACGATTTATGGGTTTCGAGAAAAGATTTGAGTCATAGTGTTTGGGTAGATCTATATTTTAATGACAGCTATAATTATTTTGGGTGGATGCACGTACCTACATTTATGTTAAGAAAAGATACGTAGATACTACATT
The DNA here is from genome assembly GCA_949372485.1 of Cheilosia soror. Classification (NCBI taxonomy): domain Eukaryota; kingdom Metazoa; phylum Arthropoda; class Insecta; order Diptera; family Syrphidae; genus Cheilosia; species Cheilosia soror. The sequence goes on from OX443564.1 coordinate 60,237,155, forward strand.
GATATATTTTTATTGTGATTTTAAATGCACACTTAAAAGTATCTAAACTATATAAAGATCTGACAATATTGTTACAAATTATTTCTTGCATCGTTATAACTTGGTATTGAGGGAGAATTCAGATACAAATTTGGTAAGCCGAAAATCTTCTCGAAAATACCGAAAGCTACAGTAGGTACCTATACTTTTAACATGCATTTTTCTTGGCTGCAACATTTTTAGACGATCCTTGGAGAGGTGACATATCTCGGTTTACGAAATTTTACGAGATGAAAAAGCTAAAAACGACTCCCGATAAGAGAGATGTACAATTTTAACAATTCATTCAACACATCCTTAAAGAGTTGAATTATAAAGAAAATCGGGAATCAACGGAATTTCAGTTTAAGATCTCAAAAACTGCTCCAGAAGTTTTCGGCGACAGATTCTGAGTGGGAAACAAAGGGGAAGAGGGCTAGCGTGAGTGGTGAGGCAGCTCGAAAAGCCGAGTTGGTAATAAAAAGAAAGGGATATTATGTCGCGTTCTTTTGCACTAACTATCATGTAATAAACCGTCAGCGGTAAAGGAGGTGTCATGACGACGCTATCTCTCTCTTCATTCGTGTTAAAATATGTACAGAGAAATACTGCGTGCAAAAAATTCACTAAACAAAGTGTAGAAAAATGGATTCTTAATCATTTTTAAGTACACTTGTGATCCTGCTTACTTACTTATCGGGCTCCCGAGTCATGAATCGTCTCTGCCTGAGACACTGCAACCTTTCATCCTCTACGATCCGGGGCACGCTGCTTTCAGTTGACGAGACCAAGCGCTCTGGTATCCGCGATGGCTTGTTCTTTGAAACGGAGGTTCGGTCTGCCTTGTCTTCTCGAACCCGGGGGGCTGTGACCATTCGCTCGATGTGGCCGATCCAATGTTGTCGACGTGTTTTGGCTTTTTGGACTCATCCACATCTTGGTATACTACAGCTCATAAAGTGTCTTCTCCTCCATTCGCCCTCCTTGCACACAAAAAATGCACCGAAATATTTTTCTTTAGAAGGAGCCCAGTATCAGCTCTCCCTTCTTGCTTATCGTCCAGCACTCGGCGCCATAAAGCAGAACTGGCAGGATAAGGATTTGTAGAGCACACATTTCGTCCTTCGAGTTGGCAGTTTTGAACGCAGTTGTTTTGCCAAACCGAAGTAGCAACGGTTTCCTAGGGTAATTCTTCACCGGATATCAACTAGGATGTTATTCGTGGAGTTCATGTTTACTCCGAGGTAGGAGATCTCCTTAACTACCTCGAAATTGTTGCTATCAATCGTGAACAGTCGCTTTTTTGTTTGTTGATAGCATGTACTTAGTCATGGCCAACGGATTTCGCCTGTTCTTCAATGCAATTCTTGCGATTCAGGGCAAGCAGTGAATTGATATGAATTTCCTTTTTTTTTTTTTTAGAAAAAGGCATCCTTTGAGGGACCAACTATCAATTGAAAGAAATCAATCCACCTCTTTGGAGTCACAGTGCAATATTGGTATAGATCATGCGTCCTCAAAATTAAATTGGATATTTTGAACAGTACTTCAGCAACTCCTCCTTCATTGCAAAGCATTAGTTCGGAGTCCAAACCTTTCACTCAACTTACTTGGCAGAATACAGAGACGAACGAATTGGCTATCAACATTAAACCTAGAAGAGTTGTTGGACATAAGAATAAGCCTTGACCAATGTCAATTACTCCTTGATGTGCACGTTGTGAACGCCTTACAAGACCTGATAATCTCAGTGATCAGCGATTCTTCAAAACTTCTTGGGCTCTATGGGGCAAGCAAACCCATCTCCTTCGAACTACAACCTAGGTACAACAATTTAAGTGCAGAAGTATCGCTTGGCATCCAGGGTGATCCTGTGATTAAGATGGTTTCTAGATAACTTTTAAAACAAAATTAATTTTCCAATATATTTTTTACAAATTTAATAGCTATGTAGGTAGATACCATTAAGAGAAAATTTTCCCATACTTTGTTGCAAAAATCTAGAGCTTCAAAAAGCTTAAAAGAGTAGGTATGCAAACAAAAAAATCAAGCCGTAAATTTGTTCTTTAAAACAAAAGGCTTTTAGTAGCACTAAATGTTATCCACTAGAGCTACTTGAAAGGAACCCCCAAAAGACACACATCAACAGACAAATACCTATAATTCCCCAAAGCTAGCACCTCAAATCTGTATATGTACATCTTTTGTCTATTGTCATCATTAGTATGGTAAAATCCATTATGCATTGCAACTGTTTATGTCCACATCTCACAACCGCCCACAAACATTAAAGCATCACTTTCCAATATATTAATCATATCCTCACCGAGCTACGTGTCTGTAATTCATTCATCGCCACCTCTCTAACATATGTTCGCTCTGGGTGTGTTAAATCCCCAATGGAACTCCTGCAATCCACCCACAAACACACCAGAGATAGATAGATACCCTTGTTAACATAGCAACTCGAACAACAGAATTATGTATCCACATATGCCACGTCAATGCTTTGGTATAGTGACTGTCTCATTGGCATCTGCCTCGGAGTGTCCGGGCCAAAAAAAAAAATAAATAATAAATATATGGATACATTGTTTTCAAAAATTTGCCAACTTAATTGCTTCTAAATTATACTATCTGTGTGACTTCAAAATTGATTTGCTTGTTAGACAAGATAATAGTATCTGCAACAATTTGGCAGTAGTCGCACACCGGTTGCACTAATGACTTTGGCGTTCCTAATTCCCAATGCTAATTGGATTTTAACGCAAAGATTGACAAGTCAAGCCAAGCCAGAGGCAAGCAACATACTCATTTTGGAACGGAGTCAATTATGGTGCACATATGCATGTCATAGCAATAGCTGTTGCAATCGATATCTACATATATCGCCGATTAGGGCAATGAAGTTATATAATTAGCATTATGGCGAGGGAGTATGGGAATTAGTTTTTAATTATAATTTTTCCAATAATGCGTTATCGACATAAATTTGACAATATGAACGAATAGATACTGCAAAGATTTTTGAGTAACCTAGTGCAACTGAAAATCATGTGTAATTTAATTGGCAGAATTAAGTACATTTTAGTTTTGAAAGTGGGTGGATATAGAGTTGCAAAACTCGTCAACTACTCCCCATAGCCGAACCTATTTACCAGAAAGATCGACCATAGACCAAATTTTTACACTGAATCAAATCCTGAAAATAGACAGATTAAAACATGAAGTACTTGAGGACAATGAGGACAAAACTAAGTACATGCTATCAACAAACAAACAAGCATCTGTCCACCGCCTAGGACAAGACGTCACTATTGATAGCAACAATTTCGAGGTAGTTAAGGAGTTCACCTACCTCGGAGTAAACGCAAACTCCACGAATGACATCCTAGTGGAGCTCCGGCGAAGAATTACTCTAGAAAACCGTTGCTACTTCGGTTTGGCAAAACAACTGCGTTCAAAACTGCCAACTCGAATGACGAAATGTGTGCTCTACAAAACCCTTATCCTGCCAGTTCTGCTTTATGGCGCCGAGTGCTGGACGATAAGCAGGAAGGGAGAGCTGATACTGGGCTCCTTCGAAAGAAAAATACTTCGGCGGATTTTTGGTCCTGTGTGCGAGGAGGTCGAATGGAGGAGAAGATACAACCGCGAACTCTATGAGCTGTACCAAGATGTGGATGTAGTCCAAAAAGCCAAAACACGTCGACTACATTGGCTCGGCCACATCGAGTGAATGGACAATAATGCTCCAGCTAAGAGGATCTTCGAATCCCAGCCCCCAGGGTTCGAAAAGACAAGGAAGACCGAACCACCGTTTCAAAGACCAAGCCATCGTGGATGCCAGAGCGCTTGGTCTGGACAATTGGAAGCAGGGTGCCCGGGTCGTAGAGGATGGAAGGCAGCGGTGTCTCAGGCAGAAACTATGAACTAAATGTGTTTTTTATTTTGTTAGAGTATCAGTCAAGGGAAGGTTTAAAGACGGAAGGTACTAGCTACTTCCACAAATTCGTTTTCCCGAGTGGGTCCTACTACGGGCTGTCACGACACGGGCGGCGATTGAAGAACAGGCAAAATGGGTTGATTTTGAAGCAAGCGAAGGCAAGACTAAAAAGTGCACCTAACTTGTATCTGCATGCATCTCGGGAGCTGTTGAAGCGTTATAGGTTCGCCTTTCTCGGATAATATTCAAAATATAAACAAACAAACATATGTCGATTATATAGGACAAAATAAAACTGTTCCTAGCCACAATGCAGTATAGAAGGAGTTCATTTACCTCAAATATAATTATGTAGATCTAGTAAAGCATAACCGATGAAATTGATTTAGCTTTAGAAAATACAGATGGATTAAAAACACCTAACCTGGGGGCAAGAAATTTACGCCTTAGTACACTTATTCTTCCCAATTGATATTATAGCGTCAATATTGCTAGATAAATGCTCTATAAAAATATTATTAATGCAGATTTTGGAGAGCAAATGGAAAGATACAATCTCAAACTCCATAATCTGTATCCCGGTATGGATGTAAGAGTGAGAAAGTCAAAAATCCATCGAATGATTAATAATGCTCCAAAGGATCATAAACAAACATAAGACTTATAACTGTGTCATTTAAGCAATTTACTGCGAGTTGTGCATGTACATTTTGTATCTCCTTTTTTTAATACCTACCAGAAGAAGGCCTTACTTTTGTTGTGTTTAAAATGTTGGTGGCTAAATATACCATCAGAATATATCCCAATTTTTTAAAGGCCCTCGTCGGCTGTCTGGATGCTTTGAGTCGTTACAACAGACTTACTTAGGTGGCACTATATGCTGAGGTGGTCCTGGGACTCAACCTGTACGCCTCTCCGTTTATATCGATCGTTAGCTAAATTCATCAATGTCCTTACTCCAAGACGGTTGAAGTCGCCTGCCTTTTACTCTTGTGCAATGCAAGCTACTTAAGGCGAGCCCTTCCTGTGATTATGCAGCGTTAGTATGCATTCGATATATTATAGCTGTACTAGCTATCTAAGGGGACTGATACGCAATTTGTTGACTAGTTCGATGTAGCAGACGCTGTTTAACTTCCTCGTTGAATCTTATCCTCCAAATCCCGTCATCGAAAACAGTACCACCAAATTGCAACCTTTTCGCAGTATTTCTCCGTTGTTTCGACATAATACGATGTCGGCATTTGTACCCCTTTGGTACAACAAGGTAGTATGGTCTGAGTCTATGTTGGCCGCTTGGAAAGATTAGACTTCCTGGTGGAGTGTGGAATTCGTAGTAATAAGTATGTTTGCTTAATATTCAAAAATGTTGCACTTGGTCTGTTTAAATTAACATTTTTTTTCAGTAAAGCAGAGAATTTTGAACACACAATTACAACAACTATACACTCTGCTTGACGCACCTATACACGCTGGGTTAGGCAGTTAAGTTATCTCAAATAGAAGTGACTTTGGAGTAGCTAAGTTCTTAGTTCTAGGAAGTAAAGAAATGTATGGTTCATATTGACACCTTTCGGCTAGGGTGCGGGCCCATGGATACTACTAGTAAACTACACTCAGCACCATTCACTTCAGAAAGGTATACTAGAAGAACATTAAATAAACGAAAAAGTCGAGATATTTGCTATATGATTGAATAAGGTTCCAAAATACTGACGAGACAGTAGGAATTTCAAAAATAAATTTATGTCAAAAGCGGGCACAAATACAAATTTGTAAAGAAAGCTTCTAGCATTTTCCAATTGATAACCGAAGATATCTTCCTGTTCGCCCTTTACATTATCAGGAAAATGTAGCCTCAGCGCGTGACAGTTTGGTATGGTTTTTATATCGGTGGCACTATTGGCTGGATTTACTTTGAAAATTAAGATGCAAACAATCTCACCATCAACGGATAGCGCTACAGAGGCATAAGAACGGATATTTTTTTTGACCAGAAATTAAGGAATTGGAAGAGCTCTGTTTACTTCTGGATGGTGTTACATGTCACAAAGATCGTGCGCAATAAACGACAGCGGACAACAAAATTCAAAAATCTTGTATTTAGCCGTTTTAGTATGATGTGACTCTTCCTCAGTGTTATAATTTCTTGGTCCGTGTCCATTGAATACCAATACTATACCTACCATCCGTCCAACAAATAATATGAAATATTGCTCAAAACCATCGCGATGTCGATAATGGGTTAGTTACGTACTTAGTTGAGCGATTCGCATCCGTCTCATATGTCAGGACCTAGTCTTAGAATTTTATATAATCCGTGGGACAAAGGCTTTTTTATCTTTATTTATTTTGATATTAAAATTTATAGGTATATGATCAATTTATTAAAACATAAATTGTTTAAGTGAAGTGATCTTGAAGTGTAATGCTAGTCTGGCCCCATAAGGGCTCCCATTTCACGAAATGCCTACTGATCTGGACCCAAATCGCCGCATCCATAAGCGGGGTACACGATTGTGGAATATTATTGATTTTATATACGAAACAAAACGGAATTATGTGGAGTATCCTGATCTGCCACCGATTTTGGTCAGACATTTTTTTACCAAAAAATAGATTTTAAAGCCGCACTTGGACATTAACCCGTCTGAATTCTTTGGGAATTGACAGTTTCGTTTGAATGCAATGATATTAATAATGGGATTAGGAATCTCTCGGTATTTCCCGATTCATAGCAGTGCATTTTAAAAATATGAGAACACATAATATTGTAGTACCTACACCGCAATTCCTAATTATCCATCAGTGCACCTCAAAAAGGCAATCAAATTTAGTTTTGTGGTAATTCCATTTTATTTTTCTAATTAATATGCATTTACACGATCGTTTAGATGTACTTTAGGTACGCTTCAAAGTGTCACACAACACCACAATCAAATAGTCATTATCAGCATGTAATGTCGGACACAACATGTCTGATTGACATGTGCATCTATAAAGACCCACCTCACGTATGAAAATGAAACTACGTCTTTATCAAGAACTACCTGAGCTTTGTCAAATAGATTATATTTAAATTTATCGTTGCGATACTGCAAATAAATTTAATGACATCTGACTTTTTGTTTTACGAAACTACCAACATATGTTAGTCAAGTTAAACTTGTATCTAAGCCCATATATCGAAGAATACCATAATTGAGGAATAGTTGCCAATTATCCACACCAACCAAACACTGGATAGTCGATAGCCAGCTACATAAGATACCCACTACATATGGGAATTATTTGAAACACATGAATGCCATTTAACGCATTTTAACGATGAAGAACAAGTTTCATCATTAAGATTCCTTTTAAAGCTGGTTTGCTATCTTAAAAAAAAAATTGTAAAAAAAAATAAGACACAACACCAAAAACAAGCTTTTTCTCATTCCCCCAGTGACTTCAATTGCATTGGCAATGTCTGCCCAAAGAAACTCGAATTTTCCATCTCAAAGAGGAATACAGAGAAAATTCAAAGAAATCAACAAGGGGTTCTTAAATCCAAAAATCCCCCTTTTCATTCAAAAATAGGGTAGGCTATAGGGTAGCGATCTCTATTGAAATCCTAGGGAAGTAAAAATGTCTTCACATACACAGAACCAGCTCCGCATAACAATAGATTGAGATGGTGAAAAAAAAAATGTTCCCACTGATCCTTACCCTATACGCAAAAGCGATTAGATAATGTAAGCATATCTAACCCGGGAACGTTTGTGAATTCAATTTACAAAAATTAAAAAAAAAATATTTAGGGTGATGCCTTCTCTGTATGAGTGCAAATGGAATATCATTTTTCGGTGGTTGCTTGGAATTCCATACCGAAACGCTGGGCGAGTATATAAACGATCCGCACTTCGTACGATCATCGCATTTCTGGTTTGCAACTCGACGTAGAAACAACTTAACTCTCGGAGCAGTGGCTCTTTGCCCTTTCTGGGGCTGGCTGGCCCAGCTCTCAATTTAATTCAATAAATATATGTGCATGAGTGAAACTTGATATTGTATCAATGAATTCGAACCAATCAAGTGATTTTTTTTTTTAAATTCAGAAAAAGAAAGCAAAAGAGAAAATATGACACGAAAAAGTAAAACAAAAAAATACAAAACAGAATTCAATGTGAATAAAGTGCAGTGTGTATCTGAATCTGAGTATCTACAGTGTTTTGAAAGTGACGACGACGACGACGATGATGATAATAATGATGAGGTTGACGACTACAACTACAGCACAACGAAAGAGAAAGCGACGCAAAAAAATCTCTGCCACCAAACCACACAGAACAACAATATTAATCACGTAACAAGATACATCACATGATCAAGTATCTATCACTCTTTCTGCTGCTGCAAGGTGGATAAATTTGTAATTTTATCATCATATTCGAACGTGTGAAAAACGAACGTCCAACTTTTGCACAAAGACTGCTGCGAGGGATTCAATATTCAATTTTGATGGATTAGCCGATGTAATAAATCCACTGTAAGTAAATATTCAGAGTATTTTGTCTAATGAAAGAATGTTGGCATGGGCTTTTTGACTATGGAAACTATTCAAATTAATTTGTTTAGCTAATTAAATATTTCGGAGAAAGTGGTTAGTGAAAACGAAATTTGTTTGATATTTTTTTTCGATTGGGAAGCAACAATTATTATATTTGGTTGTAGCGAATATTGTAATCCCATTCTATTTACATAGAAGTGTGAATGTCTCTGTGAAGCCATTTAACGCGTTACAGCTGATTACCTTTTCCGGTTACGAGATATTTATATTTTATCACCAGATACAGCAACCAGATACAGTAGACATTTTTGAATCTGACACTTGCTTTATGATTGGTTACCATGCAAGGCCTTGGCTTTCTTTTTTTTTGTTGACTTATCGTCCCGTCGATATAATACCTAAACGTGATAAGATATTATTTAAGTTAATCGTTCATATTCGCTTTGGGCCAAACCCCACTTGTGATTCGAAATCGCTAAAGTTAAGCAGTTTTTCAGTGTTCTGTTGAGAAAAATAGGGAAATAGGGAACATTGTGATGAATTATTTTTTACATCTTTGTCTTTTGCTGTTGTTCAGCTGTTGACAAGTTTTCCTTGTCAGTTATCGATCATATTTGGCGGTATAATTTCAGTCTTGCAGTTCGCATGGTATAAGATTCAGAGGCGTCGTAAATTAACATTAAAAATCTTGCTATGAGTATTCTCAGATCGGATCTCCGTTGTCCATTGAATTGTCTGATTTACGAAAGAACTTAGGTACTCATTTCGGCGTTCCAAGGAGTGAACTACTCGAACTAACTCTAGTTAGTCTAGCAACTAGAGTTGCCTCATTGGGTTAAAAAGTTATCCCGGAACAATTTAAGTACTAATACATGTATGAACTCATGTTACATTCAGCGACATTGCAAGTGAGTTTTCTTCCTGAAGACAGATTTTGGTCTATCATAAGTACGCGTTCATGTATAAGATTTCTAAATGCGATTTTTTCATTTTTAATTAGATTTTTTAAGCTTACGAGCAAGGTCTATACTCTATAATGCCTTCGGGCGAGTGAACTAATCAAAATTTGTTGTAGTTCAATTAGTTCAGTAGTCGTTTTCACTTCGATTTGACTTTTACTGCTGTCTCATAGTACCACACATAAGTCCTTAAATAATCAACTACATGAACTAACTATAGTTCAAAGGAGAGCTACAGGTTATGCAGTAGATATGCATTCGATAGAAGATGGTACCTTGATGCTTTTTCAGTAAGGAGGGGTATTCTTGGTTTTTTAAGTACTGGAGTTCAATTTCGAAGTTCAAGTGCAACTTTGTATGACATTGATAAATTCTTTTAGCGAAATTAATTTGACAGAAGTCAAGACAAAGCAGAGACTTCAGCAAATATTGTATAGCACTTGAATTACTAAAAAGGCTAGCAAACTCTTAACTCAATTGAGATCTTTTTGGCATTGTTCAAGTATAGAAAGTGGCTCACAATAAGTCTTTCATGATTGTACACAAGAAATTCTTTAAACAAACAGTAGTTATACCTATTCAAAAAGTTCCTGAAGAACTCAGCAAAAAATACAGCTGTCGGTTGATTGAATCTAGAATTTCCTTTTGCCCAGGTCCACCCGCACAGTCATGTCATGATTGTTCCCTCTTTTTTAATTCAATCCAAACGAATCACAGTTGTTTCTATGATTCCATGTCAAATTACGAAAACATGGTTACGTTGGATACCTAAATTTGTTTGGTCAAACTCATACTTCCATTGTATTTTATTTCAGATTATGTAGTTGCATGAAAATGTTCTCACAGTTTCATACTTATAATTTCCGAATCCCATAGATACCCATACCTTTTGTATTGTGTGCACCTTTCAAAAACTGAAATATACCAACACAAAGCCCAGATTACTAACTTCCTTTCCCAACTTGTTGCCCCTGACTAGATGCACTGCAGATGAAAGACCGTTTTATTCAATTCCCTCCGATTTTTTTCTCTCGTTCATCAAAATAAAGGAACTGAGAAAAAAGTAGATCGTGACATTGCATTTTCGAGATAGATACAGGTATTACACGTAATATGTAACCCTCTTACGGTTTTATCAACCGTGAATTGTTTGTTGAAAATTTCACCTTTTGTCTGTGTACCTATCTCTTTGCCGGCTGATTCGAATTCACGTTCACTTCCGAGGGGCCAACAGGTGTCTTTATTACATTTTTTTTTTTGGGAAAGCATTCGAAAAACAGTATCTATTGTACTCAGATGCAAACACTAACGCACCTTCACAATTTTTGTGTGTAAATAATTTATTTGTTCAGCAGTAGCTACAATTTTCGGATGAAATTGTAAAAGCAAATAAAAATGCACCGTGCCGTTGACCTGATTTTCAGTCTGAATGTTTGATGACAATGACGGGAAATGTTGTAAATGTTTGAAGAGCAAATCAACTACTGGAAATCCCACTTGACCAGGTTAAAGATTTAAAATTGGTACTAGTTTCAACCACTTGACGAAAATAGAGTAAAAGTGGTGTTATATGTTTTTTTGTTGAAAGAGTATACGATTTGACAGTTTTGGGTAAACTGAATTTAGGGGAAAAATCGAATAACGAAAAAAAAAGTATAAGGGCAAGAGGGAAAACGAAATCAATTGAATCAATTAGCAGAGTAGAGTGGAATAACGCCAAAAGGATGGTTGAGAGTAACCATAGCTATTCATCTCTTTTCGTTCTAATTAAAAACAGTTTTTTTTTTTTTTTTGTTCATTGAAATAAATGAAACCAAATTAAATTCAATCCGCTTAATTTGAATTTTTTGAGGAAAGAAATTGTGGATTTTTCCCGTCGTGCTGAAGAAAATTGGAATAATAAAACTAAAATGAATGCCGTCGTCGCCTGGAGAGTTTAAAATTGCTATTGTGGTATGACAAGATATGGCTTATCTGAGGCTATACTATTCCGAATGTAATTGCATTTTTTTTTTAGCACAGGGAAGGATTGTGACTAAGTAGACATTTTGCTTTTTAGGGCCGCACTGTTTTGAAATTAAGAACTTCGACTCTTTTTGTTAAATTGAATAAAGTAAGTAAAAAGAATGACATTAACATAAAAATTAATTTTTTGCTCGAGAAGTTTTTTAATAGTCCATATACCAACCATAAAAGATGGCAAAAAATCTGCGATTTAAATCACATTCGTTATAAATTGCACTGACATTCTAATTCACCATTAAGCAATTACTGACAGTTGGAAACAATTCCATCACCTCTTCAGAAAAATTGAACCTATCAGCTAGTACAACAACCACAAGATAAGTGGTCACAAGTCTGACAAGTCAGTATCACACAATTATCGACAGTTGTTTCATAAGATATTTAAACAGAGCTAAGTGTATCTATTTACCATCAAAGATAGATTTTGGTAGTTACAACTCCTTCAATTTTTGATATAAAGAAAATCTTCTGACTATTTCGGACATCAACCATGAAGATCAATCACTGTTCGGTAAATAACTGAGGATAAATCCGGGTTAGGCCTCGGTTTATATAAATTGGCGCTGAATGAGTTGCTTTCTTCTTTAAGATATAATCAGGACATTTTGTTCTCGGTTGACTTTAGCAAAGATAATAACCAAAATAGCACCTTCAATAAAAATCTATATGGAACATGGGAAATTTTATATTTTTATCTGACGAAAAATTGCCTCTAACTTGCAATACACAAAAATCAGTCAGCAGAAACAACAACCATTTTGTTAGTGAGCTACAATAGCCATTGTGAGTATTTAGCAATTTTTTTTCCAGGGTATCATAAAAATTACTCAGATCAAGTAATCGACGGTTTGTAATGAATTTTCTTACCTCATTGAAACCATTTGCAGTAACTTATCGGCGCTTAGGGCGCTTAGTTCCACATTTAACCACACTGTAGTCCGTCCCTGACTTAAACCACATTAATTTTTGATTCTTCTATTTCCACTTCAATTAATGTTCCTTTTCTTATATTAAATTTTATTTCTCTTTTTCTACTTACAGAAACATCCCCCCAACCTTAGACAGCTTTCGCATCCTTGAGCAAAACGCTTTCCACTCTTTTATATGAACAAAATCCTTTTCTTTATTCGTTACTTACCCCATACAGCGGCAAAAAGATGATTCCTATTCTGTGTGCGTAAGGAAGTTGATGGATGCCGAAATTTAGTGGTTTATTTCACAAAATCATTGTTGGCTCTCAAAGTTGGAACCGAATTCTTCAACATTAAACTTTGACAAAAACCTACATCAAAAATTTGAAAATCACCATCAATGTCAACACAATACACAAGAAAAGAATGACATTAGTGAAAAAAAACCATACGCAAACTGCAATCATCATCCATGCCACCATAACCATCATCGTTGACGGGTTATCCTTAAAATTATCATCATCTCATCGTCTCGTCTCTATGACAGCATAGTAGTAATGCCATCCAGACAGAGTCAACTACACACATCCGCCAAAAATCACTTCTAATGACTTCTGGGGGTGGCGACAGTTTGCGGCAGAGGAGAGAAACTCATCAACCAAAACAAACATCCTGGAAAATTAACTTTGAAATTCCAGCACGCAAAGAGAGGTGGAAAGGTTATGGAACGCTGCCTTCATCACCATACGCTTTGGTGCGAAATTGGATACTAAAGATGTCGCACGCACACAAAGTCATCGGTAGTATTTTTGCGGTACGTCGTTAAAAATATCAAATATCACATCATGTACCCAAAGAGATATTGTTCGTAAGTTCGAAACAAAATTACCATCATCAAGAAAGACGGATATGTCAATACATATAACAGACAAATAAGCCATAACAGTTTGGCATTTAAAACAATTGTTTTTGGATCTTCATTCATATTTGCCTTAATATTTAAAAAGTTTTATGGTTACTGTTATTCGAAAAGATGACAAAAAACTGTTATATGGTTCGTCACATTTACTCAGGATTGTTAAATTTTAAAATCTTGTTATTTTAATGCACTTACTGCTAAATTGATTCTATACAAAAAATGTGTTTTTATTTTCAAATTTAATTAGGTTTAGTTTGTGTTTCAATTTTATAAAAAACAAGTTTTACGTATTAGAATAGGAAAGCAAACAAACTCAGGATTATTACAAAAAAATATTAGGTATCCCTTTTCAACATTTTTTGCGTTCAAATCAATTTTATTCAGTTTAAATTTAACTTTATTTTATTTTTTCTTTTGTTTTGTTTTAATTGCCATAAACATCACATTGAAATTTTTATTTTCTTATTCAATTTTATTTTCAAATTCAGTTTCGTTTCTTTTTATTTTTTTTTAGGTTCAATGATTTTTATTATTTTATATTCAGTTTTTATGATTTATTCTTATTTAAATTTATGTTTTAAAACTTTTTTTCTCTTTTTTTGTTCAAATTTAGTTGATTCAATTTCGATTTTTATATTTCTTACAAGCTTATTATTTTAAGTATTAAATCATCGAAATATGAATTAACTTGTGCTAGCTTTAGAATGTTTTTTATAATTTATAGGCGTATTAGGTTAAACATAAATTCATTGTGCCAAGATGAAAAATTTAGTCGAAAGTTTAAGCAGGGCCTTTAAGTTGCTCTTTGGATGAAACACATTTTTATTTTTTTCTGTACCTTCTGACTGATGAAATTTTCAAATTTGGATTTATGTTTCAACCTTTTGACATTTGAAAACGTACAAATCTAACCAACATTGACTGAACATTGAACAACCACCTACCCAGACAAAGACGAACCGCAAACAAAAATTATGCTCGACTTTATTGATTTTTATGATTGATCCATAAATTTCAATTCAAGAACAACCGACTATTAGCTAATCTGCTTCTATGACATAACCACTGCGGATATGAACCTACTCAAATCGGAAATGAATTACACTTGGGGAATATTAAGGAAACTACTGCTTCAACAACACTTTAGACTTCCATAAAAACCTTTAACTGAATTTGTCTATACTCCCAGAACAAAAACAGAGTATTTTTTTTAAACACAGAAGACAGTACCATACTGACCACTAGAAAGGTATGAAAAGAAATTACTAATTGACAATGTACTCTCGTATTCTTCTATAGCAATCTGGGTTACAATGTCACCTAAAAAATGCAGCTCTGTCACATTTTGTTCCATCACTTTGACATATGCATTTATGTACAACAATACCATGGACTTAAAGACAACAATTAAATGACCAGTTATCAATATTTATCACTAGACTTGCGCAATTCATATAATTCACCTAGTTCAAGATCAGTGATCTATGAATTTTAGCTCAATTTAGTTCAAATATCTGAACTAGATCGTTCATATAGGACACTTAGTTCAAACTTAGTGAGGTATGTACAACACCGTGTTTTGAACTCTTCGATTCAGAGATCTCCATGAGAGCTAAATATAAACTTAGAAACTTACAACCAAACAAGAATCAAGCATAATTTCCCACTTGGATGGAACTAGTTCATTGTTTTAATTCATGATCCTGGATAATTCTGAAAACAGCCCCCGACAATTACAACACGAAACAATATGAGCTAGTTAGCTAAGCGGACTAAAATTATTTTCGCTATTCTGAACTAGTATACCTTCACATACAGTAATTCTCAAAGCGGATTTTATTGAGCCAACTCGATCGTAAACTAAACAAGCCTAATAGCTTAAATTATCCCTTGTTTTCAAAGACAAACATGCGTGTATTTTGACATCTATTGCACATTTATTTGTGACGATACGAAAAACCTACCAATCGTAATTAAATTAGCAATAGATAGATAGATAGATGTCAATGGTAATCCCCATAGATACTGACCTGAAAGTTGAATAGGAATATATATTTCCCTCTCCAAATCAATTCATTTCAACTGAAGTTAAAATAATTAATAAAAAAAGGACCTTTTGGACAAAACCCTTTTGATTTTATGGTCACCTCAAAATAGATCAATTCGTTAGCTGAAAAATGTTGATCATTTTATCCGATTGTCAAATTGTGTGTACTCTAAAAATCGCGTTCAAAACTGTATCGAATTATTATGTCACAACTTTGGTTTTAATTTACAAATCTCTGTATTTCAAAGTTTTTTTTATTTTTATTATAATTTTTTATTTGAGTTTCATTTATTATTTCGTATTATTTTTCTGCGCTCAGTTATTCTTATTTTTATTTTTGTGTTCAAACCTGAAATAATTGTTTATTTGTGGCATTTATAAAAAATGTATACAAATTTATCTTAAAAGACAAAGTCAGACAGAACATTTTCTATTTTGTATTGAATTTAATTACAAATTTAGTTTCATTTATTTTTTGTTCACAATTTTTATCAGTTCTAATTATTTTTTTTTTATTAATTTTCTTTTTGGTTTGTCATTGAGTTCTTACTTTTGTTTATTTTTTTTAAGAGAATTTCTTTTTTTAACTTTTGTTTATCACTGAGTTCGAATTTAATTTTTTTAATTTAACCATTAATTTTATTGTTTGCTTATACATACATATATATTTTTGTATTTTTTGTTGGACTTTGAATTTTTGGTGCTAATTTGTTTATAGGTATCATTTCTGATCTTAAATTTTATTTTGTTTTTGATTTTGTATCTTCCGAAATTTTCCTTCGTTTCAATAATTTTAATTTCTTTACTTTTTTTATGTTGAGAATTTGAGTTTATATTTTATTTTGATTTAAATTATTTTTGTTTCATTTTCTTGATTTCTTTATTATTTTTCTTCAAAAATTTTTATTTTTTATTTGAATTCTTTTAATTTGAGTTTTATTGCGACATTGACAATAATTTGATTTTAAGTTTATTATTTTGTTGATACGTATAACTAATAATACCTATCCTTATGATTTTTAAGCAGAAAAAAAGAACAACTCTATGCAGCGATCAGGTTCTATAATAGTAAGACGAAAATGTTTCGCATATGAGCAAATTTAAGTTTCTTGTGTTTAGGCACATGATTTTTTCAAATGATTTTTCTATATAGGCATTTTCTCATTTATCAAAGCGATATGTTTTCATACAGTTTACATAGCATATACATACATATAGTAACCATCGGTTAAAATGGAAGGCTTGAAATTCACCTTATCTTTTCGATACCTATCGAAAACAACAAAACACGAAGTTTAAAAAAAAATGCTATTCTCCGATTTGCAATGCTTGCATCAAACAATTTAATCTAACTAAAATCTGGTCGAAATTGAATACGTGGTTTTGTGTTTGAAAAAAAATCTGACTTCGAAAACAAGAGTGACAAACATATTGATTCAAAAATTATATTTTATTAGACTTCAAATGTAAATGCTTTTAAACTGCTTTTTAGCCTCCAACGCATAGGTATGCCAAACATCACTACAAAACTAAACAGAAACAGCCATTAATAAATTGCTGCACTTAGTCAGTTTGTTTCACATTACATAAACAAAAAAAGGGATATTAGTAACGAATTATTTATTTCAGTTTTTATTGCTCATTTTATTTGTGTTCGACCGACCTTATTTTTTTTATTTTTTCCATTTTTTTTTTTAAATTTCTTTATTGGTTTTATTTTTGAGCTTATCATTTTTTTTTCAATCGAATCGTTTCAATTACTTATCATTTTTCTGTTCCTTCAAAACTTGTTAATTTGGTTTATATTTTTTCGGTTACCCAATAATCAGTCCATTAAATTTCATTTGAAACTCATTCAGGATCAGATCAGTCTTTAATTTTAAATTGTTTTTGTTTTTGTTTTTAACTACACCGACATACATTTGCGTTTCATTTAAATCGAATTCTTGTTTTTTTTACCGACTTTCTTTCATTCAATATCGAACGCAAAACTGTTTCTTTTATTTATTAAATTTTTTTTTTTTTTTTTTCATTTGAATATTCGAAACTTTATCGGCAGATAAAATCTAATCAACAATAATTCGTTTCGCAGTATTTTGCTTACTTTTTTTTTTAATTTTGTTTGTTTCTAGCAACTTCTTATTCGGTTTCTCAAAAACTCTCAAAATAAGATTCTTTATTTAAACAAACATGTCATATTTCAAACATGTTGATCACCTTATTCAATAGCGAAGAAGGTTTTTAGGTTTTTTTTTAATTTTGTCTTACCGCGTTTTTTTACATTTGGTTCTTAAATAAATTTTAATTTGTTTTTAATTTCCTTTAATTTTCTGAAATTCAGCAGTTTTTTTTCTTACAGATCTTTGGTTTATTTTCTTTTCATTATTTTTTTTTTTAAGTTTTTATTTTCACACAATTTTTGTTTCGAACAATTTTCATTTTTTTCAATCGGTTTTTTATTATAAATTTGGTTAAATTTTGTTTGATTTTTTTTCGTAATACAGTGTGGAGTAAAAGTTACCTTCCAACTTATTTTGTTTATGATTTTGAATCTAAAAATCAAAAAATGGTTGTTTCTGTCTTAACTTCTGCAAAAAATGTTTCTACGTTTTGTGTCATCCTGTTTTAAAAGTGCACTTTAAAAGCTGATCGAATTGGCACCTACTACTACTCACCTTAATCTTGTAATTCGTATGGAGTTGAGCAGAACTTCCGATGTTCTGTCAAAACACATTTTTCGCATTTTTCATTCCATATGACGGTTTCATTTTGTTTTATTACTTTCTGGATTTTGTTTTAATTTAATATTGCTTCATAATTTTTATTCTTGGTTCTTTTATTATTCATGGTTCTTATTTTGTTTTCTAATTTACTGTTTCTTAAAAGTTATATTTTCCTCGGTTTTCATTTTGTCGTCTAACTTATTGTTTTCTCTTTATTTTAAAATTCGTTTTTTTTTTGTTCAGTTTTTTATTTGATGATTACTTTCCTTGGTTCTTAACTTGTTTTTTTAATTCACTGTAAAATCACTTTTTCCTTGGTTCTTATTTTAATTTAAAACGTATTGTTTCCTTTTAAACATGTTTTTTAAATGATTTTCTCCTTGGTTTTTAATTATTATTTTTTTTTATCTTCTGTTCAATTTCAACTTACATTTCCCTTGGTTTAAAAAATATGTCTATTGATTTCAATTGCGTTTACATTACTTTTTTTTATAAGAAATTTGTCACAACTTCATTCCGAAATTCTTAATTTATTCCTTAGCAGCCATACAATAGATGACCTTCGTTTGTTATTTGTTAATATAAAAATTAAAGAAAAAATCAAAAAACAAAAAAAAAAATTGTTAAGTTTATCCTTTGACCCAGTGATTTTTTTGTTTTATTATTATTTTTTTTTTCATCATTAATTTTTATTTTAAAATCCAACTTCATAACATTCCAAAATTATTCCAATTCCCCTTTGTTACAATTTTCATTTAAGAAAAAGCGTCCATTTTATAGGGTCCTACAGTCATTTCTAATGGTTCAGTTCGAATTTAATGGCAAACTTAGTAAAGTCATTAAACTTTCAATGAACACTAGAAATGTTTGTGCATTGTTACTACTCTTGTTATTTTTGATTTTGTTACATAAAAATAATGTTAAATAGTGAAAAAGAAATCGCAACTTTCGTTTTTTAATATTTACATTATTTTTACTCATTACCCATTAAGTTTTTTTTTTATTGTTCAAGTTTCTGTTAAAATTAAATTGAAATCTTCTTCAGAATATCCACGGATATTTGGAAGAATTTCTTTAATTTGTTGTTTTGTTCAAGTTTTTGTTATTATTTTCCTTTGTTTTCGTTAACAAATTATCTTTAATAATTGTTTATTTCTTTTGCAAACATTTCAATTGCCGCGAATGAAAGAAGGATATTCATGCTTCAATTTTACTTGCCACAATAACTTTTGGTTTTATTATTATTATTTTTTTTATCCATTTTTCGGTTCTCAGTTTTTATTTGAATTTTTTTTTTTGTTTTGTATATTTTTATTTCAAAATTTTCCGTGCTCTTATTTTTGGTTACATCAGAATTCTTTCATTCAGTCCGAAATGTTTGCGTTTTGGGAATCAATTTTTATTAAACAATAATTTGGTCTTCTTTATTGATGTTAATTTGTTTTGTTTTAACTATTACTTATCACTACCAAACTGTGCCTTGTTTGTTGTATTAATTGTTATTTGTTAGAATTAGGGACAGTGGTTTTGAGGTTGTTATTTTTTTATTGTATAGTTATTTTCTAATTTTGATTGATGCTTTTCGTTGTTTTGTTATTTGGATAGGCATTCTTGAAATTAGAAAGTAACCATGAGGTTCTGAAAAGGTATATGGACGCTTTTTCTACTGTTAAGTTTGATTGTTATTGTTGTTTTTGTTATGATTTCTTGTTATTGAAGGTATTATTTTATTGTATGCTGCTCGGGGAAATTTCAATTATGTTTTGATTAATTTACATTTTTTTTTTAATTTTTGGTTTATTTTCAATTTTACTTATGATTCATGGACATTTATGATTTAGTTTCTTCTTAACCTGAAAGAAATAGTAACGGTTTTTTTTTTTTTTCAATCTACAAATTCATTATTAAATTGATTTTAATTTTTAATTTTTTTAATTTCGAGTAACTTTGTAAAAAAAATTACACTCGAATATTTTACTAATTATTTCACACGTACATACATAGGTACAATCGTTTTCCATTTTTTGTTTTTATTTTATATTTTTTTTTTCTTGATTTATTTTTTCATTTAATTTTCTTTTATTAAAATTTATTCCTTGGTTCATGGCTTTTTCTTTTCTTTGTAGTGACATTTTCTTAATTATTTTCGTTTATTTCATTTTCATTTTCAAGTTCAGTTAATTTTTTTTTAATATTTTTGTTTTCGTGATTCATTTTATAGTTCCAAACCTTGTTATCCCGAACCTGTTTTTCTTTTTAGTTTTCCTAATTTCACTTTCAATTTCTGACATTTTTGTTTTCATGTTATTTTTGTACTTTTGATTTTATTTTTATTTGTCATTGTAATTGCAACTAAAAACAGTTTCGATGTTTTTTTGTTACTTTACATTTTATTTATATTTTTTAACAGTTTCATTACTTTTTGTTTTATTAATTTTGTTCAAATTTTCCTTTAAAGTACATACAAAATTAAGAAAGTCAAATTTTCCACTCCTCCATACGAATTTCTACGGTGTCATCAACATACATAATATTATATACCTCTATAAGTTGTCGATTGAATAATAATAAATAATAAATTTCGAAAGCTCATTTCTCTTCTGCGACAGTGAATTTGCGACAGAAAAAAAGACAAAAATCAGTTTAAATCCATTGAAGAAAATAAAAAGATTTATTTATTATTGTCGACTTAATACTTCTCTGCCAGATCGATAAAATTAGTTTAAAAATTGTCATTTCACTTTTTAAAACAATTTTCTACAACAAAATTGGTCTACTGAATTTATTCACTTGTCAACTTAACTTTATTTGCATTGTCACTCGAATCATTGTCAAATATCATCAAGTTAATGGTAGACACACTTCCAACAAAACACCCTAAGAGATGATCTTGTTTTTATTCCAATATAAAAGCGAAATATTTTGCGCTTTCAGCTTTTACAGCACAAAAATATAAATATCGAGCGAGAAAAAGGCTACTAAGATGTGAAAAAATAAAATTCTACTCGATATTAAACTTTCCACAAAATAATGAACAAAAAATAAATACAAACACAATACCCCTTTCGTCCGACTAGTCTGCATACAGTTTATTTTTTAACACTTAAGGTGCATGCATGATTTTTTTTTTATTTTACATAAAATCTTGTTTATTTTTAATATTATTTTCATTTATATTAATTTTTCTTAATTATCTACCACTAAAAGTTTTATTTTTTTATAATTAAATCGGTTAAAAATATACAAAAAAAGACATAGAACACACTTCGCCGTGGTACATTTAATTAACAATGCCTAATTCAATGATAGAATATCACAAATTAATCCTTTAAAACGAAAATATTTACAACAAAAATTATTATTTCTTTATTTATTTTCTTTTTATTAATTTTTTTCGCATTAACATAGTTTTTATTTTTATTTTTTTGTATCAAACTCGTATTTATTTGTTTGGCCATAACCTCAAATATTCGATATTGATTTTGAATGAATCGTGTCTTTTATAAATCAATACAAACGTCAATGTGTTCAACGATCTGTTTCTTGCACAACCAAATACTCAAATATTTTCCTTCATCAAAAGTTGTTGATGGTTTTATTTTTCTTTTTTATTTACAATTATTACAAATATTTTCTTTTTGTTTTCCTTGGTTATTTAAAATTTTATTTCCTGATATTTCTTTTTGATTTTTATTATTTAAAATTTTTATTTTGACTGACTGACATTTTGGTGACATTTTACATTTATTTTCTGTTCAGTTTTATTATTACTTTTTTTATTTCATTTAATAGGTATTTGTATTCAGTTTTATTTTATTTTTTTTGTGTTTTTATTTTCAAAAATAGAAAGGTGTTTTCGAAGTACGTCTGAAACCATAAACTACTTGCATGTATTCCTTGAAGCTGCCACAATTTTTCTATGAGCACATTCAAATTTATTATTTTTTATGATCGAGCAAAATCCGAAAAGACATTTTACAGCGCACATAAAGATTTATGAACACTGAAAAATAGATACTATATCCACATCCACGAAAATAAGATTTATTTTGCTTAAATGCAACCAACTATGAAAAATTGTCGTAAAATTATATTTTGAGGTTTTGTTGTATAAAACACAGAAAAACTAATTTATATCAAATAGGCTAAATTTTTGTATTTTATTTCAGTGTTAAACAAATGTCCTCTCTTTTACTCAGCAAAATGAAAATATAAGCTGCATAAGTATATTGCATATTTTCTATGTACTAAAATTATTAAATTTCTGACTTTTGATAGTCTATGAACATGCAGCAATCAGAATTGCCTTTCGGCCTAGAATTCATCGGAAACTATGAAACAAAACTTAGTGAAAATAGTCTGACAATTACTACTGAACTCATTCGACATCTAAAATTTGTCAGTTCGACTCATGAAAAGATCAAACAAAAAATATGTAGGTACTTTCATGGCTTGCTAACTGGTTGACATTCAAAAAGGTGGTAACTCTATCAAGATTAATTGGCTCTTTCTGCATTTTGTTTGAAAAACATATAAAACTATAAAAATTTGCCAAAAATGTCACATAAAATATGTCATAGGCTACAATAAGCACAAGCTATTGAAATCAGGTCAACAAATAGGCATGAAACTGGACTCGAACTATAAAAAAAAACGCCACTGACCGACAACAAAACTGATATTTCTTGGCATTTGTTTCAATAAAATGGAAAAGGAAATTATTTTCTTTGCTTTGATACCTATATTTATCATTTTTAACATTTCAAAAAAGGACGTTCAAAAACAAACTCGATAAAAATACATTAAATTTGACATCTGACTTACGTTTAAAAAAAAAACTAAAGGAGTGATAGCTAGTTGCTACGAAATAGGCAACAGAAAGGCATTAATCCGGAGAACTTTTAGAATGATTTTCAAACACACCAAATCCAATAAAATTACCTCTCAGGTTAGAATGGTAATTTTTGATCCAAATTTCCAAAATTGAGAAGCATTTTGTTGAACCGAGAAAATATGGCTTTGAAATTGACAATATGGTTTATAAGTATTTTGTCTGTATTAGAAAATCTCAACATCCTAAAAACACATCCTTTACAAACTACTGACATTATATTTCTTAGGCTTTTGGCCTTAAACTAAGTACCAACTCAATTCCCAAAAGAATGTGGTCGGTGGGCAAAAAATGATTATACGTGCATATGCCCAAATATATTTCCTTGCAAAAGTAAGGTTTTAAATTCACTTCAAAACTTGGCATATTTTTAAATCTTTCCGATCTGTTTTTGTTTTTCTAATTTAAAATTTTTTTTTATTGTATGTACAATTGTACATTTATTTGACAAATTTTTGATAAATTTATCATCATGGCACATGTCTTCAATTGTTAGGCTTTCTAGTTCCATAATATTTTTTATTTTACTTTTATTATTTTTATGTAGATATGTATTTTAATATTATTTTAAATAGATTCAAAAATTTAATTGAAAATATTATTACCAATATGGATGGGTACATGCGGACAAAGTGAAAATACATAAAAAAAACGAACTGCTTTAACAAAAAACCATGTCACTGCATATGGATTATTGCAAAATAATCAATTGTTAACTTAATTTGCTTACATATCTTTACTGCAAACGACTGGACATAGCTGTGTCAATACACACAAATAAGTAAAAAATCAATATTTCACAATTTGAAGGTCCCAATCCCAAATACCCATCCGTTCAATGCTGGAAAATATCTTGAGTTTGTTTTGCTTATAGGTTATAGAAATTTTAAACTAACAATTATTAATATCGCCAGAAAAAAAATAAATAAATAAACTACCATCAACCAATATCATAGGGACAAAACTATCTATCATCCACAATGATGACACAAAAAGAAATCATAAATCTAGGGTAATGTTCTCAGTAGGTTAAAATTTAAAAAAAAATGTTCTAAATCTAAATAAAAAAAAAATTGTAAAATAAAAACTTCCTTGTAAAAATCATCATCAGGTATACATGCATTCGCATTTTTGTTAACTCATTCACTGCCCAGTGTCTATGTCAAACATAGACACTTTGTTATTGTTATAATTGTTAAGTTGTTGTTATATTATTATTGTTATACAATTTGATTGTTTTTGTTATTTATTTTCTAAGTGTTAAGTTTGAAATTTGTTGTTATTGTTATTTATTTTTTAGTATTTGTTGTTAGGTTTGTAAGTTAAAAACAACAACTGGATGTGTTATTTTTATATTTTTGTTTATTTCACTCTTTTTGTTAATAATTGTCGTTAGGTTTTCGTTTAATATTTTTTTTGGTTTTTGTTTATTTTGGTTAACTTGATTAATTTTTGTTATTATTATTGATTCTTGTTCTTCTTATAATTTCTGCTCGTTCCACCCAGTTGATCACATCTAATGGTTATTGTTAATATTGTTTCTGTTTGACATTATTAAGTTGTTATTTGTTATTTTCATTTTTGTTAATCCATAATCATTATAATTATCATTCATCCAACCAACATGTATAATCCCAGATTCTATAATTAACTCTATAAAATAATTAAAATACAGGTTTATTGTCTATACTATTCTGCTGCTGAATATAACATTGAAATTCATAAATAGTTATACTAATTAACAACTGTCGAAAAAAATTATTAAACTGAGAACATGAACAAATTGAATATGAATTGTCATTATTGTGAACAATTGAAAAAGAAATCACTAATTCTTATCAAGTGTTCGTATAATATTGTGTCATCTTAAAAAGAATAAAAGGAAAATATTTTAAAATATTTATAAATACTTTCAACATTCCAATATAAAAAAAAAGTATTTTAATAAAGTTTTCCAATTAAATGGAAAGGAAGAATATATACAAACAGTATATATACACAAATTTAAGGCGATTTAATATTTAAGCATTTATATATAACGTTTTATTAATTAAAAGAGTGTGTACAAGAAATAAAATTATCACTACGAAAATTACTAAAAAAAAAAAATTGTTTTCTTTTTTTGTTTCTGAACTGTCTTTTGAATCTTACAGCGGAATATATTTTTTTATCATTGTAGGGCGATGAAAATATTTGCGGCATTATCTTCTTCGAGATTTTAAAACTATTTTCAGTTTAAACGCTCCCCAAATCTCTTCATCATTAGATAGTATAAGCTGATATATGCCAATATTAGCAGCCAGAAGGTTAGCTATTGCAGTTCAAGCCATCATCAAAACTATTAGATATGTATAAATAATTACGAACAAATCTATCAAACCACAACTAGGTAAACACAAATTAATCCAAAACTTGAAGACTGAAGGGACTTAAGAGAGACTTAAAGAGTTATAGAAAATACTTTCGCTGAGAATGTAATGTAGACACAAATAAACACAGGCTGAAATATGGAAGCTAAGGAAAGAAACCAATTAGGGATTAGGGAAGAAACCAACTACATACATACTAAAATTGACTTTCTGGGAAGCTACAAGTCAAATCAGTTCTGGTCACCGAAACAAAAAGGGCAAGCAGAAAGGATATAGGGTGAAGTCTGAAATGGACTTTTGTCAGACGTTCTCAAGAGGTAACGAATTGAAAGAAATCTTAAGATACCTATGAAATGTTGATCTTGAACACTTAAATTCTGGCAGACAATTTTCCATAATATATATTCGTCCTTATTGCTTTTCTCTGTCAAAAAGTGTACCTGAACTTCGATTCGCCGTCAATTGTCCAGGCGACTACCAATACAACTGAGCGATGGCCAAGATAAAGATGGTGTGCCGGTATAAGCCGGCGCGAGAGATAAGCGGCTCATCCATGACGGGTACGCCGCCAATGCTCTGGAGCTCCTCCGTTTTAATATCGCAATTGCGGATAGGGACACTGTCGATACCTTAAAGCAGTTGACCGAATTTAGGTGGCTTAAGGAAGAGGAAACGCTCTCCCGGGTCGGTTGCGTTACCTATGTAACATCTTACTTAGTTGTAAGCTAGTTTGTAAGATAGTTATTCGTATTTTAGGGGTTCTTTGGGAGGGGCCGGGCTCGCCAACATGACTGAGTGTTACTAAGACTTGACCGACGCTTATGGCCTTTCTCGAGTCCCGGCCGCGCTTGCACACCGTGTTGGCGACTGCCAGGCGAGATCCAAATCATTTTAAACATATGGAAAAACTGCAGAGCCTTGCTTTAAGTATAAAAATCCAGTTTTAAATAGTTTTAAGAAATTAATTTATTTAAACATAAGACAAGCGGCACATATTCTCAAAAAAAAAATCATTTACCCTTCCATTGCGGGATGAATTCAATTCACTCTTGAATCCTTAACATATATTCCTCAGCTCTTAGCGCTAGCTCACGAATATTGCGCAGACATCCAGCCGATGCCAGCTGCAAGTCGGTGTCTGTCGATGAAAGCGTTTCCAATAGAAATGGTACTACTCCACTCTAGATAAAGAAAAACCTGCGATAATGATACTGAAATGATAATAGCTACCCTCTCACCTGATGCATAGTAATACAGTTCCTTGGATCGGCTGAGAGTTTCTCCAATGCCATTGCGGTAGTTCGATGAACTTTCGGATTATTGCTGATCATATAGCCCACAATAGGAGTGACAGCTCGTAGTCGCCCCAATTCCTGGGTATTGTTGCCATATGGAGCACAACTGGCAATAGCTGCTGCTAAATTTTCCCTCAACAAGTCATCTGATGTGTTAACTGAAAAGGGAAGTTGGGGGTCTATAAAGCCACACCTCAAGTATTTGTTATAAAAGTGGGCCCAAACAAATTGTAATATACAATATTGTAAAAGAATTGCAACAAGGTTTCTTATAACAACTGCGAAAAACAACAAGTTTAACAAGGGCGCGTTGAATTTGTTAACAAGTGATGGTTTGTTCAACATTGAACTTGATGCCTTTGTGTTCAAGAGTCCTGGGGCCGAATCGCCGCATCCGTGAACGAGCTATACGTTCACGGAATCAACCGATTTTACACTCGAAACAAAAACAATTTCCGGCACGTATTGCTCGTTTGCGGATGCGGCGATTCGGCCCCAGTACAAGGCAAGGCTTGTGGACTTCTAAATAGTTTCATATTTTCGGCCTTAATGGAACTCTAGTATACTTACCCAACTCGGCGAGTTTGTAGACAACTTTTAAGTCCGTAAGAATGGCCAAGTTCGTAGTGTCTTTTGCGATTGTGGCAATCGCTGCACATACCGCTGACAGCACTAAAATGTCCTTCGAGCTGAGCAAACCGACAACCAGCTCCATCGCTCCGACTAAACTGCGAACTAATTCCCCCGAATTCTGGCAAAAATACACATGTGTCATTAAATGAGTGGAGAGGGTGACACCATCAACAAACCGTTGCATTCTGAACACACGGACAGATGGCATAAGCTGCATATGCCTGCACACGACTATCAGTATTCTTTAGCAGGGACCAAATCAAGCGTACCGCGTCCAACTCCTCTAGGATAAGCATACTCACTTTGTCCTCGGCGCATTCCTTCAGTGCCTTGGCTAAATTCTCCAACAGGGGAGCATGTGAGGAGTTCAAGAGAGCGACAAGACTGGGAAGGCCTCCGGCCGTCCTTAACGCAGCCCGATTATTCGGAAAACGAACACACTCGGCAATGCCACCAACGACGTTGGTGAGCACCTCATCCGATTCATCGTTCAACAACTGAGCTAGGATGTTAACCGTCCTAAGCGAGTCCAATTTTTGCACATTTGCATCGGTGGCCGCACATTTCCATATGGCGCCTGTCGCCCCAGCTAGCAGAGGTTTGTTTTCCCTATTCGCCTTGTCTCGGGCGATCATTACCAGAGGTTCTAAGCCACCGGCTTCGCGGACCATATCTCTGGTCGTTTGGTCTCGGGCGCATCTAAATATAGCGATGCTGCACTGCATCTTTAGGTCCAAGTTAGTCGAATGCAAATGCGAGACGATGTCCGTAATCATGCCCTCCGTGGTGATGGCCAATTGGAATTTAGGCTACAACGAACAAATTGAGTAACAACATGACCTCTACTCCACACACTTACCTGAGATGAACACTTTTGTATAGTCCCCATAATCGGAATGACAACTTCAATGTGAATCGACTTCAAGAGTCGTGCCATTAGAGGCACAATCCCCGTCTTCCTCATCACCTCAATGTTGTGCTTCGAGTCGGCCAATGACCATAGGGCCTTTGCTCCCGCACTAGCCATTGCCACGCTCTCCCTATCATCCACATTCAGCTCTTCAAGTTGTGTTTTAAGGACCCTAGTAAACAAAAACCGCAATCGTAACCATTTCGAAATCATTCCTTTACAAACCTACATCAATTTTACGTCCAACAAATCGACCAGCTTCGGTATACCACCACTCTGGCGCACATACTTCCTGGCCAGTCGCACCTTGGATACATTTGCTAGCGTCTCACCAGCCATTGTTTTCAAATCCTTTGAGGAACTATTCAATATATCCACAATCAGTGGAATGCCACCCAAATCGACGATGGTCTTCCTGATGTCGATGTTCGTTGAGATCTCTGCCAGTACCATCAACGAGCCGAGACGGCACTTCATATCGTTACACTCGAGCAGATTTACCAGTACCTCTAGGCCACCGATATCTTGAATGGCCAATTGATGGATTTGCACTTGCAAGTCATAGTCCTTGAGGCAGCAGAGCGAGACAATAGTCGCTGTCTGATTGCCACCCTTGATGTATTTGACAAGCTTTTGAATATGCCAATATTCGGCAGGGATTTCAACGGTACGGGCTGCATCCTTCCAGCGTTCCTCCTCATCGGTTGATGAGAGAACCTCTGTGGACTCGGAATCGTAGCCAGTTTCGGATTTTCGACGTTGTGAGACTCGTTCGGGGCAGCTACCGCAGGAGTGGTCGGTTTTTTGACGTCGCATGTCACCAGATGAGGTCCTACTTTTGCCAGCTATGGACATTGTTATTTAAATATGATAAGTTGCTTTAAAATCAAATAAAAACTAATTTTTTGTTTATTCTGATTCGATTATCAAGGAGTATTTTCTGTTGCTACGGAGAAAGGGGTGTTGTTTCTCCGGCAGGGGGTAGATCTGTCTTGCGCACTGATTACAGCTTGTTGACATCGTATCAGTTAGCAACCTGATGTAGCTGATGATTTAGGAATCATTTACTTACAAGTGGACTGATGGAAAATGCTGAAAGGTATGGTAGCAACATTTTTATATGATGGAAGGGAAGACCATAATAGGGTCTAAAATATTAGCTCGTTCCTCTTTCTTTGACAGTAGGTCATCGCATCACTGTCACTTGTTTCTAGTTCGTGGATGTAGCTGGATCTTTCGTATTTTGTCATTGGGAGCTACATGGCTAAAAATTCGGTCGATATATGACTAAATATGTTGGCCAGCCTAATAAGCGGACACGCTTTTGACCATAGTTCCAAGAAACGCTTCTGCGAGCTCTGGAAGAGGAAGAGTGCCTTCTTCGCAATTTTAATGTAAATACGAGAAGTGGACGGTGATGTTTGACCAATCATTCTGTCACATTCTGCATAGGAGAAGACTTTCAGAGGTATTCTACCGCCAATACCGTTCTAATTGGTAATTATTCATGTGCTTCGTACCGCCCTGTTGAGGGAATCCGGAGGGATTCGATTGGCACTCAAAATTACGACACAACTCAATCACCACAACTATACTGACGGACGATGTCTTTCGAGAGGATCCTAAGGACCCACAATGGCAAACTCATCTTAAGTTGAACTGGACGCCCTTACGTACTCGATGATTCAATAAGTACGTAACTCCTTTCACTGATTCTTGAAAACGATAAATCTTCTATATTCGACATCAATTGAACAAACTAATTTCTTCCTTTGAAAGTCGCGATAAACGACAAGTCCGCCCCGCATCAGTCCTAGAAAATCACAAGTCTGAATATCAGAAGTCGGAAAACAGCAAAACCTCCACGCGACAGTCATCGCAATTGCTAAGTAATTCTTTCGACTGGAGTTTATTTGGGAAGTCTAGGAAAACTAAATATCGACAAGTCCTTTCGAAAGTTGTACGAATACTGGAAAGCCAGAATTGCGGCTTTTCTGACAATCAGCAAATCTTTCTCCAGGAACTCAGGAAGTTTAGGCAAAGTACAAGTCTTCCTTTTGAAAGTCTTCGAAACAGAAAAACCCGTCTTGCAACGGCCGTGGACAATATTGCTGGCTAACTAGAAAAGCTCCAAAAATGTAAATAGACCTAGGTAGTAGTTTAAACCTTGATTGCAGAATAGGTGCAGGATGAAGTGTCGCATGGTGGTCATAATCACTTGTAACGTTTTATTATTTGCTTCACTATTGATGGAGCTACAGATGAACTGCCAAACATTCCACTCCAGGCCGCACCCACTTCCACAGCAGGTTAGAGGGATACCACTCTTCTAAATATATGAAGCGTAAAATGTCCTCACCATCGTTGCTTTACGGTGGTACTCCATTGAAGTTGTTGCAAAGTTTACATAAATTTCAACTTTTATGGCAAAATTACTTCACTTCAAACGCATGCAGGAAATATTTCCTGGCTCCTACTCTCTAACGTACTCTGCTACCCAAACACCCAATCTAAATCCAAATTTTGGATACCATCCCAAGCCCAACCAACTATTACATATTCTCACTGTGCAGCGCACATACGAGAAAACACGACTACCCCCAAACCAAAGAGTAATCACTGAGATTAAGTTTACTTAGGATACCATTAAGCATAACTCTGCGGACAAGTGGATGCACCACAAAAACGGACATTACATCTCTCAGCCGAAAGTTTAATTCATAAATTATTCGTCAGCATCAAACTCGAATTTAATGGATTCTCAAGTTCGCACCGCCATAGCCATTGCCAAGCCTGGTCAGCACCAGTAATATTGTGCACACAGTCACAGGAACTCTGTCCATTTTGGTAGTGTCATGTCCACATCCGCAGCAACTGCAGCAGTACCCTCGCAATCGGCCATAAACCCTTTGAATAAAACAGAGATGTGTTGAAAGGAAAAAAGTGTAGCTATACCCTTATAGCCACCCCTCTTGCTGTCTGAAGACGAATGACCGCGTATTCCTGGCACTGATTTATGAACATTAAATGAGGATGAGAAATGTCTTCCAGAGTATATAGCTGATGCGGGACGAACACGAAAGTTAGACCTTAGCCGACACCGGGATCAGTATTTTCTACCACCACCACCACCCACCTATTGCATGGTTCGGTGTGATGCATAGTAATGCGATAACATCTTTGCTGTCAGAGTAGAAATTACTATGTCCTTGGAGCATCCGGTTGGGATGCTTCCAGACCGGGATACTGCCCGGATACCGTGGCATTTAGACATAAATATGTTAAGTTTGACTTCGAAAGGATGATGGTGTTGGCGTTGTCATGTCGCTCTCTGGCATGGAAATTTTCTTAAAGGGTTTCCCATATAACCGGGAGAGGGACACGTTTTCAATTTTCATTCGATTTTTTTTTTCCTGCTTCGCTGTAAGGAGGATTGGAATAAGTTCGATGAGATTTCTTTCGGTCTACAGGATATTGGGAATTCAAAAGTCGAATGTGATTAAAATGCATCAGAGTTGTAAGTTAAGTTATTGATGGGGAATGGAGGTTTCCAATTAAGAGAAATTCATATAGTGATAGAAGATAGATGAAAAATATTTTTTTTCTTCAAAGTTGCTAAAAAAACAATGATAAGTCTTCAAGTTT
This sequence comes from Cheilosia soror, assembly GCA_949372485.1. Taxonomy (NCBI): domain Eukaryota; kingdom Metazoa; phylum Arthropoda; class Insecta; order Diptera; family Syrphidae; genus Cheilosia; species Cheilosia soror. The sequence continues at coordinate 60,268,995 of OX443564.1, forward strand.
TCTGATAGATGGCGTTGCTAACCCAAATGTCAAAATTACACTAATTGTTGGCATTAAATGGGAGCTTTAACTTTGTGGTATATAGACATCTATTGTCTATACTCTATAGAAAGCATAGGGTATGTGGGCAGGATCTTACAAAGGGCGTGGCACTTAAAAAAAATGCAAACGCTGTTTGCTGACGTGATGGCTGATGTGACTTTATGTATCACAATCTAAAGTATGAATGCGCTCAACAGGATTTATCGAAGGTAATATTATGAATGACAGTCGGGATTTGACAACCATATTTCTTAAATATTTCATGAATTGTGAGGCTGTAATTTCCAAGTCTGGTGTTGCCAGAATCAAGGTTTATTTCTCTGGCAAATGGACACTCATATTTGATTAAATAGACTGTTGCATATGTTGGTGGTAATGGTTACTCCTTGACGGTACACAAGGCCTTGTATTTTTTTGCTTGCTTTCGCGATATGATTCTTCCTACTTTTGAATTGTGTATATTACTTACTTCAAAATTGTGTATTCTAAAACCTTCTTAGTACTTTAAAGCTGTTTTTGTAGAGATGTTACAAGCAAAAGAAAACCAAAGTTTCTTACTTTCCAAACACGTCTTCTGATGGCTCAATTTGAAGTTATCATTTGCTTTATAAATGCAGTCCTTTATATTGCAAAACATTTCGCTTGACCATAGTTGAGGGAATCACTACTTTTTTTTTTGTGATTGTACATAATAAAGTCTAGTAGAAGGTGTGTAAAACTGTGAATAGGTATTTCTTCTACAGATCTCAAACACATAGACATTGGCATGTGCTGTGCATGTGGTATGAAAAAGATTCTCATCCTACAGAAAAGTGATCTACCAAGTCAAATACATAATACGAAGATTGCGAAGGGCTGCAATGTTCGACCGCAGAACGTCCATTAATGCCAACAAATCTAAGGTTGTCATTATAGTCTCTTAGACACCTTCGATTTATGTAGTATAAATGATCCTATGATGTCTTCTAAGAATTTCATGAATAACACCACCAACCATGCAGCAACTATGAGTAGCGTAATTGGATCTTTGGAATTCGAACTCCTCGTTTCGAAAATTGAACGCCGGCGTGCAATGAACCTTTTGTCACTCCCAGAAAAATCTTCAATCCGGATTCTAACTGGCACGAATTAATGTGTCAACCAGAAACCAGTAAGAATAGACCGCCGACTTCCCGCACACCTACCCGATTCCCCCTGGATAAAATTACCCTGTCTGTGAATACGTGTAAATGTCAAAATTAATGGCGGCAATGATTTTCCATGCTATACCATGGGCCTAGGATTTTTCAAGTATGCGTGCGTTAATGGCGCTCCTTTGATTTTGTACAGCACCAATACATGAAAAATCCTGGGCCCGCCGGCAGCTTGTAGGCAAAGTCCGTTATGTGGAAGGAGTCGACGGTCTATTCTTACTGGTTTGTGGTGTCAACTCTGACCGATGTCCGAGAGTAAGTAAACTGGCCTAAGACTTACTTAGATACTTACTTACTTAGATGGCGCTAAACTGACCTAAGACTAAGACTGAAAATTCATACGTTCGGATAAGGCATACAATATTTGGCTCTGGCCCTTTCCATTCACGCCCAAAAGCAAATTCGCTGACAAGGAAGCAGATTTACGATTTAGCTATGCCTGTTTGAGAACGAGGCAAGATTGAGATCGAGTCTAGTGGGAGTTGTCAAAAAATGTCCACTCAAAGAAAATGACGTACGTATGTAGCAAAACATAATGTCAAGAGAAGAGACTCGTCACATCATAAAGCGACCACTTCGGAAAATAGAAAAAATCTTCCCGTGACAGGAATGACATTTAGGTACGTACATTAAATGGCCGTTTTTATAGAACTGTTCTTGAGGTTGCCACTTAAATTTTTTCAACCAAACAGGGCTGCACTTTTTTTTTTTTTTTCTTTGTAGAACGTTAATACAGTTTGATTATATTTTTTGTCTTATTTTTAAATCTGTGGTGTTGTGCATCCTTTATTCAATGAAATAGTATTTATTTTGAAAAAATTAAATAACTCCCAATTCTCTGTTTGACGTTTAGTTAATGTGAAACTTCATTCAGCACTATTCAATGTTATTCGACTAAAAAGATTCGAATCATATTTTGCGCAAATATTTCAAGAAATTACCGAATTTGTAAATACGAAAATGTAGACTGGACAATTTTATTTGGATTTGGAAATATTTTCGGATTTCCGTATATTTATCCAAGTGAAACGTAGTATATATAACATACACTGATTAACTTTCCGATAAATATTTACCAAGTAAAAGTTCGAATATAAAATTTGAACGAACATAAGGTACCCACTTAAAAGAAGTTCAAATTTTAAACTGGATCCAATAGTACTAAAAAAAAGTGGCAGCCCTTCTTTGCAAAAAAAAAATCTAAGTGGCAAGATGACTTGTAGTTTTAGTGGTAATCGCTTCGCTGTCAGAAAAACTCGCCGACGCATTTTAAATTAAAGGAAGAGCTCCCCAACTCGCTCCTGCCTCATTATCACGCCTCATTGTGAAACAGGCATTAGGGTTTAATATTTTCGATGAGACTTACCTTCAGCATTTTAGGAATATCCAAATGATAGCCAAATCACATCTAGTAGTAAAATAAATTGTATTTCTTTCTGCTGTTTCATCGATTCATACAACAATAGTTTTATTTTTTATTTCAATTTCTATTCACTGAGTGTCCTTAAAAAAAATACTAAAATAAATGCGGGGAAAAAATGCGTTGCACAGGCTAAGCGTTTCTGCACCTAAATAACGCCAAAGGCGTTTATACAAAAGTCGATGGAAATATTCAAAAATTTATCAAATTTCTATTAAGAGTGCATCATTTTGGTTGGCTTTTCCTTCGTGCTATTGTGACCGTTTTTCTTCAATTGGTATCCTTTGTCTCAGCCATACGATCGTTGGTCATTGAATTTGATGATTCAGATGATAATTTCGATGCCATCGGAGAATCATTAATTTTGCTATCATCCGGCTTATCCTGATTGTTCATCATCACACCTCCCTCGGGGACATTGCTATCTCGATCGAGCAGGTAGCTACCGCCTAATGGTCGTCCGCGTCCACCACTGCCGTACGAAGAGCTATCAAGGGCGAGAGGAGATTGAACCTTTTCTTAATGTGGTTATAATTCATAAGGCTGTCGACAAGGACAAAGCAAACAATAAAAAAGGGAAGAAAGGATATTTTGTGCACATATTATTAGAAACATAAATCATATTCGGGTCGAAGGCGGGTAACGACTATCGACAACTATTAAGGACATGTTCCTAAATTGCTATGCGCTGCCGCTTAAAAATGCATTATCGTCGGTATTATCTGCTCGACTAGTCGCCACTTTAAAACAGAAGCTGCAGCCGAAGCAAACAGCAAAAAATAAAAAAAAAAGGAACAAGACAGACTAAAAAAAAAATGATGAAATGCAAATAAGGGCAGCAGAGGAGGCGGACCGCCTCTGCAGGACATTAAACAGAAAGAAGAGCATAAAATCTCCATCCGTCGTAAAATTTCCTATGCAGCTTACCTCTGATTATCCTTATCCCTAATGCCTCCTTTATAGCTGGCATCCTTCTCTCTGTCATTAACATAACTCCAGCTACCACCACCACCACCACCACTACTACCCGAATATCCGTTCTTATTATCACCGCCACTAGGACTGCCACCTCCACTGCCACCGTTAACGTCATCTCTCGGTCGGTTGCCATAATCGGAACCTGGCGAGGATGAAGCCATGGATGATGATGAGGAGGCGGATGATGACGACGATGGCGATGACGAGGATCCTGGCCTAGAGTCAGGATATCCTCCGTAGGAACCTGATGGACGGGATTGCTCGTAGGGGTCCCTTGGCAGGTAAGTTGGACCGGGTGTCGATGGTCCCGAGGGGCGCGCATCTGGGCGATATGGCGGCTTATAGTAATCATTTGGTCTATCGTTGGCGAAATAATAACCACGGCCAGAGTTATCGAAGCCTGATTGTCCCCTGTAGTATGGCCCACCCGATAGGTGTGGGTTGCGTGTTGTTTGTGGATAGTGAATGTTTTTGGGTGTAGTTTTTGCAGTGTTCGTGTTTTGGACGCCATATCCAGAAAGAAGATTATTGTGATGTCGTTGATGGTTATGGTGGTTGGTTGGCGGTGCATTCGGTCGAAAGCGTTCCGGAAAAGTTAGGTAAACATCGTGATTTGTGTTTTTATTTTTTTGCAGTGTAGTAGTTGTTATGAGTGTTTTATTTTTTGTGTTTATGGTGGCCCGGATAGTTGTGTCCCATTTGTTGTGAGAAATATGAAAAATAGAGAACAATTAAAGGATACATTTAGAGAGAGAGAAGTAAAGATGGCAATTTAGAGATAAAGTGAGTGAATTGAAATAAAATATTGTTTTCGTGTGAGTCCTTATGAAATTATGTTTTTTTTTATTGTTCATGTTTCATTGAACTCTATTAAAAAAGGGTGGGGATCCCTTGCCAGATGTTTAGGAGTCGCCGGCAATCGAAATTCTCCTGGTGGCGGTTTTTTTTCGGGGGAAAAATCTGACCATAGAAGTCTGCCCGCCGCCCGTTGCTTCTGGTAATCCTTCGCTAAGGAGGAATACTAGTGCAAAGCAGAAATGGTTGATTGTATCAATCCACAGGCTGATTGACACCGAAAGTCAGTTTGCCGGTTTCTGGAAAAGGCCGAGGGTAACCTTATCACCCTGCCCTGCCGTTTACTTCGTCTGATAACCCTGATGTCCTTAGGAGAGGGACTGGTATGGAGCGAAAGTGGGCAACATATAGGGTGGGCCATCTAGTGAATTCTTTTTAAATAAATAAATTAGGTTATTTTGACACTGACAGCTGTTTCCAGCTTGAAATCTTAACAGAAAGTCAGTATCATACCTCCACGAAACGAAATGAGTCGCTTTACGCTGGGAAATATTGAAAACTTATTTCCAAAGTGAGTGCTGTGTAGCTCAAACAGTGCGTTTTGTGAAAAGAACTTTTGGTCGAAATGAAGCACCAACGGCGGCTATGTTAACAAAAAAAATTGCTGCATCTGGGGATCGGAAAACCCGGACGTTATTATCGAGAAGTCAATACATCCGAGAGTTTGGTGCGGATTGGGAAGTGGTGGCATCATTGGACCATTTTTCTTCGAAAATGAGGCTGGAAACAACGTTTCGGTCAACGGTGGGCGTTACAGTGCCACATTAACCATTGAAGTAATGGATATAAACGACCTCTGGTTCATGCAGGATGTTGCGCCATGTCACACAGCCCATGCCACAATCGATCTTTTGCACCAAACTCTCAAATCGTGATCAACGGTCTTGGCGATGTCAATTGGACGCCTCGGAGCTGCGATTTAACGCCTTTTTTTGTGGGGAAACGTGAAGGACCGATATTACGCCAACAATCTGGAAACGATTTAAGCACTTAAGGACAATACCATCCAAGCAATCGGTGAGCTACAGCCCGAAACCGTCAACAAGGTTTTGGAAAATTGGAGTGACAGAGTGCGCTACTGCGAGGCAGCCACTTGAACGACGTTGTATTCCATAATTAATGGAAATGTTTGCTCTTACTAATGAAGCCATAATACATGGAAAAAATTTAATTTTATTCATTTGATTGCATTTTTAAAAAGAAACTTGTATTTGGCCCACCCAGTTTGACCGAAACAGTCTAAACCCCCGCCTATTGCCTCTGACAGGATGTTCGAAGTGTCGAGTCCAAGGTCAATATCTCCAATGATACATTATACACCCCTAATCAGCTTAAACAACTCCATCATCGAACCGTACTCTCTAAAAGGTAACTCACTGAACGACATAATCCTCTACCCACATCGTTCAAGGAGTCACTATGCCGACTTAACATATCAAAACCCTTACCGTATCAGCCCAAGAAAGTCTAATCGGTTTATGAGCTTCTTATCTGACTGAGCTCCAAATCGCATTTCCCAGCACAAATAGATTACCCAATAGAGAAAGCCACATCAGAACAAACAGTACTAATAATATTCACAAGGGAATGCCGCCGTCTTCATGCGTCAAGTGTCACATAAGTATCGTTCTCCAACACCTTAGTATAGACGTTGTTGTCAAAGTAAACACACTAACGGTTTACACATGAAAGATGAAACAAAAAAATTCCCATCAGAAGCAGAAGCATCAACCCTAACCCAGATGTGAAGTCAAAGTGCGCTACATAGAAATCGTGCGTCGTGGTTCGTGCGGCATTGACGTTCAGTTCGCACTTAATCCAAATGTATGCCATCAAGGATAATAGCAAAACTAAATGTAGAACGGGCAGAATACCTACAGAAAAATATTCCCAAATGAGAAACCGCAAACAAAACAGACAAAGACAATACAAGCAGCCAAACACCACCACAACAAATCATTTCACATTTTCATCTACATAATCCAGGTGATATGTCGTCGGCATCCATGGGGACCCACTAGAAGGAAATGAGGCCGGTTTTGATATCCACCCAGCTACACCTGGCTAATCCCAGGACAACATAATCCCAAGGAGTTTTCAGCACCCTCCCGGCTTGAGTGGATGGGTTTTTGGGGTTAAAAGAAAACCACAGCACAATCTAGCTAATGATGGGTGTGTTGTGTATGTGCGAGTATCCTTCTCTACTTTCTCCCAAACAGCACGATATAGCCGCACTTGAAGACTGTTTGTAAATTTTCATTACGCTCATCCGTAATGGCACTTTAAGTCTCCTCCTGAACGATTGTGTGTGTATTTCTGTTTGAAACTGGAGCAGGTATCTGCTCCAGTGATTCCATTTCATTTTTTGTTTTTTTTTTTTTTTCGCTTTTCGAGCTTAGAAATTCTTGTATTCTGGAACACACTAGTCGAATCCTGTGGGATTTGCATGAAGGAGAATAAAAAAAACATACAAAGCAGAAAACAATACCAAGTAGTAGAATAATTTTTTTTTTGTTCGTTTTATAAGGGTAAAACTGAATAGAGAGCGTAAACCACTACACACTGCGGAGCTATGTGGGTGGAAATGCAAAGTTTTTGTGTTGGCGGTTTCGCAATTTGAATTCTTTTCGCTTAGGTACTCGTTCATTGGCGCATATATGGAAAATGAACAACACCGAGTGGAAGCAAGGACAAAATAAATGCAAGAGTTGTGTTGCAAGAAAGTCTGACGGGATTAGTTGAATAAGGGCAGACTTCAAAAGTTTAATTTTTTTGTTTTGTCTTGTAATTTCTGCAAAGAACAACGGATGCATAACCAGACCACTTATACAATGTCGTCTCTATATACGCGTTGTAGAGCGGAAGATTCTTATGTATGTTTACAGTTGCTGCTGGAGGAAATAAATTCTCATTGAATTTGCAATTAAATGCTGGCAATGTGTCCTTGTGAGTTCTGCTGCAAAAGTGTACTATTTAGTATACCTTTTGGAATTGAGAGTGTTCAGAATTTTGAAGTGTTTATACTATGTCATTTTGCAATGTATTGTATTCCACTTTATTTCATGACATTTAGACTATGAGCCTTGTCATAGTAAAGGCATGATGAAACTGTACATATTCCTCAATTTTTAACATACTTCGAAGAATGGAGTAAACTTCTTTGGAAGTTATGTTCCACTAACAGATTTCATAATTTAGTACAGTAGGTACAGTACAAATCTAGTACTTACACACAAATTAACAGCAAATAAAATGTCATTGATATCAACTCACATCCCTGGACATGTGACATCTGTCAAATCCATCTGTCACTAGATGACAGTACTCATTGTATGAGAGTAAAAGGTATGCTGCATTTTTCTGGTAGATCAACCATTGTCATGATACCATACCTTTTACGGGTATTTTTGTACCAGAGTTTGCTCTTTTTCAGAACTAATCTTTCTTCGCGAAGGAAGAATATAATACGACGACAGCTCAAAGCCAAAAAGATTCAATGCCAATAGCCGACAAGCCGGCTTCAGACTCGTTCAAGTCGTACATACTTGTACATAATAAGGTGTGACAATATTTATACAGAGCTAAAGTGAATTTGGACGCGTTCATTTACACATTTTGACAGTTCATTGTGATTGTGAATACCACGCAAGAATTTTTTTTTACAAGTATAGTCAAAGATAGAAAGATTGATTGAGATTGATTTTATTTCGAAATTTGATGATCGGATGATCTATTTCATTAGCATATGTAGTTTCTAAATGTGGGCTAACATAATTTGGTCAATATCGTATCTGATTCCGTCGAACTTATTTTTGTAGAGCCATGCTAAAGATAGTCTATGTATGTATGTACTATATGCCAATCTTGGACCATTTGTAAAGTAGGTAACGATGAAGTAACGTCCGCAATACAGAAAAAAAACGTGGCGAAAAATCATCGAACACTATTTCACCAAGGCTCAATGATTTAATATAAGTAGTAGTAAAGCTTAAGATGGAGTTTCTTGACATAAAATAACAACTAGCTAGCAAGAATAGGTACATTCTTTGTCATTATTTGCGATGGTTTCTCTCGAAAAGTTGTACTCATAAAATGATTAAAACTTTCATTCGACTACATTTTGGGAAAAATTATTTTACCTATTTTTCCTACAAATTCTTAGAATTACAGTAGACGCTCGATATAGTGAACCTCTGTATAGTGAACTATCCAATATGGTGAACCACCAACATTTTACACAGACTACTCTAAATAGTGAACTATGGAAATCTCGATATAGTGAACTCAGACTTTTTTTCGCAAAATTCAACGAAAAATTTTACAGTTTTACGATGCGCCTGCATGTCAACTATTTTTCAGAACAATATTTACCGTTCATTTGTGTGTTTTTCTGATATTTTAGTTATGAAAGGCTTACAAGAAAAATCTGTGCAATTAAACTTAAGGAATATACCTACACAAATGAAGGTGACAAATTATTTTTAAAAACTTGAATTCATTCTTTCATTATTGAAATAAAAAAAATATATTTATATCAAATTAAGCTTTGGTAAACATTTAAAAACTCCCGCTCGAAATAGTGAAAAATTTCGATAAAGTGAACAGGCCTGGTTTTTATTAGTTCACTATATCGAGCGTCTACTTTATTAATCTTTTCGACACATTTATGAATGATGGGCTTCAATTTGGTAAGCAAAAAAATTGAATTGGTTAAGTAGGGCAAATATGTACCACAAGAAATAGCGTCCGTGATTTATATAAATTTTTAAACAGACCTTGTATTTGAATAGGGAAGCGAGGTTTAAATCCATGAAGAAGAGACTTGTCAATCCGTCGATGACAAACTCTGGCAACTGTCTTGTAAATATACGAAAAGTCATCATCAAACCATCTGATGATCTGTTGCTACGAAAGTCATTGATTCACATGACTCAAGACATGTCATGAACTGACAATTTATCAGCATTTATAGGACTTCCAAAAAATGAATGTAAGTCGATAATTTATGGAAAACAAGGTCGAAAAATTGTGTTTTCACCTTCTGTCGAAGAATCCGGATTAAAAGAACAGATAAGAAGCATACGCAAAGGTTTTGCCAGCGTGAAAGAACAAATCTTCAGATATAGAGAAGAAAGGTCTGGAATCTGGACTAGCAGAAGCATGTTTAAGAATGTTCAGATATTTAAGTGCTCTGTAGCAATTCTCTAATGGCGATGGGAGAATTAAGAATTCTATATCATCGAGCACAAGTGGGAACATGGTGCAATCGAAGCAAGGTAAAATCGATAAACAATTCCTTGGCAACGATTTGACTCGAGCATTCTTCAAAACTATTCGGGACTCGGGAGTAGGTACTAATGTGAATAAACAAGTAAAGCAAACCCTCCCGAAAACAACAATCACTTTCAAGGTTCTTAGCCCACCTAAGTAATAGTTCATTTCACATAGCTAATTCAAATTTGTTTCCTTAATTATTCAAAAAAAAAAAATTATTAAGAAAATTTGTTATTTCTGCAAATTTGTTCAACCCCTAGAGTGAAGTTAGACACGCATTAGGGATTTTTTTTTTATGATCATAGACTTGTCATACATTACCTGTATGTCTCATCCCACGGACGATAGTTACGATAGTCATACCTTGTGTAGTAGCGATCATCTTGTCCATATCGATCGTAACTGCTGCCACGGTTACGATCCGCATAGCGATCTCCTAAAATTTGATTATAAATACAAAATTTTGATTTGTATGCCAAAGATCATACCACCCCTATTATAGTAATCATTGTAACGATCATTTGAATAGTATCTGTCTCGGTTGTCGTAGCCATAGCCTCGGTTCTCACTTGGTGAACGATCGTATGAGTAACGACTGTCGTATCTGTCTCGATCGTAGCGATCATATGTTCTTGTACTATAGCGGTCATCATTTCTGTAAATATTATTTCAAATCATTGTCAATTGGAAGGAATTGTTTTCACAAAGAATTTCAACTTGTAAACGATTATCTACTACTTTCTCTGGGCAAAAATATATTTTTTATTACCAAGAATTGTATTTTTAAAAATTAAATCTATTATGATTGCACAAAACTGAATCGTTTACCAAGTTGAAGTTCTAAAAGTTGACGTGCTTTCTAAGTCACATAATAAATTTGATTTGTGTGCAAAAAGTCGCTTTTGGTGCAGAAAGTCTGGTTTTTGTGGTCTGAAAGTTAATGTAGGCATATAATAACTGTGATTGAGAAACTTGTCACCAACCTGCAATACATACTGTTTCTCAACCACAGTATACCTTAGTTTGTGTGCAAAGCTCATGAAAGAACTGCTTAACTCAAAAAAATTAATTTACCCAACAAAAAATAAACTTGCATACCTGTCACGATAATAACCGTTGTAGGGGTAGTAATACCTGTCGTAATCTCTAGCGCCACCATATCTCACCCTATCCCTATCATCGTACCGATCGTACCTTTCGCTTGGATAATACCAATTACTGGCACGGTCATCGTTTGTTCTGCTAGTGTAACCACCACCACTACCGCCGACACTTCCTCCATAACGAGTTCTGTCGTAGTCGTCGCCGTATCTACAAAAAAGAGGGTTATACTTATATACTTACAACGAGGGTTGTTTAATCTTACCTATCATCGTAGCAACGTACACATCTGGACTGTCGACTTTTTCGATATAAATCACCCAAAGTAGCTGCCGCCGAGTCTTTTGTACTTCCACCGCCTGTGTTCGATGGGGGCGACAGTGACAATGACGACGACGACACTGACGTTGAGCCCGATGATGCCATCGAAAGTGCCCAATTTGTGGGCACCAACAGCAGGAGGGAAATTACCTGTGTGAAGAACAAAGAGATTTATTTGATAATAAAAATAAACAAATTGCTTGAGTAATTAAAGTTGTTAAGAAAATAAATTAAGTAGCTCGTTGTATATGTGCATTTATAGTCAGGTTATATTTTTTATATAATAAAGATTTTTAATGAGTTTCTAAACTGGTCCAAAAATACAATTAATTGTGTTATAGAATTTTTTTTCGTTGTCCACTATTTGCTTTTGTGGTAACTAATTAAATTTTAAATATAATAAACGTATTTTTAAAATTAATACAAAGATTTTTTTTTAAGAACAATGTAAACAGTTTGACCACTTTTATGTTTAACAATATAAACAAGTTTGCGATTTCCGGGAATCGCAAGTCGTCAAAATCTGTAAACACGTGAGAATCATACCATTGTATGGGAGTAATCCAGCTTAAGCCAACATGCTATTAAATTTACAGTGTGTATTGTGACTATAATAGGACTAGCGGCTTGTAGGTACTGAACTTAAGTAGATGTTCTTCAATTTTGGACACATAACCGCACCATAAGCAGGTTTGTCGCTTTGAACTGGTCTTCGCATTTACTGATTTTAAGAATAGTCCACAGCCTTTCTTTCATTGAAACTTATGTAAACCAGGCAGCAACGATTCAGTAACTCAATTTTAATATTCAATCATATCACAAGGTAGAGAAATTCTTAAGGAAGTCATGGGAAGTGTTGTCAACACCCGCCTTGGCAGTCTTAATCACACGTTCTGAAAATACGGGATTAGTCGAGATCCTACTTACAGCCATATTGATGCTGATGCCCATTATAACATAATGGCTCAGTTGTATGATGGTGAAAAGCTGCTGAGAAGAAATGTCATCTTTCAAGTCTTAGCTGCCTGTATAGGGACAAGTCTGTACCCACAACATCAGCAATGGATTTGATGCCAAGTCTCTCACAACAGCAAGACGGTCAAAGCCGCTGTCAGGACATGCCTCCATGGAAAAGAATAAGAATAATGTGCCTCGAAAGAAAAAAACAGCCACAGACTCATTTGCAATTGAAATGAGATTTGGTTGCTTTAAAGTGGTGCCCGATGGATACTTATACTAAGATCGAGATAATCCCATATTGTACTGTCACTGGAACGAACAGATTTCGTGTGACGCTTATCCGCTCCTATTATTATCAGCTCCTTTTCTTTGATGTTCGCCTTAGCGACATTATTTAGACCGTTTAGATTGTGGAAATATAATGACCTTGTGTAGCCTTCCGTATACTAGAAAGTGTGGGTTCGGATGGTATGCCACAGCCATTGTAGCCTCATTTAGGCCAAAGTAGGTCAATTGTGATACCACATGATCCAATGACCTAAAAACTACCCGCAGAAACTTAAACCTTAAAATAAAGCATTGAAGACGGCTGATAATTATTTTAGCGACTTCGCTGAGACAGTGAAAGAATTATTCTATCTTATAGAGGAGAATACTTATTATACCTGAAAGAAAACAATAGGACAAGATTTTTACACTCGAGAACTCGCGAAAATTCGATTTAACTCTCGGGAAATTCCCGGTGGTGAGGGTATGTATATTCACTTTGACATTCCATTTGTAACGCACATAAGGAGGCGTTTAAGGTATGACAAACTAGGTATATATATTATTGATCAGCATCACTTTCTTAGTCGATCTAGCGATGTCCGTCTGTCCGCACGATTACAGCCGTAATTTAAGAGCTATTGACTTGAAAGTTGGTATGTAAGCTTTTATCCACCAAACTGAGGCTAAGTTCGAAGATGAGCAATATCGGTTGAAAACTACTACTACCTTCAATACAAAATATATAGCTATTTGATGTTAAAAATTAAATTTAAATAGCTACAGTGAAGATAGCAAGTTCAAACTTTGCGCATATTGTTTAAATAATATTAAAAAATGGTTGACAAAAAATGAGCCTGGTCGAATAAAAACTACCCATACCTTCCATACAAATATATAATTTTTTAATACTAAAATATTTTTTAATTTTTACAATAAAAATAATGCCGGGTATTTCAGCTTCGGCATAGTCTAAGATAATTGTCTTACTGGTTTTTAAATAAAATTAAAATTTATTTGAGTTTTCCTTTTTTAAGCTTACACAATTATTATTTTCAACTCTTATAGGACGAATTTTGAAAAACGATGAATGAGGTATATGATATTGTTGAGTTATCTATAAATATACAAACTTTCAAATTCATACAGCTAACGGCTCGTGAGACCCCCCTTACTCCCAGTGACCCCTTTAATCCTCTACAATACAATGAGATGAAATACATGGATGAGTTACAACTTCACGCTGACTTTATGGTAGATCTCAGGGCATATGGATAAATATGCATCTCTGACCCTCATACCGCTGCTAAATGCAGTTGAGCAGAAGATTGAGGCCATGACCATTTATAACCTACTTTGGAGTTTTGGACGACTGTCGAAACATGTAGGCATACAAAGAATTTTAAGTTAGGAGGTAGATAGTAGATACGTACTCTACAAAAATGTAATAAGGATAAATTCTTATATGCAAAAGACCAAAATGAATGCAATTACGTTCCAGGAAAGAATGCTGAAGATATCTCAAAGTCGTCAAGCTATAGCAACTTCATTCGGAATTGATGTTGTCGACAAGAACTAGTGCGACAATAGCGACCGCTAAAAATCAGTTGATAACACTAGAAGTACTGCTAACAACTTAAAAGTTGACAGCCTTATTGATTTCTACAGGGACAAGCTTAAATTTTATGGCAGCTTAATTTCTATGGAAATATGATCGGTGAAACCCTTTTAAATGATCCCCGATAATCTCCTGAAAACAATTCAGACTGATGCAGTATATAGCTACCTCTCGGGACTTCAAATACGCTGCAAGATCTACAGTAGATACAATCTACGCGGTAATTGCGAGAGCCCAAGCTATTAAACAGTATATAGGCGCTGAAAAGAAGGCACCGAAAATTACTGCGACAATATATTATAATCCCTGGACTTGTGAAAAGCGTTTAGTTTTGAAAGGACCTGCAATTTTATGCCGAATCTGAACGGCTGAATTGAGAAGCCTTTTCAAGCAGTTATACTCTCGGATGTTTTACGAGACGTTCTCGAGAGGTGGCGTAGTAGAAAATCCTTAGAATGCTATTTGTGTTTTTTTCCCGACGGTTGAAACTGAGACCTGAAAATTCCAGACCATCTTCGTAAAACAATAACAAATTGTTTTGCTGACAAAGTATAAATTATTTACCCTACACATTCACAATCTTTTGCAATATTATTCAACCAGCTGGCTTCCAAAAAATATGTAGAGGGAGGACACTCTTCATAATTTGACTTCCAACCTATTCATTAGGCAGTATTTGTAGGTGTATCCTCAACTTATACCTCATATGCATATCGGTAACATGAATCCAGAAAATGTCATACGAATTATTTAAAACATAATAAATGACTGTCACCAACTATAATAATTGATGCGTCTTCTCCAACGTCACGCTTCGTCAGACTTTAACTACACATAACCGTGAAAAAATCGCTGCCCTTAATTTCGGGTTTTTTTTAAAGTTCGGTCAAGGGAGGTACTTAAAAACTATTCCCTTCACAAAACTAGAAAGTTTATAATAATGACATTTTAATGGAACTTCCAATACACCTTCTGAAAAATTAGAAAATTGTTGACCCAATTTGCTACTAAATCGCGATTATAAAAATTCATTCAAACGCACATACCTGCTCATCTGCTCTCGCATCAATTGTTTAGCCAACACGAACCAGACAAATAGATCAGCTTACAATTCAGTCAACTCATCCATTCGAACCGTATAATAATCTCAGGAAATTATTACAATTTAATGTGAATTCAAATAGAGCACCACAAATACAATTTAATTGTTATCTATTCGTGTCATTGCTGAACAATTGGTTGAGTTTATTGTTTCACTGCGGAATTAATTTCGACAGCAAAAAAAAGGAAAACTATTCACATAAAGAGGGCTCATAATGCCATTTGAACAACATTACAGCTGCTATTAAGCTTTTATCATAAAGCCTGTGGAACAGCGTGTATAGTTTACATTTTAAACGTAGAGATTGTATCTGTATATTTTCGAATGTTGAAATTTTATGAAGTTCATTGATGTGCGGACGATAATAGTTATGGACTTAGAGACGTAAAAAAAGGAATTTAATTGAAACAAATTGTTGCGATGATTTTATAGTTCTGTTGTGAATACATAAAGAATCAAGTAATAGTAGGTACCAACGGAATAATTTTGAACACCGTATATTCCAATAAAATGTAGCATAAGTTTTTGGGGATCCGAGTGGATGCATTGTGTGAAAATATGGGCACAAGCATCAATACAATAAGGAAACATACTCGAAATTGTCATCAATTTAGGAAACATTATCTTCCCTTAGAGGAAAGGACGTTGAGCCTCGATATAGTTGGTGCCTCCTTAACAAAGCAAACGGGTTTCAAAACTGTGGATGTGTAAAAAATCTTCATATCAAAAATAGCACCATTCAGTTTCTGCTGTGATATAGTGGGTAATATAGTCAGATAATTGTAGAAGATACCATTAGTAGGATATTTATGCAAATTAAAACCGTAACCCAACTTTACCTCTAGTGCAGACGAATGTATCGAATTTGGAGTCGGAGGCGAGTAGGTACGCAGCTAACTATGAAGTCGATGAAGCTCTAAAAGGGTTGCAGATATTTGGTTGATATTCTGATAAATAACTTCAATGCTCAGGAATTTGGAGGAATCTGGGATTCCTATAAGAAACAGAACATGAACGAAGATAAGATGCAATGCAAATGACTTTTCCTTCCTTCAACTCAAAGATACCTATATTCATATAACGCCGTCTGTAGTGTAGGTCGTAGTCTTCAGCAAAATACATTTGTGTAATCTACCGTCGCTCGCGTCGCTGTGTTAATAAGGCCTGAACTGTCAGCTAAGTACCAACTGGTGATGTCCAAATTGTATCTCTAATATCAAAACTCTGTCTTGCTAAACTATGGGTATTTATGCGAGTTCGGACCCCCAGACATTGTCCTGCCCGAACGTTGACTTGCCAATATCTTAACACAGCGGACAGAATTCGAAAAAAAAATTTTTTTATTTTCAAAAAATATTGGGGATGGTGAGGGCCGACATTTTGTGGCGCCCTACGAACTAAGTCCCAACTGGAACCAAATATTCAGTGGGATTTAGTTCATATGTATGTTTTGGAGATAGTTCGTAGTTCATTATGAACAAATTCTCAATGAATTAAGTCCCAATTTGAGAAGAGTGGGAGTTCATTTAACTTGTTTCGATAATTCTTACATACACCCAACGACCCATTTAATCCGAATACAACAGTGACCCCAAGCAGGGGGTTTGTCATGCTGCCCCTCCCCATATATAATATAGGGGATCAAATGAGAGATCAATTTCCTCAAGCACAGTGGTATATGTAGTGCAACCCTCCTGCTTAGGGTCACTGTTGGATTTGAAGGTTGGGAGTGTGTAAGTTCATTTGGAACAAAGTCCCACTATTGGGTTTTAATCCATTCTTATATTTGGACTTTGTTCATTCTTAGTTGGGCCTTAGTTCCTAAAAATCATGGGAGTTAGTTCATATGAACTAAATCCCAAATTTTCTGGTACTAAGTTCGTTTTAGCTAGAGGGAGTTAGTTCGAGTTGAGACTTAGTTCGTAGTGCCATTTTGGCTATGGGAAATATCTTTAAAAAAAAATAAAAATAAAATTCCTGGAACCCGATCGCAGCGTGCGTCGATCGGAGGAAAAATTAGAATTTCCCATACAAACTTTGACTCTATTTTCCCCCTTTTGAAGTCCAAATTTCCTCAAATCGCTTTTAAGTGCTCACTTTGGCCATAAAAGGATTTTTATTTTTTTATTTTTTTTTTTGTTCAAAATATCAGCTTCCTAGCTCTTACCGTTTGGGCTGGGAGTTAAAAAATCAATCAGTAAGGATAAACTATTTTATCTAACAGATTATTTTGCGATACTTTAAGCAGAAAAAATTCGAACGAGGTAATCACTTTTGTTCTCTTCAAAAAACAAAAGAGTTTTAGTACGAACTGCGATTTAGAAATCTTAAATTTTTAATTGTTAACGAACGCCTTGTCCAATTGGAATAATGTTTACCTCATAAATTAGCGATAGATATGCGAATATATTTATTCAAAAGGCGATGTTGATGTCCCAACTTCAATATAAGTCAGGTCCTTCATAAAATTTACCACTTTCAAGAAAGACAAACTCAAAAATACCGAAATTAAGTGGCAATTAATTACCAAAGTCTGGCGCCAACATAGTTTTTCCTACAATATTGAAGAGAAAAAAATGAGAAGAAGATTCAAGAGTTCGAAAAACTTTGTAAGCAACAACAGAATGCCTTACGGTTGTCAACCTCTCTGTTGCATTCAATAATTGGTGATCTAATCTTTGTTGGCGCAAGTGGTAGTCGCTTCGCACGAAGTGAAAGTTTGCTTTCCAATGGAGGATAACAACAGAATGTCTTTCCAAAGAAGAAATTTATGTACGAAGAATGGACTAATTAGAATTCAAATGTTCAAAGATATCTGAGGAGTGTAGTCTGGAATAGCTACACCTAATTGCAACCGAAATGCTTGGCTTGTTAACAAAACGTGTTGTGCTTTCAAAAAACATCCCGAAGGTTGCAGATTGTTTTTATCAGCAGTTATTTACTCTTTAGTCAAACATTTGCATAGTTAAAAAGCCTGGAGCTCAAGAAGTCATCATAAATAGACGTCCAAGTCATGGATTCACTTAATAAACCCTTCTTCCCAAAACCGGTGGAAAATGAGCGAAAAATTTGCAAATAGACTGTCAAAGTAGCCAAAGAGCTGTCTTAAAAGAGTTCGACCGACATTAAGACCGTGATAAAAGATCGGTAAACAAAAGTATGTTCTTGCAGACCATCCGCCTTCTTAGGAGATGGACATGGAACACCATTAAAGGAGTTAAATTCAGCTGGTGAAATGCAGAAATGCGATTCCTTTCGACATCTATCCTCCATCCGTATGCGGATTCGGTTGCGGTTGTAGTTCTAAATCAATTATCTGCTCCTGGACCTTCGTTTTTCTTGAGACGAAAAGGATATTACCCCATAAAATATAAATCCATTTATGTGGTATAGGTGCGTGCTTATCCCAATATTACCTTTCAAATATCTAGCTACCTATATACACTGCAAGATTGCAAGTCCTATACAGCAACATGTAAGGCTTCATGGTGATACTCTGTGACCACCATTTAAAAATGTTACTTTCCCCTCAAACCTAAAACCTACCCTCGGCTATGCACGACAACTTTTTATCTGCTTTCAACTCAAGTTTCTGCCGTGGCTGCTATCTAAATCACATCTTTTCCAATTGTATCCTTAGGCGACACAATAGTGCAATGTACCAAACACGCAATGCTTCTATTTTTAGTGTGGGCTATATGATTCAACTACACACCACCCAGTAACTCGCACATGGGAACACATTGTTGCCACCTACCTATCATCATCAAAATTCTGTCATACAACTGCCTGCGGTACGGAAAGCTTCAACTCAACTCAATCAATATCCATGCCTGGCGATTCGTCAGTTAACACAATTCTCCACGCTTTGTTAGCCAAGCAAACCACTTCCGGCGCAGCGGCGGCGTCGGCGTGTTCCACGCTGACCACACAATATTCACTTGTCGGTCGCAGACCTCTCTTCTTTTTTTTTTGACTATGTGTCAGCACTTAGAGTGTGCTTTCGCCAACAGCCAACGCGATTAATTAACTATTTGCTCACCTGAAATGGTTTTTCTATATATTTTACATTTGGTAGTTTCGGCGTTCATCAGAATCTGCTGCGTCACAACGTCCCCACATCCGAATGAGTACAATACACGAAATTATAGTTTTGAAATAGTTTGAACGCAATTTTCTCGCTTCGATGAACCCAACTTCTGCTCAAAGCCATAGGCGACTGGGTAATGGTTCAAAAGGGCTACGACCCAAATTGAAAAAAAGCCTTTCACTATCACAAAAAAAAAGTATATTTTAAATTGAGACGAGAAATTGTAGGGAGATTGCTGGTATAACCGGATGTTCGTCATTACAACGTCCATTCGGACTGGACTCTCGCTCTTTGTGGTGGGATGAAGAGAGAGAGAGGGGAAAAAACGCTTTTCCCAAATGTATTTCGGTTGGAAAACCTAAAAGCAAGGACGTGATGGTCTAATGCATGGTCTCTATGGACGTCGTTGTACTTCGTATACTGCCAAAAAGTTGAAAACGACCCACGGAATGGACATGAGTTGTAGGGTTTTTTTTTTTGTTTCTTCTTTTTCTGCCTGTACTCCCACAATGCACATACCTCTACTCTCTGTGGCATGAATAGTTATTGCAATGGCGGAAAGTTAGTTTAATGAGTTCCACAATCTGACGTTATAGTCCACATAACCACAAATTGGTAGCTATAGAACAGGGATGTTGCCATACCGACGACGGTAATGTATTACAAGCTCTTGGTTGGCTTTTCGACAATGGCGCGGGCGGTTTCTTTATACTTTGTAAATATGTGCAGTAGGGTGCTGCTGGGAAAATGTCTATTAAATTTCAAATTCTTATCAAAATTGGATGTTAAAGTGGTGATAACTGGAAATTGCAAGCGTGGTCAGTGATTTTAGATACGTTGATGGTTTTCTTTGAATTTATTTCACTGGTTTATGTTTGTTCAGCAAAGTGTTGCAGCAGTTTATCTCATTTGAATATAATTAATATTTTATTATAATTTCCAGTTTAAACTATTAGGGATCTATTTCTATGAAAAACGTAGATGCTGTAGTGGTATCATTCCTTGAGGACAGAAAACAATAAATTTCCCTTTACGACAAAGTTTAGTGAATAGCCTTCACTCCGAATGAACCCTCCTTTTTCCGTTGCTAATATCTCAATCCCCAAGCAAAATTGTCAAAATCAGGGAAATGGATTTTATTTATTTCTTATACAGAGCACTAAAACCGAGTTTAAAGTTGATCGGATGAAAAATAAGAATTTTCCCATCATACAAACTTCGACCCCCCTCACATCCATTTGAAGCTCGAATTTCCCCCAAATCGCTTCTAAGTGCTGACTTTGGCCACAAAAGAAAATTTGTTTCAAAATATCAGTTTCCTAACTCTTTAGTATTTCCAATCAGTCAGGACAAACTGTTTTATATATGGGATATGTATGTATAACAATTTGGGAAGTGTCAGGTAAGAATTTGAATGAAGACTGGTACCACTGAAAAATACCGCATTTCTAGCTTTACTTATATGAGACACATGAGAACCTGTCGTTGACTGCCATGCCATGCCTACTTTTTGGGGACTTTTTAGACCAAAATATATTTTTTTCTGACCTAACTGCCTTTAACTTGCCATTACTCAAATAATTTTTAATCAATACAAAGAAGAGTATGTACTTAAAGGAGCCAAAACTTCGTTAAATATTTTAAGCTATCTCCTTCATCCAATAGTCAAAACTTCCTTAAATATTTTAAGCTATCTGCTTCATTCAAGAGCTGATCTAAGGACGAAAATCTTACATGACCAAATTAAATTCATTTTATAAAATCGAAAAATATTTTTCAACAGAAACAATATTATTCTTCTTGATCGTGGTTCGATGTATAGATTACTTTTTCTTTCTTTTACTGGATCAATGCAGTTTACTAAAAGCTATTCTTTCACACAAGCGTAATTCGAAAAGATGACACTGACACCTTATGGTCTTACGCCAAAACTCCTCCATAACAAACAACAGAAGAAGGAAAGAGACTTTGGAAATTCCTTTTAATATCGATATTTGTTACAACTCTTACTTTGTAAAATCTTTTCTGTTACTTGATGGCTTTCACCATTTGCGAAACCTTGTTACCTCCAAAGTAAAAAAGGCCAAATGGTAATAGTAATTACGACTTACACGTTCCCGGCTTCATGTAGATTAGTGAAAATTCTTCAGGAACTGAAAAAGAAGGCATACGCTTGCTATTCTTCCTTATTTTTTCAAGGTGCTGAAGAATCTTATTCATCTTCAGATATCAGTTTTTTGAATATTATTCTCTGTGCTAATCAATATCTATGGTTTCAAACAAATTTTCATTTCTAGGGTCGCTCTGGTCAAAGTCACAGAGAATTTTAGAATAACTTTAGAAGAAAACCTTCTTACAATTCCTAACATTATTCAAGTTTCTATAAGTCCTTCGACGCAAGCTACCAAACCATCATCATCATCATCATAATTTTCAATGGTCTGCTTGTCCATTAAGTGGGCC
Source organism: Cheilosia soror (assembly GCA_949372485.1). NCBI lineage: Eukaryota > Metazoa > Arthropoda > Insecta > Diptera > Syrphidae > Cheilosia > Cheilosia soror. The sequence goes on from OX443564.1 coordinate 60,290,679, forward strand.
GCGGGTGTAGGTTGCTCAAGTGGACCCTCCATAGCTCTCGATCCTCCGCCATCGACTCTAAATCATCAAGGGCAATCCCCATACGGGTATAGGAGAGATTATGGACTTGATCTAACCAATCTCATCCAAACCATGAAGTTAATGTTATGGCTTTTCTGATTCGACTGCAAATATATTTTTCCAAATTCATAAAAAAATTAGCAGGAGTTCCACAATGTTCAGTTCTTGGACCTTTTCTTTTCGTTACTAATCTTCCGACAGTATTTAATTGAATATTTCTTATCGCACATCATTGTGAACATGATGTTCAACTATATCTCAGCTATATTCCTGAGCTGTTGATTTTTCCTGCAAGTAGAAGATTCTAAATGTCCTTTGGAAATGCAGGAAAAAAGCCATCATCCCCTCTGTGCTGAGCCACACATGATTTCCCATGAAAATCGCGTCGGGCGCGACAGATAGACTTTAAGTGGGAGCAGAAAAGAGAAGGGATTTTCGGTATAATCTACCTTCTTTTCTCTACTAAGCAAAAAATCTACCTCGTCCGTCATGGGAAGGCATAAGTGTCCCAGCACTATGGCTGTAAAATGTTGAAGTAAGTTTAAAATCATTTTATCTTGAATTACATCTGTCTATCATTTCTAAGTGGTCTGATCAGGTTTCTCTGGGGATGTATATTCTGGGGATTATATATTCTGGGGATATGTGAACGACAGGATAGTCGAATATCGTTATAGTCCGCCTTCTGCATAAAGTGTATGAAAGTGTCATAAATTTGTAGTACAGATTGCAAATAAAAATCGCAACTCACACTGTGTTAGGACTTTCATAAGATGATTTCATTCAAAACACATTTTTTAAATAGCTAGTTTTTTCCAGAATGCAACTGAAGGTACTATTTTGAACAGTTTTTGGTTATGACCACCATCAACCTTATGTGCCTTGTGGTTATGACGAATCGAAAGGTAAAGCTAACTTTCAGGTTGCTCATAGTCGTTGAAAGCAAAGCACAGCAATACATACCGTTGTGGGACTGATTTGTGGCCCTCAACCTCCTGCATGGAATCGAAAAAAATATATCTCATAAGTATTTCAACAAAATTGTTGACAACTCTGAGGCAGTCAGGCAGTCGACCGAAAATCATCCCACCCCCAAAAGCAATTCTTTTTTTTTTTTTTGTACTAGAATAAGTCACCTGTCCACCCTCTGTCCATTTCACTTAATAATGTTCATCGCTAAAATTTTAATTAAATTATTCCAAAATTCCAAAGCAACAAAGCCAAAAAAAAAATTTACCTACCTCAACCATTAACTTTTAAAACGTACAAAAGCGTATTTCAAACTATGAAATCAAATTTTCCACTTAGCAACCTTTTCGTCCCAGCAAAAACCGAAAATAAACTAAAAACACAACTCTACCTGAAAATATTACGAGTTTGACAATAAATCTGCGAGTATAGAGGGGGATACTCGTATAAAACGAAATAAATTTTAAAATAAACCTCAGCCATGATTTACTGTGTTCAGCTTTTTTTTTGTAACCATTTAAGCGCATAAGTCCTGCAAAAAAAAAAAAAAAAAAAAACTTTTCCAGCATAACAAAAATTCGATGTAGAAATCCATCCACAAGAGCACTGTATATTTACTCTCGATACAGGGCTTCCCGAGGATTACAAAATGTTATGTAAACAAGGGGCTACTGCCATTTATTGAAGATTAGCTTATTTTGAATTTACACTAATGGCAACTCGCAACACAATACTCTAAAACGTTATTTATCTTTCTCTTATACTGCTATATACTTTATGAATTGCTAAACTGTACAACTTTAATTCTTTTGCATTACATTATAATAAAACAGTTTGTTCGTTACCCTCAGTTGAGATCGAATGTGTTTCATTTTTCCTTAACAAAGGTTATGGGCCCAGGTCCGCATAAAGTACCAATATAATTTGTACATAGTTTTTTTTAATCGGTAGTCTTCGGTAATAGTAAAATGAGTTCACTATACCAAATTGACAAATTAAATGAAGAGAACTACGACGGATGGAAAGTTCAGATGAAAGCTGTTTTAGTTCACAGCGATCTATGGGGATATGTGTCAGGAGCGATTCCGAAACCAGAGGCAAATCCAACCAACGGACCAAACGTGGCAGCATGGATAGGCAAGGATGAAAAGGCGCTGTCGACAATTTTACTAAGTGTAAAATCTTCGCAACTTATCCACATCAAAAAATGCACATCATCAAGAACCGCATGGTCAACGTTAGAGGAAATTCACCAACCGAGTGGCCCAGCAAGGAAGGTAACTTTATTTAAACAACTTCTGTCTTTGAAGATGGCGGAAAGTGAATCTATGTGTAATCATTTAAACAAATTTTTTGATATATCCGAAAAATTGATGGAAATTAACATAAAAATGCAGGATGAGTTGGTAGTTATCATTCTTTTGTCAAGTTTGCCTAGAGAGTATGAAAATTTCGTGGTAGCCATCGAGTCGAGGGATTCGCTGCCAACAATTAGCGCCATAAAGACAAAGCTTTTAGAAGAGGGGAAACGAAGAGAAGACAACAGTGTGGAGACTAGCGAATCTGCATTCTTCAGTCGTCATCAAAATAAACCTTCACATTCAAAAATTAAACAGCGTACAAAGGGGAAGTGTTATAACTGTCAAAAGAAAGGCCACTTCGCTTCTGAGTGCCGATCTCCAAAAAGCTCAGTGCCAAAAATGAACACGACGTCATCGTTTGCTATGTTAAATACCCACACAAATTCGACAACACTTAATAAAAATGTGTGGGTGCTTGATAGCGGATCGACCTGTCACATGTGTTGTGACAAAAGCTTCTTTACAAGCTTAGAGCCACACTACGAGAAGATTCAATTAGCTGGAAATCATTTTATTAATTCAACGGGTGTCGGAGTTGTCAAAATGTGTACAAGTTACAGCAATGTTGAACTGCTTAACGTTTTATTCGTGCCAGAATTAAAGGCGAATTTTATGTCGGTGAGCAAGGCAGTAGAAAACAATCATTCTGTTTTATTTGGTGAAAATGATGCTAAAATTTTCGACAGAAACAAAAATCTAGTTTTGCATGCGATTAAATGTGGTGATTTGTTTGTGCATGAAAATAAAAGAACAAATATTTTGTGTAGCATGAATACCAAGTTAGATGATGTATTACTGTGGCATGCACGTTTAGGCCACCTTAATATAAAAAGCATGAATCAATTATTTAATCAACATATGGTAAAAGGAGCGATGGTTAAAAACATCCCAAATGTATTAGCGTGTGATATTTGCTTCAAAGGCAAAATTTGTAGTTCACCTTTTCAAACAAATAAAGAAATCATGTCAAAAGGATTACTAGAGGTCATTCACTCGGACGTATGTGGTCCTATGAAAACTAGGTCATTGGGAGGTGCGAAGTATTTCGTATTATTTATAGACGATTTTAGTCGCAAGATATTTGTTTATTTTTTAAAAGCTAAAAACGAAGTATTTAGTGCTTTTAAGGAATTCAAAGCGGAAGTAGAACGGGAAACGGCATGCAAGATAAAGGTGTTAAGAAGCGACAATGGTGGAGAATACTTGAGTTCAGGTTTTTCCAAATTCCTTTCTGAGCAAGGTATAAAACGACAACTGACGGTTGAATATACACCTCAGCAAAATGGAGTATCGGAACGAGCAAATAGGACTTTGGTCGAGATGGCGAGATGCTTACTACTGAGTTCTAAACTGCCAGAATCATTATGGGCTGAGGCAGTGAACACAGCAGTGTACATTCGAAACCGGTCACCTACTAGGCTTCTAAAAAACCAAACACCCTATGAAGTTTGGTGTGGACGAAAGCCGTATATAGGTCATTTAAAAATGTTCGGGTCAAAGGCTGTTATGCTTGACAAACGACCAAAGAAGTCTAAATTCGATTCACGGGGGATAGACTGTTTTATGGTAGGTTATTCCAAGGAATCGAAGGCGTATAGGTTGTATGAACCTGTCGGGAGAAGAGTTTTTAAAAGCCGTGATGTAAAATTCAGAGAAGTTTCGTGGGACAATATCAACAACGATGGTTCTTTTGCTCTAATTGACTCTGAGTCAAACGAAACTCCCAGTATCAAAGTGGAAAAAAATTCTCCCAAAACAGAAATCGTTGAAACGTTTGCTGATGAGGAGACTGAGGCTGATGGTGCTTATGGTGAGGAAGCATACGACAGAGACAGTGATGACGGGAACGCTACTGGAGGTAATGATGAAGATGACGTTTTCATTGTAGAAAGAGGGCAAAGGATTGATGATGATGATGATGGTGACGTGATGGATGGTGAAGCCGATAACCGCGATCAAATAGATGGAGTAGATCCTACTGGATTTAATATGAAGTTGAGGCCTAGAAATCGAAAAGTTACATACTTTATGGAAAGTAGAGCGCATATCTTAAAAACAAATCCACTTTCGGTAAGCGAGGCGTTAGGGCGACCTGATTCCAATTTGTGGCTTGAGTCAATGCAAAGCGAGTACGACTCTTTAATATCGAATGGCACTTGGGAATTAGTTGACCTTCCCCCTAATCGGCATGCAATAAAGTCAAAATGGGTTTTTAACATAAAGCATGACAAAAATGGGAAGCCGGTTCGATATAAATCAAGGCTTGTAGCGAAGGGTTGTAGCCAAAAACAAGGCATTGATTATAATGAGACGTTTTCGCCGGTTGTGAGATATTCGACCATTCGATTAATTTTGGCTTTGGCAGTGGAGTTTGATCTGCAGGTTCACCAAGTAGATGTCTCATGTGCTTATCTAAACGGTGACATAAAGGAGGAAATTTATATGCATCAACCTGAGCATTTCGTGAAAGCATCTAACAAAGGAAAGGTTTGTAAATTAAGAAAGTCGCTGTATGGCCTGAGGCAAGCAGGGAGAGAGTGGAACAGTAAACTGGATACTACTTTAAAGAAGATTGGTTTCTCTCGCTGTGATGCGGACTCGTGTGTATATACGAGAAACAAAGGGGATAATTTCAACATTGTCGCAGTGTATGTCGACGACATTATTATCGCTTGCGCAAATGAATATGCTGTTATTCGGATAAAGGAAGCACTTGCTGGGGCTTTTGATCTGGTGGACAAGGGGCCGATTGATTTTTTCTTAGGCATTGAAATCAACCGTAATAAAGATACAGGATCGATTACATTATCCCATGAACAGTATATTCGAAACCTATTATCAAAATACGGTATGACTTCAACTAGGAAATGTAACACTCCTCTGGATCCAGGTGAACAACTAAAGAAATGTTCGAAAACTGTGTGTTCCAAAATAGATCCTAAGGATTATCAATCATTAGTTGGATCTATGATGTATCTCGCTGTCACTACAAGGCCAGATATTATGCATGCTGTTAGCAAACTGTCTCAGTTTAGTATTGAGCCACATAAGGAACACATGACTGCAGCAAAACATTTATTAAGGTATTTGAATACTACTGCTAATTTCAAACTTTCATTTAAGAAAACTAGAAAGCTGCTGAATGGGTATGCGGATGCTGATTGGGCTGGTAGCTGTGAGGACCGAAAATCGTATACTGGTTACGCCTTTTTCTTAGCTGGGGGGGCTGTGTCGTGGGAGTCTCGTAAACAGTCTACTGTGGCGTTGAGCAGCACCGAAGCTGAGTATATGGCATTGGTGGCGGCAACTAAAGAAGCGGTTTATCTACGAAGGTTACTAATTGAAATTGGTTTTGGATGCGTCGTAAAGGAACCAACTGAATTGTGCGGAGACAATCTGAGCGCACAACACTTAGTAAAAAATCCTGTATTTCATTCTAGATCTAAACATATAGATATAAAATACCATTATATCCGTGAAATATATAATAAATCTTTAATTACATTAAAATATGTACCTACGTCTGAAATGACTGCAGATATTTTGACTAAAATATTAAATAAATCAAAGCATTTAAAATTATTTGAGAAACTAGGATTATCAGTTTAAATTGTTTTGAGAGATATTGTATTGAGAGGTAGTATTGAAGATTAGCTTATTTTGAATTTACACTAATGGCAACTCGCAACACAATACTCTAAAACGTTATTTATCTTTCTCTTATACTGCTATATACTTTATGAATTGCTAAACTGTACAACTTTAATTCTTTTGCATTACATTATAATAAAACAGTTTGTTCGTTACCCTCAGTTGAGATCGAATGTGTTTCATTTTTCCTTAACACCATTTTGTTACGCTATATTACTGTGAGTGTTGTATACATATAGATTGACTGTGTGGTGGGAAAACAGATATTTGAACGGTTTTTACAAAGTTGATACTTGATTAGAATTTCATTTCTACAATGGATTAAATGGATGCGACAAGAAGGGTCACTATTTACAAGGATATATGTGATGACATTTTAAAAACTTAACATCGAATTTAAGTCTGGAAAATACAGAAATTTAAGTTTTAAGACCATAAAAATTACAAAGTTCTCGTAGTCCGACTTTCCCTATTTCTGGAAAATCGGCATTAGCAAAGTTTCATAGTCGGACATCCAATAGTAAAACGTTGATAGGTTAATTCGCATCCTTCTCCAACTAAAGCACGGGCAAAACGCTCAAAGAGCTAAATTACTCCAGATTCCTGAATTCTCCTTCGACCGATTACTCAATGCTCAGTCGGTGTCCGGTTATAAAGATGGTTTGTGTGACATTGTTACCTCATTTGCGCCTCAGAAGGCTGGTGGACCAATTATAGGCTAGAGACGTTGAAGGAGAGGTGCATGTCAAGTCTTCCGGTCTCGTAGATCTCTTTATGTCGATACGAATACTTTCTGAACACTTTCTTGTAGACGAACTCGGACTACTCCAATCATTACAACTTTTTGGTCCGGTAAATATAGGACTAGGACCCTTAAACAATTACCGCAGATGCGCTGTTTCCATGCCACAAATCGCGAGACCTAGACTGGTTGTTGAGTGTCTCATTTCTAATCTGTAGAGTTGAGGAAGTTAATAATGTAGCCTGTGGACCACGGCCTCAACCAACAAGCCCTCCAGCCAGCCCGGTCCCTAGCTAGCTGCCTCCAATTACACACACCATGTTGGTTGAGAGTGATTCTTCGTTTGATTTCTACGCCGATCGGCCGATGTCGTTTTGCGAGGTAATTTTAGAGCCTAGGTAGACAGAGTCTTTAACTACTTCAACGTTATATCTATCCACTGTGACAGATTTGGTCGATGGTTGACTTGCCGATCAGGTTATTTGCGAAAGGTTTTAGGCGTTCACACAGTACAGCCGACAGGATCTTATACGCAACATTTAGAAGGCTTATTCCTCTGTAATTTTCGAAGCTCAGAGTATCTCCCTTCTTGTGGACGGGGCTCACGATGCTGAGCATCAGCAACCTTGTTGGACTTAACTTTGGAGTTTAGCTATCCTTACCTCACTTTGGTCGGGTGGACGGACATTTTGGCTATCATCGTCTGGAATGAATGGATCGTTCTGGCTGACATCGGAATTTTGGTCGCCTTCGCCATTTAACAGTCTGCAGAAGTGGATCTACCACCGTATTCCCATGCTCATCTCTGCTCTGCAGGCTTTTGTTCGGGCCTTGTATCCTTGGGCCGATCTTCTTACCCTCTGGTAAAACATCCGAACATTGCTTCTGTTCCTCCCTTCGTTTTTGCCCATAGAGCTCTCGAAGAGCTGCTTCGGTTTTGGTTTGCAGCATCGACTGAAAGGCTGCGGTCTTGGCTGCATGTGCCATCCGGCACTCCTCATTGAACCAGGGGTTTTGTTGTAATCGCTTAATGAAACCCAGTACTTCGATATTACCACTGCTCCTCTGAACCTAATTGTGGAAATGCGTTTGCTAAGAGGTTAAGGGAGACGCTGTCGGCAAAGGTCGTAGTCTTGCGACGTCAAATCTTCTAACTGCCTCCGTCGGGTGTTGTTGAGCAGTGGATATCCGCACCCGTGCTTTGCCACACCTTTTGGAAAGCTGTCCTAGGTACTCTTCAGAGACATTTGTGTTACAAAAATAGCTCCAATGATTTTAATGAAGGTAAAAAGCGAAATAGCTCAAATTGACGCAGTCTTTTGGTAAAAGTTAAGGAACGAATGGTTTACGTGTGCCGGCTCATTGAACTCATAAATCGGGAGCAAAATCTTCAGACTATTCTAGGTAACCTATTTCACATTTTTATCAATCTTAGCTGGGAGATTTATTTTCGGGTAAAAACTGAAAGCGTTTACAATCGTTATGATTGGTTATAAAATTAAGAGCCCAAAATATGTGCCCTTTTCCGTGAGATTTGTCTTTGTTTTAAGTTTGAGCTCTTTAGACCTTACCTTTCCGGTTGGCATAATAGTCCTGTGACAAAATACAAGAGCAAACTCGCGCTCGTTAAAAAGAAAACCCCTTCACACAAAATGGGAGTTTCTTTTAGAATTTAAATCTGACGGAGTAAAATGTTGTAGGTACTGTTAATCGTTGTACATATGCTCTAAAATTCATAATTTTAAAGGTATCGCTTAGAAAATTTCGTTATGATTGCCAATGGACAAAATAATGCGACAGTCAATTTAAAAATGCATTACAAGATCATAGAGAAAAACCATTTAAAAAAGCCTATACCTACAAATACAGGCATATGTAGCTATACCTTTAACATTTAATTTATTCTTAATCCTCCCACTCTCAGCATGGAGTCGTTCTTATTTCTCATACCACAACTCCAATGTCGACATATACAAAAGTGAAGCATCGTTTCTGCCCGCAAATTGGGAATATCTCCGTCCGTTCCATACCACTTCATTGTTCCTGAATCCTTCTTCATCACATTCCTTTCATTCAATTTCGAAAGCTTAATCGATCAATTTCCTCCACGAATTTCCCTCCAGTATTTTTAATGCCATTAATACCATAATAAGTCCTTTGGATACATTAACCACACCATGCTTTCCTATCTGATGACAAGACTATACTATAGAAAGAAAAAGTATTTTTTCTCCCTCAATATGCCATCGCCATACATCGTCACTGTCATTGATCTACCAAACCATATGCTCTCGAAATTATCAAAGAGGAAGGATAATTAAAAAAGAAAAACGACCAAAAGGAATATCAATTAAAAAAAAAATCTGCAAGCATGAAACAGGCGCCAACAAAAGGCCACAAAATGAGTGGTGGCCTCCTTCCATATGAAATATCGACGAAATTAACATTTTTATAAATTGTCGTTCAGAATATGTGGTCCTGCCATAGCGAATATTGCTTAAAAAAAATATATGCATAGTATATGCAACGTCATCAACAACGACGCGACCATTGCCGCACAAATGAAGTGCTTAATGAACACAAACTGTGCCAAAGTGGTCACATGGGCTGCCACTACCACTCTCCCATGTGCAAACACTATTTTTGCCAACGGTTCAGGGTCCTTTCATTTAATATTTTTATTTAACTTTCAATAGCTTTTAATATATTTATCCATTTAAAATATTTTCTATTTTTTTTTCCATACATTTCATTGTTATTTGTTTAATTGAACATGTACATAAAATATAAACTGCTGTCATCGGAATCGGACCGATGAATCGATTCATATCGGAGGTGTCAATCGATTTGCATAGATGGCGTTTACTTTTGAAATTATACACATTTTTGAATTCACCTCGAATGGAATTTATTAAAAATTTAATTTTTTTTCCATCCCGAGAATAAAATGAAAATGTGTGGTGAAAGATTTATTAGTTTTGTTGCTTGTTTTAATCGGAAAAACAGAAATAAAGGAGAAAACCGGTGGAAAATTAATTCGCATAAAATTCGGGTTGTAATGAGGTTTCTGTTTTTTATTGGACGACTCTGAATAAATTTTAAAGAAAAACGACCAGTCAACCGTTGGACTATTGGAGTCAAGGATGGTGGAATTGGTGCGACAATATTTTAAATTAAAATTGTGTTGGAGGAATGGGTTGGGTTTGGGTTAAGCAGGTCATTCGCGTTTAGACGGTTGTAAGGTACGATGGAAATGTTTACAGACCTTGTGACATGATCCACAGGCTGCGATCGTCTCAACCTGGGTAGCCCCCCCCCCCCCCCTGTGCGATCTTTTGTACGACCTTCTCAAGGCGAATGACCTTCTTTAGGTCAGAGACAATTTGCTTATAGTTAATGATCGCAACGAACCAACCTTTTAAGCAATAGACATGAGGTCTTAGATATATCAAACTTGTAATCTCTTACTTTGCGGGAATGAAACGTTTCCACAGAACATTCGTTTTCAAATCACGGAATTATAGAATTTCTCATTAAAGAGAGAATTGCACCTTTGGGTACCTAAATACAGAATCCCTTGAATGATCAACTGGGAAACATTTTTATCAGAAGTAGCGAAGAATGGCAAAAAATCTAAACTAGGGAAAATGAGGACGCGATATGAAATCAATTCAACAACAGAAATGTTGAACACAGTTCTAAGCATAGCATATGCTAAGGCCTGTTCTATTCGGGCAATAAAGAAAAGAAAGTCTCAACCATGTTGGACAAAGAATATCCTTGAAAGAGAATCAATGTGGCTCAGGCCACAAACTGCCAGGGATAAAAAGTCGAACAGGAGTAATTTAAAAAGACCATAAATAGGTATACGTTATGTATTGATATCGAAAGTATAAGCCAGAATCAGCTAAGCTTAGGAAAATCCTGTGCAAGGAATCCGCAGTTCCTGCACATCTAAAAGACACTAATGGAAATTGGACACCACAATCTTTACAAGTCATACCAGTCCTGTCCAGTCAGAAGTGCAGACATTTACACAAGTCAACCGGAGATAGCGACTACGGCAAAATTATCTGTCCACCACTGCAAAAGTGGCACAAAATTCGACATTCACACATCTTCACTGAAAAAACCCACCCTTTGTTCCACTCCGTTCATATCTAAGTTTTTGGTTCAATCCACAACTTATCACACCCGAGACTTCGAACATCGAGAAAACTAATCGGACATCGTTACTTCCGATGAATTATGTCACTGATCGTGCGCTTGGCTTGCCAAAAATAAAAGGTACAAAGACAAAGACCCATGACGATCGGGATCGTCTCGACTTTTCCAAAGAACCATTTGAATACATTCACCTGTACTTGGTATGACACCTGCTTGAATGAATCAAAAAGGGCTTTCATATTATCTGATGCTAACCAAGTGGGCGCAGTGGTTAGTGTGCTGGACTACTGTGCGAGGGATCCCAGAAAATTATGTATCCAATTAGGATCATAACAGACCAAGGAACTCAAATTGAATCAATTTACTGAACGAGCTAAAGTCCTTTATACCCACAGAGTCCACACCATCTCTTACCATCCACAGGCAAATGAAATGGTAGGATGTTTTCACGGTCAATGGAGGGATTGAATAATATCTCGAATTATTGTCCTCCCAGTCCCAACCGATTAGTTCTTCTTGAACTGGGAGAAAGACTTGAATGCTCACCGGCGGAATTTGTATTTTATTTAAGAAATGACAATAATGACCAACATTGTTGTATCAAATATACATAGCAAGAGTTATAAAAAAGTTTTCACTATTTATGAACTATTTATAATAAAAGTATTCCTCAAGTTCAAAGAGCCAAAGCTTATATGAACCCTCAGTTATATGAATATTATTCTAATATATGAACCACAATGTTTTCTTCACTGGAATTCAGTTATATGAACTGATAAATTTATTACGCCATCATATTAAAAACTGACTGTTTTTTAAGTACACACTTATCACATCACTAATTTTTAAATTTGAGTTGGCCTCTACTCGTTTCACCCCGATTTGGTGGGTTGGGTGGGCTCATCACTAAACAACCACCACTGACCACATCTGTTCTAGACGCACTGTTTGCTCGATTTTCACCGAGACTTATGATTTTCCAATCAACAAGTGACTGTGAATCATACTGATTGCTGTTACTGCTCCATATAAGCTTAGCGATGATGAGAGAAGCTGGTGAAAATGTCGTCAATCAGCAGAAGATACCTATGGTACCTAACGATTGATTCATTTAACCATGACATTCCAGAAGAATAACCAGCGAAAAGAGTTCAGCGCTAAAAACACTGATGGATTGGACTTTAGAACTTCCTTACGAAGAACGACTGATGCTCAGCAAAATCCATAAAAATTTAAGAAAGATATGTTCAGATAATAAGATATCCAACTTTTTCAACAAAATTTGGCTCAAAAACTTTCATATAAATTATTTTAGGTTTTCATTATTCATTTCTTGACCGTTTCAGAAAAATTATTTCGTACTAGATATACCTACTTCCAATTTATATATACATGTAAATTTTTCGGTTAGGCTCTAGTTATAGCTATCATTGAAATGCATCATTGGAAACAAATCAGTGGAATGGTGGTTTAATTTTTTGACAAGTCGGTTATAGCAATCATTGAAAAATTCCTGTCAGTGAAAGAACCTGTCAGTGACTTTTCAACAAAAACGAATCTAGGTTTTGAGGCTAGAATTGAAAGCAAAACTGACAGCTGAGAATAGGAAGAGAATCGAACACATCAGTGAAACTATTGAGTTCCAAATTGGAGAAACGAGAATCAGCTGTTCATTGAAATTGATTTCGATCAGTGAAATAATAAAATTGAATTTAAATAAAAGTTTTAGTCAGAATTGAGTAGGTTTCGTAAAAAAAAATTCAACAATTGACTGCCTTTATTTTGATACAATCTAAAGCCAATATTGTTTGATTAATCGTCTTAAAATCGTAAAACAAAATTTTCAATGATGCTGAACTGATGATGAACTGACCCAACAATCAATAGCATTTTATAATGTAAGAGAGAATTCACTGCGGGTACTTGCTTTTAAATTAAAAATAGGATTTTAGGTTTATTTTGCAATTTGGACCCCCTTCGGGGTTATAATGCAAATGCAACTCGATTTAGAATAAAAAAATTTACTTTCAATGAAATAGCAATATTGAGATTTTTTTATTTTGCTTACTGTAATAATTGTATGTATACAAAATTTAATTATTTATTTCAAGCGCAACTCAGAAAATTTTAATTTTAATTTTAAATTTTAATATGAATTAAACAAAAAAAAAAAAACTTACCAATTTAAATGCTTTCATCTTGCTCGTCTATATAACTGCTTGTCTTCCTTTTTCCAAAAGCACTTAATCACAATTCACTGAATTATCGTCCCAATAATATCCAGATAGGATAACAAAAAGCCAACTCCAATAAAATATCGAAAATCCTTCCTCTGTCGTATTTCAATCTTATTCAACAATAATTCTCCATGTATGACAAAAGTTCGCGTATGGTATTCTCTCCGCAAAGAACATTTAAACACAAAAAAAAAAAAATAAATAAATACCGAGAACAAATCACACTGTAACCAAACTCTATTATTCCTTGTTATTTACGAGCAATAAAAATGGTACCACCACATGGGACCTTCCGCTTTAAAACGCGCGCCGTAACAATCCAAAGCGAACTTGCACACCAAGGATATCCCTTGCTTTCACTCGAGCTGAGATTCACTCTAGTCGAACTTTGAGTTTAATTTAAGTCTCGTCCCGGGATTCTGCAGAACGTATATCAGAATGAAGTTATTAATCCAAATCCGAGCGAAACACCATCACCTGTTGCTGCTGGATTCGATGGAAAATGACAAGTGACGGGGTACTTGTATCCGACAGATGTATTTATTGTATCTTGTCGGTCGTTGTTTGCCGCCAAAAAAAAAAAAGAAACAAAAATTAATAAAAAGCGGTCGACGATAAAATTTCGTTTCATTCTCATTTCATTGCCTTCCAGTTAGCGGGGGAGGGTTTTGGAACTTTTATCGTTCCCCACGGTGTGTGTGTTGTGTCGTTGTTGGTGTTTACATTGGGGTCCACAAATTTAAGGGACACCTAGTATAACGATGCGAAAGCAGCACGTGATTGTACGAATTAATTTCTGTCTCATTTGCTCCCCTGATGCGGTTCTGGTTTTGTGTTCTCCAGGTGAATCTCGAAATTTTGAGTAATGAGATGTCGTTCCACACTGTTGGAGAGGCTATACCAGGAGGGCAATAGCAGCGGTTTTAGGTGGGTGATTTTGCTCTTGGTGTTTCTTGGTAAATATTCCATATAAACGGGGAGTCATTCTGCCTCTGCGATCGTGATGTTACGTGTTATGGTTATGAAGAATAGAGTTCAAGGTGATGTCACTTTCAAAATCCAAAGAACACTTGGAATCTGGGGGAGAGGTCACGTTCACGCCAACTCGAGATTTAAAGAGTCAAAACATTTTCCAGCAGCTCCAAATGTTTCTCAAACGTTTTATACACCCTAAGGATATTAAAAACTTCCTCTATCATGAGCTGCAATCTCTGCTGCATCAATAACTGATTTGATTCCTTCGAAGGGGAAGAAAAATTCCAAAAACAGGAATAATTACCAAAGAACTTCTATATCGCCGACAACATCCTTCCTTCCTTTTCTCGTTCTCCTGCTGCACCCACACAGACATTAATGAAGGTGCAAAAAATACCATTTTCTTTGTTTCAACTTCTCTTACATGCTGGGATCCACTTAAGCCCTCTGCCAAAGGAATAATAAAACATAGATTCAGGACGAAAGGAAGAAACTGCACTTTCGCCGACAAGGAAGGCGGCGGCGGCGGCGGCGGCGGCGATGGAGTAGTGGATGAATGCGCATTAGAAGTGCGCCAATATGCTCTGCAATCAATTCAATTTCCATTTGGCTCTTGAATGCTAAGTGCTCTAGCGCATCCTGTGTGTGGCTGTCTGTGTGTATATGCACTTAAATGGTGGAGCTTTAGTAAATTTCCAAGTAAGTGCGGAACACTGAGTGAAAAGAAGAACAACTTGTATCAGTACTTTGCCAATTTTCCAAAGTACCTACCTACAACAAAAAAAAAAAAGTATCTGCAGATTCTTTACTTGGGATTGGGAATCTCCTTTTAAGCGTCTTTGAGTATATACAACTGGATTCGTTGCAATTGGATTTTTTTCACATCCTGGGCCAACTGGTTAACTGCATTAAAAATGCTGATTGAGTTGATAGCCTAAACCGGCTACAAAGGATATTGAAAACGAGTCAGCAAACAATTTTTACAACTCGCGATGAGTATCACAAATTGTGGTGCACCGCGGCATTATGCAGATTTTCGAAAAATCCTTTTTTGGCACAACTGAAATTCACTCTGTCAAGATTTAAATTGCATTTTGGAATTTTTGGCAGGGATATGTATTCACAATAATATGCGGGAAGTTAGAGTGCATAGTGCGAATAAGTGAAGCACATCTTTATACAGTCTGGCGGGAAAGTCACTTCCAGTTCCTAATTCAAAATGGTAAGAACTTTTATAAATCAGTTCTTTTTAATAATTTCTTTTACAATTAAAGAAAATGGTTTAGGAAAATTTTGTGGGTTAGTCATGGAATAACCCTACCTATCTACCTACCACATTTTTACAGATATAGGCAAAAGAGTTATACATTTTCTCCAAATTGGTAGAAGACTTTTGCGCCAACCTATAGAATTGGGGTAGACGTAGAAGACTATATTTTGTAATTACATATATTATAATTTATACTCTTTGGAGATTGCTTGAATCTTCGATGCAGGATGAAAAGCCGGTATTCATTATTTGCTCGAACCTCGGCCCATCATTTCGTATAACATAGCTTCTATAGTTCCGCGCCGGGAACCCTACCTAATACCTCGTTTCAAAATACATTTTGGACAAAATACCTTTTTTTGATGTGCTGACCTTTGAGCATAATTTTTTTTGGTGAAAACACCTAGTAAGAACAAACTACTTTTTTCCTAAATCCCTTTTGTTAGAATGCTTTCGTGTTGGGATAAGGTATTTTAAAGGTATTTTCAGACTTCCAAAACCACAACGAAGACGGTGTAGTTTTGGTGGTAAAATTAAGTAAATAACATAACATAAACTTTGCATATTTGCAACCTTGCACCTACTCCAAATCCTACAGTGACCCCAAGCAGATGGGTTGCATACATTGTCAAATCCACATTTTCAAAAAGGTATTGTGCGAAAGGTATTTTGTGCAAAAGGCAATTTAGGAAAAGGTATTTTGTCCACAAGGTATTTTGGCCAAAAGTATTTCAGGAAAAGGTATTTTGGAAAAAGTTATTTTGAAAAAGTTATTTTGAAAAGAGGTATTTCATCACCAACCCTTCCGCGTCTTCTTTGCTTAGTGCACCAGGACCCCATAGTGATTAGGTTTGGTTTTTCAAATAAAAATGTACGCCTTGAAAAGCGAGCACTTGGTACTACCAGCCGCACAATCGCAGCGTTCCTTAGGTTGTCCGTTTAACAGCAACCAGATAAAGGCAATTTTATGTTCCACGATCGATCTTAAAATGGCGGCCGTCTTAAGCCCTCAACTGTTTGTTAGTTTTAAGCACATGCATGCATGTAGTCTGAATCCGGTCCAACTGTAGCATTGTGTTTGCGCTGGTTTCCAGTAACTCAGAAGAGCGTACCTACGTCTAAGTCTGGTGCTAATCCCTACAACCGAATTAACCAGATTGACGAGTTGATACCAAAGTCAGTCTAATATAACACATAGAGTTCTCTCTTGGTTGCCACAACATAACATACAACAATGGCTTTGGGTCACAGTACACATATTAAAGGTAATATCTTCCGAGCACTCATTTTTGTTTCGTTCTGCGCAACTGTCAAAAAGGCATACTTTTCGATAGAGATACGAGTGGGTCACATTGTCAGTCATGCGAATTCGCAGTCCTCCGATTGACCTGTTGGGCTACCAGCCCACCATTCGAAAGCAATCAAAAGGTACGGTGAATCTAGAGCCGATGACTTTGGCTTCTCAAAGGCTTTTTGACCGTCGGTCGCAATGGTGACTTCTGTCAAAGTATGTTTGCCTGTTTAGGAGAAGTTTTGATAACTCGATATAGCCGAAATACTCAGACTTTATACGATACTGAATTGAAAGATGTTATCTCTGACCCTATTCAAGTGACACAAAAAAGCTCATTCTAGAAAAACAGACTCAAAAACAAAGCTCTATATCTGTTCCTTTGTGTACCTACTCAACATTTTTTGTGTCGAGGCTAACTTTTAAGAAGTCACAATGGTGAATATTTCGATACAAAATTATTTATTGTGACCATCAAAATATTTAAGTTCAAGGTAAAAACTGATTATTTTGTAAGGCCCATTTTCTTCCCATTATAAGTCGGGAGAGCCTTCTTTGGGCTCTGGCACTGCGGCATCTCTAAATGAGTCTATTGTGTCCTCCCTAGTGAGGTCCTAGAGCCATCTTTTTACTCCGCAGACAGCGAGGAAGACAAGTATCTTCTCTGGGGGTATGTCAGCAAGATTTGCTGATGTAACGATTTCTTCGCCAAGGACATTGTTTACATTAAAAAAAAATTCTCAAAACTGGTATTTGAATGTGATGAAATTTGATCAGAAATTGAAAGGAAAAAAAAAGAAAAACATATTCTAGCCGGCAGACCACTGTTTATTCACTATAGAGATTTCGATTTGACAAACTCCCTTATGTGCTGTCAGAAATAATGTCTGCGGTCTCATAAGTACCTATTACCAGTTGTTCTCAAGTTGGGTATATATCCGCAACAACGTTCCCAAAAATGCACTTACAAGTGCAGCACCTCCCTTCATTCAAATTGTGCAAACTTCAATTCAAAGACTTCTCTGGTACAAACCCATCTAAAGTTACATAAAACGCAACTTTTCTGCAGCAAACTAAATGCTACCACAGTTTCACCGAAAATCGTCCTCTCAGGGCAAATCTCGGGAATGATGTCACCTCTGTTGCCATCGTCTGGTTTCTTTAGTTGCTCCAAAAATTATCAAAAAAAAAAGAAATATAATTTTGGAACTAAGGAGGCAATTTCGCATTGAATTTAACCCGGCGCAGCCAGAAATAGATGCATATATATACAGGAATCATCACAACACCGCTTTTTATTCGGACCAAGTGACAGTGTGCGCCTGGGAAAGTGCTCCGCATCTATATCCACTCTGTCGGACAGTTAAATTTATTCATGAGCCAGTGTCGTCGTCGTCGTTGTCGGTATAGCCATGGTACACTGGGCACAAGCTATTCAACTATCCGTTCGCACCCTATTTCCCCGTTTCCCGCCGCAGTCAAACGCGCTAAAGTGCCTGTTAAACAAAAGGACCGGAATTTGAAATTTTAATTAGAATTACGTCGTTCAAGAGGTGGTTCCTCTACCTACACCTTAACCATTCCCAACTTTGCAGGCGTATTCCCAGAATTGGGTGAGAACCGAAACCGACATTTTTGACGATGAAACTATTCAATGCTTCTTGCGAGCAACCTTTCTTTAGCATATTCAGATTTTTTTTCCTGCCGGATGTAGAGATACCGGTAGATATTGGACATTTTGTCAAATACTTGTAATAAACGGGGGGAGAAATGCAGAAAGCAAATAAGGCCACTGAATCTGCATGACGACATGGAACGATACTCTAGCTATGCATTTGCATATTCATATTATAGGTTGTTGGGAATATTTCCCCGAACCATCTGTGCGGTGTAACTGCGGTGTCCTATGGGTAAAGCCTGAGAAAGTAGCTCTTTTCCTTGGGTGTATAAAATGATTTCGCATTTGTGGACAATGTTTGTGTATAGATACTTGCAGGTTGTGACATAAATTGCTTGTAAACGTGGAACAGAGGAATTGACGCAGATGGTATCGTATCAAATTTACCGAAGTGAATTTAGGGGCGGCTGGGAGTGAGGACTTTAAATACGGAATCGATTGGGGAGAACTTCCGTATTGAGTCGGTATTGTTAACAAAATGAAGCATACCTAGATTGGGTTAAATGGAATGACGGTGGCTTATAGGCAAGGTCGATGAATGGTCCACTAGGAATGGGCCTTCGGCCAATACTTAAAAAACTGAGGTTGTGATCGGTCTAACTTAGCCAAGTGCTAAAAGGCGCATCAATATCAAGATCTCCGATGAAGCGAACTGTTCGGGAGTGATTCCAGATAAGAAAATTCTTAGGGGCAATGCAAGACAACCAAAGAACTGCCTTTATCGTCTACACAGAAGTACGCCTAGCTCTAATACTATGCTTGATTAACCCCGCCTTGATACCTTTTATCATGGGCTGTACCTACTGACTCTTCTGTGATTGTGATCGGGGGGAATTTTTGGGGCTACCACTAACAATATCGGCCAGAGTGGTAGCATTCGGTTGTGTTTATGACACGAAGCGTGGGCAGGCCAACCTTTGCCATTGCCATCCTGCATGTCTCGGATTTTCGACGAAGGTTGCGGTTAGGGAATATGTGCTTATAGGTTAGTTTTAAGTTGGATTAGGCATAGAATAGGGTTTATTTTGAATTGAGAATGGAGTAGATGTATCTAAGGCTAGTTAGTAGTAAGTCTCGCGGTAACCTTCCCGTTCTCTCTCATAGGCACTGGCACTGGCACAAGTACTTGAGCTTTTCGTGTTCATTCTTTTAACTGTCCTTCTTTCTTTCTTTTGATTTTGATTAATGGCACGATAAAAAAAAGTTTGTTGAGCATGGGGTGTAAGTTAAGGCAAGAACCACACCCGTCAGACGACCTGCGCCGAGCAACCACGAGCGTGCTGCGCCATTTTCACCTACCCAAGCTCACAACAAAATATAGGTACCGGGTTCGGAATATCTGCGCCTTTGAATTTGGTTACAAAGCTTAAACTGTTGGCTCTTGACTGGGTTCTGGGTCACACTGCGATTGTCGGAAACGGTGAATGATTTCTAGAGACTTAAACGTTCTCGGCCAGGGCCTATACTGATGAATGGTTTCTTACGAACACATAGATAGTTGGTGTATGGCACGGCTCTTCAGAGCGCAGACTAAGCACATGCACATGTCCTGCTTGTGCTCGAATCATGTGGCAGATCATCAGTGCTGGTGTGGGGAGTGCTAATACTGTAAGCTTCTCATGCATCACAGAAGTGCATTCTCAGCTTAGTAATACTGGATACTGGTAGAATCTGCTCATGCTTTACCAGTCTGATTCCAGCTGTCAGTTTGGCTTAAACTAAGTGCTTTTCTGTGATAGATTCTTGCATGCAAATAGGGAGGAAGGTATATTCAGAAGGATTTACAGATTGAGTAGCTTCCAACCCCGATGTAGTGGTAGTTCACATTTGGAATAATCGGGTTGGATATTATTTTAGGCTTTTCCATTGTCTTAAAAAGCGGAATTTTTTAGCATTTTTTCAAGACTAATGTTTGGTTTTGACCAATAACTGATTGTGTCAAACATTACGGATTGACTTTGTGATCAAAAAAAGTTTCCTCTTTTAATAACTTACTACCACATTGTTGAAGTTATATCCTCTTTCTCTCATCTTATTCTATTTGCGTAAGCCAAATTTGGCCACAAGCCATAATTAACATTGTTTTCTACATTTTCGAACAATTTCGACGTCAAAACCATATTGCGCACGCAAATAACTAAAGAACGCAAATTAACCACTACGACAAATTTAATACCCCCCAATCAGGTGCCAAAGTATACATATAGCCAGTCCATTCACCCACCCACACCGATTATTCTAAGAACTATCTAACAACCTGAGGGCTTGTAAAATTTTTTTTTGCACAGCCAACGTATTAAATAATTAAAGCTTCAACAACCTCATTTAATAGCTTCCTGGCTACGGGGATGGCTATTCTATGGAAAGTGTCAAAAAGAATTGTGCGCTGTGGAGCATAATTGATGTCATTTTCAGCTCCAGCACTCCGTGGAACGATGGTATTTAGGTATAGCTACCCAATTAGAACCACCCTCGACAGGTCACAAAGAGAAATCGTATACTGATAGAGAAGAAGTTCGCCCAAAGTGCTTTACCACGAAATTTATAGCCTCATTCCAATTAAAGACGTCAGTTGTCTTAAAATGTGATTTAGAACAAGCAAAGCGGCACGGATTAGGTATACATAGGTATATGTACTGCAAAGCCATGATAGTCCAAGGTCAGTGGTCTCTATCCGTGGTGCCAAAAAAAAAAAAAAAAAAAAAAAAAAAAACCTCTGACTTCGTTGATGATGACACTGTCCGGCCATGGTTCGATGATGATCAACACTCTGTGACAGTACTGACAACGTCAACTGGCCGTAGCCTTGAAAATTTTTCACCAACCCCGCTGATAGTTTTGTCATCGAAGGGTTTGTTGCGGGGACCACTCATAATGTTCGCTTGGGTGATCCACCATCATCATCGGCTGCGTGTTCCATATTAAATCGACAGCGACAAAATTTATGAATTGCGACGAGATGTCGACGATCGCGATGATCATGCGTAATGGAGGCGCACGCTGCTGTCGCACAGGTGATGACATTTTTTTTAACAACTCCCGGGGTATTCACATGCAGATGAGTGGCGGTATCGATGACCCTGGCACAAATGCTCAAGCGATGGATGAAGTTTTTTTTCTCTTTTTTTTCCGTTTGGGTGGAATGGTCTAGATGATGTTTCGAAATTGAATAGTTGACTCAATGGAAGACGACGGACATATAGCTGACCTGATGAAATGTTCTACATGGAAGCAATTAATTATATTACCAGCGGTACAGATTTGTTTCCTCTCTCGTTGCCCCTTGAAAGGTGATTTTGGAGAGGTATTTTTGTTTGTGTTTGATTTATCGCCAGACAACTGGGCACCTTGGGAAAGTGACGCCTGGATGAGTAGGATTTTGTTGAGAGACGTGGGGTGGCGAAAATTAGCTCCGCTAGAACAGTTATGCTATTCTAATTAATCTGGCTGCGGAGAAGATTTACGAAGTCTTGGTCAAGATAGAAGGCGGTGGGTAGGTACTTCAACCATGACTAGCTGTAGCTGTTGATGAGCAACACCTTCGTCGACATATTGTGGTGAATGATTACCAATTTTCCCAATAAAGCATTTCAAGGGTGGTATAGGCATTGTTTGAGTATGGCTTGAAAGAAGCTTTATTAAAAGGGTTCTTTGTTCAAACACACCTGGACGGTAACTTGAATAGTTTTTTTCTCTGCGAGACGGACATCGGCGCGGGATTTTTGTTACAAAGGCTGTTTGTTTCTTTTGTGGTAGATACTTTGCTGTAGGGCTTCGTTAACATATTCAAATATACGTTGTATAGACAGCTATGCCGTTTAGCATGAAATCTCTACACTACATATAATAAATGTATTTTTCTGTTTGTATCTGGTATTAACGACTTATGGCATCACATTTAAACTACTCACCCAATTCGTCTGAATTTCACAGGCATAACATTGAGTTGTTGGCGCAACATTTTGTTTTTATCTTGTCGCAATTGGCCAACTAATTCGTTCTAAATCAGCGGACGCCTGTTATCCATAGAATAGGTTCAGTACTTATATAAAGAGCTTATACAATGCACTTAAAAATGCGCTATAGGCGTAGGTTCCAATACTTTCATTTTAATCTGCCTCCTGTACGTTATGAAAATATCTTCCAGAATATAGAAAAAAAAATTCTCAAAACTCAATTTTACGTTAATTTGCGTCGTTTTATTTATATTTATATATTTCTTCTTTTTCTTAACACCGCATTACTAGTAGCAACCTTATTTACATGGTATATAAGGAAGCTATGAATTACATATTTTATTTTTAGTTTCTATTATTTTAATATATTTTTTTATTTTTAATCACTAAACTCAATTTAAATACGATTTCTTAACTTATTTCATAATTAATACAAATTATCGAATAGGATGTCATTTATATCTAATTTATTTACAAAAAAAAACAGGTATTATATTTCGTCAGATATATATTTACAATTAACAAATAAATATTTAAATTTTTTCCTAATATAACAATAATAAAACTAATTTAAAAAAAAAACTCGAAAGAATACAGGCAGTTGCACTGCAGTCCAATATTTTCTTTTATTTTCTATAAAATATCAAATATTTTTTGTGCA
Source organism: Cheilosia soror (assembly GCA_949372485.1). Lineage (NCBI taxonomy): Eukaryota > Metazoa > Arthropoda > Insecta > Diptera > Syrphidae > Cheilosia > Cheilosia soror. The sequence goes on from OX443564.1 coordinate 60,313,697, forward strand.
GATATCCTTAGGATATGACTGACAATTTTATCAGTTATCAAGTAGTAATTTCATTTCGTATAATACAACGTAGTATTTTTTTTTTAATTTAAACCATTAATTCATTTATCACTTTATGATTAACGACTTAAATATTGTTTTACTTATAATTACCTATCTTTTTTTTATAGTATTTAGTAAGTTTTATATTTGACTATTTCGTGAGGAAAGGAATCTATTTTCGGTGGAATTAAATTAATAAATCAATTTGATAAAATGATAAATATAAATATAGGTATATAATTTGGTTTGAATGTAGTAAATCTCTTAACTAAATTGATTCATTGAATCTGAGAATTTTAAACAAAAATCATGCAAATACTATCCCAGGTTTCATCCACAAATTATTCTCATTTTTGATATAAGGTATACGATGAAACAAAATGATGAAACAAAAATGCGACTGGCTGTTGTGAAACTTCTTATGGCTTATTGGGCAGTAATTTCGAACTCTGATGCAACAAAAACGGGACAGGTTGAATGTTCTAATGGCACATGGGGCAGTATAATTCGAACTACGACGAAACGATAAAAAGACAGGTTCAAATGAAGCTACCATACAGGTACAGTTTGAATTTAAACTTCTTATAGCTTGTTGAGCAGTAATTTCGATCTCCGATGAAACGAAAACGGGACAAGTTGAAGTAAAACTTCTAATGGTTAATGGGCAGTACTACAAACTACGATGAAACGAAGAAGAGACAGGTTCAAAAAACGTTTTTTATAGCTCGTTAGCCATCAATTCCGAACTCCGATGAAACGAAAACGTGACAGGTTGAAGGTTCTAAATTCTAATGGCTCATGGGGCAGTATATAATTCGAACTACGATACAATGATAGGTTGAATTCAAACTTCCTACAGCTCTTTGAGCAGCAATTCCGAACTTCGATGAAACGGAAACGCGACAGGTTAAAGTTAATTTACTATTAAGCGAAAAAGCTACAGGAAACTGGGGGAGAAAAGAAAATACTACAGTTCGTCATGCCTTCTGTTGGTAGTCTATCCCTTAGAATCTCACAAGAAGAAAGTCCTAGACGTATACATGCAAAAAAAAAAAAAAAAAACGATATTACAAAATGAACATCAATGAATGATTATAAAAAGCCTTATCTAATAGGCTTCTACTTTTGTAGCAGAATCGTTAAAACGCCAGTGCACTATCTTCCAATATTAAAGTCTTCATTTACACGGCTATAGTTAGACATGTACCTATGGCAGTGTCGTATATGGCGGTCGGTAACCAACAAGTTCGGTAAGGCTCTTTATCTAAAGTTCAAAGACCATGTATCGCTGCGACCAGTACCAATGGGGAAGATTCTCACAGCAGGACTTGGGACCAATCCGCTTCCACTAGACATCTGCACAAAAATATCAGCCGCCATACTTAAAATTTACAAGACCTTTTTCGAAAACCTACCTCAACAGACAACTATAGAATAGTGGACGTATGTATGCCTTACACGCAATCCATTGCCGTATATACAGACGGGTCAGAAATAGATTACCGAGTTAGGGTCAGACACCGCCTTTGAATCAATTTATATCAAAATTGATACGCCTCTCAGACTACAGGAGTTTCTTTTAAGCGGAGTTATCCTGACAGTGATACGAGTAGCAGGTAAGTCTGAGATATACAGCCAGACAGAGCTAATAAAAGCAAGAACTGCACCCGAAATAAAATCGAACCTTCTGAAATGATGTGGCGAAGAGCTTAAAGTTCTTGGAGCACAATTTCACAATTTCAAATACCATATGGGGCTTAAAACAAACACTGTTTAAAACACCTTCAAAAAAAAAAATTTCAATCTACCCTCTACGGAAATTTTCGGGGGATGTAGTACCTAAATTTCTCCAGGCAGTTCAATACCAAATGAAAATCAAATCTTACTTTGAGCTACAGAAGATGCCACAGGCCACAACATTCATAATATCCACCCTCCAAAATCAACATACCTACTCATTGGGACAGATGATACTTCACAATATAAATAAATCGATTTTCACTCAATAAGCACATCAACCCATACAACCTACTATAATATCGACTTTAAAATTCCACCTTCCAAATGCTCTCCTGTTGCTCCCAGTATGACAATCAAGTATTGCCTGGCGCAACTTTTCGCCGATTCTCACTCGAGCGGGTCTTCTTGCCCGGCTTGGCAGGGCTGCTGTTATTGTCTTTGATATTTTTGGCCACAGGAAGTGCAGCCGCAACAGCGCTATTGTTCTTTGTCACTACAACAGGTAGCGATTGTGCCTGGTCAAACAATGTAGCCGAGTGTCCTTTCGCCGCCGACGACGACAGGATGCTGTTCGCCTGAATGTGTGTATTGTTGTCATGATAGTGGGCAGCAATATCATCACGGAAGGCCAGGAATCCCAACTGAGCGTGTGATGCCTCATTCAATGCCCTCGACCTAATACACGCTCGATATTGATCGGCGGTTAAACGTTGTCCACTGCTCACACCGGTGCACACCTATATGCAGAGAGAAGCAATTTTAATTAGTCAATCATCTTCAAGGATGCAGCAGGAGTGCATGACACGTGTCCTCATCATCAACATCAACCAACATGAGTACCATTTTACCTATACTATACACACAATGCCATGTCAAATGCATCAGATACCACACAGACGTCATGTTGATGATGATGATGTTGATGATGATGATGATGAATAAATATATCACAGACGAGCACACACATGTCAAAAGGAAATAGGAGCATAAACATGACACACACACATGTAGGACTGCAATATAAAGATTTTCAATTGGACTACTGGGATTTTGTTTTTCGGTCTTACCTTTGGATGCCATATGTGAAAGATTCCTGGATCGGTGGCACGAATGATTTTAATATTCGAACGAACGTACTTCCGATAGAGCATTACATCCTCGCCACCCCAACCGACAATCTCCTCGTCGAAGCCACGTATCTTTAGAAAATCTGACCTGAATTTTAAATGCAAAAAGAAAGAGAGAGAGAGAGATCGAGAGGAAGAAGGAATGCATCAGTTTGGGGCAGAAAATTTAACCAAGGATACCAAAGATTAAAGGTGTGCTATTTACAGTATGAGCTACAAAAGCGGAAACACATTATATTTAAATGTCTGTAAAAATCGTTTTACCGGTATAAATCTATAGTAGATAAAATGATTAATCCCAAAATAATGAACCTTCTTTACAAGGGCATTAGCTCAGTGCACTGAACAAGATTGTGTCCTCCTCACCTGTACCTACCTCTGAAATACATATATGGAACACCTTTGAAGGTACTTATTCGACAATTTGGAGGATGTTGGCAAATTTAAAATCATTTTCAGGTTCTGTAGAGAAACTAAGTGTTTGGGCGAATTGCTTAGGTTATGATCGTGAAAGTTCCCCAAGTGTGGCGATGGGCACAAAATGGTGCCTAGTTTACTGTGAACTCACACCCTACACAACCCTAACCTAACTTATATTTTCTTAGTTTTAAGTCATTACTTGTTTTTGAAAACTCTGTCAATTACCTCATATTGACGTCTACGGATGAGAGGAAGATTTTTTAAAGATGCGTGACCTCACATTGACGTATTATCAGCATATCCTCAAACGTCAAAATTAGACCAAACTTTTTTAACAAGTCTAAAATTCTGGCCTCACGTAACATGACACCGTTCCACTATCATCCTCATCTGCACGCGTCAAAAAGATGCAGCGCGCTAAGACAACACCATCAACAGGAGGGTTTAAACGTCTTTCATGAACTGTCAAAAATCATAAATCTGATAGTCTAAACGCATTCAAGTGACTTATCAAATGAAAAAACCATGTGCCTTTTTGACATTTGAAATACAGCTTTTCCAAGTAGTCGCTAGAGGGCTCTAGTGATTTGCTGTCACGTTGTGTTCAATCTGGGATCGAATTACCGCATCCGTAAATGAGTCCTCGGTTCGCATGTAATATCCACAGCTAATTCCATGAGAAATAGGTTGCTCAGTTCATGGATGCGGTAATTTGATCCTCTTTTCAACAATGCGTCGTTTTGCTTCTAAAGCTTCATTTAAAAACCGTTCAATCGACTAAATTAAGTATCTTATACCAAGAGTCATGTTTTTTGATAAACAAATTTTAAGTTGACAGAACTTAATGACTTTACTTTATCCTCCTTGCAGCCCATACTGTACATTGCCATACACATAATACTAAACCGATGATAGGAGATTTAAACTCAGGCAGGAAGAAGGATTGCACTATGCACATTTTGGTGATTGCATATGGTAGTATGAAAGGGAATATGGTTGCCGAGGACTTGTTGTAACATATGGTTTCCATGAAGGATTTATGGAATCACTTTAAACTTACCGGTACTGACAGGTCATTCCGTATCCAAAGTCACGCCAAAAGCCAGTATCACGAGAAATCAATAGTTGATCCGTTTCAGGTGGTACGTCCTTGCCCTGTAGCGTATACACAACATGTGGATTGTACAAGCTGAAGACGACTGGATAGTAGACCTGCAAATGAGCAACAGAAGGATATAAGTTATCTTTGCTGCTTTCACTATAAATATATTTGTAGGACGTCGGTGTATATGATATATCCCTTCATAACAAAAAAAAACACACCTGTCTGTGTGTGTGTGTATATGAAAGGTGGATAATCTAAATGAAAATCACTGCCACATTCTGCCATTTCGCCAATAAGAAAGTTTCCGGGATAAATTTTCTTCTTTAGTGCAGCTTACACGACGATCACAGGCAATGGATGGGCATGGGCGTTTGGGGGGGGGGTTTAAAACAAGTGGGCGGATAAATCCTATTCAATGAAATTGCGCCTCTTGAACAAAAAAAAAAAAAAAAAGTTAAATAAATCGACCAGCAGATTGTGATTTGCTTTTTATTGGATTTATGCAAAGAGACACACAGAGAGAGAGCGCACCAGGTGCAAGTGGATATCAAGTGGAGTCGAACAATATGCCAGGGGATATGTACATTTATAGCTGAACGGGGCTTAGGACAACAGAGATGATATCGGTTTTATTTGATAAGAAGGAAGCGGTATTTAATGCAAATGTGCCGGTGATATTATGGATTTCAGGAGGTCCTGGGTGGATATAGGAAATATTTATCCACTCGAAGGAGACTTGTTAAAGTCCATTTAAAATCCAATTAGGAAATGTTTTGAAATTTACAATGTTGGATGTCGAAAGCCTTGTTTATGGTATAGCTGATGCTGAGGTAATGATATTTTATCAAAACGAGGGACTGAAAGTCTTGCCAGCTATATGTGTGAACAAAGTTTCTTGGGGGCTATTCTCGTGAGTTCAGTGTTCCTTTTGAGGTGAAAAAACCGTTTGCTAGCTGTAGAGTTACGACAGGCAGTAAAGGGTATCTTTCTAAGTCCTTTTTCAGATGAGGTGTCATTCTAAATGTAACACCGCACAAGAACTTTCGACCTAAGTATACGAATATGTCATTTTGGACTTTGCTGATAAATTAGTCATTATTGAACCCTATCAAACTTCAGAGGTCTATACGTCTATGTTGAAGCTAGGATGTAATGGTCGTCCGCCCAGAACGTCTGTTCAATAGATGTTAGGGCACTCCCATTCAAACAGGTGGAGAAGTTTAAGTATCTCGGAGTCTTAGGAAGAGCGATGAAAATAGAAATGTTGAGTTTTTCTATAGAATTGATCAATCTAAGTAAATTTTGAAATAGTTACGAGAACCGTGAGGTGTCCAAGCAAAGTTATCGGTCTTTAATTCGGCATTTGTTCGAACTCATACCAAAGGGGATGAGATTTGGATACTGTCCGAAAGAACTAGATCGCGGATACAAGATGCCCAAATGACATTTCTTCTTTGAATTGCTGGGTTGATTTGGAGAGATCACATAAGGACCAGTAGAATAGTGCGGTACTTGTCCTCGAGCTCAGAAAGCCGTACCTAATAAAGGCAAGGTTGATATGGCTACACCAAGTCAGCAGCCTATAATCTATGCGCATGAGAATTGCACTTCATGATTTCGAGTCTGTTGCGGAAGATCGAGAGTTTTTGAAGCTCCATTTCCGCGCGCTGTATCCTCGACCCTTGTATAATATTAAAAACGAATTAATTTTGATGAAGTTAAATGTTATTAGGGGCTCAGTTCACATCTACCTACACGCAACTGCACGTTTTGTTTAAGCGAGCTCGTAGAAACCCTTTTGTTGGCGCATATCAGAGTATACCTACATTTGCTGAAGTTACAAAATGCGCCGAAAGCTTTTTGCTTAAGCCTGTAGCGCATGATAAAATAAGTAAAGTGCTGTCCTTTCGACTTATAGAAATCAGCAACAAATGTCATGGTTTTCCATCAGATTTTTGTCCGGCCTATCCCATCGCACTTTCTGGACGGCATAGTTCATAGTATAGTTATGTCTTCTTTGTACCATTCTATAGCCTTTGCTAATTGGTTGGCTGTATTCGCCCTGTTTAGGGTCCGAACATTCCTTGTGCAGATCCGAATGTCGCGTTGTCCATTTTTTTCCATTTTTCTGCGTTGTCAATAGTAAATCTTCGTATCATATATTTTACCCCTGGCTGGGTATAGTTATAAGCCAACGCACAAACCTTATTAACATAGTGCTTGACCGTACGATCGCAGGCCAAATATTGCGGTGTCAGTAATGTACATCTAGCCGTTGGAAAACAAAGAGCTCATCAGCGACCGACCATCCTTTTTCAATACCCTAACTAAAGGGTTGTCCAATTGGGACGGGCAGCCATTTTGTTTAATCTGTTATTAAATAGATATACATCAGCGCCGTGTATTCTTTGACTGTGTTCAGCGACGAGACTCATTTTTGCATCAACGGCTACGTCAACAAACAAATTGCCGGATTTGAGACGATGCCAATCACCACGACGCGACGTCCACCAAAAGGCAATGCATCCATAGATAGTCACTGTTTGGAGTGGAATGAGGGCCGGCAGCATCATCGATACGTACTTCTTAGAAAATGACGATGACACTGACATCACCATCCAGAGCGCTATACTTATCGATTCGATCATAATCAATATCTTTTGGCACAACTTGGATGATATAGATATGAACGACATGCCACACAGCTGATGCCACAATGGACATTTTTCACGACATCGCTATTTGAGTGCAAGGTTATCACCAAGTCCGTAAGCGATTTGACAGCGTTAAACTGTTTCATGTGGGGTTCCTTAAGTTCGCAGATCTATGCCGAAAAAGACCGTTGCCCTCAAAGTCAATATAACTCATGTCATCGCTCAAATTCAGCCTTATCCATGCGCCAGAGTCATCAGAAATTGGACCTCTTAGATGCGCGACACTTAAGAAAGTCGCGGCGGCCATTTTAACGATGTCATTGCCGGCGTCCCAAAAAACTGACATTTCACAATATGTGCTAGAGCTCTAGCGCAAATGATGAAATGTCAGTTTTTTTATATGGAGTTTGGCATGCGCGCTAGTCATCTAGCGGTCAATGGATCGCGGCCATTATGTCTATACGCATAAAGCCATTGTTACGCATTTCCCTATTGGAAAACCCTTTAGGACTGATAAATATCCACCGCCCTCAGCTCCAAATATGTCAAAGTAGGTAACTCACGTAAGGTATCTGTCATCTTGACTATTGGCGACACATTTGATTCAATTCACTATGAATTCATCTGCCGTACGTGCATCGTCTACGTCAACCTTCTGAAGCTCATTCAACCAGTCAATGTCAGAATTGGTTGAATGAGCTGAGCATGTAGCTTTATTTTTTGTTTTCGCCAGCCATAGTACTACAATAAAAAAAGTCCTTCCATTCAATGCAATTGTCTAGTCGCATTTATATTTCGCTTTCCATCCACACCTCCATTCCATCGCCTTCCTCATATGTCATCAACTTAACGTCAACAATGACAGCAAACCATTCAATTTGATACAAGAAAACCCATTTTGAACAACACAGCAGTGAATGAAGCGAACTTTTGCCACCTCATGAATAAGGTAAACCATTGACAGCGCGCAGTACATCGCCCACATAAAACTTAAAAAAAAAACTACTCCACCTTGTATATATATAGGTATAGCTCTTTAACGTCAAAAGTCGAAAATTCTCCAAACTTGCAGTTGGTTTACTCGCAAAGGATACAATAAATTCTTCCCTCTTGTTGGCAGGAAAGTTTCTTCTTAAATCGATTATAAACCAAAGAATGGAATGAAATCGAATTCGAAAAGGGAGGAACAAAAACAAAAAAGTACGACCGATCGACAAGGACATCAAGTGCAAAACTAAAGTAACTATAGAAAGACGAAACTTCTATAAAGAATTCTGGAAATCTGTCGCAGAGGCAGAGAACGCCTGCGAATCGAATAGACAGAAAGTCTTGTGAATATACGTAGTCGTTTGTTGTCGAGAGGACTTGTTATTCTTTATACGTATCCTTCCTTCCTTCCCGCTGCCATTTTGATATTACAGTTTGTTGTTCTTCTTCGGGAAACCAAAGGCAGAGGAGGAGTATATGCAAAGAATTGACACGTAGACTTGCTAGTTGCAAGCAAAGTTTTCCAATTCCCACAGAGCCAGGCCATCGTTAACATCTCACAGAGAAGCGAATGCAAGATAAAAGGCATCCTTTTCATCTTTTCCTCGGTATAATGACGTGCCGATGGAGCATCCTTGTGCAGTGTTTTGTTACTGTTGAAGGAAGGAAATTGCCTACCTATACAAACACAGACACACTGCAGAGTGGGCCAACCTGCTGAGAATAGTCCTTACACCAGCTGAGCTCTGGTAAAATGTTTGCTCTTTTTCAGGACCCCAGTCCCAGTGTGTTTCCTAATTTGAGCCTCCGCACAGCATGTGGTAGAATATGGTTGTCGAAGGACATGAATTGCCTGTAAGTTGTAGCACTCTATAGCCTCTTGGCTAGAGTCCAACTGATGCCAAACAAAAGTTTTAATCCCATTATTAGCTACAGCATGTATATAGTGGTCTAGTTGAGATAGAAAACACATACACCTACACGCTGACCAAATGACAGTATCTTTTCAACTGCAGCGGATATCCTTAGGACGACGGACGGTATAGTGTATAGGGTTCATTGTTATTAAGCAGAGGAACTATACCACTACACACCTCCTTGATATGATGATGTGGAGAGCAACGGTGCTTGTAGCTTTAAAGTAGATAAATTCACTAATGACGCTGTCACCCTTTAATTGCATGTGCCATGGCCCTGGACCTGATTACACAAACACACAGGCCAGCAAATCGGTTATCCAGATTTCAAACATTGCACATGCACTCACTGCGGTACGGGTACGGGGTCCATCTGGGGGATGTAGCGCAATTAAATTGTATATTTCGCTAGGGGTATTATCGCCTCTCTTGAACATGATGCAGTGTTTGAACTGCACTTGTTCGGGGAGTGCACTTTGAAGAGTTATCCCGAGTACACCACACATGACGATACAGGGAACAGATTCCCTACCTATCAGCGACTTACTGCTGGATAATGGATGTGTTTGGAATTGATGGGTGGCTCTGGCTATATGCAGCTTGAGCTTCTCTATGAAAGGACTTTCAAATCGTGAATGCAGCAGGCGCAGGCAGACAAGCAGACAGAGTGCTAACAGATGGATTCATGTTGGAAGATGGAGATTTATAGAGGATTTCGGGCTGGATTATGTTGGTCCGCAAACTCACGAAGTTAATCATCTAGGGGATATCTTTGGAAATGAGTTGTTAATGTGTGAATCAGGGCGAAACGGAACTTGGAATTTCATTGAGTGAAAACATCAAGGAGCAAGCTATGGGTCGCAAGTTTTTAAAATGGTAGAGATTTAAGTTTCAAAAGCTACATCTGGAGGTCGTTTTCTGTCCCTACTTTTGGTGTCTCAACTTGACACACTCGGAACTTTAGGTGGACCAATGGCACGACATATCCAACGACAAAACAGATTTGGTCAAAGCAAGACTGTATCAGGTTACCGAAATTTGGTGGCGACTAGTTCTTGTAGTATTTTTGGAGGTGAAATCCCATATTGGGGTTCAAACACAGGGTTTACGTAGGCCTGCTTGATCGGCGACCATGTTTGTCAGTGGTCCCTTTCAAATCCGCGAGTGTGAGTGTTAGGTTTCAGACCAATGGTCTTCAAATAGAGCTGCTTTCTGTTCCATGACTAAGAACCACCCTTTGCCGATTACCCAGTTAAGACTAACGATTTTCATATAGGCTACTTTATGTTCCCTGTCCCAGGATCACGCTTGTCAAAGGTCTTTAAAAGGCTGTTTTCTGACTATAAATATTCTTAAACACCTACGTTTACGCCGTATTCTTAAGTCTGAGATATCAGTATTGTTGGAATAAATTTGTACCTATCCCTGATGCAAAGATTTGTATAGGTATCTTAGGGAAGACCCCTGATCCATCGAGTCGTATCACGGAATTAGAGAAAAACCACATCAGCAGATATACATGTACAATTCCAATGAGCGCTGAACACAAACTACATACAAAGGTTCTTCATTTCCCTTTTAATCCTGAAATCATTATGTAGTACTTATCTACAGATACAAGTGTACAAACAACTTTGCAATTCTTCAAATTGATAAATAGTTATCTTCATCCGAGAAACTAGGACTTTGTATCCACTTTTCTATTGCTAATGCTCATTTGGCCGATTCCACGTCAAATCGCATTCATCTTCCGAACAATTAATTGTTTTAAGGTTACACTTTACTATCAGCAGCATCGAGCAATTTACAACCCCTCCTGCCATCAGCATTATCCACCGACCGGTGTACGTCATCAGTGAGAAGAGCCAAAGGAAAGTACGCTTTCAGCACATTTCAGCACTTCATTACAATTAATGCGATTATCTGGGTATCCAATTCGGAATCGGAATCAAGCGCGCGCGCGCTTCCTTTTCCCTCCCAAAGGTCTTTTGGATACACTAAAGACTTGCATAACAATTGTAAATCCCCAAGCAAACCGCACACAAAACTGAAACTAATGAACGAACATGAAACGCACACACGAAATTGCCGGCAAAATATCTTTCAGTATTCATCGTACCGCGCGTCGCGCCGACAACAAATTACAAATTCCCACCCTCTTAATGGCTTTCTTTGTGGCATATATAGACTGGGACAACCATCCCCATTCTCACAGTACAATAATGTAAAAAAAAAAATGAAGGAAAAAAAATAATGAAAAGCTTACTACATCCTGCTTGGCTTGCAAATTAAACACAAACAGAGAAAGTCGTTGCCGTGCGTCGTCCTGCAAAGCAATTAAATAAATTACGCAAATGCGCTTACCTTTTTGCCGGCCTTTGCATTCCATCGGCAACGATCCAGAAATTTGGCACTGAACACAACATCGACGTCGCACATAAACAAAAGGACATCCGTACTCTTGTCGTCCTTGTCCCAGACGCGTTCGGCGCCTACGCGTAGTCCTTTAGCTGAGAAATAAAATGTTAACATTGCAATAGGCTTTAAGTTCAATAATTGAATTCAAGGGCATTTAAAGGGATGCAGTGAGACAGAGAGAGAGAAAGTTCGAATAAAAGTACAACCACCGAGTAAAGACTTTAATTTGGTTGAAGTTACTTAAGCCAGAATAATTAACTAAAAGATTCGTTTTTAGGTAGGAACACCTTAAGATTGAGTTATTTTAAATGTGGGATGCTAATTAAATAATTGATAAAAGCTTTAATATGAAGCTTAAAGCTTTTCTTACTGACTTGTTTGAAATATTAAAGGACGCTGTCTTACAATATTATGTTAATCTAACAAAATAAAGCACAGAAACGTGCTTCAAAACATGCGTTTGATCCAGAGGCAAAGGTAACTACACTTAAAGCTCTCATTATAAAGCTTTCGACTGTCACATAAAATGCTCCTGTCACATAACTCTTTCACGCTGTTAAAAATTCTTCGCTCTTTATATCCAAGCCTTTAAACACATTTTTTGTCATGTCGCATATCGGTAAGCTTTAGTGCTTTTATGTGAGCTTTTCCCACAAAAAACTTTCCCTTCTTGTAACATTTTTGCTGTAAAATAGACCGGTCGAGAAGAAATAGTGGTACTTGCTTAATTATTCTGGTTTTGTAGCTGGTCCTAGGAAAAAGCTCTTTTACAAGACTTTTGCATTTTCGGGTAATGAAAGCTCTTTTTTTGTAAATGCGGGTCATAGGAGAGGATCTGATCTATAGATCAGACATCAGGTGATGTACGACACGAGTGCTTCAGAACTTTAATTCCCAGCTTTAAAAGCATTTATGGTATTTAATGAAGCTTGTCTTATGTTAGTCAGCGACTTGACTTCAAATAAACTACCATTTTCCTGTGACAGGGTACACTAAAATTTTAATAAGACAACTCACCTCTTGAAAAAGTTTCATTTAGCGCGAGCAGCTTCAAATTAGACGAATTGCCTCCGCTATTCTTCATCGCCAACACCCGACTCATGATCGACCTCGCCTCCGAGAGTCCATCTTCGCCAAAATACACCACCGTCAGGTGCACCCTTCTATCGTTCTTCAGTGCGATTTTCACGAACTTATCCATGAAACTTTGAAAAGTCGCCGTCCGCCCAGACAGCGGCAGAATTATATGAATCAACTCCTTATCGTGCACTTTCGGGAAGCCGATCATTTGGATTGTCTGCAGTGGTGCAAACGGTCTCATCACCACCACCTTCGTTGTGCCACTTGTCCCACCATTACCCACCGCACTCAACTGATGACTATTCGCTGGCGGATGTGTTATCTCCTTCGTCCTGAAGTACAATTCATATTGTGTACCCGTAGTCGGTTCATTGCGATAGATACCCTCGGTGAAGTCATCCAAGGTGTACTTTGCACCACCAACGGAAGTGACATTTCTATTCAGACTCTCGATAGCCTTACCCAGCGCATCCAAGAGATCCTTGCGTTTATATCCAATCGGCTTCTCGACCACCCGCTTGCCCAGACCCAACTCAATAGGATACACCCGACTAAACGTGAAATGATTAAACGGAATCAATTCGTATTCGTTGTTCAGTGGGAGTCCTCGCAGGATCTCGGCCGCCCCAACTTGCTTTCGAATATAACTGCTGCAATCATAGATGGAACTCGCCGCTGCTGATACTACTGGCAATGGTTGGTGTTGTCCCGTGGCGGTCGTTGTATTTGATGCAGATGCCATCAACTCCAACTGTGGACCAAGTGCCGCCGAATTGGTAAAGTTAAGTGGCTGAGTACCTGTGAATAGAGAGATGAAAAGATATAAAGAGCCAAAACCGTATGGCACACCATTGAATGGCCACTTACCTCGCAGCTGGATTAGTTGCAGTTTTAGAGATTTTATTTCGGATGTTAGTCGAGTAATTTCCTGTCGGTACTCCTCCTCCTTTTGACGCAGCAGGTCTATGGTCTCCTTTTGGTCGGCGACAGCCTTCTCTGCATTGATGTTGCGCAACTTGTGTTGATTGGCCGGCGGATGCTGTTGTTGGTGTTGGGCGGCAGCGGATATCACTGGGATTTTATTGAACTCTACAAGGAATAGTGCGAGAAACGATTGCGATATAGTGATGACTTCAATAGATTTTGGAATGAAATTGATTATCGCAGAGGCAGCGGCGTTTAACAACTTTGTCAGAGTGCGACGGTGGAAGTAATCTCGTCCTTTGAATGGCATTGAATATGGATTTAGGAGTTTAATTAAAAAGTTCGTAAAGTACAGCGGGGCTTAAAGACGGTGCGTTGTTTGGACAGAAATGGAATAATTGCACGTACGATTTGGCATTGGGAATAATTAGAGAATGGAATAATGGGGATTATGCCATTTGCATAGTTTATTCACTCAAGCAAACGCAGATCTTTTCATTTCAAAGATTGTAACAAACTATAAAGTTTAAATTTGTATCTAGTTCTCAACTCTTTAATGATATTTAGGAAGTATTTCTTCATTATGTTTTAGAATACTCCTATTAGTTTCTTCACAACTTGATATTCAGCTTTTTCTTGAGCTTTTTAACTAAATTTTTTAAGCAAATAATTTTCAAAAATAAAATTTATTTGTTCAGTGTACCTACTTCAAATAAAATTCCTAAAATTATGCAATGTAATTTTTTTTTAGTTAAGTTTTAAACTAAATTGTAATAGATGGGTACTGTTCCATAATATTGTTGACCCTGCAATGCGTTACTGTATCGGATATAACCAAAATCTAGTCCAATTTGTTAAAAATGACGGCCACTTTACACGATCATTTTAGGAATTTGCGTTTGTGAGAGATCGTTGTGTTTTCTGTTTTCACTATTCGCATCACTATGTCTTTCTGTTATGATAGCATTGATAAGAGAATAGTGAGAGCGATGGAGACGAGGATGGAGATAATTAAATAATTCTCATAATAACTTCTCACATGGATATATCGCAGATCGTCAAAAGTTATAAATCCTATTATCATTTGAGTAGGTAATAATTTGTCATTCTTGACAGGTCATACGTTTTCGTGTAAAAAGCTTGTTATATAGGTACCATTTCTGCTAAAATTTTAACGACACATCGATTCTATGCATATTACAGATTTGAAGTTAACAACAACTTTTCAATTTTGTAGGATTACTTTTCGTTTCATAACTTGGTTTTATTTGATAAACTGTTTAAATCTTACATTGGGGTTCAACTTGTTTTGATAAAAAACAGAAGTGTGCTTTAAGAGACTTTTTCCTTGATTCAATTAAGATTAGCAACGATTTTTGTACCAGAATGATATCGCGAAAAGTTTCAAAATGTGAACCGAATTTTATTCACTTCGAGTTGATTGGAAGGATTTTTTTTAATTCGTTGCGAAGAGTCGGAGTTCATCTTAGAATCCCTGGCTATGCACGATTTGTGTGGAAGTGTTGACGGGTCGTTGAAAGTCTGTGAAAGATTATCTGACAATAATGCATTAACAACTATACGGAAGAACAAAAATACGAAGACTTAAAGAGGAAGTCTATGAAAATGCTTGTAGGAAAATTCATACGTTAACTTCCAGAGGAACTCTATACAAATTTATTGGAGTTAATCATTTCATCATTTCCGATTACTGCTATCTTTATGGAAAAATATTTATTTGTCAGCTTAGTGAGGAAATTTGGAGTACCTACTGTCATCATCTCAAAAATTAGAAGACGGAAAAAAACTGTTCAAAATACAAACATCACGTTCTTTATTTTTATATTTTTAACTTCGATATATCAATTTAATTTATTTCAATATAGCCGACGAATAACTGTCCTATAAGGCTTTAAAGTTAATTTAGAAATTAACGTCCTTAAATTACCTTCATCATCAGCACCATATCCATCATCGGCAGTCAACCCACCAAAGCCACATTTCGTCAACGCCAATAGTGAGATTATTGTTGCCGAACAAATTAAAATGAGCAGCCTTGCAAGCAGCTTTGATCCTGCCATTCGAAGCATATTTCATTTTTCTTTCACAAATTTCGTAGTCATCATTATATAAGCGGTTTTTGTGTTTTTGGAAAGTCTGAAATTAAAGATGAAAAAAATGTTTGGAAAATATTCAAACGCTTGAAATAAAATATAAACTTTAAGAAAGATCCCCCGAATCGAAAGATGTAATAAGGGTTTTGGGTATTTAGCTACAATATTTAGGTACCTCAGATTCCAATAAGAGTGTTAATTTTATTTTCATCTGGTACAAGAAAAAAAAACAAGTTTCCACTCGGTAACACTAGTTGGTTATGTTGTTATTAAACTAAGTCTGTGTAATAGTATTAGTTTATAAAAAGTTACAAAATTTCAACTTCAATTTAGTCAATATGATGTTCTAAAAATGAATGGCTTCCAATGAAGTAAAAATTGAGTATATTATCGAGAGAATATTACTAAAGATAAATAAAATACTATTACATGCTAAGATTTCAATCCGATGTCATATTTTGTCTGTCAACTAAACAGTGTTGTAATAGTCAAATAATTTGTGTTTGACGAACGTCCAACTTTTCAGGGATTGGGATTGGCACCAAAATAATTTTCAATAACCTGGTAATAATTTGTACCAGCAGGAATCTTTCCAAAAACATTCACTGGACGGGAGTCTACTCTGGTGATGATATTAATAGTGTAATCCGACATAGCTTTGACAAGATTTCTGTTATTATGGTTCTCTCAATTTACATTCTATTTTAAATGTAGCCTTATCACCAATAATAATTATAGGAGAACACCAAACAGATTTTAAATGGAAATACCTATCTGTTTAATAGGATTTTATAATTCAACGAATAAGAGAAATTTTAACCAGGTACCACAAATTATTTTAATAAAATTCAATCAAATTCAATTACCTACAATTATTCCACCGATCCCACAACTACTCCATTTATCAAATGCATCTACTACTTTCAAGGTATTCACTCTACCAACACAGCCCACAACGAACGAACGAACGAACGTCATTTTGCCTTGTCTACGGTTATGACAGTTTTCCCACTCGTCGGGTGATCGAAGGAATTTTTTATTTTTTTGTTCTTGGTGAAACGTCGTCGTTCCCATTATAATTTATTGTTTGTCCTGCTAATTTGCTTTTATTTTCCTAATTTTCATCTAATTTCTCTTTATTTGGACATCAAACGTAAGTAATAAACAGTTAATCAAGTGTTTGTGTTGAAATTCCATTCGTATACGTCATAAATAAGTCGGTATTCAACGATGTTATTTTTATGAGAAGATGAAAAGAAACGCAACAAGTCGTCGTCGTTGTCGTTTTTGACCTATTATTCGATATGGTGTGTATGATTCACTTCAATTAAAGATACATTTCCATCATCATAAAAGAATATTACTTGAAATCACGCGAAAAAACATGATTTTCCATTAGAAATCCAGTACATATTCAATTTGAACAATAGAAGAGCCCAGCCATACGGCGCTGCGGGCATATGCCAATCGATTTTCATGAATTTCTATAAATAATTCTGCTTCGGTACAATTAATTATTTACCAATTGACTTTGTCGAGAAACGAGAACTTTGTACTTGTAATTGTAGTCCTTTGCCCCACGTTTACCCTTCGCCGGTGAACACCAATTTCATTCCAGTGTCAGTATGGAAAATTCACATATCTGATTAAACTCGAATATCGGGCTGAAGTAGATGTATTTTCCGACGCTTATCTCATAAGTCAGTGCTCAGTGGGCGTGCTGATATCTAGAGAAACAAAGGTATCCACACAGCTCAACTCACACCGATTAATTAAACCTTTAACGCGTACGGATCAAACACTGGCAGTCGTATAATGAGGTCATTCTATGGGAAACGTTGGCCCTTAATACAGTATTCACTGCGAAGGTCGTGATAATTGATTCAATATTGTAAAAATTCCCCCCGTAATCCTAAAAACACAACTGAACGCATGTTTTTTTTTTTTTGTTTTCTTTTTCAGTTTTTCCGCGCGTGAAACATGGAGAATCAACAGAATGATGCGCCCTCAGGCTCTGCCACCGAGTAAGTTATATGAATTTCATTTTAATTTCCATTTCCTTCTTCACTTCCTTTGTGGATATTTCCTTCCTTTTGTGGGATGTTGTGTTGATGTGTTGTGGGTGTGGGTGTAGAAACTGAAACAAGTGCTGGACAGAATGAAGTCTTTAATTTAAGCACTCTGCACACAAAGAAGGGTTTCTTATATTTTGTTTATTATCTTCTTTTCATGTAGTACAATGGTTGTCGTTTATCGTGTTGAACTGGGGAAAAGGTTAGGCTAAGACGTAGTATCACGTACCTCTGGCATTACTTGGCATTTGCAAATTCCCTTATCAAATTTGTTGCTTTCATGATTGCGGTTATCGGCAATGGTTGCTTGTCTAATGTTTGAAATCTTTTTTTGTTTTTCCTTTTTTGAGTCACCCTTTGCGGTGATAAGGTTCCATTTTTTGTTTAAAGCTGAATGTGTAGTGTTATTTCTGTATGAGAAATGAAGAAATTTGTTTGCAAATGGCAAAAATAGATTGTAATCTGCGAGATTGATACTCAATGAGTCATTGTTTGCATTCATGTTGCATGCGTTCACCTGTTTTGTGAACTTCCGATTAATACATTCCCTGTAATAGTCTGTTTCTGTTTATTCATTACACGGTCACTTACATACAGTTGGTATGACATAATGTGCAAGTAATGCCTGATAATTGATGGGAAACGCTGGAAACTACTGTTATTTGTTGCTTCGGTAGCTACGTAACGCGAACTGGTATATTTACGTTCAAGGAGTTTTCGTTATACGGACTGTGGTAATTGTTTAGTTCTGGATAGTCATTGGCAATAGATAAAAATGGTTTCTATTGACAGTGGAAGTGAAGAGTGAATGAGGTCGCCACTTATGTGAACATTCAGCTGTTTACATGCGCTCTATCGGTCAGATCTACCCAACTGCTTGTCGTAGGTGTGTAGAATTTAATGAACTTACCCAATATGACAGAATGTCAAAGTGGGTCAGAGGTACATTAAAAACAGACATGCTAAGTTCTTCGAAAGAATTCATTCATATGGCGCCTCAACACGCATCAAGCAATCGCTTCAAGACCCCCCTTACAGCAACATTATCCATTCCCTCCAGCAATCATCTTCGTCTCCAGTCCATGTGTGTAATTGGAAAACATCTACTTACACAAGCACTATGCAATATCTCCTACCATCATGAGGGAAGAAAGTTTTACCCGATGTCAGCCAAGCCATTTCCTCATGACACCCACTCTCACTGTACATTTAACATCTCATTTTTATTTGCATGTGCATTCAGATCAGAGTCTACTTGGTCCTTATGCAGTGCACGGTGCACATGTCATCCAAGGCAACGAGTCCCATTTGTGTTTACGTAAACTTTAATCCAACAGAGTACTTTGCACGCCACTTTCAAAGTGTGTCAGTGCACTTCACCTAAATATCTATCTTTGTTTCTCTCGCGTGCTGCCACACTGCCACACTTGCTTTAATTAAATTCAAGCAAGTGTGGCAGGATAGATTCTCCTCTGGCTATTCATAGAATTCCACCTCACGACGTTGCATGCTCCCAGTTGCAATTTCGATTTCAATTTCAATGGACAATGGGAAAACGAATTTGAACCCCCCCCCCCCCCCCCCCTTTGACAGTGTTTTAAATCTGAAAAAGAAGACAACCCTAAACAAAACACTTTAGTGCGACCGAGTCCTGTGATGTAATTCGAAATCTTTCTCAAACCCTTGAGATTAAAAGATTATCGTCAGAGACAAACTTAATCATGGTCTCCAGGGAAACCCCATCAGCACCAACACGATGCAACGGCCTTCAGGTCAAAGCTCAATACACAGAGGGGGGAGGTTTGCCATTCCATCTGACGTTTGGCTTTGTTGTTTCCGAGCGGTGACTGTGGGAGTCTATTGTGTTTAAAACAATTTCATGCATTATTTTGCTAGAAACTTTTTTTTCGGCATCCGGAATGGCTACCCAAGCACTACCATACACAGCATGCAGGTTTAATGCGGTTTAATAATTTACACAAAAGCGGAAGCACCTTAGACAATGAATTCCCATACAACACTACCCTTACCTGCCCCAACCAGGTTGGTTCCTTTGACCAATTGAACGTTATTAGCATCACAGTATCGATTTTGAGTGAATAACTGATGCAATATTAGTATAACAACAAAAGCACTCTCTGGAAACTGTGGGGCAGAGGGACTGGATACCACCACCTTTTGTTTGGGTTTAATTATTGATAATGCTCCGCTTCTTCTCTCTCATGTTGGGCTATAGATGATGTTGCTTCTTGTATGGTTTATTGACAATTATGTATCTCCACAGGAGGAGCAGCAGTGCAGAATTAAATAATTGCTCGTCGTATTAGATTTAATTAAAATTTATGAATAGTTGAGTAGTTGCTTGGAGAATCTTCTAAAGAATGCCTGTGGAGCTGGGAGCTGGCACAAACAAAGTAATTAACACGAGTGTCTCGTGTAAAATATTCAAGGAGATCACTGTGAATATTATCAAAGGGTCTCCAATATCAATCGGTCTTAACAGATGAGCGGATGATTGGCGGCTTCTGGCGACTGCACGATTCAATGTTATTTGGAACTTCCTTGATGTTAACAAACAACTAGAACAGAAAGACCAATAGTTACTTCCTTAAAAGAACGTGCAGAGACTTGTAAAAAGAACTGCCCCATCACTGGAATAAATTAGAGAAAACGAAAAAGACTGCTTGTTCGTGCGTAGCAATTACACCACCACACCAACGGCGATTCCATATCTGCGCACAAAATAAATTTCTCCAGTGACATGGCATTTATCCAAAACAATTTCAGTCTTATTGAATCTCCAACAGACATTGCGAAAATATCTCTGGGCGAAAATTCAATGAAAAACCAATGAAAATTCTTTGATTTCAAATTCCCAAATGTCAACAGCGTGCCAACCAGCCAACATGCGCATACCTTTGCCATCGCCTCGAGTCAGCAGTAGTCAGGACGGCAAGCGAATTACATTGATTGAAGTTATATTAGCGAAAGCAAAGCACACACACGCACGCTAAACCACCCACCGTTAAGCTAACCTAATACAAAGGTCGAACGCAAGACGATCTACTATATGCATAAAAGCTACCTCGCCACCATCTACCCTTGGGCAACTCATCAGGGGCACAACACAGTACGACTGTGATTGTTATCGATTCCGAACATCGACAGATTGTGTATCACAGCGGAGGAAATGAATGAGATAATCCTGATTAGGGCTGAGCATAAAAGCAATGAGCATCCTAAATGAGGGGTGGTGGGACTGGAGGTTGCTATAGACATGCTTCTCCTGGGATTATTATTGTTAACTCTCGTCACAGTGATGGATGTGTGGGTAGTCTTTGCAACGAAAATGGGAAAACAGGTGAAAGACAAATTATATGCCAGAGTTCTTAACAAGAGAGAAGAAAAAAAAACACCGCAAAGGTATATTCTCCTCCACAAAAGGCAAATTAATGGCGATGCTAAGTGGACGAATTGGCAATTAGACAAGTGCTTGTGTCTCGTCAAGTGGCAGCATTCCCGAGTCTAATGAACATGGGAATTTAAAACTCTTGTTATAAATTGCCGCCGCAGATATACTTGCAACCCTCATGTGAAGGAAGAAAAGGAGGCCGGGCCAAGGGTATGGCAAAAAATTACGAAAGTAAGTACAAGTGGGTATCAGGAACCATCAGGGAGGAAATAAAATGAAAGTACTTTTTGTGAATTTTAAGTGGTACACAGAGAAAGCCATTAGTTTAGAGGTTGCTTTGGTAAGCTTGGGGTTTTTTTTTTTTTTTGTGGTGGTGGTGTGGTGAGCATCCTCGCCCTCCCCACTCGAATGAAATGATGAAATCCCGCGCGCCGCCTCAGAGAAAGATGTTGCTAAAGGGCGGATGGAAATGTGCATGCCGACTCCTGTTGCAGCTGACTGCATCGTTATAGTGATGGAAGTGGTGGTTGGTCTCCGGCACAAGTATGGTGGCAATTTTATTGCACAAATGCAATTAGTGGAGTCAGCCAAAGAGTGTAGCATTTCGCGTTCAGCATTCGTTTGCTGATTTTCTCGCTTTTACGCTGTGCCGGTTCGTGTGGCAGTGTAATTAGGTCAATTGGTCTTGGATTTTTATCGCGCCAACAGATCCGATTTTCGCGCTGTCAGAACGAAAGTGTTTCTCGCCAGGGGAAGATAGGATAATGAAACAATTTCAAATTGAGATTTAGATCATGGAAAATGTTCTCGACCAGAGTCAGAGTCAGTCCTGTAAGCGGAGTGAAGTTGGTGCGCCACTTTAAGGGTTATGCAATCCATCAAGTGGTGGTAGTTTCTTTCGTTTGACAAGTTGACGTGCGAGATTATAGATATTATGGTGCAGAGCAGTAGCTTAATGCCCTCAATTATATTGCAGTTAACAAATGGTGTTACCCAAGAGATAAGTACTTACAAAGTGGTGCTGACACAAAGAAAATGTTAAGCAAAGTTGTAACATAGTTTCATCTTTCTTTTTAGCAAGTTTTGCAATCATGCAGGCAACGTTAAATGTGTGCACAGTGGAATCCAATCAATTTATACTTGTTATTGTACACTTTAAGCTCATGATAGGTAATGTTAAAGAGCACGTGTGGTCAACATTTTTATGCTATTCGGCCAATCTGAACCATTTAAACAATTTGGATGGTTTGACGTCTATGCCAAACTTTTTTCTGGTTCCTGTCAGCGGTTGAAAATTACATCTATCTACAGCCAACCTGTATTGGCGACGCGTTTCTGGGGTCAGATAACTTCTAAAATCGTAGTTATGTCGGACTATGTGAACCCCCTAAGCACCCACATAAATTTGAAACATAAATTTGAAATTGATTGCAATTTCGTTAAGTGGATGAAAAAAAATAAATAGGTGGCGCAACAGGCGGTAGGTACCCTAGGCCTAGTTTCTCGCAACCATTCGTTTTGTGTGAGTTCCTATTTTTGGGACAAATGGAAGGGACCTACAATTTTATGCCGAGTCCGAACGGCTGATTGAGAAGCTTTTTTTCAGGACAGTCATACTCTTGGATGTTTGTCATTGTCAGACGTGAGAGGTGGCGCAGTAGAAAAAAACCTTAAGATTTGTGTTTTTCGGGGATCGAACCTGGGATCCCTCGCACAGTAGTCCAGCACACTAACCACTGCGCTACTGCGCCCGTTAAGTGGATGAGTTCAGTCAAATTAAATTTTTTAACTTTCTCGTATACGTATAAGAGAAAGATATTGTTTTCGTACAAAATTTCGAGCTCGAGATTTTGATCAATTCTGATATTACGATGTAGGGGAACTCAAAAAAGTGGGTCTCACAATTCTGTCTGTCCCATAGCTGGGAAATCTAAAATACTTGGACGGATTTGTTTCAAACTTCGTATTTAGAGGTGCTACGAGGTATTTTTTTTTATGCTAGCCCTAATATTAACGGGTACCTCCCATATACAAATTTTACGAAATATTACACAATTTAGATTTTTTCGAAAACGGTTTTAACGAATTGAATCAAAACTGATAGTTTAGTTAATGTAGGCATGCTTAACATGACTGCATACCGTTTTTCGCTAAAAAGTTTAGCAAGGGCACTTTTGAAAATGGCTTTTTCTCGAAAACGGTACAAAAGATTTTAATAAAAACTTACATATTTTTAAGATACTATCGTCATTCTTAACTTGATAACAAATTGAGTTTTTCTCTAAAAAGACAGCGTCCTTTAATATCGACCCAAATAATAGTATGTACATACACTGGTCGGCATAAGTATTTTGACAAAACTAAAGTTAATTCTACTCATAATTTGAACTTACTTCATGTAAATTTTGGTATCAATGGAAAGGTCATTTAAATTCCGTTTGAATGATACAAAACTTTCCTTAACCCATTAAGTACCCATTGAAAATTTAGAGCTTTTGTAAAAGTCTACTTTTTTGACTTTTTTCCTCGGTCCAAAAAAAAAAAATGATTTGATGCAAAAAGTTTATCCAAACAATTCTAACAGTGACTGCAAAAATTCAAAAATCTCTTCGCTAATATTTTTTATGATTTTTTGAATTTTGTATGAAAAGGAGGAAAAAGTGGCTAAAATAGTCATTTTTAGCAATTTTCAAAAAATCATAAAAAACATTAGCGAAGAGATTTTTGAACAAATTTTTTTGCAGTCACTGTTAGAATTATTTGGAGAAACGTTTTGCATCAAAACATTTTTTTTTATACCGAGGAAAAAAAGTATCTAGACCTTGACAAAAATTCTAAATTCTAAAATTTTTAAATGGGTACTTAATAGGTTAAGGAGAGTTTTGTGGTACATTGGTACATTCAAACGGAATTTAAATGACCTTTCCATTGATGCCAAAATTTACATGAAGTAAGTTTCAAATTATGAGCAGAATTAACTTTAGTTTTGTCAAAATTCGTATGCCCACCAGTGTACTTTAAAAAACTGCTCATATCTCAAAAACGCCACTTTCGGTTATGATAAAAATGTAACTGACAGGTAATGCTTAAATCCATAATAATTCCTTTTGGTAAGTTTTGAGCTAAACAGTTGCAAAACGGTGATTTTTGTACCATAAATGCGTTCTTCGATTTTCACCCGAATCGCTAAAAATTGTACTTTAAAAACAGCTCATATCTCAAAAACGCCATTTTCGATTTAAATGAAATGTAGGTAACTGCTAGCTAGGTAATATTTATATCCTGAAGAATACGCCGTACTCAGTTTTCAGCTAAACAGTTTAGTAACAGTGCTTTTCGAATCCAAATTTATAACATTTGTCAGCATATTTTACAAAAAAACCGCTTCAACGATTTTGTTCAAAATACATATTTAAGACAACATAAGCATTCTAAACATGATCAGATACTTAGTTTTTCTCAGAAAATTCGAATATAGCCGTTTTATGAATATTTCTCAAATATCAGTATATTTTTGCAAACCCCAAAACTTCAGTGGAAATATAATTCGAAATTCATCGTCTACTTGCCTTCTTCAAGTGTCAGTTCGGGGTTAACATTTGAAAGTAATAAAGTGTTGTAGTTAATTATGTTATTAATTAACAAGGCTTCAGTTACTCAACCTGAGTACCTACATCTTGAGTGGGTATGATTTGAAACGTAAAATTGGCTGAAATGACTGAGATTGACTGAAAAATGACTGAGATTAAACGAGTAAGTTTTTTATTTATGAATGTCTACCTCCAAATTTTAAATTTAATATTCGTCGCTTATATTGTAACCTTGGAAAATATAATAAAATAAAAAAAAATTAGTTTTTCGTCCCAAAAATGTAAATTAGGTACATAAGTTGCCAGCCAGCAACAGATATACACTTGTTAACAAGTCCATAAATCCTGGCACAGGTATCATGACACCGTCCCAGACTACTCCTGTCATTTGTAAACATTAAAAAAGAGTTCAAAACGCTCTCATGATGATGGCTGTCTCTGCCACCGACAAGTGACGGTTCGTATTCTGATGTCGTTTTCCATTGGGCAAAAAGAAGCGTCCGGGAGCGTCCGGAATCAAGAAAATCACTTCTGAAACCGATCCATTGGCGCAAAAAAATACTCTTCTGTTCATTCTGAGGAGAGAATTTCGCTTCTCGATTTCAAGTCAGAATCCACTCAAGAAGCACTTACGCAAATGCACTTTATGTATTTTATACAAGCCATCTGGCAGCAGCCATACAGTAAGTTTTGACGTTTCCCCAATACGTGAGTGTAGTCACCCAGAAGGAGTTTTCTTGTTCCATTGGATTTCGGAATGAGTGAATCCCCGAGTGAAACCAATGGAAAACGACATGAGCCTCACTAAAAAGAACACGCATCACTTTTGTTTGCCTGAAATTAAATCATATTTTTCAATTTGCAAGCTTTGCTGGATCTTTCGAGCTTCGAATATTTACTATGAAAGTCCCACTTAAATGTTCATTCAATCCGCTGACCTGTAATAATAATCACCCCTATTCCCGTTGGCGTTTGTCGTATACGACTCATGTTTCGTGTCGTTGTAAACCGATGTGCAGATTTTTGTTTAAACTTTTGTTAACAGTTTTGTTTTGTTTTCTTATGTGTTCACCATTATTTCAATTCATTTGTTTAAAAAATGTTACAAAATCTACTAAAAAACGAAGTGAAATACGAGTCGTTTATGACAAACGCCAACGGGAATAGGGGTGAATAATCAAATGCAAATTATTTTCCATATTTGACTTGATGATTTTCCATTTCATTCGTTCGTCGAAAATATGCAAACACGCCACACAGCATGTAGATACAGTCAATATAAAAGATACTGCGTCATTCCTTTTTTTATAATATACACTTCGTGTCGTATTTCGTATTTCATATCTACCTAGGTATACACACCACACAGTAGAAAATAAAGTTACCCTTCCTGTCCGAGCCCCTCTAATCCGGATGGTTGAAATCCGGATTTTTCTCTATGTGTGTATAGGTAGTTAGAACCGTTTCTGTATCGACACACAAAGACGTCAGTGTCAGTGGAATGGAAAACTCTGGAATGCTGTTGCGCGTTAGCGCTTTCGTAATTTCGTATATCTACCATCTACCTACTTTCGTTCGTACACAGCACACAACGAGTACGAATACGAACAAAGTACCTACCACCTACGTGCTGTTGCTGTGCTTAGCTTATGCTGAATTGCTGACGCATTAGTATCGATTTTTTCGCCGAAGCAAACAGACGTGTGTGTGTATACGATAATGTCATCCGTACAATCGAAAACCGGATTAAAGAAAAGAAAACATGTCACCCTGACAATTGGCAATAAATTAAAAGTAATTGAACGACTAGAACGCGGTGTATCGGGTCGACTGATCTCCGAAGAATTCGGAATAAGTCGCCAAACAGTCTCGGACATCAAACGGCAAAAGTTCTTAATAAAACAATTCGCAGCAACCTATGACTTGACAGACAAGAATGTAGCAATGAGAAAAACTCTAAAGCAACCAAGAGAAGACCTCTTGGAGGCGGTACTATACAAATGGTATACGGATCAGCTGGAAATTGGCGCTGACATACCCAACTCAACTGATATGCGGTCGACGGCAGAAACTTTTCGAAATCAAATGGGTCTGCATGGATTCACGTGCACTGCAGCATGGATAGCCCGATTTAGATGCAGGCACAACATCCTCAAGAGAGACCATAATGAAGTTCCATCGAAGTCGGTCGGTGGCTCTACATCTCAAGAACAAACTGTTAATTCCGATGAAAGAGATGCAGATGACGATACAGCAGCACTCCCAATCGATGTGGTAGTTGTAAAGGAGGAAGCCACAGACGATGAAGAAGAATTATTGTGGCAGAATGAAAATGAACCCACCACTGCCGCCAAAATGTACATGGAAGAAGAAAAGGAATCAACTGAATCTTTAGCACTACAGGCAGCCAGAAATGGCATCGATGCGGTCATCAATTATGTCGGCTATTCGTCAAATCGTGAACTGTGGAAACACTATGAACAACTGAGAACGGTCAAGGAGATCATCATAATGGAACATAACAATATGGCTGCTTTAAAAACATCTGCTGCTGGGCTCTTCAAAGTTGAGCCTGGTAACAGTTCGGTGTCGTCAAATGATTAAAATTCTGTTTTATTGTTGTAAAAAAAATTAAACCTAGCTACCTGTTAATACCTATAGTACTTAAGTGAGTCACAGTCAATAAAATTTATCGCATTTCTGTTACAATTACAATATTATTACATACTAGTCCGGAGAATCCGTATGTATATTTTGCTGAAAATTGAATTTACCTGCGAGTGTATTATAGGGTTCGCTTGATTTGGATTATCATTCTTGAAAATGATCAGATAGTAGAATGAATATACATGTTGGCATGTGTAGTGTAGTGTATTGGTGGAAGAGCGTCGCTTAATTAACTTTAATGGGCTTGTGCATTTTGATTTAATGGCTGTGTAGTGTGTATGCACCCATCACAATTGACTGATTAGAGATAAGGGTTTCTAACACAGATTTAACTAAAAACTTTACGTTGGCTCAAAGTAAATGTGTGTCCTTGGCCGGTGTGCCTAGTGGCATCACAAGATAAACAATCACTAGGGCTGTCAAAATAAGAAGTTGTGTTTCTTCCCAATTATATAATACCGCTTTTGTCTTGCGGCTTGCCTTGTGATGTTCAAGACGGGCTTGGTATACAGTGTTAGTTGCTAACTGTCAGCTTGGATTGCAAAGTCTTGTTTGGCTCCAAACAGTAGGTGTGACAACAAAACAAATTTCTATCGGGAATAGGGATGGGAAGATTATTGTCTACATTTTCATTATCTAGGAAACAAATTTTAAAACAAAATTTTAGTTAAAAGCGCCCTCAAAAGTGGGGGCAACTTTGTTTGCATATGGCCAATTGTAATAGAAGGATTAATTTGTCTACATGTCTTACATGTCACTTTAACTTCCTTTTCATTCAACATCCATCCGTATTAAGGTAGTAGGCAGACTACTATCCATAACCAAAGCGGATGTCAATAATTGTCAAAGAAAAAGTCTTTGAGTGGAAGCTTTCTTCTTATCTGCATGCTGCATCTCCATGCACATTGACATACTATACATGGACTGCTAGTGAAATGTTAGTTTCATACAAATCTGCGAGAAAAAATTAAGCACTAGCCCTTTTGGTTCAGTGCGGCGAAAGTAGGAAAGTGGTTTGAACCTCTGCTCGAAATTGCTATTTTTTTTACATAGAACATAGTGCCATCCATTATAGAAACATTGCAACTGCGCAAAAATAAGGACTTATTCAAATTATTTCAAACGTTCTATAACAGATGGCATACTCAAATAAAATCATACGAATTGCTCGATGACATTTGAGTGTTTTCGTTTCTCTCCGCCGTGATCTAAAAGAGCTAGTGCTTATGTTTGCTTCAACGAAAAATTGGCTGCTAGCAGTCCATGTATAGTGCCAATGTCCATGCAACTATAATAGAAGTCACAAGAAAGAAGGATTCATCTTATGATGCTTAAAAATGCGGCATCTAGTAATGACACCAATTAACTGTGCTGATGTGCCATCTATTGAATGCAAGTAAAACCTTCGATCTTTGAGTCAAATTTGGCCAAACTTGTTCGAAGATACGACAATTTTCAACTGAAGCTACATATACCTTTGGTAGCTTATCCAAATACCACTTTCTACTGGTATGTTGAGAGTAGTTCATGCCAGATCTTGTGAGCTCATCTGCTTAAAATTCTCTGGACTGTCCCATTATTACTATACTCTGTCCAATTTATATTTTCAGTTCAGGAAGCTATTTTTTTCTACCAATCGTTCTCACGGCACTCAATCACAAGAATTGCCACTGAAATAAAAACCGAGCCACAATTACCAAGGAATTGTTATTGTCATTTTCGAAAAACCCACCATAACCAGTCTGCTTATGAAGGAACTTTCCTCAAAGCCGCATAGGTACACCCCACCATCACCAGTCCGCCAAACAACCGCTGGCAGAATGAGGATGAGATGATCAATGATCTTCTCGTGTGCTGTTGCTATATCATCACCGAAAATAAATATGTGTTGTGTTGGTGTGTGTTTTATGCACCTCAGAAGAGTGTTTCTATATTCAAAATAAATAAATAAATAGGTGGCGCAACAGGCGGGTGACACCCAAGGCCTAGCTTTTCGCAACCATTCGTTTTGTGTGAGTTTCTATTTTTGAGACGAATGGAAGGGACCTACAATTTTATGCCGAGTCCGAACGGCTGAATTGAGAAGCTTTTTCATGACAGTTATGCTCTCGGATGTTTGTCAGACGTTCGCGAGAGGTGGCGCAGTAGAAAAAACTTTAAGATGTATTTTGTGTTTTTCAGGGGATCGAACCTGGGATCCCTCGCACAGTAGTCCAGCACACTAACCACTGCGCTACTGCGCCCACTTTCAGTTCCAATAAAATCATTACTGGTTTTTCTATGGATTTTGTCAATTATGCGGGATGTTGCCACATTCGGTTTTTACTCCTTTAATTTGTTTGTATTTCCGAAGGATCTGTTTTTTCGATTTTGTCTTTTAGACATGACACATGAGGTTTATTCGTGAGGTGTTTTAATGCATTGAATTCATTGTCAGTGCAACAAGTGATATTGTGATAAATTAGTAGTAATTATTAGGGCAACCGGATTCATACTCAAGCATATTTTTTGAATATACATACCTACAAAAAATGTGTTTAACTACAAAAAACTAGTCAATTTGAGTATAAATGAATATTTTCTGTGTGATTTATTTTTACGTTAAAAGAGATTGGGCCTTCTGGGGAACTCTTTAAAAAACGCGCCTACTATCTTTCCTCTTGGGGGTGTGGAAAAGATAGATTTAATTCGACTTAGATTTAGTTTAAGGTTTAGGCATGTTCCTGTTCATGAAATCTTAATAAAGTCTTGGAAACCCTACCGATCAGGGGCGTAGCGAGGGTTTGAGTCGTGGGGGGGTGACTTTCATTGAAATGCCGACTTATTTCAGGAACTTGCCGACTGTATCGGGCCAGCGGTTATCGAGTTATAACGTCATCGAGTTTCACCCCATAGAAGATGTTTTTTGTATGGGAGGTGCCACGCCCCTTTGTCCAATTTAGACCAATTTTCACAGGCCAATACCTAAAATTGCCTCAAAATTTGAGACCAATCAGTTGAGTGGTTTTCGAGATATAGGATTTTAAATGTTTTTTTTTTGTATGGGAGGCGCCACGCCCCTTTGTCCAATTTTGATCAATCTTAACACGAACACTCTTGGGCCAATACTTAATACTACCTGTAAATTGGAGCTCAATCGATTTGGTGGTCTTCGAGATATCTAAATGTGGGGCTACAGCGCCACCTGTTGAGAATTTTCCGACTCGCTAAATTTTAATGTGTTCAGTCGGCAAATTCAGCTATGCCGACAATCTTTTTTAAAATGGAATCGAAACTCGCTAAATTGTAATGTGTTCAGTGTCAGTCGGCAAATTCAGCGATGCCGACAGTCTTTTTGTAAATCGAATAGAAACTCGCTAAATTTTATTAAGTTCAGTTGGCAAATTCAGCTATGCCGACAATCTTTTTTTAAATCGAATCGAAACTCGCTAAATTTTAAGGATTTCAGTCGGCAAATTCACCGATGCCGACAATCTTTTTTTAAATCGAATCGAAACTCGCTAAATTTTAATGTGTTTAGTCGGCAAATTCACCGATGTTGACCGTCATTTTTAAAATCGAAACTCGGAAAAGGTACATACAGTCAAAAAAATATAAATTCGCATTTCCGAAAGGTGGAACCTTTGAAAATGCCGTCTTGTCTACATTTACGAGTTTGAAAACATATACCTAATGAAAATCCAAACTCACTTCTTATTTTTTAACATTTTGTTCCGAGTCAAATTTTAAAATTTTTTTAATTTGTTTTTGAAATTTTTAGAATTGTTTTTTTTTTAGCTGCTCAAGTTAAAATGTTACTTCCTTGATTTGCCGACTCTTAAAAACGGTGGGGGGGTATCGCACCCCCCCACACCCCCCCCTCGCTACGCCCCTGCTACCGATATTTATGAGAGAATTATGCCAATTTATAATACTGACTACGGCAACCATGTGGGAGCTTTGAAATGGAGATAGCTTATTAAAATCCATAATAGTAAGTGCAAAAGGCAAATATCCTATCTTCCCTGTACTGAAAATATAAATTGGACAGAGTATACGTACCTTGGGAACCTAACGCCATGTCAGTGTAATAGAATTTTAAACTGTTCTTGAATTATACGTCGGCATTAAGTTTTGCCAGGGAAAATCATCAAAAATGTTCTTGTTTTTGTTTTTTTAATGAAAATTACTAAAAAATGTATGTCGAAAACGCACCCAAAAAGTGGGCGTGTCTAAAACGTTTGTATTGAAAATTGTACCAAACCCATTAAAGACTTATTTTGTAAAGAACCTAACCTTCAGTTCGATATTCTGTTAGCAAACGAACTTGGGTACCTACAGCATTCGCGGTTTGTGCATTATTTCGACCGAAACCTTGCGGTTGTCCGCATCTTAAAAACCTACGAAAAATAAAATCCACTTTGGTGGCAATAGATACGAATAAATTCTGGAGAACATGTAACAAAAAGTAATCGACTTATTATTTTACGAAAGGACACTTTATAATCACAAGTCTTTAAGGCGACTCTCAGATTGAGGCAACAAGCAATAAGCAACTAGCAACTGCCAATAAGCAATCCTCAACATTTTTCGTTCGAACGGTATTTAGTTGCTTTGATGTGAGACCTCTAATTTAATTCAAAGTAAAATAATTGTGAGCGATAATATTGCGTGTTTCCTATTGCCAGTTGCTTATTGAATGTTGCCTGTTGCCTCAATGTGAGAGCCGACTAAGACCATTCGAAACAACCTTCGCTAAATATGCTATCGGATTTTTTATATCATGGCCAGTACAGAGGGAATTAAAAACTACGAATACCTACAATGCAAACATACTCATCCATCATCCATCATAGAAATTCTTAAAAATTTAAATTGTTCAAACAACTCTATGATTCCTACTTTGATTCAAAATTTGGTTAAAAAGTTTTCTCTCTGGGGGTGTTTAGGGATTTATCTGAAAACCTCATCAATCCCTAGACAAACTCTCATCTCTAATCAATAGTTATAGCCGCAAGTCATTGTCCATAGAAAGCTTTACAAATCCTTAAAACTAATCTCTTTTAAGGATATCAAGTGTCTCTCGTCAAGACGAAATTGGAAGACACAAACTAATGTTGATGCAAAGATTAAATGTCCAAATAAAACTCATTTAGAATATAGGTGCAGCCACATACACTTCGTCTTCCTTCTTAGACCGACCGACCGAAGCAAACCGACCTCCTTGAAGAACAAATGCCATTTGACTTGACATTACAGGGATGTATATTGTGTGGGTGTGTTAGTGCACTCTGTATGCAGTTCTATTTATCTTTTGTCGCACGTAAAAGACGAGCAACGAGCTCGTCGCATCCGGACAAGTCAGGTTGACATTAAGGAGAACCAACATGTCACCATACAAAATAGATGAGAGTAGCAGCAATTCACAACTAAACTTCTAACTTCTACGATACCACCTTGTGGGTGAGTGTTCTTTTACACTTTGTCGTCTTTCTGAATAATCGAATAGTTCAGTATATCCTTCTCGGTTTGTGTTGGTTGAGCTTTAGTAGAAGTATTCTCATTGTGTGCACAGTATAGTATCTATGTTACACAATTGCAATTAACAAAGATCTACGGATCTCTTCTTGATGATGGACGACATTTTGTGGTACATTTTATACACCAAGACAAGGATTTAGATAAATAAAACTGTAGCCATGTAGTGTGGGGACAGTTGGAGATTAGAACTACAATTGAGAAAGTTTAGGCAAATATATTTTGTTATATATGCAATGGCAATCCGATGTCCTCAGTCGGAGCGTGGTCAAGGATGATTGGTTTGATTTTTGTTGGCTGAGATTTGTGAATTGCTACATATACCTTTTGTATGTTGTTTAGATTTTGAAAGATATCTTTGTTGAATA
The DNA here is from genome assembly GCA_949372485.1 of Cheilosia soror. Lineage (NCBI taxonomy): Eukaryota > Metazoa > Arthropoda > Insecta > Diptera > Syrphidae > Cheilosia > Cheilosia soror. The sequence goes on from OX443564.1 coordinate 60,346,851, forward strand.
ATTCGGACAGATGAAGGTAGAACAGGGAAGGAATTCAACTGTCTTCCCATCCCATAGAACCGGAGAATATATTTTGAAAAATGTCATTGTTGGCATTATTGAAGATTTATACCTCGGGTTATGATTTACCAATCCGTAGTTCCATTTTTCGTCTACCCCAACTGAAAAAGTTTCACTTGCAAAATATTTGTTTAGGATAGAAGACAAGGATATTTAAAGGTCTATGGTTTTAAGTTCAAATCGATGTGCGCCAAAGTATCTTACTAAGTCTATTGCTTTTTATCAGAGCGATTGATGTAAGGTATAAGTCTGTCATGTCTATATCGACGATTCAAAGTCAATATCGGTGCAAACGTAAGCATCTTCTGTATAACTCTTGGTCTAAGCAAATCCATAATGATTGTTGTTTTTTAAACAGAAATATCTCCTACATTGGCGCCACTTAAGGTTTGTTATGACAAGACACAATTTCGCCATTAAAATCATCATAATATACTCTGACAGCCAAGTGGCTATATAAACCATGAAGTTAGCCATATTAAAATCAATGTCTGAGACAGTGAATGAACTTGCAAGAAAATGATAAAAGGTGCATGAACATCTAGCGCTTACATCTAAAAACTTCGTGGAGTACGCTTGCACAGAAGATCAATAGTGTGGCCATGAGTAGAACACATCTATGTTGGACCAACCTCGAAAGTTACTTTTAGAGCTCTGACTCTAATAAGCGGTATAAGCAAAACAATACAAATTTATGATCGGATCGTTAAGACAATTGCGTAGGTACTGACTGATTGGATCCCTTACCATCTAGGATTCATACAATATTATGACATGTAGATCTGGGTTTTTCTAAAAAGGAAAAATGCATTTAATTTTTCAAATCGGAGTTCCCTAGGTATCCAAAGAGTGGACCCAATTTATTATTGACCTTAGTGAGCGTGAGCCACGCGAGTGTCAATTGGGAGCCCATCTTAACCTAGTATCGCTGGAAATTTGTACTTATGAGTGCCGCGAAATATCGTTTGCAATGTTGTTGTTTTTTTTTGTATGGGAGGCGCCACGCCCCTTTGTTATATCAGCCCCACATTTTGTAAAATGCTTCCAACAGGCAATATAGGTCTTTTTACCTTATTTCAAGACTAAAGCTATCATAAAAGTCGAAATATTTTAAATAACTTTATTGAAAATGCCACGCCCCGTTTTCCAATCCCGCTCACATTTAGGAAAGTGCTTTTAAATTTTCTTTTTTAGAAACAATTATTGTTTGTACTTCATTGTGACAAACCTCCTCCACTCTTTTTCTCTTTGTAAATATTCAGTATACAAATTTGCGACTTTGTCCTTCTTTAGGTCCCAGAAGGGTTAAATTGTGACTGATTTAGAGGTTTAGTCGTGAAAAGACAGACAGGCAGGGTTACCAGCTTTCTGATTTATAATTTCAGTGTTGATAATTGCATATTTGCCCAACTAAACGTTATTCGTCTGAGATCCTTGCACACTATGCAACTTGTTGGTTCATCCACAAAATCGTGTCAATCGATTGACTGACGATGATCCCGATGGTAAGTACATATACGAAATTCATTGACCGATTTATTGTGCTTTAATTGAATATCCGGTATACCTATTTGTTGCAATGCCAATTTCGTCAACATTTTTCGTCTTACTACAATTAATCCGCCCCCTTAAATTTTCAAATTTATTGTCAATCAGGTCCCTGGACACATTATAGTCTGAAAGTCAAGTTATTGATGAAAAACCCCAACAATGTCGACTTGACGAATTTGCACATTTTTAACAACGGTCCTTCCAAAGAATTCGACCCCAACAATTATTTTGTATTCAACACAGCATGTGGCCATTGCTTCAAAATATTATGTTTGTGACATTTGTGGATTCATTATTTTGGCATCGATGATAGACACAAATAAAAAGGAAACCTTCAGATGACTTTGAGGAGAAACAGCTACTTCCTAGTCCTTGTCATTGTCATGTCGAAGAGCTCTCAAACAACCCAAAAGAAGACGAAAATTGCTTACTCGCTCGAATGCATTTAATTACATGTAATGTTTTCTCAAGAAGGACCTTTCTTGTTCCGAGTATTTCTTCGTAACTTTGTGTGTTTTGTTTGTGTATACAGTGTACACCATAAAAACATGTGTAATATCTTGTCAACCTTTTTGCATAACCCAGAAGCAAGAATATTTTCTCAAGAAATTGCTTTCTCTTTTATAGCCATATAAGAAGGCCCCACTCGGGCATCATATATATTGACTTTTTGTCTATATGTGTGGCCCGAGGTATTAGGACTTCCTTCTTTTTGCTGAGCATGAAGCTTCCTTAATTGGGTATGATTGCCTGCAAAAGTTTCTCACTTGCAGATGTCACTTATCGGCATCAACGTATAGAATTTCTCGCTCGAATGTGTGTCATAGTCATATTCTATTTTCTTGTTTGTATATCTGACAGATGTCAGGTCGTCTGTTAATATAAATTCCATAGAATGATGGTGCCGTCTGGATATATGCGTGTTGATGAGAGTAATGCTTTTCATTAATGTGATTATTTTGTTAAAGTTGCATGTGTGTGCGTGCAATCAAGTCGAATGCTTCGGCACATTGAAGCTGTTCGAGTCCTCGAATTTAATTTGTGTCTATCCAGATGATTATAGGCATTCAATAAAGATAATTTCGGTTTAATTTACAGGTCATAAAATGAGGTTAAGGATTGTCAATGGATGCTATTTATTCGAAGAGGATTATTATTATTATTGCTGACCTTGTGTTGTATAGAACAAGTTTCGTGTTATTATAGGATCGGACTTGGACGTCAAACTTATAGGGGCTATTTGCGGAAATTAAATGTGACACATGTAATGATGGGACTAAGCGATGAAGCAGGATAAAGTTAAAGTAATTGCGGAGTTGTTGTAATATTCATTTAATCACTTCTACATGTATCTATTGTGACCTATAAAATATTTAAGGGCCTTAACTATGCGATCAAGCGCTTTCGAATGCTAAGCTCCTATCCCGACTATTTTAACGAAATAAAGGTCTGGCGCCAAGTCGTTCCTTTCATCTTTGGGTATAGTGGTTTCACTACGCCAGCTTGTTTGGATGTTGTCCGATTCATTGCTGCATCTATACAGCTTACTTACTTAGGCGGCGCTACAGACCGAGGTGTACCTGGGTCTCAACCAGCAAGCCTCTCCAGTTAGCCCGATCGATCTTTTGTTAACCGCTCAGTTCAAGTTGGTTGAGGTCCCCTTTCATTCGTGCGCGCCACCCAAGGCGAGGTCTTCCTCTACTGCGTTGTCGTCGCTTCGGGTTGGAATCGACGATTTTTCGGCCCAGAGCACATTTGCTCCACATGTCCTTAGGCGACTGATACGTACTTTTCTGACCAGATGTCGCTATATACATAGCTCGTAGAGTTCGATGATTAAACCTCCTTCTCCATAGCTCGTCAACAAAAATGGGACCGAAAATCACCGAAAAATGTTGCGTTCAAAACGCCCAAGATCTGTATCCGCCTTTGCTAAGGTCCATGCTTGTGCGCCATAAAGCCAGGACTGGGATGATATTGCATCGACATTAAAAGGGAACAGACGCAGCTTGGCGTGTTAGATAATTCGCCAGATCTGAAAAAATATTCGAAATGCGGACTTGTTTTGTTTGTATACATTATACGCGGCTCTAACTACGTTTGCGGCATGCTTTCAAGTTAAAAGGATGTATTCTCCGTCAGGTAGTTCATTACCTCTGAAACTAAGCTGATGATCTCTCTTTTGACAATACTAATTCTTAGCTCATCGACCCTCGATATGCATTTGAGGAAGCTGCATAATTTTGTTAGAGAATTAGAACACGTAGTCAACATAGTCAAGACGTTTGACTTGAGATGAGTTTGTAAGAGTCCATCGACTTCATCAACTTCCGTTGATGGAGCGTACTCCCTCTACAGTAGTGATGGCACTCTTATACTCAATATTTCTAGTACATATTCGTTCATCAGGACAGCTCGGTCTGAATTGGGCTTACAATTAACCCCCCACAACTTCTTCGTCCTTGACCTATGCTTCCTCTACTTCTGTAATCAAGACTTGTAACGTCGCACGCTAAAAGCTTCACTTTTCTCATCTTAGGTTGCCCCTCTCTACTACATTAGGCAGCTTAAGCCAACGTGAGTTTAAATTTTTATTGGATGTTTTGACCATGATAAGACTAGTGGTCCATTTCAACTGTTTCACTGAAGTTATGCAGAATTGTATTCAAATTTGACTTAAGCCTAGGTAATCCTAAAAGAAATATTCTTCAACGGATGTTTAAATGGAGAACAAGAAGCAATCTCTGCAAAGACGAAGCACAGCGCTCCAATGATTTTCAGTGGACATTCTGGATTGAATATGTTGCACAGTCTTTGAAATGATGCAGCGCAGCATTCCCGCAACTCTTTTCCACAATATGCTTTGAAATCCGTGGCATCAGGCGTCCGGTCCCATAGGATGATATGGTTGAATGAAGTCAGGCATCTCTCCATTACCCGTATGCTGTATGCAGATTGCCCCATTATGACTTAGACTCGGTGGTGAAGAGTCCACTTGAACATCCAACACCCCAGACAATTGTTATTTAAATGACTACAATATATCCAATTCGTAGAAGGCTTCATTTTTGTTTCTTTCGGGCTTACATTTGTGTGGATATTGGTAACTGATTTTTGAAGTCTTTAAATACTGTAAAAAAAAGCCCTTTAGCATTCAGAAAACCAACCAGTCCGTTACGTTCGTAAATCCTTCTCAACATCCACAAATTCATTGTTCCTTTCCCATTTTATATTTCGTTCCCTCTGTTTTCGCCTCTCAACTATTGTTTAATGTTTGTTCTCTGTTGAAATTTACATTTCGTATATATACACTAACTATTATGTAAATCGATAAATAATAAAAACAGTTATCCCGTTCTTCCTCCTCCACCATCTAGCAGCAGTCAACAGCCAAATTTGGCCCAAAAGCGACTGCAACAGACCCAAGCCAAAGTGGACGAGGTCGTTGGCATTATGCGAGTGAACGTCGAGAAGGTATTGGAACGCGACCAGAAACTCTCCGAGTTGGGCGAGAGGGCGGACGCTCTCGAGCATGGTGCATCCCAGTTCGAGCAACAGGCTGGCAAGCTCAAACGGAAGCAATGGTGGGCGAACGTCAAGATGATGATTATAATGGGTGTAATCGGAGTCGTCCTGTTAATTATTATAATTGGTGAGTGTGTGTTTAAAATATTCCCTACACATAATACAACAGTATAACAAACAATGGGGGTTCTTTTTTTCTGACCACCATCAGGATAACGAATCCCTTTTGTATGTAGTGTGTTGAGTTTTCCATTGCATTTTATTTGCCGCGCATATCAGCATATTGTATACTGAGATGCGGGTTTCATGTTCATCATAGTGTGGTGGTGGGATGTATGTATATTTTATTAGATTTTCAACCTTTGGAGTTTTTAGCAACACGGGGGCAGAGGGACAGCTCGTGGGTAACCCCGGGGGTTAGTGAAACTCGTTGGGGAATCAGCCGGTAGGTTGGCTTTCATATCGCAATGGACCGCAATGTAATTGGCTTAATTGCGGCGCACAAAGGATTTGCAGTAATGTGGCGGAATCGGATTGTTCTAAACTCGTTATTATTGGATTTTAGGTAGATAGATGGTGTTAACAACATTTTGCGAAAAATTATTACGATTAGGCGCACGTTGGAAAAGCCGCATTTATTTAGTCGATAAAATGGACAAATGGGATTTCGATGGTATAGACTGTTTAAGAGGTTATGAAGGAGATCCTGTTTGCTTTGAAATACATATGTATAAGCCAACATGACGCTTTGTTAAAATATAAACATAACATTGTAAAGATTTGGTACGTGCAAATGATCAGGCGTATTTTATATTCGACGGGACGATGGACATAAAATTACAAACATTTTATAGGGACACTGGTTCTCTTAGAAAACACAAAAGACTCACGGCCCTAGCGAGGTATCCGTCGGAACGGAGAATTCTCCGCAACGCATATTCCGTCGGAGACTCAAATTACATTCGAGGTATCCGCCTTCGGAAAGAATAATTAAAATGCGGCGACGCATTGATTTGACATGATGTTGTTTCGTGGTACATCGGGGTTTTCCTGTTTTTGCTCTGGAAACACAAATTTAAGCAACAAATACAACCAATTACTTTGTTAAAAGTTTTTTTCTTTATTTCTTTCATTTATCAACACTTCACTGCAAATCGTAAACAAATTCCGCAACCAATTCCTGTCGGAGCATATCGGAAGAAAATTCGTATGAAGCTGTCAAAAATATCAGTTAAAACGCACTTGATCGCACTGAAACGCAAAACGCCAGTGTGCGTTGCATATTTGTCGGAAAAAAGTTCCGAAAATGTCTTCCGAAGTATACCTCGAAGCAAAAATCCTCCGATTCGTATGAAATCGGAGAACCTCGCTAGGGCCGTCAATCTGGCAGTCACGAATATGCAGATTCTGTGGTCACCTTTAAAATGCAAGCCGAAGAGAACGTACCACACTTACTGAGCAAATGTGGTTGAGTATCTCAAAACCGGAGGATTTGCATTCTGAATTCATGAGGATAGATTCTGAGGAAATTAAGAGCTTTTCGACGAAAGTCTTCAGCTTCTTCTTCTGTTGGCTTTTTAACAGGAGTGATTCATTTCGATGTATTTTTTCTGTAGTGATTTTAAGACAACCCCAGAGCCCAGACGCGTGGGGCGTGAATTGATAAGTCTTAAACTGTCATTCTTCAGTATTTTTTTTACCTTTTATAATGAAAAGACTTAGCCTGGTATATACCGCCTACAAATCATTCAGCTGTATTACGAAAAACTAAGTTCTACGAGGAATGACTTACGTGCGCTAAGAGCAATTTATTGGCCTCCTAATCGGCCTGCCAAACGCCACAATTGGCTATATTTTCAAAAAAAATTATAAACCAAATACCACATCACTGTAGTATCTCGAAATACTATATAAATAGTTTGAAGTTTAGTTTATGCTAACTTTGTATAAAATGTCAGTTTTAATAAAATAAAACTTTACTTATACGAAACTATAGAACGTGACGGATGTCGTTTGTTCAAGATATAACATTTGGCGACGAGGATCAGAACCCGCAAAAGATAGGTACCAAGTATGAGTTGAGTAAGTAAAACGTAATGCGGCTTAATGATGAGCGCAAATTAGTTGAATTTATTTTTTTGTTGATATCTGACTCAATAAATTTGAATATATAGCTCAAAAGATGGAGCACAAACAAAAATAATAATACTCGCTGTTTCAATAAATTTGGAACAGGAGAAAGAAGTTGTAAGCTCAAAAGATGGAGCAGAAAAAAAACAATACTCGCTGTTTCAATAAATTTGGAACAGGAGAAAGAAGTTGTATGTAAGCTCAAAAGATGGAGCAGAAAAAAAATAATACTCGCTGTTTCAATAAATTTGGAACAGGAGAAATAAGTTTTAAGCTCAAAAGATGGAGCATTGAAAAGACTGATTCAATTGCTTTGAAAATGAAAAGAACTTGTTCGCCCAAAACGTTGGGGCATTATATTAAATCAGTTATTAGGCATTTTGACATCCTACTTTAAAATTAAAAAAGTTTAATTTAATTTTGAAAAAGAAAAGAGTAGATGTAGTATCTCGAAATACTATATAAATAGTTTGAAGTTTAGTTTATGCTAACTTTGTATAAAATGTCAGTTTTAATAAAATAAAACTTTACTTATACGAAACTATAGAACGTGACGGATGTCGTTTGTTCAAGATATAACAATCACCATCAGCGCTTACCAAGGAAAATATAGCGGTGGTAGCTGAAAGTGTATACGGATAATGATAAATCATTTCGGCGGTGCTCTCAACAGTTTGTCGAATGCAACAATTTGGCATGTTTTCAATAAGGGTCTTGGTTAAATTGGATACAAAAATTAACTTTCTGACACGTGACTGTTTCAGTCTTTGAACTTTTAAAAAGCTCAAAGAAGATCCCCTCTTTTGGCCAACATATTGTTCAGAGATGAGCCCATTTCTGACTTAATAGCTACGTCAATAAGCAAATTTGCTAAAGAGTAATACAGTGGAACTTCCATAAGTCGAACTCTCAAAATGAAAGAAAATAAACTTGAGTTGTAGAAACTTCGAGTTATGGAGGCCAAAAGTTGAAAAATTGAAAACGCAGAGTTCTCAAAAAAACTTCGAGTAATAAAGAAATTCGACTTAAAGAAGTTCGAGTAATGGAAGTTTGACTGTACAAAGAGGTTCAAAAGCTTACATTACATTCAGACAATATAAAGGTTTGCTGTGGTTTGTGTGTTGGTGGAATAAGGTCAAAAATGTGGCCTGCCGGAAAAAATGATCTCGACATAATGGTGTTTTTTAACTTTGGGTAAGAGAGCGTAAATTTTTTTTTCAGGTTTGAGCTGCAGATCATTCCGGATTGGAGTCGAAGACTCTTCGGGCTGGAGTGTTGGCGCCCATTCCCTGTATCGTAGCCATCTTTGTCGACTGACATGTACTTTTCTGATCAGGTCGCTGTACAGCTCGTAAAGTTCGCTTTTAAATTTCCTCCTCCAAAGCCCGTCAACACAAACAGGACCGAAAATCACTCGAAGAACTTTGCGTTCGAAGCGACCAAGGAGATTTTCATCCGCCTTTGCTAGCGTCCATGTGCTTTGCGCCATAGAGCTAGACTGGCATGATGGGGGTCTTATATTGAGTCTCCTTAGTGTTTTTTGACAAGGCTTTACTAGTCAGTTGCCATTTTAGGCCAAAGAAACAGCTATTGGCAAGTTTGATTTCTGCTGTTGTGTCATCAGAGTTCATAGCGAAGTCGAGTTAGACAAAGTTCCTAACCACCTCAAAGTAATAGCTGTCTATCGTGACGTTCTGTGTGTGTCCCTTCTTGTTGCAGCATGTATTTTGTTTTGCCCTCATCCACCAAATCCATTTTAGCCGCTTCTCTGATAATACTTGCAAACCCACCAGTAACAGCTCACTGCGTTCTGTCAATGTTGTCAGCATATGCAAGTTTCCACAGACAGACTGAAAGTCACATAACAGCGCATCACCCTTCTCTAAATCGTTTTTTGACACCAAGGGTCTCGGGGAGATTGTTTTCGACTTTTATGGATCAGCGAGCCTTTTCCATCGTCATTTTGCACAATCTGACAAGTTTGGCAGGGATGCAAAAACTAGACATGTCTCTGCATAGCTCGGCTCTGTAAATGCTGTCATATGCGGCCTTAAAATCGATAAATAGATGGTGAATATCGATTTCGATTTCTTGAGTTTTTTTTTTCCAGGATATGCCGTAGTGTGAATATTTGGTCGGTTGAGCGGGTCAAAAACAACACTGGTAGGGATCAATCAGATCAAAATGTAGCATTATCAAATTAGTTTTGTATACTACTAGTGTAAGCAATTTGCCCCATTTAGGAGTCACAAGTCTCAGATAGGTATTAGAAAAGGTACGAGTCTAACTAAAAATTGGCTTGTCGCACGACTAACTTTCCATTTAAAGGCGATGTGATTGTGCTGGGTCACATTGAAAGTTATGCATGTTCAATTTTGGGCTACGTTAAACTTGTTGCTACTGCCTTAGCTTTGGTTTTACGAAACTATACAACCATGCTCCTTATAGCCAACAATTCATCCAACTTGCTTGCTGATCAAATATTATATCGTCAAAATGAAAACCTGCCAAACTTGCCATCTGCTCTGTCTTAAGACATCAACCCAAAGTTCACTCAGCTATAAATACAGTAAAGTAGATGAGGTACTTTTCAAAATGTACTACACTCAAAGAAACTTAATTTTACCATCGCTGCTGATTATAATTACATTTGCCCTAGATCAACCTGCAGTTCAAAATTAAAACTTCACCATGGCCTGAAGTACCGCAATAAACTAATAAACAGAAATCCTTACGAGTCATACTCGAAATAATATGCCTGGCTTCACATTTTGTATTTGCCAGCAACGGCACTATGAAAGTAAGCACACATCAGGTGGAGTTCACAGGTGACATACTGCACTACACCACATTCACCCCCAAGTGCAAAGTCCTTAGAGTGCAACAACACTAGTTTCCTCTGTCGAACGAAAGTGCAATGGGAAAGATGTGCTTGTTGAGAGAGTCCTTAAGGTTTTGGGGTTGTCGTTGTCGCTTGTCACATCGAAACCCCCCACCGACTCTGTGTGATATCTTTTCTATCATTTAAATTAAACTTTTTGTATTCCGTTTCTATATATAGTGAGATTCGTTTGGCAGTCTCTTGTTTGCCTTCTGGTCCTTTCAACCAGTTATATCATTGTTTGAACAGCACAACAGATAAATGAGAAAAAAAAAAGAAAACAGAACCCAGAAGGGTGCAGCGAATAAATAAATAAGCAAATAACTCGGAGACCGACGACGACCAAACGCTCCAAGTTGGCCAGTGACCGTTTTCAATTTTACTCTTAGTCTTCCAGGAATAAATCTCTTTGAGTATTGTGTCAGTTTATTGTGCAGCAGGAGGAGGACTAGGTGTCCAACAGATTAAAAAACAGTTGTCCCTTGTGATGTTTGCATTGGATTTGTATAGAGAAGCTGCCATCAATTGTTGCCTCCGTCTCTCTCTTTCGTTCTCTATCTTCCAATCCAGTATAGCATAGAAGCAGCAGTTTTGGGCAAGGATGTCAGTCGAAGCTGTCTGTCTGTTGGCTGGTCTTGTTTCTATGATTTTAGTCCTTTTCCTTTTGTTATTAATTCGTTATCGAAGTTTTCCTTCATTTCGATTTTGCTTGGTGAATTTATTTCCGCTATAAGGTCCTCATCCTGGTGATGATGGTTCCGTTCTGTATGCGATGTGGTTTGGGAATAAGATGAAAAAAAATGCACAACCACAGCTCACAAAAAAGGCCAAAGCAAATTGAAAACTTTTACTGTGGATGAAGTTTAGTTGAGAAAAGATAATGATTCCCTTATTGAGTTGCCCTTAGAATACTAAGCGAGCAAGAAGGACGAGTGAGCGCAAGCGGGTGGAACATATATATAGAGGGCTAGTGTGCTATTTTTTTTTCTCTCATTGTGACGTACTTTTGTGGCATTTTTATGTCGAGTGAATTGCAAAAGAAAAATGTGTATTTCTGAATGTGAAACGATCTGTAATGTGGTTGAATGATGTGCAGGCTATATAGTTACTAACCGGCATCCTTAAGAAGGATTTCTTGCAAAATGTTGGCACCCTTGTTAATTTTAATTAAAAAGTTTTTTCTTTACATGTTCAGTTCTCTTTGTACATACAACATACATATACGTGATTATTTTCTTGCTGGAAGTTCAATTGACGTAAATGGATGTTAATTCTTGAGATGCGAGCTCCCGGTGGTAATGGGAATGACATTTTACCCTCATATTTGTATGAAGCGCTTTTGTATGGTGTTTCTCAATGTGCGATGGAAGTGAATGGACGGTTCCTTTAGAATTGCGGAAATAGTTTTCCATCGAAGATGCCGATAAGGGGAAAGCAATTTGCCTTGAATGTCGGCTTATGTCTTTTACAGACTGTTGGTTGGTGCTGATGTATGTCGGCTTGAATATACGGGTCTATGGTGGATGCTTGCAAACGTTTAAAGGTGTTTTACTTGAGCTTTAGGGAAAGATGGTCAGTGGTAAAATTGAATTAAACCTAATTTACAAAATAGAATGTACTATTTCAACTTGTAACACAGATTTACGATTACGATTCACTGACTGACTTATCAGCCCTAGAACTGGAATTTTGCACAGAACTCCCCTTTCTGATGTATACAAGAAATAAGGAAGTATATTTTTAAATTCAACCCGTAAAGGGGTAAAATAGACGTCAAAGTTGGTATGGTAGCATTTTTATGGGTTGGTGATGAAATCTCCTTTTCCAAAATCCCTTTACCAAAACCCCCTTTCCAAAATCCCCTGTGCTGAAATCCCTTACTCCAGGGGGCCTTTTTAATAACCTTACTGCATTCAGCTTGCATTTTTTCTTATGTCAATGTCAAGAGAACGTCTACAAAAAAAAAAATCGTTCATTAATAAGGTCATTTAAAAAAAAGTAAGCTTTGAGCTCAAGTAAACCTTGAGCTTTTTTTCAAGGGAATGATTCAAAATCCAGTAGCACTGAGACTCGAAGGCCCACTTTTCTTTGGTGAAGTGGTTTTCGCGTCTCTTCGCTTCGGTAATTACTTTGCAACGATTGTCGTTTTCGTTGAGGCTCGAAACCTATGGCGGCCGTGGTCAAAAATGTTAAAAAGCAGTGGAACGAATTAAAAATCAGATTTTTTTTATATTTTTGATTTTTAATATTAATACAACTACCTACATATTAGAGCTTCAGAAACAGCATAAATCAAATTATGTATTTAATAACTCCTTTGATTTATAGATTTAAGCAATTTGAGTTAATTCATTTCTCACACTCACATTTCTCACACATTTTTCACACTTCCCCCATGGTGGAACGAAGATCTCTCCAATACCAATCTGAGACCAGAGCTATTTTCAACATCTGCCACAAGCATAATTTCTGGCAGCCTTATAAGGACTGTTTAAGCATGTATAAGAAAGCAATAAAAAGACATCCAAAAAGGAGGCCTGGATGGATTACTGTCATTCGATAGAAACCCTTAAGGACTCTGCCAGGCTAAGTAAAATTCTGTTCAAGGAACACTCCAACCCTTCCTTTCTGAGAAAGCTAGATGGAGGATGGACCGAATCCTGCGCGGAGACCCTAGAGCTCCTAATAAATACCCACTTTCCTGGATGCAGCGATATTAGTACGGAACCCGAGAGGTCTCGGCAAGTACAACCTGCACTCCACAGTAATATAACTTCAATAAGTTATATTACTGTGATAAGATGGCCATCAAAGCCATCGATTCGGCTACCATATCCTCCAAACTGGTGCAGGAGTGCCGGAACGAGCTAGCCTGTCTGAGCGTACGTTTCAGGGTCACACTTCTCTGGGTTCCAGGGCATAGTGACAGAACAGGTAATGAGCGTGCGGACGAGCCAGGAAGGGCTCAGCACTCCACGCCTAGCTCTCAACGAAGGTCCACATCCCGCTAGGAGCGGTTAAGGGAAAAATACATTCACATTTTCTGCAGAAAGCCAATCTCCGATGGTCGGGATTGACAAACTGCGTCATATCAAGGAAGATGTGGCCTACCTACAACCAAAACCAGACAAATAACCTGCTAAACAGAACCCGCCCAGATATCGCCAGAATAACGGCAATAATCACGGGACACTGGCCAATTGGAGACCATGCGGCCAAACTAGGTATCCCATACAACCCTTATTGCCGCAGTTGCGGTAATACAAATGAAAAAGAAACTCTCTCTCACTTCCTCTGTAAATGTCCAGCTCTAGCGAGAGCCAGACTGCGCGCACTGAACCAACCATTCTTTGATGACCTTAGCGACATCTCGGGCAAAGGGATACAGAATCTTATCCGTTTTCTCAATTCCACAGGTTGGCTATAGGCACCGACCAGAACACATCCTTAACAATCACCACCCTAGTGCTAATTGGGTTCAAGGCTTGAACCACCACTTCTACCTACTTCGCGAAGATTTTTTTAAATTTTAAAAGTAACATCAGCTACTAAGAAATTGCAAAAGTGATTTTTATTGAACTCTTAGGAATGATTCATTATTATGGATAATTTGACGAGTACTATACTTAAAACACTTTGGAACTGCTAAAAGCCAAACATACAGTCATACATTTTTGAAACCAAGTCTAAAAACATTCTCTGCGATGTTGAAGAACTTGTTAGGGGTTGGGTACGTTTGCCTGCAATCCAAAGCCCGTTTTCCAATGCCCGTTGTCAAAAGCCCGTAAAACAAAAGACCGTAATTGTAAGATCCAACCCCTCTGCCTGTGGTCACTGTAGGATTATAAATTAGTACATACAAGCCCTTCAAAAATACAGACTTTTTGAAAATGTTCATTTACCGGCTGCTGTACTACAAGCTTTTATTTTACGGTCAACTTCAAAGCGCTGTGTTTGCATTTACGGGCTTCTGTGAATACATATCGTTCCGACTTGTTAGGCATCAAATTTTGCAAGTTATATATTTTTAATACTTCATAATTATTCTCATTTATTTTAAAAATTATATTCTATTTGATTTTACTTTATAAACATCTTTGTCCGTTTACTTTTTTACTACACTGTTACCTGAATTGTTTTACTGAATTTTGCTATTCTCTTCTTTCCATTCTATTCTAAGCAACAAGTTTGCATCCTTATATTTTTCCTTTGAGCAGAAAAATTGTACTGATCTCTTAATTCGTCCAAAAGTTATGCTTTTTACAAAAAAATATTTTTTGGAGCAAAGTGCACCGTTCGGGTCAAAAGCAAACACTCCAACCACTGCACTGCGGCCACCGCCTTTCATATGTCCCATGTCAGGCTCGTAATATGAGAGTGAGCTATAGGTTTGTTGGTTAAGTCAAACGGGGTGTGGTGGCTAGGTACTATAGAGGGCTCATCGCGATCCAATGTGCGATTTTAATTTTGCCGTCTCAATATGAATGGGAGGGTGAAAGCAGAAATGAATGTATCTACTAATGGTTAAATTGCCAAATTTTATAATCAGAATCCAGTGGACAGATATTCACATGCCGGGCATTTGTTTTCTAGTCTTTTGTACTCGGGATTACTATCCTAATGCGGAATTTGCTTGCTATAACTCTTTGAGCGACGTTAAAAAACGCTTGCTCCTTCCAACTCATCCGTCTGCACTCTTCCGTAAGTACATAAATATTCTATTACGTAGTATGGCTTCGCACTTTAAAGTGTGACCGAGTCAGTGCTACCTCCCTTGCCAAATGATAATATACATATTTCTTGACTAAGTACATGTACACATTTTCACGAAAGCCATGCTTATTTTCCAGTATCACTTAAACAATGAAATTCAATCCTCAAAACTACTCCACGTCTGTAAAATCCATCGAGGCAACTTGTCAAATGTGCCCCATAAATGTGTAATAGCTATCATATTCGATTTACCCTCTGGACATTCATTACTTCCACCGACCTCCGACCGAAAAAAAAATATTGAAGGATAACATGAACAGAAAGCCAGCCATCGAGTTGAAAAAAAAAACACAATTGTGACCAATGCTACACTTGAATGTTGTGTTGATCCAGAACTCCAACATCTACACAAGCGCTTTCTCCCACCAGAGGGAGTTTCCTCCCCATTCGCTTGACATTTCTCCGGGCTATAATCTTCTATACATATTATATTTTTATTCTCTCTCTCTCTCATTTTGCACTTATATTTTTCGTTTTCCTCTTTGTTGTGGGTGTGCTTTTTTTTTTGTATTCGCTTTCGTCAAATTTAAACGTGTAACGTGTGCAAGGATGAGGACGTACGTGTGCACCACGAAGATTCGCTATTGGGTGGGTGGTGCTGGTGACTGGTGATGCTGAATTTATCGCGTTTTCACGTCGACATTGTCATTGTCGTCCTCCTCGTCGGTCGTCGTCATCATGAAATAAGACGCGATTATGTTAATTCATTTGAAAATGTACTTTTATGGTGTGTAAATGGGTTTCTTTTCCAGTGAACACTGTATCCTATACCTTTTATGTGGAGATATACACCGCACCGACAACGATGGCAAAAGGAGCTATACACGGCATGCGAGGACGGTGGATGATTAAAATACTGTGCGAATGGTTCTCGGTATAGCATTTTTATTGCCATTTTCTGTCTTTAGTGCGGACTGTGGACCGCGTAATGGTAAACTTTGGGAAAAACAATTTATTGCTTAGATTTATCAAAGCAGAGAGGGTAGCGAGGGTGTAGAAACAATAGCACCAGAGACTCGTGTTAGATAATAACCACAGAAGCTTGTCTAAATGTTTTACCGGTGAAATAAATCTAGTGTAGGTATATGTGTGAAGTGTTATATCCTGGGTCGCCGTTTTTTTTTTTTTTTATTGTATTCTTTATCTTCCGGACGAGAAGATACATAATTTAGCTGCACAACTAGGACACATAAATATCAAAGTGAATAAGTGCGCGTACTTTGGGATCTCCATCATAATAATGAACGAGTGGATGGATTACAATTTTTGGCATCAGACTTTTGTGGTAAATGGCGGTGGGAATTCATTCAAAAATATGTTCTTCTTAAGGTAGAACATTCGCTTTATGTTGTGTGCCTCTACAAAATATACCCATTCGTTCTTTTCAAAGAAGTCAGGCTAGATATTTGCCGAAAAATAATTCACGAGAGCAATTTATGGTGCAAAAGCAAGGGTGAAGGTATAGTCAGCTATTCTGGCTGACAATGATTAACTAGCACCCTTTTGATGAGGTGAGCAGTACTTTGTTTCAAAACGACTTGCAAATCTATTACCAACCATTGTAACCCGAATTCATAACACACGAGCCCTATTGTCTTATATCTTGTATCTAAAAATAGCTTAGCTTTCAGACGGTACCTAATTAGATAATAAATTGAGTGTAGCTCCGAAAGGATCACTGTGTAGTATCGTCATCATCATCATTTTTGTGTTCTGTATATGTATATACCTGTCTATGGCTGTAAGCTTTTTCTATATGCAAAGTTATATTCTTTGTGTGCATAATAAATGAGATTTTATTTTGATTCAGATACAGGTTACCTATATAGATGTCACAGAAGTAGCTTTTATAGGTTTTTTTTTTAGATGGCTGCTTTAAAAAAAATAAAGGGCGATAAAAATTGGAGGCAAACGTCTTTCTATAACCTCCACAGGAAGGTATATTCACTTTGACATTACATTTGTAACGCCAAGAAGGAGGCGCCGCCGGTAACCCCATAAAGTTAACATATTCTGAATCGACTTAGCCATGTCCATATGTCTGTCTGTTCTTTTTACCGTCGCACAGTGGGGCAAAATGGCGAAAAGTTGGTATTAAATCAACCAACAGGGCTAGGAACTTGAAATTTGGCACAAATCCTACTGATACCACTGTTAATACATAGTCAAAGTTTCTAATGACCACGCCCATTTCTAAGGTTACCACCCATACAAAATTTATTAGTTTTCAAAATGTCGCGAAAACGGTTCGAACGATTTTAATAAAACTTTTCGTGTATTATGTCCTTAGTGATTGTAATACAACTGCATTTATAAAGATTTAAAAAAAAAAAAAATAAAAATTATAGGGCTCCCATTTTTGAATTTTTTTTATTATTGTTTTTTATTATTATCATTAATATTTTTCTTTTATTTTATTTTATTACTCATTATTATAATTATTATTATTATTATTCGGCCTAAGAAGTGCCAATAATACAATCATTTTGACAAAAAATGTCTATTTTTAGAAAGTGACGTCATCAACAAAAATGTTCACTACACACAGGGGAGCAAATTGTAGCAAGAAAACTTTACATATTCTGAAAGTAGACAAAACACTTAACAAAATGACGTAAACTTGTTGGCGTTTCACGGCTAACACAACTAAACGCTTAAGGGTTTCAGAGAAATACAAAAACGAATTTTTTTGTACTTTTTTTTCATATTCAACTACGAATTAAAATTACAAGAATTTAATTTTTATCAAAAACAAAACATACAAAGACGCACCTGAGCTTACTTATTCCATTGCAATTTAATTTATATTGCACTCGACGAAAAACGTGAACTTCTCTTTATTTATGACGATCTGCAGAAGATCACGTGATGGAAATAAACTTTATCACTCTCATTTCTAATTCTCTATCTTATTTCGAAGAGAAATAAAACGGTTATTTAAGACAAAGTTTAACTTCATAATTTGATTAAATGCCAGCTTTTTTGAGTTCTGCCCCATTGTGCGTCGTCAGGTTGGTATTGAAAACATGGCCAAGCCGCCGTTTCTGGTACCTCCCATACAAATCCAATATTAGACCCATGTGTGGTGTACGTACTAATAATTGATGTACCTTACATTTTGGGTTCTTCTCAGGTGGTCTTTTATTTGACAGTAGATTTGTTTTGAAACATTAGCTATTATGAAGGACGTCAAAAACGCCTGGGCTGCTCCATCAAACTCTTCCACAAGTTATACCTACTCACCAACTCCTTATCGGTTCATCAGTATCGTGAAGGTCGACGAGCTGAGACGTACAAACTTTGACAAATCATATTTAAGGCACATTAACCCCATTCTGACAGTAAAAAGGGCTTATTTGGAATATTACCGGGACACTGTCTTCTAAGGAAAAATGACAAAGGACTTAAAACCGTCAGATATGAATATTTGCAGAGTCTGCGGTGACCTACAAGCTAAAGATAACATAATACATTGTTAAAAAATGAATATCTGGGGCGTGTACCACAAAACTACAAGTCTTGTACAAGAGGCGAATTTTAACAATTAACAATAGTTTCTGTACCACAAAACTACATGTCAATTTAACAATTAACAATTGTACAAGCAAACCTTAACAATTGGGAATTACTAAATTTCCCCACTTTCTGTACCACAAAGCTACAAGTGTAGAAAAAGTTTTGCAGAGGATTGTTATAAACTTGCGAAAATTTAACGTGTGAGTTGAAATTTGTTAAGCCGTTACAAGTCAGGTTTTATGTGATTGTAAGTAGAAATGCGAAGCATTTGTCTTCATAAAATATTAACTATATTCATCCAGTCCTATTATAGCATAAATTTTGAAAGGAAAACTTTATTTCCACGAGTTAATCGAGAAAGGGGGGGAAACATATTGCTTTTAATGCACATTAGTGTGCCCAGCTCAGTGACTATAATTTAAACATTTTTTTTTTATTTCGATCGGATAGAATTGATAAAAATGATTAAGTTTATAGATATAGATATCGTATACCTCGCATAAAAAATAATAAATACAAATATAAAATTATTTTTGAAACTAGCGAAACTGGCAAAAATTGTTTGTCTAAATCCTTTTCGTTTCCAAGCGTGTGGTTGAGTATTTTGTAAATTTATGTCACCAACAATAACAACAAATTTTATTTATGATTATAGGTTAGGTTAGGTTAAAAAGGGGTATGAGATGTCTCATACAACACTAGGCACCATATGAAGAATTTATGATTATGATTTCAGCTAAGATTATTTGCCTGCGCATAGTCTATCCGTTACGGAAGCACTTGTACAAATGACTTGTACAAAGAAGGGAAATGTTGATATTTAACAAGTGAAGCGTTTTTCTTTTGTGGTACAGAAATTATAGTTACTTGTTAAATCGGCATTGTTAACAAGTGCCTGTAAAATTGTTAAATTGTTGTTTTGTGGTACAGGCCCCTGGTTGGCACAACAGTTATGGAAAGCAACCCTAGGTCTAGCTACTCACAAGTATTCGCTTTGTGTCAATTTTTATTTTTTGCAATGAATGGAACGGACCTAGAAATTTATGCCGAGTTCGAACTTCTTGTTTTACTCTCAGATGTTTGTTAGACGTTCGCGATAGGTGTTGCAACTTAAGATCATTTGTAGTTTTTCCGGAGATCGAACGTGATACCGTGCGCCGCTCCCAGCACACTAACTGCTGAGACACCAGACACTAGGCCAACTTGTTATGTGGCAATTCAACCTCAGGATGATTTTTTCTTTAAATTGCTTCTCTAAGAAAAATCATAGCGAACATCATCTTCCATTCCATAAACAGAATGTTTAACACGCCGCAGCTATTAACTATATTTGCTTACACTCTATCTTTCGCTGTAATCTATTATTAAATACAACTTTTGCTCTCCTCAACCTTTCCAAAAATCCATATGACGGTACTGCTTAAGCTTAGCCGTTTTAATCGCTCTTTTTATGAGTCTCTTCTCAAACTAAAATACTGTCCAGCAAAATATAACCCCATGCTTTGAACTGAACGTTTTCAAGTCCTAAAAACAAATTTTTTATACAATTTTAACAATTTTACTTGCAGCTTTGTGCTTCACTAAATAAGAAATTTGGTTTTTAAAATCTAAAATCTACTTAAAATACAAAACTTAGACATTAAAACAATATATCTACAGGAAATGTAAGTAAAATGTGCGGCACAATCCGTAATTGACAACAATTTATTATTTAACAGTCTTCTCTTAATTATAATGGTCAAACATCTCCTCTTCTTCAGCATTTCTTCAAACCTTTTGTAAATAAAATGGTGACGGGAGTAAATTATCTTTAAAATTATTTATCTAATTGACATAAGAGCTTTTTGGTTTCTGTTAAAACAAAAATACTTTTCCAGCTTGCATAAATATATTTTACTTATATATATTTCAAGAAAACTAACATAAAATTTATATTTTTTTTTTTAACTTACAGTGTCTCTTCTACCCTCCAGCAGTGGAAGCAGCAATCCACCAGTGGAACATACTTAAATGCACATGCACAATCTGAAATAAAAATAATAAAAAAAAGTATTTAACTATCTGTTGTCCTTCCGCTAAGGAATTTTCAAAGCCAAGAATTGTTAAACTCTAAAAATTTTGTTAAATACCATTTTATATACTATTTAGGGAACACATTTACTCCTTATATATCTACATACATTATTATTTACTCTACATAAAAGAAATTATAATTCTTCTATACAAATTAAATAATTCAGGAATGTGCTCAATAAGTTGTGTATGTTAACAACTAAAAACAACAAACAACAGATACAAATTGTATTTCTATTGTATTTCGAAGGCCACTGTCTAACAATAAATCAACGTAGAACGTAGTCCTTTATTGTGCCTTACAAATTGTGACTTAAATTTTGTTCCATTGTTTGTCTGCACAAAAACAAGTTAACACAAAAAAAATATTATCAAAATCACTTGTTGCTTCATTTGTTTTCTGACATTTTTCTTGTGATGTTGTCTTAATTTTTTTTTTTAATTTACATCCTATGTAAATCGTTATAGACACGTTCATAATATACAAAAAAAATATTAATTCTTATTTTGCATTTTTTCAATTTAAATTTTTGTTATTTTAATTTCTTGCATTATTATTTTAACTGGTGAAGTTTTTTTTTTGTTTTCTTTTGGAGTGTATTTAAAAAAGAGTACTATTAATTATTAAAAAAAAAAAAAAACAATATATTTAATAAATCATAAATATGATGTTGTGTATCTATCTGTACTGTAATACATTGGATTCAAATAAATAATTTATTTGTATAAAAAAATATCATATGCTGGTGGTTATTTTAATTAAAAAAAAAAACGTCCAAAAAACATTTTATTGTAACAGATAAGTAGGTATCGAGGAATTTAAATGGAAGTGAAAAGAGCTACTAGTAAAAAGCTGATTGAAAAACAAAAGGAGGGGTATTATGTAGTGGTAGAGAAAAGAGAAATTGTTAATTTTTACTTGCTAATGCTGGGTTTCAACCTGTCGATTTGAAATTGACAATTGATGTATTTTTATGCCAATTAAAAATTTGGCAAGTGGAAATAGCGAAAAATTGCTTCTCAATGAATTGACTAACAGCGTTTGTCAATAACTGACAAAGAAACCACTGGACAAGTGGAAATAGCTGAATTGTCAAACAAAATGTCACTTTGTCTATAATTGACAGTGAAAATGAATTGGCATCGAGTTCACTGGTTGGTCAATCAACAGACAAACGTTTTTTTGCCAATAATTGGCATAAGTATGGAAATGAACTGACGGTGGTTTCGTTCTTAAACACGAGAGCTGTCAAACTTTGTCAATCAACCGACATGTGGAAACCCACCTTAAAAATATGTACTATGTACAAGGTGGCGCCAACTGGGAAAACATTCCGCTTAGCAACTCGACTCGAACAGACTGGAACCATGCAGGGCGTGGGCGCCACCGGACTGGTCGTCCGGCCGAAAATATTGCGGCCGTGGCTGCCGATGTCGCTGATAACGAAGAAACATCAACCAGACGACTTGTCACGCAATTGGACATCACCAGACGGATTTTAGTGAAATACTTACACATGTACCCTTAAAAGGTGCAAACAGTGCATGTCAATTACTGTCAATCTCAACAACGAAGAAGACGATCTTGTGTGGAAAATCATTAGGTAGCATGATATACGACTTCTTAGTTCTTAGTACTGCCGGAATTGGATAATCGGGACTTGGTGAATATGTGGTTTCAACAACTCACACACAGCTCGAGCCACAATGGATATTCGGCCCTGTCATAGTATCCGTTCGGAGAGTAATTTTCTCCGCAACGCAAATCCAGTCGGATACTGAATTTACGTTCAGTATCCGTTTTTCGAACATGCATCAACGCATTTTGTTCACTAAAATCTTTCCGCGATGAGCAGATATCGGAGATCATCGGAGAGAAATTGACGTGTGGCTGTCAAAACCAGGTGCAAAAAACGCAACCCATCGCAATGAAACGTAGACTGCCGGTGTGCGCTACATTTTGTCGGAGAAATGTTCCGAACAGCTTATCGAAACGATTACCATGAAGCAAAATGCTCCGATTCGTACAAAATCGGAGCGTTTCTATTGAAACGGACTCCATGATAGAGCTGATTGTGAAGGAAGCGTTTGTAGGTCGCGTAATCTCCCGTTTTGGCGATTTGGCATGGCCAGGAACATCGCCCGATTTAACCATCCCAGACTTCTTTCTTTGGTCGCGAGTTTATGCCGCCAAGCCTCAGACAATCGCAGCCTTTAAGGAGAATATTCGACAGGAATGCGAACCAACAATCTTTGCGAAAAGTCATGGAAAATGCGTTAAAACGGACACAAATGTGTACCTATCACTCGAAATAAAAATAACCGTTTGAGATTAATAGACTTCTACACCGTTTGGCTGATCCATTTGGATCACCATGAAATAGTTGATAGATATGGTCAACGGTGAACACCAAAATAACAAGCTAACGCTGGTTTGCAGTGCTTATACTACTAGTCACTGCGAGTGCGAAAGTTCGGGAAACGATAACGTTTAGCGTGGAAGGCCATTCATAATCATGAAGTAGTTCTCAACCGTTTATTGAGTATCTGGGAGTGATTATTGACTCTCCGTCTCCGCCTCCATTAAGACTCAAATATCATCATCTAGACTCGTAGAATATATATGCAAAAATCCTCAAAAAGTGAGCAGTGGAGGATTGAACCTTGCCTGGCCAGCTCGTCAGCCTGTTCGTTTTCATAAACGTTGCTACGGCCTGATGGAACCCACATCAGGGTAACTCGGCCTGAACTGATCAAGCGATGCCAGCTCCTCTCGACATGCTAATACTAATTTTGAGGTTATTGGCTGAGGCGATAGCCTTGATCGCAGCTTGTGTAAATTTTTAAGTTCGAGTCCCTGTTCACCGGTCCGTCCTGCCAGTTTAGTCTTGAAGGGAATTCTACTTCAAAGTGTTTTTTTAAAAGTGGTACTAGCTCTCTTGATAAAGAGGGCAGAATATTGCTATGTCTGTAAGGTCTCGCATACCAGCACCCCGACCCGACTCTCTGAGTCTGATCGCTATGTGTTGTGATGTTTGTGATATGAAGGTCTAAAGGTAAAAGATGCACAAGGACTGTGAGGGCGTCTGACGCCGTTGACCGCACAGCGCCTGTGGTGCCTATGCATGCCGTTCTTTGGACTCTGTTGAGCTTGGTTAAGTTATAGGCTTTACCGAGAGCCGGTCACCAAACTATTGACCCTATTGATAGATACGTTAATTTTTGCCGACTATTTTATCGTAGGTATACCCTCCCCTGTTTTAAGCTATGATTACACGGCTATTTTTTTGAGTCATTTAAATGGCGCTGTGACGTCAGGAAAAAATGTCGCATTAGAGCGACATTTAAGCTACGATTCGTCATTGAAAAAATGGCGATCACACGAAATGCCTATCATTGTCATTTGTGTCCGAAAATCAAATGACGGACACTGCGAGTCATTTAGAATTTTCTGTTGGGATGCGTCATTGAAGAGCGATCACACGGCCATTTTTTTCCGCCATTTAAATGGCACTTAATTCATGACATTTGGTGCGCCATTTTCCTAGTCATTTAAATGACGCTGCCAAAAATAGCGATCACACACAGCGACACTTAAATGACTGCTTTTTGACGGGATTTTTACGTCAAAGCGCCATTTAAATGACTCGAAAAAATGGCCGTGTAATCGTAGCTTAATGATGATGTCCCATAATAAATTCGGAAATACAATTTTGTAATTGCTCTTGTCGATACTCGGTGCTCCATCATCCCTTTACCTTCCCGAGCGAGCAAATCAAGAGGGATTCTATGAAATATCTAATGTGTTCGGAACTTTAGAAATATTGATCAAGCAATACCTCAGCATTCTAAATGGTAGGTAGCATTCCCAAGTAGCTTTACGTGTACCTACCTACATACTGTACAGGATGTCCACTGTCCAGTATGCAGAAGTAAGTAATAAAACGTTAACATTTCTAGCCAGCTTCTATAAACGGGCAGAGACATTTATTGTATTTTTCAAGCCATAGTCTTTAGAATTTCAGCAGTCAATTAAAATTCTTGATTTGAAATGTACCTCCTCATACAAAGTAAAGATAAATTAAGATCTCCCTTAGGAATCAAAGATATAGGTAGTAAGTTTATGTAAGCAGAACAGGCAATTAAGGACACAATAGGTTTAGGTACATATTATACTTGTAGATAAAGTTTTATAGTGAATTTCATTGTCAAGCTTAAACAAAGAAATAATGAGCACTACATACCCACAGATAGGATCAAAGAAACCAAACATTATTTTGCATAAGTTATAGAAAATTGAAGGCGCTATCTGATCTCTTTATACCTACTATGTCATAGAGGTCTCAATTCATAAGTCCCTTATAGCCAATTTCCATTCCTGATAGGGACATGAGAAAATAATTTGGATAGTAATCTTCAATTAAAAGTCATTTTCTCCCCAAAGGTTCAGTTCAAGAAGTTCAGAAAAAAAAAAACTTAATTAACGAACCCTTCCATAATTAACTAAAAATGAGAGACGTCCTTGGCAAAATTCCCTGAAGATGCCCGCCCCCCCTTTTAAAAATAAATCTACACTTCACTCCACCTCCACCCACGCGTCGTGCTGTCAGAAATGCCATTTTAAAACATTTACAAGCGCACACATAAGGCCAGCGCCATTAGCATACATTTAACTAAACCAACTTGCCTTATTCTTTCTGCTTGCCCCGCAGCCACTTTACAATGACACACATGACAACGGAATGCGGGACAAGAGCTCGATCCCAAAGTGGTTCATGAGGTTTCGTTGGGTCGCACACATGTGTTTGCCTTTTTTGTTGTTTCTTTTTGTTCAGTGTCGTTGTCGTCCTTTTTGTTAGGTTTTTATGTTTCCAATTAAAATAGAAGAGCTTCGCCAGAGTGGGGGTCAACAACAACACTAGCCTACATTTTTACAAGGACATACCCGCTTAACCATGCGAGCAGCATCATCATCACTATACAGTCGGGGTTCTTCACATTGCCACTAGTCATGTTAGAATTGTTATAGCGCGCACACATTCAGGCGTCCCGTCGGAACTTGGAAGCCTACTACCGAAAGTACCTACGTCGCCGTCGGTCGACCTCTATCCTGATTCTCGCAGAGTATACTGAAACTGGAATGTCCCTGAAACATTCATTACGCTTAGTCACCTAATTTAAATTTATTCCGCTAGCATTGCGCCAACTAAAGCGCAAAGCTCATTCTCTGGGGGTTCACTTCAGCATCGCATCGCTCCGGGACTGTAAATGTTTCTGTTTCGTTGATCCTGACAGTTTTTTTTTTCCATACCGTATGCTGGGGCGGGAAGGTTGTAAAGTTAATAGACTTTGGCCTTCTTGATATGGAGCGAAGGCAAAGCATTTTCCCATCCACTTATGCGCGTCCTTTTCCTAGCCGTAATTTGTTGCTTTTGTTGTTGCTGTGACACTTGTTTTATGTTTTACAATGTGCATCCTATACTCTGCCTTGGTACTTCAGTCTCCCCGCATTCCAAAATGGAAACGTAATGAAATTGGTTTTGGGGGTCACCTTTAAGCGAGCCTCTGTTGCACACTATCTACTGCTGTTGAGTAATTCAGGTCCTTCGAGCCGGGTGCGAATGGTAATTGGAGAACGATACTAAATGGAGCAAAGTGTACTAAACCGATTTCGAATTGTGCCACCGTGTGCAGAAAATACTGAAAAAGAAACGAACACAACACCGTAGGTTGGATGAGCAAACAACTACAATATCGCTTTGGCAGGCAAACAGGAAACGGATTTAATTGAGAGCCAGCACTAGGGTCTAGGGACGCGATGCGGCAGTTCGGGCATAGACATAGTCAATGTGGGTGTTCGAGCTCAGATTAGATGCTTAAAGAGATATTAATTAAATTTTAAAATTAGATTTTTCCTTCTCCTATGCTGTTGTCGTTGCTGTTGGTTTGCTGTTCTGTTCCGTGAATATAGGGGTGGGAGGTCTTCGCTCCATCTTCCAGCTTAACGACTTCGGCTTTGGAGAATTTCATTTTCCCATTCGGATGATAGGACAATGGGAAACTAAATCCCAAACGTTGGATCCCCCATTCAAGTGGAAATTGAAAGAAAACATGAAGTGAGAAACTTAATCTGTGTGTGGTGGTGGTAGGTTGGGTCTGGGTGTATGCAGGGTTTATAGCTGAAAGCCACTTTCTTTCACGTATATCCATTATAATGATGAAACAGTTCCTAGCTAGCTATATTTTCGAAAGAAAAATAGTTTCGTTGCTTTTAAGTTTCGAATACCGGGCGTGGAAGTGCTGTTAGATTTTATTTCCCAGCAGATGAAGTGTGTGTGTGTGTGGTGTTGAATTATTTTTATTAAAGATACTTTTTGTTTTCGAGGGGATGAGTGTTTTCGGAAGAGCTTGATGAGGGATGAGGTTATGATTCAATCGCCTGTGGCATTTTTTCAACAAAACGAACAAGTAAGGTATTTAGAAAGGGACCCTTATAATCTGCTGAAAGTATTAATGAAATATTAAGGAATCTTAAAATTAACATTTTTCGAGTGTATGGATATTCAGAAACTAAAATATGGAGTTGAGTGGAGCCAATAGCCTTGGATTGGTGTTGGTATTATGTAGTAGGTTCTTAACATAATCAATGTAGGTATAGGTAAGTACATGAAGCTGAACCTGGCACTACCCACAGTAGAGTCGTTGTCATTGTCGTCATTTAATTACTGAGTGGGACTTTCAATGTTCAATAACCAGGAATAAATTGAAAAAAAATATTTTCCTTGTTCATGAATGGGAAGCAGTTGTATAGGTATATGTACTTCTAATTTCTGTAGACCCTTTGCAGCCGATATTTATTTTTACTAGACTTGTGCAATGCGAAATTGAAGGCGAATTTACAAAATCGCCATGAGCACAGGAGAAAGCAAACACTCATTTCTTCGGCTGTTGAAGTGTCTGATGCACTTAAGTCAGGAGTTGGCCCCTTAGAAAGTATAGTCCTAATACCAACGGAGGTAGGGGGTAAGTATAGACAAGAACCAGGCCATATTGACGGGAATAAAGCTTTTTAGAGGTACCTAGCCTACACCTATTATGGCGGATGCAAAGTAGGTACAACATAATATTCATTATTTGGGGAAGAATTGAAGAGACATAGGTACTATTTAATACCGACCGAAATGACAAACTTTCTTGTAACAATTATCTTTACGATGTTTTTTTTAGACTTTCGCAATGTATGAAGTGCTAGTTTCTATTTGCTTTCACGGAGTCGAACCTGAGACATCTCGCTCTCGGTCAGTGATCAGGCGCATTCACCACTGAGGTAGTTTTCACAGAAATCGGGGACAATTCCTCCGCTTCTCAGTTACTAACTGAATCGGGTTGATAGTTCTAACAACTTAAGAGTGTAAACGCCTAGTCGACTTTTTGATCGCCAGGATAGTACGCAGGCGCTATACGATGACTATTCCTTTTAAATTATTCGTCCTGGAAATATTTACCAAACAACAGAGACATTTTATTGCCGGCTCAATAGAATCAATAAATAGCTGTAATAGCTAAACTTTGCTTCTAAGTCAGGTAACGAAATTTATCTATCATCTTCTGTGCGACTTATAGCCTCCTATCAATCCTATAAAGCACATAGTAAACTATCAAACATCTAGGTAGCTAAAAACTGGAACAATGACTAAGTATTAGTTGAGACGTTGAGAGGTCAGAGGAAATCGTATAGCTAGCTATTGGGATTTAAACACTCTTCCATCTTAGGAAATTGAGTTCATGCTAGCGGGATGGACCGAACACAGCGTCCCCACGAGTCGGAATTGTGTCAGACTTTTCGGAGGACTTTTCAGTTAGACATCTTGTCGGTCATATTTTTATATCTTTGGTAGGGCGAATTGTTCTAGGTATGACATTTCAGTTCACAACAATCTCGTCAACGATGAAACAAGTGAAGGCTATTTTTGCTTTCAAAGCATTAAAATAATGACCTAGACCAGGAGTTCCCTAACTGTGCGTCGCGACGCCCTGGGGCGTCGCAAGACGATACGGACAGGTCGCCTGCACACGACGTTCCATTAGCTTGAGTTCGATTTGAAAAAAAATGTATCCATAAAAAGCTGTTTGGTGCGCATTTTGGACTGGCGGTGGCGTTATTGCTTCGTACTTTTTCATGACGTTGGTAAGGCCAATACCATCAACGGCGAGTACTACAGAACGATGCTGCTAACATGATTATGGTTCCAGCCAGAGGTGGCTATGTGTCACTCAGCTGCAGGGAATGGTTATCTGATCTCTATCAGAGGTGACGTGAATTGGCCACCTAGATCGTGCGATTTAACATCGCTAAATTTTTCTTGTGGCGTTGCCTTAAGTCGCAGCTCAATGCGAATAAACCGCAATCGTCCGATGTCCTTAAACCCAACATAACCAATGCCATCGCTCAAATTAAGCCGGATCTATGCGGCAGATTTGACCACTCGGATCCGTGACAACGTAAGCTGCAGCGGACATTTGGGCCTGGTGTTATATTCCATACAATAATGGCATACACGGGATTCGTTAATACCTTGCACACAGCTTGTTTTATTCCATTTAAATGTTGACCAATCCTCATTGAAAACCCCTTTAGTGAATCTTCAGTAAGCTCAGCTTATATTCACATATCTGTGCTTTGTTTCGTTGTGTGCTTTTAGAAGGGCAGGGCGTCGCAAAAATATTATAACCTGTATAGGGAGTCGCAGTATGGAAAAGTTTGGGAACCCCTGACCTAGACAATTTAGAAAACCATGTTAGCCAAAAATACGAATAAGAATAAGGAAAAGATTTTGGGTGAATCCCTTTCATCAGAAACGGCAGCTACACGAATTGAAATCGCATATACCTATCATCAAAACAAATAAATTTTTGTGTCAAACGTTTAAATGTCAAATTTCAGTTAGGCAGGGTTTATGTCTGCAAAGAAGGCAGGAAAATAAACTCAGACTAAAATGTACAGATATATAACGTATCTACAAAATCGCAGGCTACATCAGACATATGTACTGATGCCATGACTTGAGTCGACTGAAATTATGCCTCGTGGACAGGGTTACCTCCGAAAAATTTTGTAAAGTGTCCAAAAAGGTGCCCGCGAGGTAAAAAAGTGTCCTATACAAACTAATATTCAAACAAAACGACATTAGAAAGAAAATTATGTCTGATTATCTGATTCTAGTTTGACTATGTTGGCCATTTTGAAGACTTAAAATGCTTTAGTAAGATTTAGATGATTTAGTTCCTCGAACACGAACGGGCTAATATGTATTAAATCAGTACGTATATCCATGGAGAACAACTTGAAGACCTTCGCTATGTGTGCTAACAAAGAACATTTAGGAATTCAAATACAAAGATACAAATCATGTCAAAGATGAGATAATTTGTTGAAAAAATTATATGGTTATTAGGATTACAAAAGTTCCTACATTTCAAAAAGGTGTCCAAAATCGAATATTTTTAAAAAGAGGTGTCCTGGTGTCCGAGTGTTCGAAAAGGTGT
The DNA here is from genome assembly GCA_949372485.1 of Cheilosia soror. Classification (NCBI taxonomy): domain Eukaryota; kingdom Metazoa; phylum Arthropoda; class Insecta; order Diptera; family Syrphidae; genus Cheilosia; species Cheilosia soror. Next base: position 60,376,906 of record OX443564.1, read on the forward strand.
CTAATTGACACTAAGGTGTCCCAAAGGTAACCCTGCTCGTGGAGACTGGGTGGGTGTTGGAGAAGCTTGAGAGTAGGACGGCGCCTGCTGTAGCTACTCTTGGTTTTTTTTGTCGAGGAAGGTCAAAATATTTCATAAACAAAAATGAGTCCCTATAGTTTGTATGCAGTATCCATCCTCGTCTTTTAAAACCATAGAAGTACATATTTAAAAAAAAATAAAAATATATGTGCACGAATTAGTCGAGCCGCACGTTACTTGCTCCTTTGTAAATGGGTGGGCCATTTATATATACAGTGAACTCCCTCTTAATGGACACCCCTCTTATGTCGACAATTCTCTTAAGCGGACAATATGTAGTGTGATGGTTGGATGGTATGGTTTTGTTTGAGTTTTTTTCCTCTTAAGTGGACGATTCTATTAAGCGGACATGGACAGTGTTTTCACTTACATTTGGTAAAAATATTCTCTTAAATGGACGATTTGAGCAATTCACATGAGAAAGCGATTTTTTTTTTCTACGTTCGTTGTTTTTTTCGCCTCTGTATGCAAGATTATTGCTTATGTAAGTTAATCACTACACCGAAATAATTAATAAAAAAAATCTTTTCTAGAGCAGTTTGCTCTGACCTTTATTGAGTTTACTTCTTAACTAACTACAATCAATAATTTTATATTCGATTTTACCTCGGTACTTTGCATTCCTAAGGTATTGAATTGAATTGCAACATGAATTTCTGTGGAAATTCGCTGTATCGAGGCAGACGCTTTGTCAGCATTTCCGTTGCTCGTGTTGATGTTAACTCTTCCCCTCTAAAAAACGATCGTCATCGGTCGTCAGAAGTATGGTAGGTTGTTGAACTTTGGGCTGCTTGGATATTGGAGATAGTTGACCTCAGGAACGGAAAGTCTATCGATGATTGTTACTGGTCCATTCGTCTTTGTTGTCGGTTGTTCAATTATGATTTCTGTGTTGTTTCTTCTTGGCAAGATTTTGCATATGATCGCTATTGTAATAAGTAGTCCTAGTACGGAGATGAGGGAATATGTTGTTACTCGTTGATTATCGTTTTCTGTTTGTAGAAGGTGGATCTTATTGGTATTGTTAATATGGAGATCCTTCATCATTTCTAGTGAGAGTAATTCACGGTATTCGTTTTCCTTGGGACTGGTTTGCAATATTGCCGGAAGTGGTTTAATCATTGAGGCTTCTTTGGAGATGTATTGGATTCCGTTCAAAGTGATGGTCATGTTATGGAATTTTACCAAGAATGTTCCATTTAGGTTGTGTGTTGTGTTATCAAATTCAAGGGTGCCGATGAATTGGTTCAATAGCATTATGCCCGTTGATATTTCATCTATGGTCGGAATATGATGATTATTTATTTTGTTGCAAGTAGCTGGTAGACTTTTTAATAAATTAGGAATGCAAGTATCGTTTGTAATATTGACAATATTTTTTGAGTTACAAATGGATAGATTGTTAAAAGTTTTACATTTGTTTGTTGTTCCATATAATTTTTCATTATTTCTTAAAATTACCTCGTACAATGTTTCTGTTACAATGTTTTTCTTTTTAATTGGCTTTATTAACAAATTTTCGTAAATTTCATTCGTTGTTAAGGGAATGTTTATTATGTAGAGGATTGACGTACTATTGCTTAAAACTTTTATATCTGCAAAGTCTAGGGCTTCTTCTATTGTTGTGTAGGGTAATTTTTGTTCATTAAATACTTTGGTGGCTAATTCTATTTCATTTTTTGACAATATAAAAGAGTTTATTGTACCTAGTTTAGCCCAATGAATGGCATAGTTAATATTCTCTAGTTCTTCTTTTACAATTTTGATTTTATATTTGAGATTTGATATAATTTCATAATTTATTTTATTATTATTTTTAAGTAAGTTTTGGATTTCATTCTGGATTCTCGTAATATTGTTTATTCGTTCGTTATACAATTCATTAATAATAACCTGTTTATTGTTGTTTTTTAGAACATCTGTAATTTTTTCTTTTATTGTAACAAAGTCATCGTGGTCTGGGTTGCCAGCAATCCATTTCCAACCTTTGCCTATAAAGTCTAGAGAACGTTTCGCTATTCTGGGTTGTAAGTTATGTAAAAGATTACGGATTTGTTGAATTTCATGTGATATTAAGGGAAAAAGGATTTGACTTTGGGTTGTTTCGAGATTAAGGACTGGTGATATGTCGGAAAGGAATTGCTCATATTGTTTAAGATTAATGCTATGTATTAACTTGAAATGTCCATCTTGAATTTTTGTTTGCCCTGTATGTAGGGAGACAATTTGGGAGTTTGAGAAATCCATGATCTGGATCTCCGCTCGACCAAAATAGATGGTGCATCTGAAAGAGAATTAGTTTCTTATATTACTTTTATGGACTATTTTTCCGGATTCTGTTACTATTGTAGAGTTTCTATTTTCCTTAATGATTTCTTGTCTATACCTATTTGTTAATTTTGAACCTAACCGTTTGTTGTTTTTTACATAAATGACCTGTCCTATCTGATAGTCCTTCTGCGGTTTTCTTTTTTTATTATGATATTTAATATCTTTTTCCTGTTTTGCTTTAATTTTCTCGATGTTAATTAAACGTGTCTTTTCAAATTGTTCCGGGTTTAGTCTGGGTATTCGCCCATAGTAAAGTTCTATGGGCTTTTTACCTGTAGTTGAATGGATAGTAAAATTGTACTCGTTAACGGCTCGCTGTAACAGTTCTTTGAAAGACCGTGAAGGTCCTTCCGATTTGAGACATCTCATAATCTCAGATAGGGTGGAGTGAAAGCGTTCGACTTGGCCGTTCACTTCACTTTTGTATGGTGGTGTTTTGAAAATTTTGATTTGGAGGTCATCTTCTAACATTGAGGTTATCGAGGCTGAGTTAAGAGCCTTTTCGTTGTCTATAACAACGACTTCGGGGACACAAAAGTAGAACAAGATATCACGTAAAGGTTCCTTGATATCTTCGATTGAACGGGATGATATTATTTTAGCCTGTGCGAATTTCGTGAACTTATCGACGGCGGTCAACACGAGGTATTTTTCCGTAGAAAATATGTCTATATGGAGGATGTTACCAGGATAGCTAGGGATCGGTGTGTGATTCAAATGTGGTTTGTTAGGATGCCTGTCATATTTATTCTCCTTGCATGTTACGCATCGGTTAACTAGTGTTCTAATTTTTGAGGACATTTTAGGGAAGTAATAGTTTTCCAACAGTTGAATCCTGTTTTCTTCGGCGTTACGATGTGCTCTTCGATGTATCTTCAGAATTTTTTCTTCTTGCTCTATTTGGCCGGTTATGTCTTCAACAAATTTTTGGGTGAATCGAATACGATAATCTTTAAAATGTAACGGATAAATTTCTTGTACTCGTCCCATCGTCATTTCGTCTGTTAGAAGTCCGTTAATAGTATTTGGATTAAGGTATCTCTTGAAAATGTTAATGATGTCGTTTGTTGAGTAGTCTTGGCGTATCAGAATATGTCTTGTATAGTTGTCAAAGGGGTTCTGGATTTGATAGCTATTTTCATTTCCTATCTTGAGTAAAAGTTGATTTCGAAAAACGTTTATAGGGATTTCTACAGATGGAATTAGGTTTTGCGCTGAACTGTCAGCACTGTGTTCTGTAGGGGTCATTGAGTGTATTTCAGTTTTTGGGGGTCTCGAGAGAGAGTCAGCAACCACATTTTCCTTACCTGGTTTATATTTTAGCTCATAATTATACTCCTCCAATATGGCTTTCCACCTTTTCATTTTGGAGTTTGTATTTTTGTTACTTAGAGCATAGGTAAGTGGTTGGTGGTCTGTGAAAATGTTGACTTTCCGGGATCCGTAAAGGAAGTTTCTCAAAGAATTGAGGGACCAAATAATCGCCAGCATTTCTTTTTCGTTCGTGGCATAACCTTCTTCTGTTTTGCTTAAGGTTCTGGAGAGAAATGTGATTGGCTTATCATCCTGTGAGAGGACTGCTCCAATGGCGTAGTCGGAAGCGTCAGTTGTTAATTGAAAGCTTTTGTCAAAGTCTGGATATTGAAGAATAACTTCTTCGGAGGCGAGAGAGTTTTTTAATTTGTGGAATGCTTCGATGGCATCTTGATTCAACTGAATAAGTTTTTTCTTTGACATATTTGCGGACACATGTCCATCTTCCCCTCTTAAAAGGGATGTCAGTGGTTTTGCCAACTTTGAGTAATCTCGTATAAAGCGGCGGTAATACCCTGACATTCCGAGAAAGGATCGAAGTTCTTTTAGGTTTTCAGGAATAGGTCGATCAACTATAGCTTGTACCTTTTTTGGATTGGTTTTTATTCCGAATCTTCCAATAATAAACCCTAAAAATTCTACTTCTTTCTGGAAAAATTCGCATTTATCGAGCTGAATTTTCATATTTGCTTTTTCTAAGGTGTGAAATACTTTTTCCAGATTTGAGAAATGTTCGGTTTCGTCTTTCCCAAAGATGACAATGTCATCAATGTAAACATAGCAACATTTTCCAATGAGGTCTCTTAGAATGTCATCTAGCGTTCTCTGGAAAATGGAGGGGGCGTTCTTTAGCCCAAATGGAAGACGAGTAAATTCGAACTTGCCATTATTTACCGAAAAGGCAGTTTTTTCTATATCAGAATCCTTAAGTGGGATCTGATGGAAACCACTTTTTAGGTCCACTATGGAAAACCATTGATTTTTACTAAGGTTTGCAAGGATTTCGTATATTTCAGGGATTGGATACTTGTCGGCGATAGTTATAGCGTTTAGCTTACGGTAATCAATTACCATTCGAAACTTCTTTTCTCCTGAAGCATCCATTTTTTTGGGGACAACCCAAACAGGAGAATTGTAGGGAGATCTTGATGGTCTTATGATACCGTCTTCTAATAGTTTCCGTATTTCTTTTTCGACTTCATTTTTAAGTGCCATGGGGTAAGGATATGATTTCGAGTACACGGGGTCTCGAGTTGTGGTTCGAATTTCTCCTTTGACCATGGTGGTATAGGTTAACTTTTCGTTTGGTTCCGAAAAGAGATTGGGGCATTTATGAATAATTTTAATAAGTTCGGAATGTTGTTCTTTAGTCATGTGGTCGGTTCTAATATTTATGTTATTGACAAATTGTGATTGATGTTGTTTGAGCGGAATGGAAATTCTTGGATGAGAGAAACCAGGGTGAATAGACATATGGTTTCTACTTGTGTTAATGATAGCATTTAAATGTTTTAGTGTGTCATGTCCTATGATACCATCAAATGAAATAAGACTAGGGAGAATAAAAAATGTAATTTTGTCAGTTTGGGGGCCAAAAAGTTGAATAAGTGCATGATGGGTTATTTTAATATTTCCCCCCACGGAGTGAGCGTAGAAGGGTTTAGCATTTAGTAGGGGATTCTTTATGTGACGTGGTTGAACGTAATTCTTGTTGGAACCTGTGTCAACAAGAAACTTCAGGGTCTCTCCACTTCTAGAAATGTGTTCGAAATAAGGAAGTGAAGAGGGCGTTAGTCTAAAAAATAGATGTCATCCAGTTCTTCGTGTTGGTCAAAGTTTTCTCCTCCACTCTGTTCAGTGTATTCTTCTAGTGATTCGTCATAACTTTGGTCTTCCTCTGCAATTTCTGTCTCGTAGTCTTCCATGGATTTTTCTTCGTCACCGAGTTGAGCTGTGTGATGGATTCGCTGCATCTTTTGTGGTTGGTGTATTTGCTGCGAATGTTGTCGTTTTTGTATGAATTGTTGATTCCTTGGTCTATTTTGATAGTCTACTTTCTGAGTCCTCAGGGAGTAGTCAATGGACATTGGTTTCGGTGGGAGAGGTCGTTGATTTGGTGGTATTCTTTGTTGTTGGTACCTAGGTTGGTATTGGACATCTCTATAGAGTTGAGGTTGTTGTGGAGCACGAGGGTTGTGCAGTAAGTGGGGATAGAAATTGTGTCTAGGAGCTGGGGCTGGTGCAGGTCCTGGAGGACTGTTCCTTTTAGCGGGAACTGGAGGTGCTTGTTGAGACGATCTGGGAGAACTGTGGGAATTGTTTGCGTACTGGGCGCGAAAGTCTACGTTTTGTAGTTTCAAACACAAATGCAGGGCCTGTGGAAGGTCTGCTGGTTCACGTATGCTAAGCAGGCGAGGCAGATCTCCTTTCAAACCCCTGACGAAGGTATCGAGGGCCTTGTCACGGTAGCATTGAGTCATGTTGTTCATAGCATCTTGACTCATTTCCATTGATCCCAGTTTGTTTAGGATTAATGACAAGTGGTGATAGACGATCTGATAGAATTCAGAAATCGTGCTATTGCCTTGCACTAGCGTTGTCATTTGATATTCAAGGGTTCCTAAGTCCCTTTTATCCGCATAGTGAAGAGTAAGGCATTTCGAGATTTTCTCCCAGTTAAGAGGCGTGTTGTACGACTCTAGCACGACGTCGGCATGTCCTACGATTTTGTTGCGAATTACAGACAAAATGCCATAGTACTTGGGAGTACCCCTAACGTGATCATAAATTTGGATTATTCTCTCAACACTCTTCTTCCATGAATTGAATTCATGAGCTTGCCCAGAGAATTCTCGTAGACTTTTAACTACGTCTGGTATTTTGTCAAGGTCGGCTAAATTATTATCAACTAAGTTGATGGGTTGGTCGACTTCGTTATTGATGTCGGCCGCGGGATTCATTATCGAATTAAATATTTGTCTTCCTTGTATTTGTAGCGTTTCTGCTACTAATCTGGTGATTAGTTGAACTAAATCGTTAGGATTAATACCTTGAGCAAGTTGGGGGGCAGGTTGGGGAGCAGGGCCAGGGATAGGTGGATCTGCGACGTGTTCCAGGCGTGCTGGCCTAATAAGGTTATTTTGATTTGCCATATTGGCTGAAACGTTTCAAAGTATCTAATTTGAAATAAAAGCAAGAGCACGGATGGAAATAGATAACGGCAAAGAAAGAGGAACGATTTTTTCAGATGTTATCTTAGTTCTAATGTAATAAACTTGTTTGAATAATGTTTTGTTAAATAAAATCAATTAATTAATCAATAGGTTTCTTTACACGGTTTTTAAGTTGTGCTTTTAGGATTTAACTTCACTTGTTTACTCTTATTATTTCTCTTATTATTTCAAAAATTGATTCACTTCTTAGAGCTAGACTTACAATAATAGTATGAAGTGTTGCTCCATGTGTTGATTAACGATATTTTTTGTTTTGGTGGTTCTTCTATTCTTATTCAGGCGGCTGCAGCTTTATAGTTGCTCCTTTTTGTCCTTGGTTATCGGGCTACTGGGGGACCTCTTTTCTGTTCCTTTTTATCCTTGGTTATTGGACTACTGATGGAACTCTTTTCCTGAAGTTGCGAATTAATGTTGAACGTGTAAGTTCGAAAGCCCCACGTTGGGCGCCAGTTAATCACTACACCGAAATAATTAATAAAAAAAATCTTTTCTAGAGCAGTTTGCTCTGACCTTTATTGAGTTTACTTCTTAACTAACTACAATCAATAATTTTATATTCGATTTTACCTCGGTACTTTGCATTCCTAAGGTATTGAATTGAATTGCAACATGAATTTCTGTGGAAATTCGCTGTATCGAGGCAGACGCTTTGTCAGCATTTCCGTTGCTCGTGTTGATGTTAACTTGTATCTGTATAACCACTTTACCAGCATTCGCGAGTAAAACGATTTTCGGCGTATGCAAAACTTGTGGAGAAAAATCGGGATCGCGACTGTACTTTGCGCATATTAACACACACTTTTCCTTGATTAACGGCCCCAAGGCATGTCGTTTCTAATGCAGTCTGTAATTTGTACGAATTGATCTCCATTTGTATCATTATTTATTTTTGTTTTAAATTTGCTGGACAAAGCAACATCACATTCGTCGAATCCGCAAGCTGAACAGTTCCCCGTTCGGGAAAAATTCGATTTGAACGTTTTTAAGGATACAGGGAAACTTATTCACAGTACCCACTGTTCACTTTGCGAATTCGACGATAGCAAAATATTCTTTTCCGTGAATAATTCCCCCCGGCGGATTCCACGATAGGGGTGATTGATATAGTCCACTGGCCTCGGAACTGAATATATAGGTTGTAAAACATAAGAGGCAAATTAATTTTTTTAATTAATATCTACTAATATATGGAATATAAATGTGCCTATGCACATGTGTACAAAATTAAGTGAATTTAAAATGACATTTTGTGTTCTTTTAAAAGTTTTTCTGGAATTTGAATGTTTCTCTTGTGTGGACACTCTCTTATGTGGACAAAAATGTACGGTCCCGTGAGTGTCCACTTAAGAGAGATTTCACTGTATATATTTTTTTTAGGCTATACAAAAGACAATATTTATATTTATATTTTCAATATTTTTCAATATTTTTTAACGATTGTTATTTTTGAAAATAATAAACCGTCCAATTAATTATTTAATATTATTTCATTCAAAATATTGTCTCGGCAGACTTGTCAGTCTAAAACTAAATTTTTAATTAATTTTCGATGGTTTCGTCCCTAGCTATTTCATGAGAAAGATTGATCAATATTTTTCTTGAGTTGCTCCTATCGTCTCTTGATTGTTCACATATCACCGATCTTTAATGACTCCCACAGAAAAATAAGTCCAACGGCGTCATTGCGTTCGGCAGTTGTCCATTATTTCGACATTCTTTTCTGTTCAACTATCATTTTTCTCTACGTTGTTCAAGAGTAAATCGGTTCGTATCGTACCGCGAAAATATGGAACTGAGTTTCTGTAAATTTGTTGTAGAAGAACAACAACTGTCAGTGTCAAAATAAAATATGATTCAGAAAGAAACCCACAGACGGCTCATTCTATACTTTAATCTTTTTATGGAAAACTTTGTTAACTTATGAGCTAAATTAAAAATTCTAATTTCGTCTCATGATGTAACCCTAAGGTATTCAAAAACGAAGTTTGGTTCAAAAAAATGCCAAATCCCTCTCATCCATTAAGGCTGCAGTTAAGTGTACACACTGGCTTAATCGAAACAACAAAATTACATTTTCTAAATCCGGTATAGGGGAAGTACCTACCTACCTACCATTCATTTTGAAGGTATCATAAAAAGTCCGATTCCTCTTCGAGGTGTGACCCCACAAATCTTAGATATAAAAATTGAAGCAAATACATCAAGCCAAGGGTTTAGCTGACCACTGTCTATCATCCTAATGCCATTTCTAATCAAAAGGATATTCACGAAAATAGTGCTTGTCCTTTTTTAAAACAAGATAAAATTATAGGTTTTCCCCTTCGATAGTGATGATCGCATTCAGCATTAATTTTAGTTTTTAAGTAGGTAGCTGTTGGCCCTTTTTCTGGGTGTCCCTTGATCATAAGCAAATATTTGCACACCTCTTCCACCAATTTCCAACTTCCATCCATATGCTCTTACCGCAGAACTTTTCCAATTGAGCATCAGCCCAAACGAAGACTAACGATAAAATATTTCGAGCCCCCACCCATTACTTCGTTGCCTTTTATCTACATCCTGCGAACTTTTCAACTTGGCCTCCGCCAACATCCTACCCACAACTTCACACCTTTGCAAATAAGAACGAAATTTTAATAGACCTACTAAAAAAAATTCCCTTCATTATCATTACATTGTTTATCCAGGTAACTTTCAATGCAAAACTTTTAACTGCATACCAATGCACACACCATTAAATCACCTCCATTAATCCTTCCATGAACTTTTTTGCAATTTCACACACCGTAAAGTGGGCAAAGTATAAATGCAAAAAAAAATCTCAGAGGACCTTACAAAAAAGTAAAAAAAAAAACGAATAAACAGATTGGAAAACAAAGTAAGTAATGTTTGTAAGAGATTTTCACACCATTCCCACATCAAATGAAAAAGCAACCCGTTACCGGTAGTCCTTAAATCTTCGTCCTGTCGCCCATTAAGCTCACTGCACTCTCCTAACAGACAGTTCAGTTCACCTTCCATGGTCAGACACTTATAAAAAAAAATAACTCGAAAAATCCTCAAGGGATGTTGACTTTTTCCGCCTTTCTTCCTTTAGTAATATTTTTTTTTCTCCCACAGAATACGCCCATGCCTTATCCTTTCAACTATGCAACACCATCCACTTCCCGTTGCACCATGTTCGCTCGAACTTGGGGTGTAATTGAAAAGGAATCACAGCGGAAAATGTGTGTGCATAATAACTTTTGTGCGCCCAAAGGGAAACTGATAGCAAACAAGAGATTTCATCTTCTACAAAAATCGCCATCGTCCTTTTGGTCTGTTATTTTTTTTTGCCAGCCAACGACCAAAATCTGATTAAACATTCAAGAGCCGGCAGAATGGATGATGATAACGAATGAGCAAAGAAGCGCCACCAAGTTGCAAGTATTCATAGTGAAATCGCGAAATTTCCTGTTCTGTGTGTTTGTTTCCTGTTTACTCGTTTATGCTTCGTTTTGTTAGTCGTCCAACGACAACGATGCGATGTACGGCTATACCTATGGCTTGGCTATGGCTACCTCTGTCATTGAGTGGGTGATGAATATTAAAGCTAAGGGCTGAATACACACGACACCTAAATGTATGTATGTAGGTTACGTAACGTGAACTGACACCCTTTTTGCTTTTTCATCGTGTTTTTTTTTCTCTGCTTCTGAAAATTCAGAAAAACAGGGAAAAAAACACTCACACATCTGAAAAGGGTATAATAAAAATCCAGTTCGCCGCTCTGGTCTGGAGAGCGAGAACGGAATGATGTTTCGCTGCACCAGTGCGCAGTGAACAGTGATTTCAAATGCAAACTGCCTACGGGCGGTGGTTTCAGTATGTGTAACAAGGACGAAGTCAAATTGACATTTTGGCAGCGAAATCTGCCGAATTTAACGGTTTGTTGCACTTTTTTCTCATAACAGTCACAGGACACACAGGACTCTCAGTCGTTATGTCTGAGAGAACTTGTGATGGATGTAGCCTCTCGGTAGCCGTGACAGATTAAAAGCGACCGAGACAAGACATAATGAAATTGATCAATTTGGCATTGGTCACTTTTAGTTCCGCCATCTTCCTTTAATTATGTATAACATTTTTTTCTGGATGAATAGAGGAAGCAAACTTTGCTTGAGGCGGCAATGATCCGACTTACGTTGGAAGGACCGGCTAAAATTAATTATACCTACCTGAAAAGGACGATTATGCGTTACCGACGAAATTATTCGAACTATTCCCTTTCCGTTGACTCTCTAAACGCCGAAGAAAATTTTCAAATTGGCAACACTTTCCAGCAACAACTATTTTGACAGCTTTCAGCTGATTGGTTCTTATTTTGATTTGCCATTCCCACATGAATGACGTACTTTTGTCATTTAAGTATAGACTTTCGACAAACGGCCGCAGCTATACTCGAACTTGAAAACTGTCTCCCCACTAAAGGTATTGTTGTTCCAATGCAGCATCGGCCGAATTCCCAAGATGAAATCAATGTTCTATCTCTATTTAGACCGAGCTATTCAGTGTTATCCTTATAAGGGTTGCTGATACGACTCATATAACGATTTATGTTACTTAAATGCTTATGGACTAGTTTTTGTAAATCGTAAACTGTCAGATAAGAGTTTATGTGAAACTTAAACCTCTATGAGTCGTATCAGCAAACGGGCTTGAGAGTTGCTTTGACATATTCGGACTTTAGGTCTAGGGATCTGCAAAACTACGCCAGGTGATTTTGAGAAAAAAAATTGGTGGCTAATGCACAATAAATGGGCCAAAGGCGCTCATATCCTGAAGTAATTTACTGGTGGCGGTAACTCGGTCTCTAGTCCTATAGGGGTATAACATGAAACTGGGAAGATGGATCGTAATAGTTATATGGAGTCCATAGATACTGTCAAAACGGCTTATAAATCGACGATAAGGTGTATCTATTTGGACCTCTGGTTTTTTTTTCGGGATTAATCTAAGTTTATCTTTGATGTATAAACCTTCATGATATAAAACCGTCCTGATTGGGGCCAGTTAGCAATTTTAGGAAGGGTGTTAGGCGTTCAGATGTAATTTGACAGATTCTGTACGCGAATCCCTGCGTATATATTTCGAAATCACCTATTATTCGGATAGGGCAAACTATGCCTTATTCAAACATGGTTTTAAAAAATAACTACACTGATAGATCAAAGATTGATATAGTCGCAGGAGCTGGAGCCAATATTCCCGCATACCAGCGCATCAGGGTTTCACATGGTTTCCACGTTTCCAATAGACAAACTTTACAGAACGAAAGTGTACTCTTAACGATGAGTACCATCATTTTCCTCTCCAATGGCTTGCTCCATGATCACATGAGCTGATCATATAGTTGCGGCAGTTCAGATTTCCGATTAATTCGGTATAATTTCGCATCTACGAGTTCTACGATTTTCTTGAGCTAGTACGATTAGATTGCGTCCTTTTATCGATTCACTTTATAAGTACAGCAGAAGCTCGGAAGGCCATCTTTTTGAAAACGTTCATCATTTCGAGATATTTTTATGGGTTATGGGATTGTAAAATCGATACACGTAATGTCTAAACTGTTACCCACCAAGCTGCGATCACTTCAGAGATCACTTTCGAACTCTGTGATCACTTTGCTATCGCACGATCGTATTGCACTCCCTTATCAATTCGGTTGTATCCCTGTGTGGCGAAGCAACAAATTATTTCATTAACAGGAAACATTTTCTGTGGACACAGTCACAACATTTGACAAGTTTCCACCACGTAACCATCTTGTTTCCAGCTGTCACTTGCAATTCGACTCTTCTTTCTTGACAACGACGGCGAGCAAGCGTCGGTAAATTAAACACGCGTGTCGAAAAGATACAATTTTATAATCTAATCAAATATAAGATCCAATGCACACGTAGCAACTGAAAAAAAAAATGATCAGCGATGCGAATTGGCAACTAGTTTACCCTGGGCCCAGATTCCATAAAATGAAAACGATCGAACGATATCGTTTCGACAATAGCAGTCTCTGTCTATTGCCACAGATATGGATTCCATAGCACGTCGTGGAATCCTGGTCGGGGACATGCGTTTAACATGACCAAACCACCGAAGCATGAATCGTTCCGTCCGGAGAAGTAGCTGCTCGACATTGAGTTCCTCACGTATTCTAGTATTTCTAATGCGATCTCTACGGGTCACACCAGCAATACAGCGGAGAAATCTCATTTCGGCAGCTTGTATTCGCGATCTTATTCTTTCGGTCATTACCCAAACCTCATGACCATAGGTAAGCGTTGGAACAAACACCGAATTAAAGACTGACAACTTAGCTTTGACACCAAGTTCAGTCCTCCTGATAACAGAATGACCAATCTGTCTCAAAATCGATCCGGCCTGACCAATCCTACAGGAAAACTCGGCATTGCTCCTTCCATCACTCGTGAATAAGACCCCGAGATACTTAAAGTTCTCAACCTGTTTCAATGGGACTCCACTAACATATGCAGAGTGCATTGAACAGGCGTTCTAGAGACGACCATCACTTCAGATTTGTTCACATTTACCTTCATCTCAGCTTCAACACAAACGGCTACAAACCGATCGAGTGCGCGCTGAAGTTCAGTCTGACAGGACCCAAGGATGACCAAGTCATCAGCGAAGAGCAAATGACTTATCCTCAGATCTCCCAATTCGAAACGTTCCTCGCCAAGACTGCGCTGTAACATCCAGTCCATATAAGTAATGAAAAGGCGAGGCGACAAGACGCACGCACCCCTGGCGAAGTCCAACGCCCACGGTGAAAGGTATTGATTTAACGCCGTTCACCCGAACACAGCTTTTACAGTTTGTGTAAAGAGATTGAATGGCTCTCAAGAGAGAACCGTCAACTCCATACTCCTGTAATACACTCCAGAGTTTACCTCGATGGACTCGGTCATATGCTTTCTAAAAATCTACGAAGCATGCGTAAACAGGTGTAGCATACTCCCAAGCCTTTTCAAGTACCATTCTGAGAGTGAATAACTGGTCGGTTGTGCTTCTGCCGGGACGAAAGCCGCTCTGCTCATCTTCTAATCGTACCTCGACCACAGCTCTGCAACGCGTTTCCAGCACCTTGGCAAAAACTTTTCCGGGGAGACTTAAAAGTGATATACTCCTGTAATTGGAGCAATCACCCCAATCTGCCAATCGCTGGGTGTTTCGCCGTATTCCCAGGCCACTTTAATGACACGAGAGAGCCATTTGAGCATTTCTGGCCGGATTTGATCCACTCCGGCAGATTTGCCAGCTTTTAGCGATTTGATCGCAAAAGTGACTTCCTCTACCGTGGGACTATTTTCCGCCCTGCTTAAGGCGATGGATGTGTCATCCTCAATGCCCTGGATTGGATTGAGCATTTCGAAAAAGTGCTCGCTCCTTCTGGGCAAGATGTCCTCCTCATTAGAAAGAAGTGTATACCATCTTTGGATTTAACTCCTTCGATAATGTTCCACTTCCTTCCTCTAAGACGGCGGATGGTCTGCCAGAACACCTTGCTTGCAGATCTGTGATCACGGTCCAATTTTTCGCCGAACTCCTTCCAAGACTGTTCTTTGGCTACTTTAACAGCCAATTTGCAAGTTAAGTTTCAGACAAAAAACCGTTCCTGTTCCAAACTTGTCTGACACACTATGATTGCAAAATCAAGAGGAGCCTTCCTTTTCATTCCATAATCCATACCTATATGCACTCTGCACTATGACTGTACAAGTGTACAAGGTCTTTGGGTCGTGGCAGTAAGCACTAAGCAATCCCCCCGTTTGCACTTGCAATTGCAACAGTTTCGAATGGCGGAAGTGTACACCAGTACCATGCATTATCCTCGAGTACAAAAGGAACACAAAACATCAAGCCTGGAATGAAGTGCATCCAATTGCAATAGCTGCACTATTTTTTTTTATTTTTTATTTTTACCCTGCTTTCGTCCTGAACATGAGCCGCCATCATCATGCACTACATATCCACCCGCTTACCAACATTCGTTCTATTCATTTATGAATGAATCACCGCTGTGCTACTTCTGTGCTGCGTTACTGTTCTGCCGACTCCCGCTGATCCCGATGATGAAGGATGGCAAAGCGTGCCAGTAACGACAATGAGCTTTGTACACGTGCAAGAATAATAATAATGGTGCACGGAAAAGTAGGAGCAAAAATACACGGAAGAACTGTACTGTAGTTGGGATGGGAATCCGGAGAGCGAGTTGGAAGCTTCGAATGAATCCAGTGTGTAATGTAATTTTAAAAATTCATAAGCGTACGCCATGATGTACATGTAGACATGCAGATAGTCCTCTATGTAACCTTCGGATTTTGGATAGGAAGACGAAAAGGATGCATAACCCCATCATTGCTGTTTGGGTTATCCTCTGCTCATGTTAATAGAAAAGTCAAACGCGGAAAGTCATAAAGCATACGGTGTTGGAGCAACACAAAAAAAAAAAAGAACTATCCCTTTTGCATATATAAAGTTCTCGTCCAGGTTCGTCCCAAAAGAGGGCTGCAAAAGAGCACAAGGCATAAGAACACATTCATATGCGAGTGGAGTCGTGTCGACAACTATCTGCCACCAGCATTTGGTGGTGGTACGCGTTGGTCCCCGATGAGGATGTGCTCTGATGTTATGAATTCGAAGCGCCTTGGTTGGTTTGGTGCGCGCCTATATCTATCTACTGGTTGCTTTGAATTGCGCGTTAAATTGCATCCGAGTGCATGAACGGAACGAATAGCGATGACGACGTGGCTTTGCGAATGTTTAATTTCATTAAATTGAAATTCGTTATTGTGCCCAGGGAAACGTTGCTTGTCGCTGTTGCTCTGTTTCAACAACTGTAGCTCTGCATATAGCTTCAACGTGGGGATGTGGCATATAAAAGTTGGCACTGATCCTTGGTGCATCAATGTATGCAAGCGGTTGGCCAGCACTTGCAATGCGATTAAACAAATGTTATTTAGTTTTGCCAACATACGATGACAGATGGGAAAGTTGATTTAATAAAGGGATTCCATGGCGCTATACAATAAGTCACAAAAACAAAAATTGAATTGTGAATTTTGATGACATCCTTTCATGGAGAGTTATTTATTTATGAATGGTCCATTGCAAATGTCGCTTTTTATAAATGTTAAACTCAAAAATGTGCCAACCAGAAAATGTATAGAATTACTTCGGAAGCAGTGTGCA
The DNA here is from genome assembly GCA_949372485.1 of Cheilosia soror. Taxonomy (NCBI): domain Eukaryota; kingdom Metazoa; phylum Arthropoda; class Insecta; order Diptera; family Syrphidae; genus Cheilosia; species Cheilosia soror. The sequence goes on from OX443564.1 coordinate 60,393,114, forward strand.
TACCTAACTTTTGTGTAAGTAACTTTGTGCTCTGAAACTTTTCGAAACAAAACAGAAAGTATATCCTTTGAGTTTAACATTTTTAGGCATTTGAACGATGGGTAGGTTAACCAAATGGATTCTAGTTGTTGAATGAGAAACCAAATCACGAAAGTCACCAACTTTTTAAGGGACACACATGTTCATGGATAACGAATAACGTTTCATTTTACGGAACATATAGTTACATGCATTTTCAGGGGTTAACAATTGTCTGGTGTAGTCTGCAAGTTTAATAAATTTCTCGAGACAACTTTTTCGAAGGTGCAAAGCTTCAGTGTGGTGAAACCTTTTCAAAGCGCCGCGTCAACTTTAATGTTCTTCGGCTATTGACTATTGACATACTATACATAATACATGGACTGCTAGTGAAATGTCAGTTTCATACAAACCTGCGAGGAAAAATGAAGCAAACATAAGCACTAGCCCTTTTGGTTCAGTGCGGCGAAAGTAGGAAAGAGTTTTCAACCTCTGCGCGCCTTTGCTATTTTTTTTTACATAGAACGCAGTGCCATCCATTGTAGAAACATTGCAACTGCGCAAAAATAACGACTTATTCAAATGATTTCAAACGTTCTATAACAGATGGCAGTATGGCACACTCAGTACACAAACCTCGACATAAACCAAATCGCACGATGACATTTGAGTGTTTTCATTTCTCTCCGCCGTGAACCAAAAGAGCTAGTGCTTATTTTTGCTTCAACGAAAAAAAACTATCCCTGCTGCTAGCAGTCCATGTATAGTATGTCAATGTCTTCAGCCTTTATGAACATTCTTCATTCTATTCTTTCATTTCGAACTCTTTTTCGATATAGAAGCAAACCCCACTTGGCTTGCTGCACTAGCGTCCTTACCTGCATGAAAGTGTTGGGATTCCCGGCTTGCCTGCTGCATTCATCTACGTTTCTCTACTCCCGCGTCTGCAAGGTTTTCAGTTAGGAACTCGCCACACGAAGGGCGGCTAAGTACACCTATATAGAAACCCTAATTCAATACGTTCCCTCATACGTTTTGGCTGGAGTTTACTTTAAAAACACGTTGCATATATCCAACCACGCACCTACTTCAAATCCTACAGTGACCATAGAAGGGAGGTTGCAGTTGGGGCGCATGATGTCGCATAAGCCAGGGGTTCCCAGTCTTTTTCGTACTGCGACTCCCTAGATAGGTTGAAACATTTTTGCGACGCCCTTCTAAAACCACAGATATGTGAATTAGTGAAGAACTAAGGTGTTTTTCAATAAGGACAGGTCGACGTTGAAATATCGTCGTCCCATACATATTTATGGCAATTTAGCTTGTTAACATACCCGCATTCATCTAAAAATGCGCCTCTTCGCTAAAGATGATTTTTCGGCAAAAATGGGTGTCTTCTTCCAAACGCTCCGACTCCGAAGCGAAGTCAGCCAACAAACAGCTTTGTCTATGGTCATAAACTTTGAGCTCCTAAATTAGTTGGTTCTTGTACGGGCGTTAGCCCAAGTCCCGACGCAAAATTCGCTAAGTTGGGATCTGCGAAGGCCGATTTCTTGTGCACCGCGAGAAATTAACTGCCTCGGGTCGGCAATGCAGAAGACCAATCCGACAACAAATCCGACCAATGAGCAAACAAACGAGTGCCAACCACGAAGCAAGTCTGGCTGGAAATGCGGGAAACACAAAGGTGCTTCATCTTGGACTGCAGTATAACTATTGGATTTCGCTTCGACATTGCTCTTGGTATTCATAAAGAGAAACGTAAAACTTTTCCTTTGTTCGGATTCTCACAGCAGTGAAAAAATAAAGCTTGCGACGCCCTTAGGATAGGGCAACGACGCACGGTTTGGGAACTCCAGACATAAGCCATTATCTCATCACAGTCTTACGAAAAAAGTAGAGTGCGTGACTGCTTTGAGCTGTTTCGTCCATAAGCTGGAGGGCCTTACAAGTTTGACGCTTTAGGCTGCCATAAGTACCTATAATTTTTGCAGCTCTTTGTATAGCCGAGCTAACCAAGACTTTAGCTTTTCGCAGAGTTTTACCATTCTTATTAGTTCTGAAGAGTGCCTGATGCACTTGAGTATTACAGGGGTTAAGAGCCATGAGTTCACATGCACATTTTTGTTCAAGGATATCGTAGCTTACTGTGGGCACAATGCCTCAGTGGTTACTGCGCTGAGCTGCAACTAAGCTCCAGAAAAATACAAAAATTACACATCTTAAGGGTTTTTCTACTGCGCGTCACTTCTCGCGAAAATCTGACCAACATTCGAGACTAAAGTTTCATTAAAAAGCTTCCCAATTCGTAGGTTCCTTCCATTCGCCCCAAAGAAGTATAAACTCAACCAAAACGATCGGTTGTGAAAAGCTAGGCCCAAGTATTTATTTTTTTATCGTGCCTCACTGGGGTATTCTGATTGGTCTTTAAATGGGATCGCAATTTAAAATCTAAATACATAGGTACCACCAGCTCTAAAGCCCCATTTAGACGATCATTCCAGTTTCAGTTTCAGCTGACCTAGTAGTTAAGCTTTCAGTTAACTGATGTCTAAATGCAAAAATTGTAGCGTCTAACTGAAACTGATGGAAATCCCATAAGTTTTCAGTTCAGTTGTCAGTTTTAGTATAGATATATCTTCTAACCTTTGGCAACTTACGAGTAAACCGGACTGAATACCGGACTGAGACTGACGTCTAAATGCACTGCAATTTTTAACTGAATGGGGCTTAAAGTTTGATAACTTCTAATCGAAGTCGATGAACCGGTTTGTCGTTCGGATGTATGGATACAGATGTACATAGTTAGGGGCGAAATAATTTGTCGTAAAAAAGTCATGCATGCGTAGGTGACGCGGGGTTTCCCACCGCAATTCGATTAACACGCCCTACAAATTTTTATGAAGTCTGGTAGTAGCCGACATATTTTTCATCCTTCATTTCAACCAACAAATCCTTTTTATAACAAAAAAAAACAAATTTCTGCGGTTTTGGCATTCCCCTCGATCTCTAAATGGTGTGATAGGACGTTTTTGAACGTAACATGTTCAAATTAATTTTATTTGTAATAAAATAACCATCCCACATCAAATGTCAAATAAATATCAAATTAAAAACAAAACCGCATAGACTTCCGACAGATATAACAGCCATGCAGAGACGACTTGTCCAGAGACTTCATGACGCGACGCACGATGCAACATCAGCTCTATATGAAGCCATAGATATTAGATTATGTTTCTACATACGTTTTCGATAAATCCCTAACACAAACAGACGATTAATTCAGAGCGAGCACAGTGTAAACACTTCAGAGAGATGAAGGAAGTATACTCGTAGATATGCATAGTACAAATTGTTGCAATGGGAAGTAACTTCAATACCAAGTCAAACAAAACTTGATCACCGCGCTGCAGCTACCGCATTATATTTGTACTTCTCTATAATTAAAGGAAGTTGCATAAATCCACGCTACACAATTTCAATAGACCCGCTGAGAAGGCTTATGTTAACATTTATCCCCATCTACTGTGAAGTGAATACATGCACATCTTGAAGATTATTGCAGCGTATGTAGGGTAATTAAGCGTTTTGATGGAGCTACTGAGTTGTGGTGGTAATGCCACTAACATTATGTAAAAAAAAAACATTGATCTTTATAGAGAAACCGAAAACTACATCCCCCATAACTATAAGGAGTCATCTACTGATGAGCCAAGTGAAATAGGGCGAAGTTGATTTTTAGACTTGTTTATATTTCTCACTTAAACAATTCAATAAAATAAAGTTTTCGATTTTATTTCCACAATCTCATGTGCATTTTTATAGAAGGGTATTATGTATGAAAAAGTCCTTTTTAAAAGTGTAGACCCAAGACAGGAAGGCTACAATCTTGCTGGAATGGATTGTGCGATACAGTATTGTTAGACTGTTAACTAAAATGATATAAGTGTCTTTGAAAATAATAAACATGGTTTCCCAAAAGAAAAACGCCCCCAAAAAGTGGGCGTGTATCAACATTTTCTTTAAAATACCATCAGAGTTTACATTAAGTAAGAAATTACATACTTTAGAGCTACAGCTTGAGGTGAACCAGGTTCTCAACCAACACGTTGTTCCAGTTAGCCCCGTTCTTATCAAACTATATCCCTTACATCTTTCGAAGTTGGTAGAGGAAATTTTTGTTACTTGTGTATCCCTACTGGCTTTATTAATAAATATTTTTTTTAAATTTAAATTTAACGAGTTTACAAATAGCTATAGATTTACAATTTTTAAAATGTCATGCCATAATGGCTGCTATCAACTAAATGTTGCAAGCAAAATGTAAAACCTATATTACCCTATGCAAGTAACAAAAAAAATAAAAGAGGCGGCATTTTTCCTCGGAAGCCAAGGAAATGCATTAGAAAGTGAGTTGATAGTCTCGAGAAAGAAAAGAAATACCGTACATATTTCAAATGCTAAGGACTATCAACTAAGCTTTATAAAGGTGCTTAATCCAAAATCTAAATAAATATTTATTTCAGGAGCGAAACGTATCGTAGTGGAGCCTACTTATTTGGGGCGCTATAACTATTATTGCCGGAATATTTGAATTTTGGAAAAGAGTTTAATTTACCATATCCTTCCTTAGCAGACAGAAAAGAGGTCCAGTAACCCTTATATTTTCATCGCTTTGTTGGAGCAACTTTGACTTTTGAGGACATTTTTTGATTCGAAGTGAGCTTAAAAGGAAACCATAAGGAAAATTGGGGGCTCAACCAGAATTTTGAAGTTTTCGCATCATCATAAGTTTATCATCACGATGTTGCAGCTGCTTCCACTACAAATTGACAAAAGCTGTAATGATGGTTGTGTGTGTTATATGGTAGAGCAGGGGTTCCCAATCTTTTTCATACTGCGACTCCCTAGAGAGGTTGAAATATTTTTGCGACGCCCTTCTAAAAGCAGAGATATGTGAAGTTGATCTTACTAAATATTCACTAAAGGGTTTTTCAATAAGGACGGGTAAATGTTAAAATATCGTCGTCCCATATTTATGGCAAATTTGTTTGTTGACATAACCACATTCATCCAAAAATGCGCCTCGTCAGTAAAGATGATTTTTCGGCCAAAATTGAGGTTCTCTTCCAAAGCCCCGAAGCCAAGACAACGAACAAACGGCTTTGTCTATGTTCATTAACTTTGAGCTCCTGGATTAGCTGGATCTTGTACTGGCGTAAGCCCAACTCCCGATGCAAAATTCGCCAAGTTGGAATCTGCGAAAGGCCGATTTCTTTTGCATGTCGAATTGACTGCCTCGAGTTCTCTTGTACACTCTCATGGACCACGGCAATGTTCCCGACGAATCTAGCTGGCAACGACCTATACCAATTGAAAAACCATTATTTAATTTTAAGTGCCAGTTAAATACGAGTGACAGCCAGGAGCAAGTCTGACTGAAAATACGGGAAACACAAACGCGCTTAATATTTGACTATTGGATTTCGCTTCTACTAAGTATTCGTAAAGAGAAGAGTTATGATTTTTCTTCGTTCGGAGTCTTACAGCAGTAAAAAATAACTTGCGACGCCCTTAGAATATCGCCTCGACGACCCAGGGCGTCGCGACGCACAGTTAGGGAACTCCTGTGGTAGAGACATCTTTTGGTGATTGTTCGCGTTTCGAAGAAAAAAAAAATATTAGGTACAGGCCACCGAGAATTGCTCCGAGACTTTTTGGAGATACTGCGGGACTTAAAGAGGAGAGAAGGGAGAGGCAGGTCGTGTTTATTTTAAATTCGACATAAAGAAGGTTTCTAAGCCTAGTCCGATTACATTGGTTCTTCGAGCAGCAGCTTTACATTTTGTAAGGCGACTTTATGATAGTTGTTGAAATTGATTTGTACTGTCTTTATCGGCTGTTCTTCACCGTACCGAACTTAAATACCACTTAGATATTATTGGTCGCAAAAGCGTGTTGGACTACTGAACAAAGTCTCTCTGGGTTTAGACCCCAAACTAGTATAATTTATACTTAGGGTCTTAGAAGCATCCAAGAGTAGATCTTAGGAAAGCGTCTTACTGGGAATCAGCATACAATTGTACATTTGTCTTAAAAAGACAGTTAACACCATAACGATTGGTTGTGAAAAACCAGCCCTGATTTTCTATATAATACGTAGTCTGTCATTATAGAACCCCAGTCCTATATTTTTGTTTGTTTTAAATGTTATGGACTGCGCAGGAAGAGCGTACGCTACCCCCTCGCTGCTGGGATCTTAGGTAGGTACCACATTTTTCTTTGCTTCTGTGTTTCATATATTTTGTTGTCTGTTTTATTGGGTATGGACGTAAGGCCAGAAAACGTCAATTACGGCACGAAGACTTAGGTCCACAAAACCACTTTTAAATAGACCAACAACTGAAAGCGAAACTGAGACAAATGTCAGTCAAAGTACCTAAATTGGAAAAATCTTTACTTCGTCCAACTTTGGCAAGATTTATCCAACATTTTCGAAAATAAATTTTAAACCGACCTCTACCCGCGACGCGACACATCACCTGAAGCTGAAACCAAATTAAAGGACACAATCTCATGTAGTCTGCGGTGTGAAATGAAAACTGTCATCCGACATTAGTATTGGGCGCCCATCAAAATAGTTGCGCCCTCTTAAAGTCTCCCCCCGAATGCATACCTGGTGGGCTTTCATTTCACTTTAAATAGAAAAGCATGTACTTGGCTGGGAGGAAAGAAAAAAATTCCAAGCCGTGTTACAAAATGCAGATATTTTCGCACACAGTTGTAGCAAAAAGAAGCAGACATGAAATTTACCTTTATCCTCATGAAACTGAAAGGATTCGTTCCAAGATCTCACTGGCGATGGATAAGCATGATGATGATGATGTTGTTGTATCCTGAGGAGGACACGAAAATGTTTGAATTTACCCTTCGTCGTGTATAAGTTGTTCTGATCCCTTTATCCCTTTTCTTAGGAGGTATATAGGCTATAAATTGAAATGCTGAGAGAGTAAACAGAACGAATTGAAATGAACATCTCATCAAGTAGTTCGTGAGCTGAGAAAGATTGAAATAACAAGGATTAGAATCATCCCCTCCATATTATATGTATAGAAGGTCGGAAAAATTGTCAGCTGATGGGAGAAAGTTTTCTCTCCAACCACACCCGAATCTGTTTATAAGTACTTTGCGTACTGGAAAGCTTAGCTTTACAGAATTATTCAAGTGGAGTTGGAAGTTTAAAAAAAATATGTTTTCGTTTTTATTTTATAAATACCATAGTGGATGTCGAAAAAAAAAAACAAAAGACTTTGAGAGAAGGACTTTTCCGAATGCTGTCAACTTCAATATCCTTTAAGCCACCCTAACATGTGGTTGCTTTGTTATGTTCAAGTGTTATTTTTTTGTTCTGTTCTGTTTTCGCTCGCTTTTTCATGATGTTGTCCTTAATTTTATTTTCCTGTGGTGACCATTTGGAAAACAACAAAAAAAAACTATAAAAAGAACAACAAAACCACTATGGAACGCAGCACAAACGGATGATCCAAAAGTTTGTCCTCAATTTTTTTTTTCTTCATAACAACGGATGCAAGGATACTGGAACAATCAAGTTGAGACGGTAAAGGAAGAGGGATGACTGTATAGAGCTTTAGTAGTTAACATGTGTACTTCTAAGTTGATCCGGGAAAAAAACTCACCCCTCATCCGAATGCATTCGCCTTTGTGTTGTGTGTGTGCAAAAGGACATAAAAGAGGCAAGTGGTAGCTAAAGAAAAACCAGTAACTATGGAGTTTGTTGGTCTGGTCAGTGTTTCGTTGAAACTCTATTATGTGCAGTGGAACTTGGACGAATGATTTTACCAAAACTATTTTATTCAGTATATCATATCCGCATCTAAGTCCTAGTCCGGGAGATAGGACATGTGTAACAAGGTGGGGATTAAGATAAGCGGATTTGATACTCGTTTCATTTGCTCTATATGCATTTTTTTTTGTTCTTTGCTTTCTTTCACTCTCCGCGCCTTGACGTTGGAGGTTTAACCAACAGTAATAGGGGTTTTTTTTGTGTTCATTTTTTTTGCCTTTCACTATTGTTCCTTCTCACTGCTCGCCCGAGTGAATCCTTTTATGAGAATAAAAGAATGAAATGGTATAGTGTTGAACATCCAAAAGATATCAGTATGGTAAAGCGTTTCGGGCTGCATTAGGGGTCTTTTATACCCACACTAAGCCGGTGAGTAGCTAATCCTGCTTAATTGGTGGTCAGACGTCGGAGATGTATGAGGGTAGCCTACTTGGGTTAAAGTTGGCTCGCATTTCAGTCATACAGTAACCAATTAGTGGTATTAGTGATTGGGGCGAAGTAAATCATTGTATGAAATGCTACTTACAAGTCGACTTATTAATTGAGCCATGATGGTCAGGGGATGGCGTATATTCTAAGATATCCTGTGCACCACAATTTATATCGAGTCCTTTTTCGTCTCCCTGGAATTAGTGGTGGAGAACTTATTTACTTGCCTTACTTTTAATGGCACTCACAGTCCGGGTGGACCAACCCCCCTTAACCTACAAGCCCCTCCAGCCATCTCGGCTCCTACCTTGCTGGCTCCAGTTACGCACACTAAGTTGGTTGAGGTCGCTCTCCAATTTTGCGCGCCACCTGCTTCGTTGTATCACAAAGGTGGACTCAAAGACTCGTCGGGCTGGTGCGTTGCTTTCTAAATGCCTTACGTGATCTAGCCACCTCGGTCGCTGTATTTTTAGCTTTTTGACCAGGTCAACATCTCTCAAAACGTGCCAAGAGGTTTTCATCCGCCTTCGATGATGTCCATTCTTCTCCACCACCGTATTCCCATGCTCATCTCTGCAGACTTCTGTTCGGACATTGTATCGTTGGAAGATCTCTTTTTACCCTCTGGTATAACTTCTGAACATTGCATGAGGAACATTTTCTTCTCTTTTGCCCGTAAACCTCGCGGGCATCTCTCGTATCAGCTCTGGTTTCGGGCTGGCAGCATCGTAGGGGTGGAGAAACTGTGATAAAATTAGCTTCTCTTTGATCGGTGGCCAGAGTATTGCTATCCCAAGCCTATTTCCAACCTGTGCCGAGAGTGTGTTTCGCGACTGTAACCAAAGCGATGTTTTCGCGGCAATCCAACAAGTTCTACTTCTGTCTGTAGTGTTAACCGGGAGACTATCATAGATAATGTTCCACAAAAGTGGGTTGAGTACCGATTCTGGTGGATCTCCTGCCAAGACGATGGGGTATGTTAAGCACTCGTCCGTTTCTACTCACAGTCGCGAATTTTTCTAAATATAAAATTATAAATATTGTGACAGTTAAAAATTATTATGAGTAAGGCCCAAAGACTCTCTGGGCATCTAGAACCTGTTGAGATAGTTTTTATTAAATGCTCAAAGTACCGCCGGCATAATCCAATTCACTATGTCCTTGCATCTCAAAAGCATTTTTTCATTTTCTGTCAATTTTCAAATTACTTTCATATTTCTTAAGAAAAAAAAAAATCTCCATCTATATATAACTTTCAGTATCTATACACATTGATGGCTTGTATTCGCTTATTCTATTTTATTAGACCCGCATCCGTTGTATAATCTTTATTTTAGGTATTACGATCACGATGGATAATAATTTTTCATTCGTAGCCATGCCATCGGATAGAGGAGGCTCTTTCATGTCGCATGCCTTTCATCTCTGAACATCGACGAGATTTTTTTTTTTTTTCGCTCCATTCTCGGGTCCTTCTATTTTTTCCGCACGCCGTTGCAGATTATCCAGCGATTCGATAAATCTATCGGGAATCTATTGATTGAAAATCTCTTGCATAAGGACATGCGATGAGTGCCTGTAGTAATGTATACCTAATATCCAGAACTTTGATAGGAGACAAAGAAAAAACGAAGAGTAGGTATAGTTATGGTTAAAAGACTGAAGTTGATGGTACACTGCTGCAAGGATGTACGTGAAGCTTTCAGTGGGTACGAATACGAAGGATTCATGTAACGCGATTTTGTCAGGAAAGGATAATAAAAGACAAAAAAGCATCAGAAATATGTCATCAATTTCTGGTAAGCCTTTCTTTCTTCATCGATGTGCCTCAATTTGTTAGAGCGGGTGGGTTGAATGTTTTTTTTTTCGTATGAATGGCAGTACAATTGATGTTTTTTTTTGTTTTTATTTTCTCATAGATTCCCAGGGATAGAGAAATTGTTCGATTTTCGTGTTATATTCACTTTGACAAGGAATCAAAGGTAACTACGGCTTGGATTTTGAATTGAACAAAGAAATGATGTACCTACCCTGACTGTGTCTATTAGGTGGGTAGTATTTGAACTTTGATGGGACTACCAAATGGGATTATGGTTGGCGGATTTGAAATTAAATTATTTTTGTTTTAAGAAAATTGATTTTAATGTGAAGAGAGAGAGTCTGTGACCTCGAACATGAATATTATCGTGGATTAGCACAACAATTCAAATATATAGACAAAGTCGGTACATACATATTTGTAGAACATCATCCAGATTAAAATACGTCCCACAAGTCCCCAAAAATTGAAACATATATACAAACGAGTGGTTTTGAGAAACTTGGTCTGTAGATCTGTAGATATGTGGTTAAGTAGGGTTGAATCTATACAATTTACATGCCCAGGAATCCAATAAAAAGAGCAAACCTGCAGATGGCGCAGTTTAGTATGAAAAATGCGCCACTCCGAATTAATGCCTACGTCACTATGAAATCCTCTATATATTCGAATGCCAAAATATACAACATAATACCTCGGAAATCTTACGTAGTCTTGCGGACAATCATTTCGAATTGTCGGTCTTTTATGTGTTCTAAAGTTTTTACGATATTGCCAATTCCATTGCCACTACAATGTCCCACTGGACTGGTCTTAATGATAACGTCACCGGTGTTGCCCCAGCTACCTCCCACAAAACACACAAACACTGGTTTATGAGTATGCATAGTTGTATGACATTTTGTAATGGCCCAACAAGCTGTTAGGGATAAGAATTAGTAAACCATCTTGTACTTACCTTGCCATTACGAAGCAGATTACACAAGGCAGGCCTAATCAATAGCATCGCACTTGCCAACTCAAACATGAGCTGTTGTAGCAACCCATTCACATAATCTGTCCATTATATTCCAGTTACGCCGATGCAAGTGTGGATTACCAATTGATTCGCTTCCTCGACTAAATCACGCAAAGTGTCAGCCCCTAAGCAAGTGCGCACATAACATCGATTTTAATTGAAGGTATCATGTGTGCCTCGGAGACGTAATATTGACATTATTTGCCTTTATCCTGTTACACAATCCAAATACCTATAATCATTAGGTTTAATGAGAACACCATATATGCAGGCGCACCCACCCTGGACAGCAAACAATCAATTACGTCCAAGCAACGCGTAGCCCAGTGCTCAGGTAATCGCCAACATCACTATACGATACAAGTCGTATCCTATCATCAACCATATCACCATCAGAGGACCACCACCATCATCATCATCATCATCGTCGTCGTCGTCGTCGTCGTCGTCGTCGTCGTCGTCGTCGGTGTTGTCATTGTCGTCATCATGACTAAGGACACACAATCGATGGCAATAAATTAGTCCAAAGATTCCGTTCATGATTGCATAGATAAATTGCGGAAATAATCGGAAGCCATTACGGCGTGCCTGCCATTGTCACAATAGTGACAAGCCCCCCATACACATGTCAATGCATTTAGTTCCAGGATTATATTTAATTTCCAGATTATTATCCCATCAGGACTAAAGATAATATTTTCTAGCAAATTAGAATGGGCGCGCAAACAAATTAACTGTCAAACGGAACAGTGTATTCATCTGTCATTTGTTGGCGCGGCTGTGTTCACAAACTAGTTGTGCCGTTGGTGGCGAAGAAAAACTGCGACACGTCAGCTATCTCCAATTCCAACTCAACTTGAATTTATGGTTCGCCATTAAATCAAGGAAACGATCCCGTGTCGGAGGTATGGGTGGGTAAAAGTGCTCCCACTGTTGTTGGTTAACCGAGTGTATAAGAAACGAGTCGCCCACCCATTGTCCGGAGAGGATTTATTTTCGTGTCTCTTGGTGAATCTACTCCGCAAACAGCATTAATCGTTAAACACCTAAACAAGCATGTATATAAATGTAGGTAAATTTGTTTGCCAAGAGACTAGGGGTGGCTGTAAAATTCCAGCAAATGTGACAAAATTTCGTTTGTACATGAATTTATTTAGAGACAGAGCCGGAGTGGGCCACAGAAAAGAAAAAAAAAACAAAGCTAACGTTGCCTACCTTTGCGTGTTTTTGCCCCAAAAATTCTCTCATACATATTCATGAAGTCAGCGACGCTTGATGCTGTGGAAGGAACTAACAAACAATACAAATTCACCCCCTCACTGTTACCGTGTAGTTATAAGAGCATGTTTCAGCGGTTAATTACTACAACACTGCCATCATATCGCCGAGAATGGATTTTGCAGGGCAATATTCGTCATGAAAAGTCATAGTCATGACATGCGGCTGTAAAGTATCGTGGGGTAGTTATGTAGATGGAGCCCTTCTAGCAGTTGGCATCCTTGAACATTTTAACAGTCTTCAAGAGGTTAACACCAATTGAATGGGGTTAGCTGGTGCACGTGTGGGAGTGAATAAATTTTGAATATCTCTTGTGCGTCGGCGGCGGTTTAAGAAAATAAACAAAACGCGACGTGGTTCTAATTAGGACACTTTGACATTCTTTAGTGAAAATTAATTAGCAAAATGTTTCGGTATTTACATAGCACGCAGATACGAGTAGGCATATAACCCCAGCAAAGATAAATTCGGAAAGATAAATTTGATTTGAGTAAATGAGCTGAAATATATATAAGATTGGGGAGAAAAGATAAGCCCATTGTATTGGAACTCAATGCCTCATTTGGAGTCAAATTTATCACTTCCGAATGAAAGCTAGTAGCTCGTTGTTTATGGTCTTTTAAGTTGAAAACATTGAAATTAAGAAGAAGTAATGAAGGGAAATCAGGCAAACTAACGGATGAGATCTTTCCTTTGGTCGACTTCGATATTCCTTTCGAGGTATCGTATCCGGAAAGGAATGAATGGCAAAGGGATAAAGTAACTAAGCAAGATGAAATCGTAGTCTATACAAAAGCCAGGATCACACGACGTGCTATGGAATCCATACCATCAGGCAGACGTTCTCTAGGTAGATTCAGGATGAGATAGTAAGATCAAGTTCATAATCTCTCCTCTACCCGTATGGAGATTGCGACACACTTAATGGATAAGCGGGCCATTAAAAATGAATGAATGAATTAATATAAAAACCCCAGAAGGTACGGGTTCTGGCATCCATTCAGTAGATCCAAACTTGAAGGCTTCTGTACGACTACCGGATACAAGCAGTGTCTGAACTTTGAATACAATTTCTGGCTGTTCTTAATTTGGCAAAACTAAGCCAACTGTATAGCGATAGGTCGCACTCATTGAACTGTAGTCTTTACTAATACCAATTCTGAAATAATCAGGACAGCAGTGCTCAAGACATTTTGCAGTCAGAGCCAGTCTCACTCGGCTGTTGTTGTTTCCCACGATACTGCGATGCAGTGGAAAACGAGGAACGAAGTCAGTAACTAGAAAGATTAAGGAGGGAGTACACAAATTCATGCATCGTAAAGAGCACCACTAATATAGGAAAAGAATTATAGAGGAAACCAAATGGATGTGGTCAGTATCTAAGGCACCTACGGAAATTCTTAAAGTACGAGTTATGTCAAGGCACTGATTTTTTTTAGAAAATATATCAAGACTCAAGACACTCAAGACAAAATGGCAGACACGGATATACCTGAAGATTCTACAATGACATGCATGCCGAGGAGAATTAAGCATACATACGGTATGAATCCCGCAACCGAAGCAAGTTTCTGGAGAAGTTATGTCTTAAACAATTTAGAGGAGGTAGATAGGACTAAGAAAGGAAAGCCTGAACTGCGACAACTACAGAGGTATTAGTCTTCTTAACATCGCCGTGTTGTGTGAACGCCTGAACTGGGGACGCTTGTTGGTTGAGGCCCACTTCCATCCCGGACTATAGTGCCACCGTAAGTATAAGTAAGTAAGTAAGATAGGACTAACAAGAGAGGGCTATACTTGGTATCGTGAAAGTGAGCTTTTTCAAGGGAAAATTTTCAGTTTTTTTTTTTGTTATTTTAAGTTATTCTTAATGGTTTTCTATGGATCGCTCTGATGGGATGTCGTAGCGCTATCCTAAGGGAGTCGCAAGTTTTATTTTATCACTGCTGTAAGACTACGAACAAAGAAAAAGTACCTATTACGTTTCTATTTACGAATACCATAAGCGCAAGGCCGAAGCGAAGTCCAATAGTTACACTGCAGTCAAAGATTAACGGCGTTTGTGTTTGCCGCATTTCCAGTCAGACTTGCTTCGTATATTTTCCTGGGACTCAAAATTAAATAAAGGTTTTTCAATTGGTACGTGTTGTTGGCAGTCAATTTATCGCCGTGTACATGAAATCGGCCTTCGCAAATCCCAACTTAGCCAATTTTGCGTCGGGACTTGGACTTACGCCCGTACAAGAACCAATTAATTTAGTAGCTCAAAGTTAATGACCATAGACAAAGCTGTTTGTTGGCTGACTTCACTTCGGAGCGTTTGGAAGAGGACACCCATTTTGGCCGAAAAATCGTCTTTAGCGACGAGGCGTAACAAGCTAAATTGCCATAAATATGGGACGACGATATTTCAACGTCGACCTGTCCTTATTGAAAAACACCTTAGTAAAGATCACATATCTGTGGTTTTAGAAGGGCGTCGCAAAATTATTTTAACCTCTGTACGGAGTCGCAGTATCAAAAAGATTGGGAACCCCTGTAAAAATATATAAAGATTATTATAATATATAAATAGCACAGGAAACCTACCTAAGAAAGTACAGGCTAAGGAGCAGTTAGTACGAGTATCTTTAAAAAATATGTATCCAATATATCAAGTGTCCCGTTGGAGAAAACAGGTTAAAAATATTTTTTAGTTGGCAAATGATAAGCATAATTTTTAGACTAAAGGTGGAACTCTTACCCCTTAATTATATCCCACACTGCTCAGAGCTTTCTATACTGTGCAACATGTATCTAATCGGAAAGATTGCGAGGATGTGTACAACTTTCTCTAGCAGTATGCATATGCTGTATGCGATGCTCCGCATTCTTACAGAATTCTGTTTCAATAATTTTGAAGTATCTACGTACGCTCGAGTTGGATAAAGCTAAGCATACTCAACGGTTACAGAGGTTCGGACGCATTACAAAGTTTCAAACTGATAGTACGAACGGTTCGTGAGTTATGGAAAAAGCCCCCCTTAAAAGGGGTCACCACCAATAACTCGGGCCCCAAGAAAAGTTTCCATAATCACAAAAATTGATTTGCTTTATTTCTTATATAGAGTACATACTTATAAACAAACTGAGTGTAAAGAAGATCGGATGATATACAAATCTTTGCATGCTATGACCCCCCTACCCATTTCACCCCTTTAGGTGTTCAATTTCAAAATATCCTTCTTTATTCCTTGTATCACCAAAGAAACGTCTTTCTAAAGCAAAGGGTTTGAGCTGGACGTTGATGATGAGTCAGTGAGTGAATCGTAATTTCCATTTTTATACATGAGAAAATGACAATTTGACAATTTGACAGTCACCCAGATGCCAAATGAAGATTCGCGCGGCATTGTGGTTGTCAATAATTCTCAAAATCCTATGGTAGGTATATTATTCAAAAGAAGTGAGTCAATACCTGCCCCCAAAAGACATGCGCATAGTTCAAAATTTAGAAAATCCTTGTATGAATTGAATTATTTCCAGCGTTAGATTTTCCAACTTCCTTCTAAAGGTTGGCAAGTAACCTGTCATCACTTTTCCTGATGTCTAACGCTAATCTACATCCTGTCACTGTTCGCTCATTAACTTTTCACTGCACAGAACAGGTACCAACAGCTTACAGAAAAGCTCTGCAAATTCAATGAACACGGGTATTTTCGCGCATTCAATTGTCTTCAAAAAGGACATACTCTAATGCGATTCCGCCTGATTTCCTGCAATCAAACAATATTGCAGTTGAAAAAGTATACAAAATCCATCATCAAATGCCATCGCACGTTATACAAATTGAGCATTAGGCGTGCCCAAGCCGGTGTGTGGTGAAATTACATTACAAGACTCCTTTTGGCACGGTAAATCATTTTTAGTTTCAGCCCCGTAATTACAAACTATTAACCGAGTAAAACATGCAACGCCATGCCTACACCGTTCCTTCCATTCCCCCCCCATTGTGGGGGAGACTACGACATCCCTGGAACGTGCCGCACCAAAAGTAAAAATAAAAAAAAATAAAAAAAAAATAAACCCATTTGGTAGCTGGCAGGATATAAGTTTTATTTCACTCGCCTATGCTCTACTTGCTGTGGGCCATACAAAATTCAGGATTCTTCAGCAATACAACGTACGCTTCATTAAATTGCAGCAGTATGAACAATCTCCATGAGTATGTGTGTGTGTGCATGGAAGAAAATGGAACCAAGCTTGGTAATGCAAAAGGAGAGAAAAGCACTGCAATGCATTCACCATCGGTGCATAAATAATTTAAATTTTATACGATATCCTGGAACCGGAAAAGTGGGTCTCTCTTACATGCCAATCGCACCGGCCAGCGAGAGAGAAAGAGGATATGGTTGCAGAACGGAAATGAATGCATTTTCCCTTGGGTCTGGGGCGTTCGCTCAGTCGGTGTATGCCGTCCTAGTAATGGTCAGAAATGCAATTCCAAGTGGATGTTGCAGTAAGCCCGTGAGATAAATGCGCTCGAATTTAAATGCCTCAAGAAATGAATGGATATTGATTGCAGTCAGAATTCAAATGTGCAAAATGTAGAGAGAAGAGCTTTTTGTCCTTTAACTGATGACGGACCACGGACGGGTATTGTGGTAATGCCTTGCGGTTCTTTGGATTTATTAACCAAATTGTAAGAATTTCGGGTGGTTTCAAATTGAATTGCTCTGTGGGCTTATTGTATGTATAGATAAAGGAAATGCTTTTCAAAAATGTTTCAGCTGACCAAAGGACTGCTTATTTTGTGACTATGGTTGTGGAAGCTATTTTAAATTTATTTATTTGATATGTCAAGCAAGATATTAAAGGGTACACTTTGCAGTGCAGGTTATTCTGCCTTGTTGTGTTACTAATATGGGAAACATGCCGCTGGATTAATGAATGATTAATGAGCGCAAAGAATACAAATTTAGACTTGGTCTGGACTGAGTCAACCAATAGAAACTGAGAGCGATATAGAGAACCTGATTCTAATCTAATCAGGAAAACATCCCCTCCATCAATTTACGACTTCTGTACACCTGCATGTGGCATAAATATTCTTGAAGAAGATTCTGAAGTGCAGGACTCAAAGCAACAGTCCAGAGAACAGATCACCTCACCGAAATACAGAACAGGTCATAAAAGCAGTAGGGTGTTGGTTAAGATCTTCCAAGTTGCGAAATAGAGCAATTTTTGTGTTTGCATAATGCCTTTTACTGAACAGATGGAGTAATGTGCTTGGAAATTTCTTCGAGATCATATTATCCGTTTCAGATTGTAAACGAATCTGAAACTGAGAGATCTGTGGATGGACTACGATTGTATCTTTTCCTGGTATAAGTTAATCACTACACCGAAATAATTAATAAAAAAAATCTTTTCTAGAGCAGTTTGCTCTGACCTTTATTGAGTTTACTTCTTAACTAACTACAATCAATAATTTTATATTCGATTTTACCTCGGTACTTTGCATTCCTAAGGTATTGAATTGAATTGCAACATGAATTTCTGTGGAAATTCGCTGTATCGAGGCAGACGCTTTGTCAGCATTTCCGTTGCTCGTGTTGATGTTAACTCTTCCCCTCTAAAAAACGATCGTCATCGGTCGTCAGAAGTATGGTAGGTTGTTGAACTTTGGGCTGCTTGGATATTGGAGATAGTTGACCTCAGGAACGGAAAGTCTATCGATGATTGTTACTGGTCCATTCGTCTTTGTTGTCGGTTGTTCAATTATGATTTCTGTGTTGTTTCTTCTTGGCAAGATTTTGCATATGATCGCTATTGTAATAAGTAGTCCTAGTACGGAGATGAGGGAATATGTTGTTACTCGTTGATTATCGTTTTCTGTTTGTAGAAGGTGGATCTTATTGGTATTGTTAATATGGAGATCCTTCATCATTTCTAGTGAGAGTAATTCACGGTATTCGTTTTCCTTGGGACTGGTTTGCAATATTGCCGGAAGTGGTTTAATCATTGAGGCTTCTTTGGAGATGTATTGGATTCCGTTCAAAGTGATGGTCATGTTATGGAATTTTACCAAGAATGTTCCATTTAGGTTGTGTGTTGTGTTATCAAATTCAAGGGTGCCGATGAATTGGTTCAATAGCATTATGCCCGTTGATATTTCATCTATGGTCGGAATATGATGATTATTTATTTTGTTGCAAGTAGCTGGTAGACTTTTTAATAAATTAGGAATGCAAGTATCGTTTGTAATATTGACAATATTTTTTGAGTTACAAATGGATAGATTGTTAAAAGTTTTACATTTGTTTGTTGTTCCATATAATTTTTCATTATTTCTTAAAATTACCTCGTACAATGTTTCTGTTACAATGTTTTTCTTTTTAATTGGCTTTATTAACAAATTTTCGTAAATTTCATTCGTTGTTAAGGGAATGTTTATTATGTAGAGGATTGACGTACTATTGCTTAAAACTTTTATATCTGCAAAGTCTAGGGCTTCTTCTATTGTTGTGTAGGGTAATTTTTGTTCATTAAATACTTTGGTGGCTAATTCTATTTCATTTTTTGACAATATAAAAGAGTTTATTGTACCTAGTTTAGCCCAATGAATGGCATAGTTAATATTCTCTAGTTCTTCTTTTACAATTTTGATTTTATATTTGAGATTTGATATAATTTCATAATTTATTTTATTATTATTTTTAAGTAAGTTTTGGATTTCATTCTGGATTCTCGTAATATTGTTTATTCGTTCGTTATACAATTCATTAATAATAACCTGTTTATTGTTGTTTTTTAGAACATCTGTAATTTTTTCTTTTATTGTAACAAAGTCATCGTGGTCTGGGTTGCCAGCAATCCATTTCCAACCTTTGCCTATAAAGTCTAGAGAACGTTTCGCTATTCTGGGTTGTAAGTTATGTAAAAGATTACGGATTTGTTGAATTTCATGTGATATTAAGGGAAAAAGGATTTGACTTTGGGTTGTTTCGAGATTAAGGACTGGTGATATGTCGGAAAGGAATTGCTCATATTGTTTAAGATTAATGCTATGTATTAACTTGAAATGTCCATCTTGAATTTTTGTTTGCCCTGTATGTAGGGAGACAATTTGGGAGTTTGAGAAATCCATGATCTGGATCTCCGCTCGACCAAAATAGATGGTGCATCTGAAAGAGAATTAGTTTCTTATATTACTTTTATGGACTATTTTTCCGGATTCTGTTACTATTGTAGAGTTTCTATTTTCCTTAATGATTTCTTGTCTATACCTATTTGTTAATTTTGAACCTAACCGTTTGTTGTTTTTTACATAAATGACCTGTCCTATCTGATAGTCCTTCTGCGGTTTTCTTTTTTTATTATGATATTTAATATCTTTTTCCTGTTTTGCTTTAATTTTCTCGATGTTAATTAAACGTGTCTTTTCAAATTGTTCCGGGTTTAGTCTGGGTATTCGAATATGTCTTGTATAGTTGTCAAAGGGGTTCTGGATTTGATAGCTATTTTCATTTCCTATCTTGAGTAAAAGTTGATTTCGAAAAACGTTTATAGGGATTTCTACAGATGGAATTAGGTTTTGCGCTGAACTGTCAGCACTGTGTTCTGTAGGGGTCATTGAGTGTATTTCAGTTTTTGGGGGTCTCGAGAGAGAGTCAGCAACCACATTTTCCTTACCTGGTTTATATTTTAGCTCATAATTATACTCCTCCAATATGGCTTTCCACCTTTTCATTTTGGAGTTTGTATTTTTGTTACTTAGAGCATAGGTAAGTGGTTGGTGGTCTGTGAAAATGTTGACTTTCCGGGATCCGTAAAGGAAGTTTCTCAAAGAATTGAGGGACCAAATAATCGCCAGCATTTCTTTTTCGTTCGTGGCATAACCTTCTTCTGTTTTGCTTAAGGTTCTGGAGAGAAATGTGATTGGCTTATCATCCTGTGAGAGGACTGCTCCAATGGCGTAGTCGGAAGCGTCAGTTGTTAATTGAAAGCTTTTGTCAAAGTCTGGATATTGAAGAATAACTTCTTCGGAGGCGAGAGAGTTTTTTAATTTGTGGAATGCTTCGATGGCATCTTGATTCAACTGAATAAGTTTTTTCTTTGACATATTTGCGGACACATGTCCATCTTCCCCTCTTAAAAGGGATGTCAGTGGTTTTGCCAACTTTGAGTAATCTCGTATAAAGCGGCGGTAATACCCTGACATTCCGAGAAAGGATCGAAGTTCTTTTAGGTTTTCAGGAATAGGTCGATCAACTATAGCTTGTACCTTTTTTGGATTGGTTTTTATTCCGAATCTTCCAATAATAAACCCTAAAAATTCTACTTCTTTCTGGAAAAATTCGCATTTATCGAGCTGAATTTTCATATTTGCTTTTTCTAAGGTGTGAAATACTTTTTCCAGATTTGAGAAATGTTCGGTTTCGTCTTTCCCAAAGATGACAATGTCATCAATGTAAACATAGCAACATTTTCCAATGAGGTCTCTTAGAATGTCATCTAGCGTTCTCTGGAAAATGGAGGGGGCGTTCTTTAGCCCAAATGGAAGACGAGTAAATTCGAACTTGCCATTATTTACCGAAAAGGCAGTTTTTTCTATATCAGAATCCTTAAGTGGGATCTGATGGAAACCACTTTTTAGGTCCACTATGGAAAACCATTGATTTTTACTAAGGTTTGCAAGGATTTCGTATATTTCAGGGATTGGATACTTGTCGGCGATAGTTATAGCGTTTAGCTTACGGTAATCAATTACCATTCGAAACTTCTTTTCTCCTGAAGCATCCATTTTTTTGGGGACAACCCAAACAGGAGAATTGTAGGGAGATCTTGATGGTCTTATGATACCGTCTTCTAATAGTTTCCGTATTTCTTTTTCGACTTCATTTTTAAGTGCCATGGGGTAAGGATATGATTTCGAGTACACGGGGTCTCGAGTTGTGGTTCGAATTTCTCCTTTGACCATGGTGGTATAGGTTAATTTTTCGTTTGGTTCCGAAAAGAGATTGGGGCATTTATGAATAATTTTAATAAGTTCGGAATGTTGTTCTTTAGTCATGTGGTCGGTTCTAATATTTATGTTATTGACAAATTGTGATTGATGTTGTTTGAGCGGAATGGAAATTCTTGGATGAGAGAAACCAGGGTGAATAGACATATGGTTTCTACTTGTGTTAATGATAGCATTTAAATGTTTTAGTGTGTCATGTCCTATGATACCATCAAATGAAATAAGACTAGGGAGAATAAAAAATGTAATTTTGTCAGTTTGGGGGCCAAAAGTTGAATAAGTGCATGATGGGTTATTTTAATATTTCCCCCCACGGAGTGAGCGTAGAAGGGTTTAGCATTTAGTAGGGGATTCTTTATGTGACGTGGTTGAACGTAATTCTTGTTGGAACCTGTGTCAACAAGAAACTTCAGGGTCTCTCCACTTCTAGAAATGTGTTCGAAATAAGGAAGTGAAGAGGGCGTTAGTCTAAAAAATAGATGTCATCCAGTTCTTCGTGTTGGTCAAAGTTTTCTCCTCCACTCTGTTCAGTGTATTCTTCTAGTGATTCGTCATAATTTTGGTCTTCCTCTGCAATTTCTGTCTCGTAGTCTTCCATGGATTTTTCTTCGTCACCGAGTTGAGCTGTGTGATGGATTCGCTGCATCTTTTGTGGTTGGTGTATTTGCTGCGAATGTTGTCGTTTTTGTATGAATTGTTGATTCCTTGGTCTATTTTGATAGTCTACTTTCTGAGTCCTCAGGGAGTAGTCAATGGACATTGGTTTCGGTGGGAGAGGTCGTTGATTTGGTGGTATTCTTTGTTGTTGAACGTGTAAGTTCGAAAGCCACACAATGGGCGCCAGTTAATCACTACACCGAAATAATTAATAAAAAAAATCTTTTCTAGAGCAGTTTGCTCTGACCTTTATTGAGTTTACTTCTTAACTAACTACAATCAATAATTTTATATTCGATTTTACCTCGGTACTTTGCATTCCTAAGGTATTGAATTGAATTGCAACATGAATTTCTGTGGAAATTCGCTGTATCGAGGCAGACGCTTTGTCAGCATTTCCGTTGCTCGTGTTGATGTTAACTTATATGCTGGACAACAACTTTCTAATCAGGTATGCTTAGGCCATTTCTCCTGCGTTCACGCTGAAGACGTATATACCTACATAATAAAATACTAAACCGGATATTTATGCATTGGTCGAAGACTATACGGTCGCCATCTATTGGCGGAACAGCTAAGAAAAACCCCATAAATAGATTTTATACAATCTTGTACTTCCATCTAGAATCAGAAGTGATAGTCAGCTATGTCTCCCATACAAAGGACAGCTGTCATATTTTATTTTAGGCATATTTGATACCAACGGTAGATGATAAGTATAGATTTACAATAAACTTTGCTCCTTACGGAATACACTACACAGTCTACCGAAACTGCCATTCACCAGTCTCACAACGAGACACAAAAAACTTTGGTAAGGGAAACGACTATGGGCGCAGTAGCGCAGTGGCAAGTATGCTGGACTACTTAAGGGCAGTACTGATCATAAACTGGTTTCAAAATGTGGTAGAAAGACCAAAGATCTGTTTTGCTGAGACTCACAAAAGACGCTTAAATCGACTAGGAGCTCTTTTCAAAATCTGTCATGATACCGTTCTTTGGAGTTTGTCAGAATAGACTAGTCGCCATATAGCGGACCCATCGCCAACATTCACAGTCAGAACCTACCCCAATTCGCCCAATTCCCTAGAGAACCTGAAAATGGTTTCAATTTTGTTTGTGAAACCAACCTGCTCTAAATTGTCGAAGAAGTATCATCCAACCAAGGAGCTTCCTACTAGTTCGAGTTATAGCTTGACAATCACAGAGAAGATGAGTAACATTCGTTAAACCTGACTAGTTCAGATTTGATGGTGTAAGACTGTAGTCACTTAAGCGCAGTCTGAGTATCAATGTGGATGACGAAATTCGTGTATGATATTGAACCCATTTCAAGTATAGCGCCGCAGCTTTAAATGCGGCCATAACCTCTACCTGGATGTTATATACCGATTACGATATGTTGCGAGCTAGGTTAGGCCACTGAGGTATTTTTGATGCGGAGGGTGTGGCACGGTCGCGGTTCCTCAGCTCAGTGGGAGTTGTTCTTGCCCCCTCACCACAGAAATCCTGCTTAAGATACTTTTGTATCGTGCCATCAGAAAAAAGGAGCGGCAAAAGAAGAGAAAGTTACTTTAAGTTACGTTGACCCGGATGGACACAACTAAATTAAAAATAGTAAAAGAAAAAGAATTGAAAAGAAGAGTTCAAAGACTTTTGCCTATGCCCTCAAAAGAAAGCGGGGATGTTGACGCGAGTCTAAACCTAACTAGCCTAACCTATGATTTAATTTAAACTAGACCGTATTCTATGCCTAATATAACTTCAAACTAACCTAAGATGATTAATACCCGTGCCCTCCTTACCTATACCGAAGTTGCCCCTGTGGCTCAATCCTGGACCAGATCCTGGACCAGAATAAACTCTCGATTTAAAGTCTCAGCTAGATGAATTCACTAAAAATGCGAAAAATGTAGGTAATGCAAATTTTCCATCGCCCCTGTGACAGAACCTGGGGCTTAAGTACCAGAGAACTACAACAGAATTGTGGATAAAACCCCAACAGAATGCGGCCAAAAACAATCTTGATAAGCTATTAGATCGCATAGATCGCATTAAAAATATGTACACTCCCGCTCATCTGAATAGGTTCAACATTATTTAAAAAGTAAAATAACGATATCTCTGTAACCAACTTTCCGATTTTAATGAAATCAATTTTCTTATATAGAATAATCAATTGTTAATGGAACAGGAAAGTTTGCGGTCTCTAACACACGTATTTATATTTTTGTGATTATTTTTCCAAAAACGTATCGAAAAGTGACCATTTATTTTGGCTCATCTGAATAGGTTCAATGACAATGACTCTAGTTTGTGATCTACAACGATTATGTAACGACGTCAATTATTTTGCTTTTTTAAATTGAAAGTAATTACAGCCGTTTTTTTCTAAAATGGGTCGCGGAAAGCAATTAAACGACTTTGACAAATGCCAAATAAAGGGATAATTCAAATTTGGTTTAAAGTCGCGCCAAATGGCTTAGAAGATTTGCCGAAGTCAAAATGTAATTGGTAATTTTATTCAGAATGAATTAAGCTATAATATCAATATGAAAGGAGGGGCTCAATATGCGACAACATCAACAGCCATAAGACTTATCATCTGAACTGCTTCAAATCCCCAACGTTCTGCTGCTAGAATCAAGGAAGAATGCTGTGCTAATGCAAGTCTGTCATCTGGAAAACGCATTATTCGGAGTGCCAAGCATTGGAAGAGACTGAACGTAAAAAAAGAACACATCTCAATAATGTGCGCAAAGCTGCACGACTTCCGTTTGCTCAAGAGCATATGACGTGGAACAAGGAGTGGCAGATTGTCGCGTTTTCCGATGAAAAGAAGTTCAACCTGGATGGACCGGTTGGCTAAAACTATTACATTCACGACCTGCGAAATGATGAAAGTGTTTTAGGTAGTCACCACACCTGTGCATCAGGGGCATTACGATTTTCCGCATAAATCATATTATGGGACTTGTGACTTTGTGAGCTGCAATTTGTTACATCGAAAATTAACGCGAATGTATACAAAACTATACTAGAAAATGCTTTTCCAAATTTCTCGAATATTTTTGAACGGATTCCATGGACAACGGCCCCATTCATACCTACTGGAGTGTTGTTCAACAGTGGATAAAGGATCAAAATGTGAAATTGCTCGAGTTGCCATACTCCCTGGACATAAATATTATTGAAAACGTTTGGGGTCTATTGTCCAAAAAAGTATATAAGGACAGGGCACAATTTGATAATCCTGCAAGCCTAATTGGCGCCATTAAAAAAGCCGGGTCAACAATTTCACTTGGATTTATTGAAAAATATTATAAGTATTTTCCAAATCGTATCTATGAAGTTATATTGAACAAAGGAGATAGTACTACATACTCAATTATACTTAAATATGTAGCTAAATGTTAAAAATAACCAACGCTTTGAGTTAGTACTTAATATATATATTTTTTTTAATTTTCAATTTTTGAACCTATTCAGATGAGCCAAAATATATGGTCACTTTTCGATACGTTTTTGAAAAAATAATCATAAAAATATAAATACGTGTGTTAGAGACCGCAAAATTTCCTGTTTCATTCACAATTGATTATTCTATTTAAGAAAATTGATTTCATTAAAATCGTCAAGTTGGTTACAGAGATATCGTTATTTGACTTTTTAAATAATGTTGAACCTATTCAGATGAGCGGGAGTGTATGTCCAAAAGCCTACCACCGTTTCACCTCTAAAAATATTGTAACTATAGTCTCAGTCACTTAAGGATTCCAATATACAAAGCCTCAACGTAAATAATTTCACAGGACATATTATAAGAACTTATTTATGTTCCAAGAAGACCCTGTGCTAGATTCACAATGCTTGAAAAAATCCGTTCCTCCAGGAAATTAAAAATACATAGTCATAAATGTAACGTTCAAATTCGATGGGAACCCTTTATTTTATTTTATGTATTATCAGGATTATAAATTTTGTGCCGGACGTCAGTTCTTAGATCTTAAATCTCTTGATTGAGCCTCTTAGAGATTCAGGTTCCACTGAGCCGTGTGTAAATGGTCTAACTACTTTTAAGCGAAGGTGTTCAAGCTGTAGAAATGTGTATTCAAAAGTGTTTATACGAAGACAGACTTCAAGTGCTCGCATCTGAAATATTTCAGACCGTCAAGCGGCTTTTTAAAGCTTAAGGTGTATAAACTTGAATAGTATATATGTATATCGAAACTTTCTGCGGGGTAGCTTTGAAATCTATGCACTCAAAATACAGCAAATGAAAATAAATGCAAGAGTAGAGTCTATCTGGCTGAGAGATTCATTAGCCCATCTCGTAGGAAATTTAAAATATTACTTTAGCTTAACACAGAAGACCTAATGGTGTTATATGGCTACCCAATGGGATCCTAGAAACCAAATTACCATCTAAAAAAAATGTTACTATTCGACGATGACTTCTGCTCACTCGGCGGAGAAGAGGGTACCTATATAGCCCTGCTGTGGGAAAAGGCATTCGAAAATAGCGTTTCTGAGCTCGAAGGAGCTATGTAACATAAAACTGAGAAATGCACTGAAGTTTGTAAAGAACTTCAACACCCCCTTGTGTTAAATGACAACAGACCTCCCCTCGCCCAGTATAGGTATTGCTACCACCAATAAATATGTGCCCGTTTCGAAGAATCCCAAAATACGAGTACCCACGTTTATAATTATTTGTTTTGTTTTATATAGTTCTGTGGCATGTTTCGGGTGAATTTGTGCCACATTTTACTCCTATAAAGTGTCGCCTCACCAAACTGATGCCACCAGCCAATAATACAAACATTTTCGGGATGCAGTTGTGACACATTTTAATTTAATAAAACACACAGTCAAATTGTGATATGGTTGACTGCGCGCAAGATAATAACTCATTTGGAATTAGATACGACCAATAACTGTACTCTGGTCAACGTAGCCTGATGCTCTGCAACATGACGTGTGTGTGTACATTAGCTACTCGTATAATTTTCAAATCGAACACAAATTGATTAATAAAATCAAATTCGTTTGACCACTTAATTTGAAAACCGTTTTCCTGTGGGTGGTTTACAGTTTAATAGACCGAAAGCTAATACCTATTAGATAAACCTCAATATTCGCTTAAAATGATTTCCAGCACAGAAATTGAATTCAATTCATGCGTCATTAGGGAAAATTTGCCCAAGGCGTATTGTCATTGTCACACAAACGAAACGTTTTCCAGTAAACACAATTTTCAATCCTCGGAATGGGGACGGGACAGCCTGTTTCCGAACTTGTTGTCATGTTTAAAGAGCCTGGCAAATTTAAAAAAAATATCAGCAAAAACAGGACGAATTTTTATATATTATTTCCAAAAGCCTTAAATGTTTTTTAAGTGAAATCAATATTCCCTTCCTTGTAACAGAAACTTGGTTTAATTATGCTTTGATTTCGACCCCTCAGCAAGTTCACCTTTGAAACGTTTCTAAACCGACAAACGCCTCTTTTAATTAGCTCTTCGCTCTTACATTTATATTCGCCCGAAGGATGATAGGTACACGAAGTGCAAGGATAATGAAGATTTGATAATTAATGTATTCACTTTGTTGACGTGACAACGAACGTGACTCGAAGGGTTAATTTGTTCGGATTTAGTTACCTTACATATTGCTAAAAGCGTATATACCACACTCACTCCTTTCGTCCGCCGAAAATCACAAAGCGAATAATGTTTCATTTTGAAATCTCTATCAATTTGCATCGCCAATTTGCCATGATGTACGTACGAGTATATTGGGTTAAGCTCACCTAAAGCAGGGGTGAATGTTTCGTAGCCGGGGATACAAATCCTGCTCGAACAAATCGAATTTTAAAAGTTGTCACAATTTTCCTTATACAGATAGTAGTTTCCATAATGTTGATTGTTTGAAACGCTACACAAAGGACGAGTGCGGAAGAGAGGGAATGACACTACTTCTAGATCGAGTGTATACGTAATCCGATTTGCCTGGCAGCCCTGACAAGACAAAGGAAACTTTGTGTACCTCAAGGTATGTGCGGGGTTTCGGGCTGGGTATTCGACAAGACGTGCTCCAAGAAAGTTCGAATGCATACGACGACGGTGTGACATCTACAGAAGAATTACATGGTGAATTGACAATGGAGATGTCTCGTTACTTCAGATTCGCATATGTAACATTGTCTTCATTGCCGATGTGGAGAATTGGATACACAAAAGTATGTCTTTCCATATGACACAATGACAACGACGACGACGAAGACGCTGGCAATGACGACAATAGTAGTGTAAAATTGACGTGAGACTTGATGACGTGCATATGCTGAAGGATGGCACTGAGAGCTTATACATAAATAAGGGAAGCGTGCATCTTAGAGAGTGTTTCAAATATTTATAGCGAAATTATGTACACCGATGAACAGAAACTATGTTTTAATGAGGACTTTGATGGAGCTGGGTGGGGGTAAGTCGCAAGTGGGGAAAACTTTTTAAGGAACCCTCTTAGAGACACCTCTTTTTGCTATATGTTTAGAGGGCATAATAATAGCTCGAGTGACTAATAAAAAATAATTGCGCTACTCTTAAATGCAAACTCACTTCCCGTGAATGCATAATGAATACCATGAGTGAAAATGCATTCCTTTGGGGCTGGCGAATTATCATCAAGTAGTGATAGAAGCTCTAGATAACCTAATTATTTTAAAGCAATTTTGAAGACTACTCTTGGTAATGTGAAGTAGATCCGTGAGGTGTCAGAAACATATAGTTGATCAGCTTGTCTGATTTGTTGCTCGCATTAAACTAAGCAATTCGACAAAATTGCGACCCTCAAACACCAAGTTAATCAACTCAATATCCATTCATTTATTGAAAAACTTCCTACACACAAAGTTGATCAACTTCTCTGATTTGTCAATCAGTATATTCCATTTAAAAACATTGCAAGACCCAATCACCTAGTTGATCAACCCGCATACATTTGTTGAAAAGGATTGTATAACTAGTTGATCAACTCATTCAACCACTAAATATAATCGTATAACTAGTTGATCAACTTGCGTGACTTGCTAAGCAGTAGGTATATTCGACTTTAATGGGATGCGAGCCCCCAAAGCACCTATAGTTGATCAACCCATACATTTGTTGGAAATCATCGTACAACTAGTTGATCAACTCATTCAACCACTGAATATCATCGTATAACAAGTTGACCAACTTGCATGACTTGTCAAGCAATAGGTATATTCGACTTAATCGGGATGCGAACCCCCAAAGCACCTATATAGTTGTTGAAAAGCATTGTACAACTAGTTGATCAACTCATTCAACTATTGAATATCATCGTACACCTAGGGGCAATGCATTTAACCATCAATTAAAAGTTAAACTACTCCCCAAACAGTCGCACTCCAAATCTCCTGGGCTACCATAAAATATAGCTTCATGGTCTCTATTCCATAACTTGCAGGAAAATTCTTAAATAATAATCTATTTAAGGACTCCCAGTTTGGTGAACTCATTTAAATGTACCTTAACGGCAGACAAAATACTCCCAACTTGACTACGGTTAAAGATGTTCTGCGAATACATAGTCCTAAATTATGAAGAATGTCCTAATTAAGGTGACCTCATCTGGGTGGCACTGCTTGATGTTACAAGACGTAGCTATGCCGAAAAATATTCCAATTAAAAATCCTCGCCGGTAGCTGCAACAGTAACAAATTACTGCCTCCACCATAGCCCTGGATAGAGCCTGTCAAATATTACAAACTCAATATCATTAATCTTTCAGGATCTACCCTATACCAAACCGACTGGACCGTCGCGTCGCGTCGGCGTCGGTCGAGGTAACAAAATGAGTATTTAGGACCAAAAGACGAACCCAAGATACCGTTTGACGAAGGTTTAAATATTTTATCGACGGGATTGTTTATTGTTACTCACACCGGACACATTTCTGTCATAAATACTCGAGAGGAAAATGGATCCACCTCAAGGACACTATATAGTCAATCGACCGTTTTTTTCCCTTCCGTTGAACGGAAAAAGATTTTCGTACGGAAAACCAGATGCCATTCCAAGTTATTAATTCTTCGCCACCCAGTACTTTAGGACAGACACTCAGGTTATTAATCAGGATCTCCTCAGTTGAGTATACCACGCTGCTATTTGTGTTGCTAAAAAAAAGTCGTAAAATTGATTTCTGTCATAGTCCTGTCAAGTAGTGTCCGTTTTTTTTTTCTATATTAAGGACATTTTTGCTTTGTTCCCCTACAACCTAGGTACACCCTTGTGCATACTTTTTGAGCACGTAGCTTTGATATTTAAAAGTTACAATATACGGTCGTCATTTTGAGAAACCGTTGGGGGAGGGGGTTCTGCTCCCCAATATGCAGAGACAGCATGCCATATTTTCGTCAGGTCTTCTTTTTGTTGGCGGGTCTTGCCATTTTTGTCCCCTTTTAAAAATTTTGCACGGAGTAACACCCACGCCTGACGTTGTGGGTGGGCTGTTTTGAAAACTTTATATCGAAGACGCAGGAAAACGGCACGAGGACGCAAAAAGTTTTTTACACATTTTTTTTTTCTTGTTGTTGCGAAACAGGAGGGGTTGCGGTGGGACGTCATATACGTGTCAAACGCAGCCAGGTATATTGAAATACTGTGGTGGGAGTTATGGCATCCTAATAATGGAAGCAGTTATCTTTTTGCGTCCACGCTGACAGGTATAAGGAAAAAGATACGAACGTGTGTGCGTTTCTCTTTTTGCTAGTCACCCTCCCTTCAAGTTCGCCAGATTTGTTTTTCTTTCTCAACGAAAGGTGCCATTCTCTAGTGTGCGGTAAGGGTGGTAAAAACTTTTTCTACATACTTTTGTGGTTGACGCTGTCATTGACATGTGTATGGTTAATATACAGGCGCTCTTGTTCCGAGTATATATGTGGTATACACTCTTGGGAAATATTGAAAGAGGTTTGTCGTTTGTATTTCAAGGCACAGTACAGGAGATAAGTAATGTTGCAGGTTATAAAGAATTTAGTGTTCACGTGGGGATTTGGCAAAAGTTACTGACGATTGGCAGAACAGTGACGTTCAGAAAGTGTGTACCTTTAGCATTTTTAAAAGGAAGAATTTAGAGGGTCGACAAGTGAAATGCAGTATTGACATGTATGAACGGAAAACTGAGTTTAGAGGCACCGTGATCTTTGGCGACTTGAATAAAGTGTTCGTAACCATATTGGCATTAGTCTGACATAAAAGATTTACCTATTGAGGGTAATTAGAGAAATGTCTTCGCGCTAGATTGAAATGCTAAAATTATAAGCATAAAAAGAAAAAGAAAAGCAACCGGAATGAGATGAGTATAGGAATATGAATGAGAATGGGAAATCCCATTGGAGGTTCTAAATGACCCTTTAAATCCAACAGAAGTTATACAAATGAACTTCAAGTTTTGACCAGAGATTCGATCTTTCAAAAGTCTTCAAATTTCTCTAACATACGGCATTGAAAATTTTTTGTACCTAATTTTTTGATGGACTAGAAGGTCAGGTGAATATAGAACTTAAAAGACTCCTATATGATTCATAGATCTGTTTGGTTTTACAAACCGGAATGAAAGGACTTAATTTTTCTAATCGGAGTTAAGTACACAGGTGTCAAAAATGGGTACAATGGACGCTACATAAATCCGCGTCCTCATAAACAGAGGACGCTCAGTGGTAGAGTTTTGTCAATGATGACTGTACATCTACATCTTAAGAAATACTATCGGAATTGGAAGGTACTAGCTTCTTTACCTACAAAAGCTAAAACCGACCATACCGATACCCACCGATAGCTGCAATAGACCTTTAATCTAAGTTTGTAAAATACTGTCGTGAAGAGCTCAGCATTTTAGGATTTAAGCTGGTCCTTCTCTGTGAGGATCCCGCCTAGAAGCTCACTAATAAACAGAACACTAGATGAAACTCCATGGTCCATGGAAACTTGCATCGTCACAAAAAGCTATGTCTATCTGTTATGGCTGCCCGAAGCATACATTGACTGCATCAACAAAGGTGATCTTGTATTCCTGTGGCCACCTGCATATTTGAAGCTGTTACCCTTGCTAAACATAAACGTGATAGCGAATGAAGTACCTATCACTGCGGGGGCGGTGTAGGTCTATATCGTAGTGTAAACATATTCTCTTGTCTCATGTCATAAACTCACTTCAGTTCTTATAGTAAACGATTCTTATACTAATCAGTAACTGGTTTACGGGCCGTGGACTTAGGGTAGGTAAACCCATTGAAAACGAAAACCTTGCTGTTTAAGAATAAGGGCCAGAGACGGAGTGGGTGGGTGCGTTTCTCCGAAAGTATTAATCTTAAGCTCTCCGTCCGTCAACCAAACTATTGTAGCGTGTTCCAGGCGGAAATTATTGTGATAAAAGAAGTCTTACCTTGGCTCAAGAAAAACGTGATATCCGTCAAAGATATCTGCATATTATCGGACAGCCAAGCAGATATCAAATCCTTGGATTCGATCTCTATAACTTCTCAAGTAGCCCTAGATTGCCGATCATTTGTTACGGAGATGGCCGAATAGTTTAACATTCACCTTTTTGGGTGCCAGGGCATAGATACATTCCAGGGATTTGTATGACCGATGAACTCGACAGAATTAGAGTGCCTGCCGGACAAATGCACCTTAGGCATACCAATCGATACTTGAATACAAAAATTAAAGCTTGATGCTATCGAGAGTACAAATTTTAGGTGGGCAAGTGGCACTACTTGTCTAGCGACAAAATAAATTTGACCTAAGCTGGATTTGAAACGCTCTAAGAAATTGATTTCTCTTAACAGACTGGACACTGCCTGATAAGAAAACATGCCGCTGGGCTACGCCTTATGCAGAAGCTGTATGGATGAGTAAGAGGAGGAAACTAGTCTTAACCTCTTTTGTTCCTGATGCCCAGCTCTTTCCCGTAGAAGAAAGCTTTACTTGGGAGCCTTTCGTTTCAACGGCTTGGGTGATCTGACAAACACAGACATCAGAACCTCTTACGCTTTATAAAGAGCTCAAAATGGTTCAACTAGTAGAATCTCATATGATCCTATTTCGTGGTATCACAATGGATCTATGCTGTTCTAAGTGTGTTGGCGTTTCCGAGCTGGAAGCCACTTTCATTCAAGCAAGAATAAGGGACAGTGGACTTCAAAATATCGAAGGGAGAAATCTGGGAGATGCTCTTACCTCTTAAGGACCATTCACATGGGAGCGAACGAACGAATTGATAAAATGCGAACAAACCACTTTTTATGCATTTATAAACAGAAAATTGCACATTTTATTATTCCAAGATATCCTACTCTTGGAACCCAAAACTCTCCGAACGGTTTTGACAAGACCCTTAAAACTTATAAAACTTGATGTGTTCAAAATTCTCTTTAAGAAAAGCTTTGAAGTAGCCAAAGAAAATACGTCCCCCATCAACAATTGTGCATTCAATAAATAAAACCTAGAACTTCCTTCCGCGTGCATATCTTTGTATTTTCAAGGGTCATTCATTCAATTCACTGCACCTAGCATTTATGTAATCTGTAAAAGTTCCCTTAGACTCTTGTCTATAAATTACCTCAATAAACTAATGCAATAATGCACATTTCCTTTCCTATTATACTATTTATAAAGTATTTCAATCTAATTGAAAATAAAAATCTACTCAAAACCATATTTCCTCTCTATAAAGTCGTGTATGCAATTCTAATTAAATTTCACATTACAATTGCAGCGTAAATCCATATGCCGCCGCATTGCACCCTCAACGGCAAAGTAGGAAATAATTGCCGTACATTGATTTCAACGCATAATGACCCAATTACTGTCTCACAGAGATTTTCCATTGAATACGGTGTTCACATCAGCCCTTAGGAGCAAAAGGGTTCCTCTTATCCAGCGAACCGCAATGCCAGCGTTATTGAATGACCCACATTCAAGGGTTGGGGGTGTAAATGCGACCTCCAATAGTTATAGTCATGAAAACAATTTTCACACATTCAGACCAGATCCAGTTCGGTTACAGTGTATATGCTGTTGACCAAAATCGCTGGATAAATTTAGTATACCCATTGTGCTGTTCAATCATCCGTGCTGTGTTTATACGTCGTGTGTATGCGAAAAAAAAACAGATTCGCAGTATGTTATCGGCCATCCCGGGGACATCATTGATAAATTTTAATTCGCCAAAAATATACATGTTCTAACATTTTGTCCAGACTTTTGGACAGGACATATGGCACTGACCAAAATCAATTCAGGGCTTCAATCTACTGGTGCAATCATTTACAACCTCTAAACAGGCACTCTCGGTGGCTGCACGCATAGTAGGACTACTCGTACACAATATTACCGCTGTGTTTGAGGTTTTCAATATTATACCTCAGATGTCCGGGCGTCCTACAGTCGAAATGCTCATTAAATCAGCCCAATGGAAGGTAATTAAATCCGCTAGTGCGTATAGCTTTGGTGTTGGCAGTTCAATATGACTATGCGATGTGTCGCTCGATTTCGCGTGAATGGAAATGCGTGCAGGAAACAAAAGGATCGTGTCACGCATGAAATACAACAACCTTGTGTACACAGAAGATTTACACTCTGCGGGTGATTTGGACAGAGAAAAAGGAAAAATTCAAAGGACAACTTCACATAATTGGACGCTCGGGTCGGTCGTGAAATATCCCATTTCAACTGGTAGTGTAGTCATGCATATAATGGAATACGCGTACAGGTTACGCACACGATGAGTGAGCAATGACCACAGAGGTAATTTTTAAATGCAAAATCCATCGTTTCAGTATTGATTTATTCTTTAATCACCACAAGGTCCAATTATTTACACGAAAGTATACCTATTTTGCTGATGTAGCTCATGCCAACTCATACCTCATACCTATATCATTTACATTATATAGGACGAATGAACGAGGATTTCTAAAAGGAGTTGATCTCTAGCTCGGTCAGTGATTTTCAACTGCTTTCCATTGATAAAGCTAACACCTTACGAAGCCAAAAGTCTTCATGTTAAGGAATATTGGCATGCCTAGTGAAAAGTTATGTCTTTTACATTGATCATAGGTTCACAGATTTGTTATCTAGGAAGTTATATATTTTACATTCAAATCGGACGCATGTACACTCAGTAGATGCAAGTATCTACTACAAGTGTGCAATTAGTCGCCCTGTTCCCATCG
This sequence comes from Cheilosia soror, assembly GCA_949372485.1. Lineage (NCBI taxonomy): Eukaryota > Metazoa > Arthropoda > Insecta > Diptera > Syrphidae > Cheilosia > Cheilosia soror. The sequence goes on from OX443564.1 coordinate 60,428,470, forward strand.
ATATTGTTTTCCTGTAGTATTGGTATTCAATGAACGATGATATCGTTATGGTTTTTGATCTGTTAGAGTCTTTTCTGTCTTTGGGAGTATCTACAGTTGTGAGGTATACAAAATAATGATTTATTGGAAAAGTGTTCTGACTTGAATATTTGGAGAGAAAATGGAATAAAATCAGCCATCCCAACTGCGTTTGAAACTAACTGCCGAATAAGGAAATAAGGTTAAGCTACAATCTGTCAAACCTTCGACCGTAGTAGTTCCGATTAATACAGCCAAACGTACCTAGTGCTAACTGGAGACAGACATCAGAGCCAGCGATGACACGCTTTACTCCAATTGGAGTAAATCTACTTCACTTCTTCACAAATTTCAGAAATCTACACTTTTTTCCAATTTCAAATTTGCAATACATTTTTTTATTTTTTTCAATTAAAAATATTTAACAAATTCTAAAATATTTTTTGTATTCTAAAATTTTACAAATTCTAAAATATTTTTTAGGCCATTAATGATAAGTAAGTATTATTTACTATGTAGCCACTTTATGGATTAATTTATTGGAATTTATCTGGAAAACTGTTAGCCCCAAGCCCCAACCCAAGTAAAACTATACCTATGTGGCAAATTAGAAGGTAGAAAACATAACGCATGCTCAGATGAAAAATATGTAACTCGGAGCGTAGACGAAATTCGAAACATTGGTAGGTCCAATATAAAATAGATTATATATTTTAGGCCCTTCATGTTAAATCAAGAGTACCTTACGAGGACTTGCAGCTTTCAACCTACAATACATGTTATAACTACGACTGCTAAAAGTAGGTATGTATGAAATAATGATCTCTCTTGACAGAAGGCATATCAGCGCCACAATAGGTGTCATTACGGGACACTGCCTTATGGGCAAGCAAGCAACAAAGCATGATGTATTTTCAAACGATTTTTCTAGAAGTTGTTTGGACGAAGAGGAGGTGGAGGAGACCGTTCATCACTTTCTCCGAAAACATTCGTAATCTCCTATGCTTTATAAAAAGCTCAAACTGGTTCAAAGAATAGGACGAAACTTCTTCTAGATTCATGTGGTATCACAAGACGGTATTGTATATAAGGTATTGGTCTAAGTGTATCGGCCTTTTGTCTGCAGCCATTTCAACCCAACGTAACCTAACCACGTATGAAATATGTATTGGTTTTAGTTATAGGATAGAATAGTTTGGAGACTTATTCCCGAGCTATGCCCCATCATTTATAATCGGAAAATGCAAACATTTCGGTGTTCTACCTTGAAAAAGGTATGTACAATGTACATTTATGCTTTTTGGAAATCTAATCCCGTATTTTCCCATCTACTCCACTTTTTTAGGCAATTCTACTCCAGAAATTTTTTCAGAAGTGGCATTGCTGCAGAGCTGGATGAATGGCACTGGACCACCTAAAACAAAAAATAGGGAAAGCAAAACGAGGAAGCTTTTAGTACGTTCTGTGAGACAGACAATCGAGTGGTACCCTACCCTGTGCATAAATTAGAAGTAGGACTCAAACATAGCTCCGGTTCAAACTGTAGGTACATGCAAATGATCGACTTCGACCTGTCACTCTACGTGGCGTTGGCGGTGGCCGTGGCAGATCAGAGAAGAAAAGAGTCGGAAACGACCACAACACGGAGAGGTAAAAATTGTCCCACAAGACTGATTTTATATTTATTGTATTGTAATATGATTATCCCGCGATTAAAACAAAATAAAATAAATGACGCAACAGATCATGATCATGACGCTTTTTCAGGACAGTTTTAATTTCGGATTTTTGTCAGACGTTCGCGAGAGGTGGCGCAGCGGAAAAAGCTTTAAGATGTAACCTGGAACAGTACAGGACAGTAGTCCAGGACACTAAGCCACTGCGTCCAAGATTAGACCGAAATAATAGTTTGTTACTTATCATTTAAGCCTAACTAATATTAAATCAAAAAATGTGTTTTACTTGTATTTGAGAAAAGTAAAAGTGAATATGCGACAACAGTGCATAAAGAACTATCAAAAACGGAAGGAATATCAATGAGGGTATACGACTTCTATTCGTCAGCCGAAACTGAAAATATAAGCAGACCTTGGAAAGTTGACTGGAAAATAGTGACCGAAATCTTTTTCAGAGGGCGACTGCGATGGCAATTGGCTCCATTTGATCTTTAAAGTCACCAGAGACCCAATTCCGCAAGAGTAAACTTAGCTGTGCACACGAAAATTGTTCCGAATCTAAAAATGTCAGATTGAATTTTTTTAGATGCTGGTGTACACAGTTGAATACATGTTGATATACCCTCTGTTTCACATCTTGGGTGCCTTAAAAGGTATGATTGTGAGGCTAAAGGACGCAAGTCTACAGAAGACTTAACTTCGTTCTTTTTCAAAACGATGAAAAAACCTGTGGGCAAGTATACTTAAAACAAGAGGATGTACAATGTACATATCTACTAGTCATATCGCATCATTCATCACCATCAATATGGTCTTAGAATGGGCAGATTTACACCTTTGTATCAATTAACTGAGATTATTGAAAGCCCTCTTGAAGCGAAAGAGATAGTACCTACTGTGATTGTGAATGCTTTTTTGGACATCGAGGGAGCATTCAATGACACAAAGCGACTCAAAACCACTTCTACTGAAAAAAATGTACGAGCTCTAGATAGAACCATTCTGAGCACAAGAAGCATCAAAAGGTATCATAAAGGCTAGCACAATAGGAGGTTATCCACAGGATTGAATTCTACCCTTAATGTAGAGCTTTTTGGTGGATTAACTACTTGAGAAATTGACAAAATTATGGCATCAACTGTCAATCATAATGCGATGATAGATATAGTAATTATTGCCAAAGCTGACTTGGGATTGGTGCGTGACAGTTACACTAAGCCTAAACTTGACAAAAAATACAATAGAACCCTTCACGAGGAAAAGAAAACTCGAACGGCTGAGGCCGATAAGGCCGTCGTTTATACCTACACTGTGGATTGGTGACTCTAGTCAAGGAAGTTAAATTTCTGGGACAGAGCTTATAGACAGAAAACTCTTGTGATAGAAATATACAGAAGAAATAACCAGGAACGCAACAAAGGCTCTAATGTTTTTCAGGAGCCTAGCGGAAAAATCCTAGCGAAGTATCCGTGGCCCGCCCACCTTCAGATGGATGTGTAATGCTAACTTATACAAAGAAACTAACAATCTGGCCACCACGAGAAAAACATTCAATAAAGGCCAAAGACTGGCATGAGAATTTTTCCAACTGCAGCCATGGAGGTAATGATAGAATTGACTCGCTACATACCTTGTGATTGAGGAATGCATGTAAAACGATTCTAGAAGTGGTTTAAGAAGGAATAGGAGGAGTAATTTGCTTTCAGAAAATAACTATTCCAATGAGACTATTTTATCAGAAGATTTAATTTTCAAATGAACTTTTCAGCAGCAGGAAGTTGTGGAGCAATGAATCCAGAATTCTGAACAGTCACACAATCAAAATTTCGCAAACAGAGGGGTAAAGAACTGGTAGTCTGGAGCGAATATTCTGAATCAATAAATAGAATTTCTTCAGCATTATCTTTTATAATATTTCCAAACTCACAGTAATCGATAAAGTTTGTTGCTGCTACCAAGTCGTGAATTTTGTTTTAGTTCGCGTTTCCAGCTGCAAAGATTTCTTTAGAGCTTATTAAAGTTGTGAAAACACCATTTTCCAACCACTCCCCTTTTACTTATTTACAAATCTTTCCAGAACCGTAAAAAAACTGTTAAATGCTACTGTGCAAAATAGATAAAATTTCTTAGAAATACCACACCCACGCACAGTACGGATGGATCCATCATCATTGAAGTCATGACTCTATCTAAATCCAAATCGAAACCCACATCCCGAACGCACGTATTTACCATGAAAACCCCAACGTAATGCGCGTTTTACCCGGATGTGTGCCCGATTGAACGTATCCGCTTTGAAAAAATTTACATTTTCAATCATACATTTAAAATGCCATCTCTTTGAATCCTCAAACCACCACACATCATCATGCCATCAAGGATGACAGGCAAATTCAGCACACCTGAGTATATTACCAACCTAGCTATATGCGAGAAAAAAGGAAAAGAACAAAAATTCCCTCCACGTGCTTGATTCATTGAATATGTGACAGGTGATGCCGGCAGAGGACGGGAAAGCAAATAACACCTCCAATATCCTTACGCGTAATAAATTTGTCAACATCCTCCACCGAATAACTTCTGAGTTCTGCGAGTATGCCATTAATTTACCCGACCGTAATTTATTTATAGAATTTCTCCTAAGCATACGTAAGCTTCTCAGAGTTTTAATCCCTTATACCTACGCCAAGAAGGCTGGGAATTAAAAAAAAAAAAACAAGTCAAGGTCCTCTCACCTCCCGCCTCCCGCAAGTATAATATTTCATGCGGAAAAATTAAGTCAAACGTTTTGATCATTCTAATTAAGTAACAACAACTCCAGATGTTGTAACAGACACGAGAACAAGCAAAGAAACGCAAAAACAATTTTGCGGAGAGAAAGAAAATCAAACTTTAACTTTTCCGCTGGAGCCCGCCCTCCAAGACCATGCCCTTATAACGATACGACAAGCCATAGGACTAATTGAAACAGGATGCTCTTGACATCGCCGTCATTTTAATTATTATACACTTGGGATGGGTGCCGATGGGTGGTAACTTGTTTTCTGTTTACCCATTATGTTGGTCTGGAAGAAGAAAGATTGCTTCAAGGCTCTCCTCTTTATACTCTCGTATGCTCGCTGGCAGGCAGGCAGGCATTAGAACAAAGAGTATAAAAAGATGAAGAAACTTTTACCAAAACAAAGCTATCTCCATCTTAGACCCAATGTCAGGGTGAAATGAACGGTGAACTAACATAATCATAATCACCATCACACCATCATCAAAAGAAATACATAAGTACCCAGCAGCCATACAGCCACACAGCCGTACAACATTGGACCGCATCTCTGTAGCCACAAGCATAGACATTAAAGTTTAATCAAAAGCAGGCAGGAAGACAAAGAGGAAGCAACATTTGTCCTTGTGGCCCCACCAAACAATGGCATATAAAACAGACAGAAACACCCGCTCGTCCGCCCACACTCACACACTGGAAAAGGATACCATTAAGGATTTATTGCTGAGGAATTTTTCGCATCTCAGAGCCACAGTGCCACTTTATCACTATATGTATAGTGTATACGGGTATAACTACGTAATTATAATCTTATATCAAGTTCATCATTAAGACGTGTCACAGTGGGGTGGTCAAAGAAGAATCTAGATACTTAGTCACAAAAAGGTTGTTGTGAAATTTTGCTGTCTTGAGAATTGTTCACTTTGCGATGTGAAATTTGTGGCTAATTTGCATACTGCGCATTGTCACACACTTCCGGTCAACCTTATTGTCATGTAGATCTACCTTGAAGAAAGGAAAGAAGGAGGATTCACCGGATGCCAATGGTAGCAAAGTTTAACGCTGGAACTGCAGTAAAAAATATTGCAAATGAGTTTAATGTGTCGCGTCAAACTGTGCACTATCAAATTAATACGTTTTAAAAGCAGAATGATATAAGAAACTTAACGAGATCAGGTACTTACTTACTTAGGCGGCTCTACAGTTCCGGGTGAACCGAGGCCTCAGCTAACATGCCTCTCCAGTTAGCCCGGTCCTTAGCTAACTGCCTCCAGTTGCGCACTCCTAGCCGGTTAAGGTCGCCTTCGACTTGCGCGCGCCACTTAAGGCGATGTCTTCCTTTACTGCGTTGTCCCTCCGGGTTAGACTCGAAGACTCTACGGGCCGGAGCATATTTTGTTTCCATCCGCTCTACATGTCCTAGCCATCTTAAACGGCTTACTCGCAGTTTTTTGACCAGGTCGATGTCGCTGTATAGCTCGCATAGTTCGTCGTTGAATCTCCTTCTCCACAGCCCGTCAACGCAAACAGGACCGAAAATTCTATGAAGAATCTTTCTTTCGAAGCGACCGAGGATATCTTCATCCACTTTAGATAGAGTCCAAGTTTCAGCGCCATAAAGCAGGACTGGAATGATTAAGGTCTTATACAGAATCTCCTTAGTTGCTCGGGATAGGGCTCTACTACTCAATTGCCTTCTTAGCCCAAAGAAACAGCGGTTGGTAAGAGTTATTCTTCGTTTAATTTCTTTTGAGATGTTGTTGTCAGAATTTATAGCAGAGCCGAGGTAGACAAAGTCCCTCACTACCTCAAAGTTATAGCTGTCGATCATGACGTTTTGTCCGATTCTACGATGTTGGGTGTCTCTTCTTGTTGACAGCATATGCTTGGTTTTGATGCCCTCGTTGACCGCTAGACCCATTTTAGCTGCTTCCGTTTCTATACTAGCAAACGCACCAGTGACAGCTCGCTGTGTTCTACCAATTATGTCGATATCGTGCCTTGTGTGTTGGCCTGTGAGTTTCGGACGATTCTTTCAAGTATATGATGTTGAAAAAGTAGCACAACAGCGCGTCACCTTGTCTTAATCCTCGTTTGACATCAAATGTTTCGGTGAGGTCGCTACCGACCTTGATACAGCAGCGAGCTTTCTCCATCGTCATTCTACACAATCGAACGAGTTTTGACGGGATGCCAAACCTAGACATGGCTCTGTATAGCTCGTCTCTAGAGATGCTGTCGTGCGCGGCTTTGAAATCGATGAAAAGTTGGTGGGTATCGAATTGGACTTCTTGGGTTTTTTCCAGGATCTGCCTAAGTGTGAAAATTTGATCGACGGTAGACTTTCCTGGCCTAAAACCGCACGGATAGGAGCCAATCAGGTTATTTAGAAAGGGTTTAAGGCGTTCACACAGTATGGCAGATAGGATCTTGTATGCGATGTTATGGAGACTGATACCTCTGTAGTTGGCGCAGTTGAAGGGGTCTCCTTTCCTGTGGACCGGGCAAACGATGTTGAGATTGCATGCATCAGGCATGCATTCATCTGACCAAATTTTGGAGATGAATTGGTGCATGCTCTCTACCAAGTTATCTCCAGCTGCTCTAAAAAGCTCGGCAGGTAGGCCATCAGGGCCTGCGTCTTTGTTGTTCTTAAGCTTGGATATTGCTACCCGTACTTCGCTTTGGTCAGGTGGACGGAAGTTTTGTCTATCATCGTCTATATTGAGTGGTACGTGCTAAGCGAGATCAGGTGCTAAGCGCAAAACAACGCCCACTGAAGACCGAGTCCTTCTACGGGAATTTAAAAAAAAAATATTTTTGTGAAGCCTCAATCTGCTGCAGATCAATAGAATTTGATGGACAAGAATCGGATCAGTGAGCGCAATGTCCGACGACGCTTCAAGGAAGAGGATTTTAAGACAATTAAAGCAAAGAACGTGCCATACATATCAATGGCAAACAAGCTTAAAAGACTGGCCTTCGTAAAGGAAAGGCTGCACAAGCCAAAGGAGTTCTGGAGAAGCGTTCTATGGACGGATGAGAGCTTCTTTGAGTAGGTATAACTCATCAAAAAACTAATTTCTTATAAGATTGGTAGTAAGGCAAAAAAATGCCCGCTTGTCAAAAAGTGAGCCATGGTGGAGGCTCCGTCATGTTTTGGGGATGTGTTGCATTTAATGGGCTGGGTGACTTGGTTCCTATCATCGGCTTGATGAATTAAAGGCAATATTTTAGTATTCTGTTATTATGGGAAATCATTTATCCTGCAAAAGAATAATGCCCCATGTCACAAAGCCCGGATGATAACTAACTTTCTGAAGGATGCTGATGTTACCACTTTGGACTGGCCACGATTACGATGATAGCTGGGAAATCTGAACGCTTGGAAGGATTTGTTTCAAACCTCGTATTTAGATTTTGTTTGCTTCCCGCTGGGAGGTGTTTTTTTTATGATAGCCCTAATATTATATTAACGGTACTAACCATATAAACATTTTAGATTTTTTCGAAAACGGCTCCAAATATTTAAACCAGAATTGACAGTTGAGTTAATTTAGACATGCTTAACCCTTAAACCCTACCCATCCCTGGAGAAACACTATTGCTACCCTGGGGTCCAGAAAACCCCAATATAGTTTTTTTCTTTTTTCTTTTATAGTTTTTTATTTCAAAAACCAATAGACGATTTGATATAAATTTTTTTTTATTAAAATCACACACGTTGTTGAATATTAAAAATATATACCTTAATATTTAGAATCGAGGCATTCTTAGCGCACAGACCGGCTATGTTTGCCGCAAAGGCAGTTTTGGGGCATGATGATGTCAAGTGCAAGTTTTTTTTGAGGAAATGGCGCCTTTTTTGGCACTCGTTTGATGCCTTTATTTCTCTAATATTCGTGTCCTTAGCAAAAGAAGGGCGCAGACTGGCGAAAGTCGATAAATCCTCATTTTCGTCATAATTCATATTATGTTCAGAAGGTATTTTTTCTATGAGAATTTCTGTCTTACGAAATTACAGTATTCCTACCCTGGAGTCTAGAGGACCCTGAAATTGTTATAATTACGACTGCACCGCACGCACAATTAAAAATTACTAACAACGAGACGCCTACTGATACATTAGAGGATTAGCTTGAATAGCGTCATCGCGTGGTTTGTAGTTGTAAAAATATCCACAAAAGATTTGTTTATGCATCGCGCTGGACCCCAGGGTAGGGTTTAAGGGTTAACATGACTGCATACCCAGTTTTTCGCTAAAAGGTCCCGCACTTTTGAAAATTGGCTTTTTCTCAAAAACGGTACAAACGATTGTAAAACTTATTTTTAAGAAACTATCGTCACTCTTAACTTGATAGCAAACTCAGTTTTTCTCTAAAAAGACTGCGTCCATTGATATCCACCCAAATCCCTAATAATAGTACATATATGTACTTTAAAAACTGCTCATATCTCGAAAACGCCTTTTTCGATTTGGATAAAAATTTAACTGCTAGGTAATGTTTATATTCTAAAGAATATGTCGTATTCAGTTTTCAGCCAAACAATTTAGTAAAAGTGCTTTTCGAATCCAAAATTGTTACATTTTTCAGCATAATTTTAGAAAAAAACGCTCTAACGATTTCGATTAAAATACATATTTAAGACATGTAAGCGTTCTAAACATGATCACGTACCTAGTTTTTCTCAGAAAATTCGAATATAGCCGTTTTATGAATATTTCTCCAAAATTACTATCCAAATCCCGATCTGATTCTCACAAGGTATTAAAGATAAGGGCCAAAAGTGGCAATGGCAATGGCAATATCAATGTCAGTTCGGGGGTGATATTTAAAAGTGATAAAGTGTTGCAGTTAATAGGTATTTTTATGTATTATGTATTACGTTTTTAATCAACAAGGGTTCAGCTACTAAACCTGAGTCAATCTTGAGTGGGTATGATTTTTAACGCAAAATTTCCTGAAATGACTCTGATATTCTGCGAGATTCGCAATACACGAGAAAGTTTCGTGCCACCCAGTCGTGCACATTTTTTTTAGTATGTGGTTTATAATTAGTTATTTCGCTTTTTGCCTTTTGAAGCTCCTATAATGGTGTTTCGGGTTGGGAACGGCTCCACTGGGGACACTCAAACGCAGCTGGTATATTGGACTATCACAAACTGGATCACCCATTTCTCTGGAATTTCTTCGACTTTCGGAGAATGCACTTCAGAGATGAGAAAGTTGTACCGTATCATCACACCGAAGATCTGGTACCTTGTGACTATAGATTCTCTAAGATTCTCAGCAAAAGAAAAGAAGCGTTCCATATGAATAATGCCAATGTCTACACTCTCCAGTCTTTTTGTCGCTGATTTTTTACAGACGCTCACGAGCATACGTTTAGCCTACTGGTAGATCGTAGAGAGCCGTACCACATACACAATTATGCATAATTAAGAAGCTCTGGCCGAAGATGCGAGAAGACCCAAGAGGTCTTAAGGGATCCAAATCATCCTCTAAACCTTACTTAGAAATCTCGTCGGGTATCTAATTTCCCGCAATCATATTCTGACCTATAAATCAGACAAGAGTCAAAGTCTTCAGCTTTTTGCCTAAATTCAAAGAGTTTTTGCATTTCTGAACTACTTATTTTGAAATATAGACTACGGAGTATAGCAAGGCATTTGGCACAGCAGGACTTTTCCTACTCCGCCACCTATCATAGATATCCGCTTCAAAAATACAGGCATGCTTGCCTAACGAGGTTCCCTAGTCATAGGTTTAACGCCCGTGTCATTATTTCATTTATTATTTCAATAAAGGATTATGGGGGTGGGGATAGGTATCTGAAAATGTACACTCCACTCTTAAGAAGAAATTATTCTGAAAGATATGGATGCTGGTATTTTTATAGCCACTTTATTTATTATAAGCCATCTACACAACATGTACCTAACCAAACAGTAAAGTGCCATCAATGAAATTCCCTACTTAATGTGAGTCTTCGCGTTATAGCAACAAATTCCCAAATAATCTTAGTGCCAATTAAGCGTTAAATTCCCGTAACTTTGTAAGAAAAACCGTCGTTTAGTTTCAATCTCACTCTAGACGTAAGGATTTTGCTATGTGGAAATCAGTCAAAATAATAAACAATTTTATCACCACCCATTCCCCTTCAACCCATATATACAATATATAAGCTTGTTTTTGAAACAAAGCCATAACTTACCCTCCAAATTCAAAATATTATCCAATTAGTGGGTGTATTTCAGACGATTTCCTTTTGCCACACAAATTATAGTCGACAACAATGAGACGAAAGTGGTGGCGGTTTTGGCATCGGCGACGAGGACGTCTATGATAGAGACGATACTTCTTGCAGACGATAGATACTTTCGTTTATTTGCACATAATAGGGCATTAAATCAAATTAAAACCACCCTCGCCGTAAAACTTACATAAAAACAACATAACCATACCCAGAGCTCACAACTACTCGTATATCTATCTACACACAACTCACTCACCGCAGACACTTTCTTCTCAGTTATTTACGAAGGACTTTGATTTGGATTCCGATTCCCGAAAAAGATGGCAAATATTCGCGGGTACGGGTTCTGAAATTAATTTCACTTTCTTGGCGAATTTGATATTTTTTTTTTATTTCGTTGATCCAGCGATTTTGCTATTACACTCTGCGCGTTCCGTGTCGTTTGTGCGCGCCTTCCTTGGGGCTATAATTCAATCATAATTTACAAGGACGAGGAGGAGCACACAAAAATACAGAATAAAAAATAAAACACATTTCTGGCGAAGCTCATCAGGATACCTTGTCTCGAATCGATATTCTATCATACACACGCTTTAGAAGGACTTTGAACCTCTTGGCCTCGTCCTATGCTCAAGGATACCCGCCGATAGAGATGCGAAGGATGCCCAATAAAACATTGAATGATTAAAGAACGATGGATCGTTTCCGTGGAACAGATAAACCTGACATGGAGTCGTGCGGATTAATTTTTGTACTTATTCTATTCGCGAAATATTTGAATTGCTAAACCGGAAACGGTCTTGCCGAGACAAACGTTCGTGTACGACTGGCGTCACCCCGAAGCGGCACTGACGGTTTTGTGTGCGGCTCTTGCCTGACTGTGAATCCAAATCCAACTCTATTGGCGGACGTCGTCGTCGCCGGTATATTGTTGCGAGAAAGGATGCGAGCATCGAGTCTATTAGTAGGTGTCCTTGATATCCTTGGTAATGGGAATTCGGTTGTTTGTCTGATACGAATCTCAGTTATCTCAATCGGGGATGGACTCTCTTAGTGGGTTCTCTTAAGCTTGCAGAACTAACCTAAGACAATGTAGCACGCAGCCTTGCCGTGGTGGACGTGAAGGACGCACCGGCTTCTTCTTAGCAATCACAGATTGACATCCAAATCCAAAGTAACTCAATCTTGGATAGTTTCTGTCAAGTCAATTCAAATGAGAGCCCAAATTAAGAGAACAAAAGCTCGTTCGCACCTTTGCATTGCAGACCTTGCTCTCTGGTGCTTACACGCATGCCCCAGCCCACTCAGATGTGGGTGGCAGGGGTTACATTTATTGCCGCATGGGGATGTTAGGATGTACCGTGTTTTGAATTCTGCATGAGCACGTGTTTCATGTAATGGGACAGTGAGGCGGAGGGTTGGAGCTGCTATATAGTTGGAGCTTTTCATCCATTCTGATGTGAATGCCTCCCTGGCATCAGCTGTTTTGGGATTTCTGTTTCTTTTTTGTTTTTGTTGGCAGATGAAGGATATGCTGGGTGCCAGCTGATTTTTAACACCACGAGGCGAAGATTATTCCTGTGGGAGCTATTTGCTGTCGTTTTATTGTTAAAGCTCCTGTTTAGGATAATTGAAAACAATTTGGATTTTACCATGGGTTGCTGCGGCGGAGACGGGAGAGGCTGGCATCAGCTTACTGTGGGTATGGGCTATGATGGGCATTGGTGCGGAGAAAAGGAATTTAATTTTTATATGCGAGCATTGAGTGTGTGCGAGAATTTATGTATTTGGTTTTGGATGGAAGACAAATCGAGATGGAAAATAGTGATAATTTTTTTTTTGGAGGTATATTTTTTTTTTCGAATTGGTGTGCATTTTTTGGCACAAATATTGGTGGCATTATATGGAGCTAAGAAGTATTTAATCGGTGGGAGGAGATGTGTGTTATAAATTGGGACTGCAGTGCATAAAATCATTTCGTCGACGTGGCAGAAGGAATGCCATATAGTGATAGCCGAATATTTGAATTCTGACAACTGCCGGTGGAGTCTTATTTATAGACCGTTATAGCCAATGGCTTATATTGTTTAAACTGGAGGCCTGTGTGAGTGTCTGTGCACAAGATCCGATTGATACTATACTGCTTTAGCCTAATAGATGGCGCTACACGAGAGTTTTCAATCTGCGTGCTGGCCAACAAGCCTCGCGGAATCATTTAGGTAAAGCTTCCTTTAGTTTTGAGCACCAATACCGATTGACAGTGACATAAGATCCGTGAAATCCTATACTAGATGGTGCCACCTACCCATCCAACGAGTTGGAGATTCTCGTCACCCATTTGCTAAGATTTTCAAAACTAAAAGAGCTGACAAGTCTCTTGAGATTGAGAGGTCTCTAAATTAGCTAAACCTCGAGTCTGCATACATTGAGACCTCATGCATACATTAGGTTGACGATTCAACTTATTAATTTTAGGTTATAATTTATAATCACTGCAACGATCGGTGCTTCGAAGGTGCCTAAAACGTCCATACTGCAAACGTCAGGTTAAGCTTAGTATAGTAAGGGTTCGCCAAATAACTTTTTTTTTTTAAAAATGCTATAAAAAAAACTACTGAATATTTTCTCAAATTTCTTTTTTTATTTGAAAGTACAATCCTTCCGGTTAATAATGGAAAATAATTTCATTCAAATGGCTGCCTCGGCTGGCCATGCAGTAGCCTACACGATCGGTCCAATTTTTAAGCACATTATCGATTGTGTGCAGCTGTATTTCACCAATGGCTTCACGAATATTGTCCTTTAAAGCGTCAATTGTCTCTGGCATGTCGGCGTACCTAACACTTATATTTTACGGCACCCCACAAATAATAGTCCAACGGTGTCAAATCGCAGCTCCGCGGTGGCCAAACGACATCAGCTCTGCGGCTGATAATGCGATCTTCAAAAACAGGGCGCAAAACATCGAGTGTAGCTTCGGCTGTGTGGCACGTAGCGCCGTCATGTTGGAGCCAAATGTTGCCAATATCCTCCTCTTCAATTTTTGTGAACAAAAATTCGTTCAACATGGCCCGATAACGATCGCCATTGACTGTAACGGCCACTCCTTGCTCATTTTCGAAGAAAAATGGCCCAATTATGCCTCTGGACCAAAATCCGCACCAAACAGTGACTCGTTTTGGGTATATCGGCTTTTCAATGTATGCGTGCGGGTTTTCTGTGCCCCAAATGCGGCAATTTTGCTTGTTTACATGCCCACCAAGATCGAAATGAGCTTCATCTGAAAAGATGATTTTTTTGGCAAAATCGGCATCTTCTCTAAGTCGATCGCAGGCCCACATTACCATGATTTTCAAAGTAATGTCGCAATATTTCCCAGCGTTGTTCAAGCGTATACACAATCATATTCGTTCAGCGGAAGGATAAAACTAATTACCTGTCAAATCAGACATGAGCTAAGTGTTACCATTCGCGAAATAAGCACTAGTTGAAAAAAAAAAACGTTAGATGGCGGATACTTTATATAGAATAATTCCAATTTAAAATTCCCAAAATGTAAGTGCACATATAGACACCCTCCCTCTGCTTAACTCCGACTCACTCTGCTGAACATGGTACCTACTGGTCGTCTTCAACTTTCAAACTTCCATTGCTTAGTGCGAAACTTCCAATGATACAATATATATTTTTAGATTTTATTTCGCAATCATTTTAACTATAAATGCAGGAGTGCCCCAAGGATCTATTCTTTCCCCAACTCTATTTCTTCTCCACATCAACGATTTGCTTGGATCGACAAATAATAATATCTACAGCTTTGCTGATGACAGCACTCTTATATCCTCCTCAGATCCAAATGGATGACTATCCAATCCATCCCAAGGACTCAATGCACCTTCTAGGAGTCACAGTTGATTCAGGAATCACTAGGTTGAGCTACCTATTCAGAGCAAAGAGGTTCTTTAGCCCCAAGCAACTTCTCTTTCTCTACAAAGCACAGGTTAGACCAGGCCTGGAATATTGCTCCCATATATAGAGCTCGGCCCCAAAACATTCACTTAACCTACTTAACAGCATACAAAGACGAGCATTTCGACTTATTGGAGACCCTATACTCACATCGAATCTGCAACCGTTGGTGCACAGAAGACAAGTCGCTGACCTTTGCTTGTTCTATAGGTACTTCCATGGTAGATGTTCCGAGGAACTCAAGGACATTATCCCTCGAAATGCAACTTTTGGGCGCCCCACAAGACAGGCTGCTAATGCTCATGAAATACAAAACCATAATTTTTAAAGAGTAATACTTCTCCCAAACAGAAAGCAAACGAAAAAGCGTTGGCTCTGAACTGAACGGGGGTCATAAGGGAACAGAAAGCAGCCCTACAAAGACCATAACCGTGGCCCACTGGTTTGAACGAGTCCAGAAAAAAGTGTGGTTCTGTATCAAGGTAACAGAAATCAAATCAACCCTATACGAAGACCGTTGCTGTGGGTTTGAATGATGCCAACAACAATCGTTGGATATGACAAATCGGCCTTTAAGACTCTATTCCATAAAGCAGCCTCAGGTCCACGAATTGTGAGGCACTGCCGGATGTGTTAATCATGTTAATATGTGCACCAATATATAGGACCTCACCTCCAAAAATGGGCCAATTTCGACAGTACGGAGAGAAAGCTGCACTTTCAATATTACGTACAACTGAGTCAAAACTATAAGTACATAATAAAGGGAATTGGTAGGTCCACCTAAGTTCGATGTAAACTTCGTCACTAACATCTGGGGTGGAGAACGAATAATAATTTTAATGGTGTATAGCAATAGCAGGTGTTGCGAAAGTCATAAAAAGTTAGCCCTCGGAAGATTTTCTAATACACCATCAACATTTCCGTCAACGAGTCTTAAGTCCACATCCAATCCTTCTTAACCTTCCATTAATAACATCATATTCCTTTTCCTATCGTGCTTAAAACCATCTTATCTCTTTCATACCTTATTAACTACCATCGGTCTTATTGCTACTTAAATATTTAAGAACCGACTATACAACCCTTTCGTTCGGAAGAGCTTAATCCACCTCGCATCTGGCATAAGAAACGAAAAATCCTCCATCCTCCCTAAATCCCATTAGGGACATAAAATCCAAAATCGGTCTCCCGCAATTCCTGTGGCAAAATCCTTATGTAAATTTTTGCGCCAGCACCCACTCCTGTTCCCCCCCTAAGACGAACCGAAATCCCAGCACCTTATTGAAGTTTTCATTCAGTGGTAGGTAGCCCATATCCAATTTAAAAAAAAAAACAGTCCCTAACTGAACCGCACATATAACAAGGAACAGGACACATAAATCCACGCTGAAAATCAATGTGAAGCCATGCAAAAAACTGGCCTATTTCTGGGAACACATACATACTTCACTCCTGCCAGTTTTGGGCCTCGCTGCCACCCCATTTGAACTCGATTACACGACAATGCCTTCGTTGTTCGTTTATTCATTCGCTACCGGTATGACGACGACGACGACACCGGCCACGGTGGGGAGTCCTTAACGCTGAAGTTCGATGCGGTCCTGTTTTTATTTTCATTTTTTGTTTTGTTTCGTCGACCTATTCGCAAAATATTTGCGAATGCTTTATGGGCCTAACGCCAAACATGGGCCACTAGCGTTTAACTTTTCCACCCGCATTCAAGTCTTGGATATGTATAGGTGTCTCGTATAGGGGACAGGGACACGGGTGGCCAGAAATTTTTATTGAGTTCCGCTCTATTGATGGCTCAGCAATGCCTACTCCAATAAATTCCATTGTCTGTGCGTATTCATTCGAAGGATTTCACTTGAATGCCAGGGGTCTCAGGTGGGGGGAAAGGGGATTTATGAAAGTTATCACCGGAATTGAAAAGGACGTGCAGTCATTCTTATCAAAGGCAGGATCCAAGCATGATTTATTGGAAATGTTTTATGAATTTCGTTTGTTTTTTTTTTTTTTCTTTTCTATTGTCATGGCTAAACGAGTTAGGTAGGAAGGGATTGTGGGTGTTTTGGGAATCCTTAGGTTTTTCCAGATGTATCAAGATGTACCTATACCTTCATCAATCTAATGTGATGTATACAAGGGGAACGAATTATTGGTGTAACTAATGTTCGTAATGAACATTTGTGGGGGTTTCCCATACTTACATATTTAGAATTCATAGTGAACCGTCTGATGGGATGGGCCGGGTAAAAGAAGGACTCTTCAGGACGGTTTAAATCAGCTTTTTGTGGACAGATTTGTTATGAGCTGTAGTCATACGCAAGAAGTCTCGAACTTTCAACATGTGAGTGAACGTCTTACAACAATTCAGACTAAAAATACAGCCTCCACGCCCCATAGAGGGCTCAACACCCTTTCACTATGATCCATTAGAGGAAAAGTTCTCTAAATGATGATCTGGACAAAATCTTGAAGAGGGGAAAAGACAACTTGGTTGTAGATATTTAATGCAAACAAGACACAGATCACAACATTTAAATGTATCAACAGTTCCTTAGATCATCAATGCACCTTCTAGGAGTCAGTCAGTCAGTCACACTCAATTCAGGAATCGCATGGCAGGACCACATATCCTCTATCGCAAGATCGGCGTCCGCTAAGTTGAGCTACCTATTTAGAGTAATGAGGTACTTTAGCTCCAAGCAACATCTCCTTCTCTACAAAGCACAGGTTAGACCCATGTACTTAGATATGGAGCTCGGCCCCGAAACATTCACTTAACGTACTTAACGACCGTACACTCACATCAAATCTACAACCGTTGGTGCACAGACGACAAGTCGCTGACCTATGCTTGTTCTATAGACACCTCCATGGTAGATGTTCCAAGGAACTCAAAGACATTATCCCTCGAAATGTAACTTTTGGGCGCCCCACAAGACAGGCAGCTAAGGCTCATGAACTTACAGTGCACTTGACAACAGCGAGGACGTCAATTTTCCAAAATTCCTTCTGTTACAGGACAAGCAAACTTTGGAACTCGCTTCTTGGGGATATATTTCCAGAAGGCTTCAATTTGCAGCAATTTAAGTCCAGAACTAACATGCATCTCGGGGCGCTGATGAAGTGTTATAGGTTCGCATTTGCCGGGAGAAGTATTAAAAAAAAAAAACGGTAGAGGAAAGCATGCGGTCTCAGGTAGATACAGAGGCCCAGATCCACTCCGGACTGTGGCACCCCTTGAGTAAGTACACATAATATGGGCCATTTGGTCAATCAACATGACAGTTTTCTAAACATCAAGCAACACCTTCTCAGGGATATACCACAAGTGCTCTCTCCAAAAATTGTCATTAGAAACAGCCGAACATTGTCAACTAATTGTCAAGCAAAATTTTAAAATTCAGTCGTCAAACTTATACGAATGGCAGATGGGGGGCGTAACGCAGTGCGTCACCGACGGAGCACCCAAAATATCATCCCAGGCTTTAATCCCTTTCAAAGGCAGCGAAGGTATTTCAGCATAAAGGTATACCTTCTATCGACAGTTTTCATCAGCCTTACCGTCTTCCAATGGCTGGTTATCATCATAAAGTGAGTATTTGGTCAAAATCTTCGCTTTGATGGCTAAATCTGTGTCCATTTGCAGTGCGAATTTTATGGAATACTTCAGAGCCCGTTACTACTTCATATTCCTATCGGCCTTTTGTGCAATGATGTTTCTGACGATATTTGCCTTCTTCGAAGAGGTGCGGCACAGTCGCCCCTACAATTGTATCTTTGCCTTGTTGATTGTTGAACTCGGGACGTTTGGACTTTTACGCGCTCTGTTGGACTGTGACTTGGAACAGTTTGCGATATGCTTGATTGCGACTACAATGCTGTTTGTGGCGTTTAGCGTTATCGGTGTTAAGCTTCATGTGAGTGTGATTTGGAGTATGGAAACAACTTTGGGATTAGTCTCTTTTGTTTTCAGAGGGATCTCACTCTGGACATTTTGCCATTGACCTTTATCAGTTTGGTGTTCTACTTTGTGATGTGTTTCATTGTCATTATGGTCATTGCAACAGATTTGTATTTTCCGACTTTGTTTTTCATCGGCATAATGATGGTGCTGCTGTTGATGGTGAGTTGGAAAATGATTTATGAAACTCTTGGTCATATTAGTGACTTGCTTCTAGTATATCATGTATGACGCACAATTGATCACGGGAAAGAGAGCTGGCTCTATACGGTGGAACGATTATATGTTGGCAGCACTGTTGGTGTACTTTAACTTTACTGTGATGTTCACTTTAAGTTTATTTGTGGCCAGTACTTTGTCGAATAATGCATTTTTGTATAACACCAAAGGTCAGTGGCCTTTCGATTAAAGAAATAATATTTCAAAAATTCACTATGGGTTCCTATGGACCATACTGACAGATCGCTGAATTCTTTAGGTTTATGTCAATATGTCATTGACGTATGGGAGGGGAGTACTATGTAATTGTATAGATTTTTGAAAGGTTTTACCTCCAGAGTTGGCCTGTAAGTTTCGTACAAAAAAATCAAATGACTGTTGTTGTCAGTGGACTTCTCCTGGAGAATCGATGCCAAGGGTTTAAACCTATAACTCTTTAGACAATAATTTCCTATTTAACAGACAAAATACAATACCGGTTTTATATTGCCTATTAGTTCCTTATTTATTTCCAATGTACCTTACTACCTTCATGGCTTAATTTTAATTCATCAACTCTGTAATCTTTTTACCTATTTATGCTTTAACGAAAAACTGCTACCTATAAACGCTGTATATTGCTTTTGTACCCATTTTACGGTTCGTATATTTGCTAGATTAGCAGCTGCGGCTTTCAAACTGTATTTTAGCTGGTTATAGGAAAGACTATTATTTGAAGCCATAATAAACACAACACACACCACAATACAAGAACCACGAAGAAATTTCTTTTAGCTGTGTGTCAAACCATCATTACCAGACAAGAATTAACAAAAATCGTGGCAGAATCTTGCCGAACTGAAAGCAACAACTACCGGCACAAGGAACTTCCCACACGTAATTTTGGATCGTTCATATCGATCCTCTATTGATTCATCTGCTTGTACCGAGATCGTAAGTTTGTTGAAATCTTCCGCGCGTTCCTTATGGCCTCTTTGGTGCGTTATACTATACAGGATTTTTTGGTGCGTTTCCAAGCATTTCGCGATGAGTTTTTGGAGACGTTTTTCGAGGTGTTTTTTATTGATGCGTTTTGAGGCTTTTTTCTGCTCGTTTCGTGGGCCTTTTTTGGGTGATTGTTAAAGAATTTTTTGGGACCTCTTTGACGCGCTACGCAGGATTTTTTTTGGTGCGTATGGAGTGTTTCGCGTTGCGTTTTTGGAGACGTATTTCAAATCATTTATTTTGTGATAGGTTTTTTGAGGCCTTTTCGGGCTTTTTTTCTGAGCGTTTTTTTGTGCGTTTCTTGTGGCTTTTTAATCATTCTTTGGGACCTATTTGGTGCACTATACAGGATTTGTTGGTGCGTTTTTGAGCTTTTCGCGGTGCGTGTTTTGAGACGTTTTTCGAGCCTTTTTTTTATTGATGCGTTTTTGTAGCTTTTTTTTCTGAGTCTTTTTTTATGCGATTCTTTGGTAGTTTTCGAAGCGCTTTTCAGTCGTTTATCGACGCGTTTTTTCGGGCATTTCCCAGACTTTTTGGGGCCATTTTAGGTGAGTTTTTTAAATTGTTTTTTGGGCCGTTTTACGAGGTGTGTCTTAAATGCTTCTTTTGGTATATTCCTTAAGGGCGTTTTTCTGTTGGTTTTTTTGGTAGAATTTAGAACGCTTTCCATGTCTTTCCGGGACAGTTATCATGGAGTGTTGTTTTTTTTAGTGTTTTTCAGGTCGTTTTGGAAGTCTTTCTCGGACCATTTTAAGAGTGTTTTTTTTTTTAAAGGGTTTCTTAGGTGTTTTTTAGAGTCTATATCGGTGCTCGTTTTGATGGGTTTTTACTTGTCTCTCAAGGCGATTTTTGAGCCATTTCCGATACATTTTCGAGCGCATTTTCTGAAAATACGACTTTGTATTTTTCTATTAAGTACCTTGGTACCAATTGGGTACAACCTTCGGTTTTAAAACTTCTCAGGAAATTTCCTTTTCCTCCAAATGAAGGTACATACTTCTGTGTAATCTAGTATGTATAGTTAGGGTAGGTACTTACCTCTAAAGACAACACGTTTCCAATTCATTGCACACCTAAAAAAATATTCTATCGAAACTTACTCCCATCATTCAACAATAGATGTCGCTATACCTCAAATTGTTGACTTTCCATTCATAACCACATACTTTTGTTGAAAACATTTATTTAAATTTTATTTTATTCCATTAACTTTACACAAAACGGCTACATTAAAACAGATCCATCAAGAAATTGGCTTAAAAATCGTACAACAAGGACACGAGCCTGTATCTAAATTTAACCTTAAAATGTGAATGATATTTCTGTCTCAGAGTGAGCAAAATTTTACGCAACAAAATTACAAATGCTAATGAATTGGACTATCAAGCATCACGCTCCGACAAAATGTTTAGGTTGTAGGTAGGTACCTATATATATTCATAAATTACAAAACACTATAAAACAAGTTAACATAACCTTAACAACTAATATGGCTTAGGCTCTAGTCTATAAGTAATTGTGGACCATCAGAGCTGCACCATGTCCTTATTTGCTGAAATTCTCAATTTGCTGTAGAACCCAACTTCGCGACGCTGCGCTAGACATATTGGCTGGGCCCATAATGACAGCTGGATTGGAAATGCCCGTGGGGAATTTCGAGGGCAGGGATGGATGCTGGCCGGTCTTACGTGGCGGTGGCAGTGGTGGAGGTGGACTATTCGGACAGGAGTCGCCGAAATCATGACGCCTGTCATTGTCATCGCTGTATATGGCCGAGTCGCGAAAGTCGTTCTCCAGACAGGCCTCCACGTCGTCTTCATACTCAAAGTTGGTTGACAGTTCTGTCCTTCTTTTCGAATCGCATACACTGTCGCTGGAAGAGGTGAGAGAGAACACCGAGTCCCTCTGAAGGTTCAACGAGGCCATGGAATTATTCATGGAGCACGCGAACAGAGTCTTTGGATCTGCATAGTCTACATGTGCCATGCGTTCACCTAGAGCTTCACTACCCTGTCGATGAATAATACTCTGTCGGCACATTTCAGTCACATCCGAGACTCGCCTCTCGGGAGGCTTGTTGGACTTGCCAAACCCTAGGGACACCGTGTCGACACTCTTTCGAATTCGCGGTACCAGCGAGTTTTCAGAGCCCGACACGATTTCGGTCTTCGAGCTGCTGAGCAATCGTTTAACCAAATTCTTTGGAATCGGACGAGCGTATATGGCCTCGGTTTGGGATAGGTTTCCAATGGATGAGGTCGGTGTGGTTGCAACCGCGCAGGTTGGGATGGTTTCGTAGTTGATTTTGGAGTCGCTGCTATGAAGTTGAGTGCCATTTGAGATCCCCTCTACCAGATCGTTGCCGATTTTTTGTAAATTTCCCGAGGCTGAGTACACCAGAGTCACGTAGTCGGACTCGGGTCTATTGGTTGGGCTAGACTTCTTCTCTCGCGGCTTGTAATACTGTTGGGACTTGGAACGGTTAAGGATCGGTGAAAACTTGTACGGAACATGGACATTGCGCAGTAGAGACTCATAGATCGGTTCATTGGACTCGTCTGGCGCGGTCGACTCTGCATGCTCTTCCACCTCCAAAGGCGGCGGAGAATGTGACGGCGGGCGAGGTGGTACTTCGTCCTTGGACACCTGCGGCTCGGGACTATTTAAAGCAGACCCATTGTCCAGAGACTTTTTCTTTTGTGGTTTCTTGTAGATTCGCTCGAACTCTTTATTATTCTTCAACAAATCGAGTATAATCTGTGCGTCCTCCTTTGTTGTGGCCTCAACCGGTTCCTCAGTTTGGCATTCATCAGGCAAAGCCTCTTCGGCCTTCTCGACTTCACTCAGATTCTCGGTAGACTCTGTGATTTTGAGAACCGTCTCCTCGAACTCATTCAGATCCATGTAAAACTTCGAGGTCTCCTTTTTGGTCCTGTTTTTCTTAAGCGTCGCAATTCGCTTGGGTATGGTCTTTGTGTTGTACATTTTGATTTCCACCGACTTGGTTGACTTGGACTTGCGTGAATCCAGGTTACCCTTGAGTGACATTTGATCCTCGTCCATTTCAGCGGCAAGAAAACTTATTCTCGGCACAGACTTGCTGCGCTCCTTGTTGAACTTACTGAAGGCTGGATTGATGAGGGATGATTTTCGACTAACACATTGACAGTCTGGCGCTTTATTGCAGCATTCGGCGTCCTCTTGTTGACTTTGATCCACTTTGATCCACCTATATATATTCATAAATTACAAAACACTATAAAACAAGTTAACATAACCTTAACAACTAATATGGCTTAGGCTCTAGTCTATAAGTAATTGTGGACCATCAGAGCTGCACCATGTCCTTATTTGCTGAAATTCTCAATTTGCTGTAGAACCCAACTTCGCGACGCTGCGCTAGACATATTGGCTGGGCCCATAATGACAGCTGGATTGGAAATGCCCGTGGGGAATTTCGAGGGCAGGGATGGATGCTGGCCGGTCTTACGTGGCGGTGGCAGTGGTGGAGGTGGACTATTCGGACAGGAGTCGCCGAAATCATGACGCCTGTCATTGTCATCGCTGTATATGGCCGAGTCGCGAAAGTCGTTCTCCAGACAGGCCTCCACGTCGTCTTCATACTCAAAGTTGGTTGACAGTTCTGTCCTTCTTTTCGAATCGCATACACTGTCGCTGGAAGAGGTGAGAGAGAACACCGAGTCCCTCTGAAGGTTCAACGAGGCCATGGAATTATTCATGGAGCACGCGAACAGAGTCTTTGGATCTGCATAGTCTACATGTGCCATGCGTTCACCTAGAGCTTCACTACCCTGTCGATGAATAATACTCTGTCGGCACATTTCAGTCACATCCGAGACTCGCCTCTCGGGAGGCTTGTTGGACTTGCCAAACCCTAGGGACACCGTGTCGACACTCTTTCGAATTCGCGGTACCAGCGAGTTTTCAGAGCCCGACACGATTTCGGTCTTCGAGCTGCTGAGCAATCGTTTAACCAAATTCTTTGGAATCGGACGAGCGTATATGGCCTCGGTTTGGGATAGGTTTCCAATGGATGAGGTCGGTGTGGTTGCAACCGCGCAGGTTGGGATGGTTTCGTAGTTGATTTTGGAGTCGCTGCTATGAAGTTGAGTGCCATTTGAGATCCCCTCTACCAGATCGTTGCCGATTTTTTGTAAATTTCCCGAGGCTGAGTACACCAGAGTCACGTAGTCGGACTCGGGTCTATTGGTTGGGCTAGACTTCTTCTCTCGCGGCTTGTAATACTGTTGGGACTTGGAACGGTTAAGGATCGGTGAAAACTTGTACGGAACATGGACATTGCGCAGTAGAGACTCATAGATCGGTTCATTGGACTCGTCTGGCGCGGTCGACTCTGCATGCTCTTCCACCTCCAAAGGCGGCGGAGAATGTGACGGCGGGCGAGGTGGTACTTCGTCCTTGGACACCTGCGGCTCGGGACTATTTAAAGCAGACCCATTGTCCAGAGACTTTTTCTTTTGTGGTTTCTTGTAGATTCGCTCGAACTCTTTATTATTCTTCAACAAATCGAGTATAATCTGTGCGTCCTCCTTTGTTGTGGCCTCAACCGGTTCCTCAGTTTGGCATTCATCAGGCAAAGCCTCTTCGGCCTTCTCGACTTCACTCAGATTCTCGGTAGACTCTGTGATTTTGAGAACCGTCTCCTCGAACTCATTCAGATCCATGTAAAACTTCGAGGTCTCCTTTTTGGTCCTGTTTTTCTTAAGCGTCGCAATTCGCTTGGGTATGGTCTTTGTGTTGTACATTTTGATTTCCACCGACTTGGTTGACTTGGACTTGCGTGAATCCAGGTTACCCTTGAGTGACATTTGATCCTCGTCCATTTCAGCGGCAAGAAAACTTATTCTCGGCACAGACTTGCTGCGCTCCTTGTTGAACTTACTGAAGGCTGGATTGATGAGGGATGATTTTCGACTAACACATTGACAGTCTGGCGCTTTATTGCAGCATTCGGCGTCCTCTTGTTGACTTTGATCCACTTTTGGCAGCGATGGCATCATGTTGTCGTCCATACTGTGATTTCGGGACAGTGGACGATGACTTAAAGTGGAATTGGAGTCGTTGAAGCCTTCAAATGATGTGGAGTTGGTGACTGAGGTTTTACGCTTGATTTTGGACCGGTTACGGATCTCACTGCGACGGTATTCGTTTCGTCGCTCCAAGTAGATTGGCTTAGAGTTGCTGAGCGACCATTTCCACTTATTTGTATCCGGGGTTCGATCTGAAATGAGAAAGAAAAGTTCTAATTAGCGAGGACCGCTTCTTAGAGTGAGTGGTGTGCGAAGCAAAAAAGCCGATGTGTGGTGCATCTAAGACGAAAACAATGAAGGTGCAGAAACTACTACTGACAATTTTCAATTTATACATTATATACAAACCGCGGCGAAATATTATCTGGTCTTACATTTAGGTAGGTACTTACGTCTTACATAGGGTACAAGTGGCTTGCCACTTCCAAGCTAAGACGTTGGTCTTTGGATGAAATAGAATGCTTGGCGCGTAGCTAAGTTAAATAGTATTCTAAAGCATAATGCATATTGTTAGTTCTGCAAGTAGCAATCATGCTAGCCAACCGGGTTAGGCTAAGTTGATCAGGATACAAAAGGTTTTGAGCATTTTTCAAAGCACCAAATCTTATCCGCACTAGATTAGGCTCCCAGCACCCTATTGATAAAAAGTGCCTCAATATAATTGATCCATCGGACTCTGGCAAATTTTGGAACTAAGTGATGTGAACTAGTTAGTTCAGGTGTGCTTCATGGACCTCTGATTTGAGTTAACATCTATTTACAAAACTAGCCTGCCTATCGAGTTCATTAAGTTCAGGTTAGTTCACCCCAATTACTCATAAAGTGGTACAAGTGGGTCGTGCGGTTAGCTAATGGCCTGGCTAATAGTTCGCGGTGAACCAAGATGTCAACTAACAAGCCTCAAATGAGACCTTGATTCACCGCGAACTGTAAAGCCGTCTAAAGAAGAAGAATATTGAACTTAACTATAGAACAACCGACATTAGTTTGTTTAGTTCACTTGTCAGAATGTAGGTATTCTGTTAATAAAAATATTATGTGCCAGATTTTGGACTAGGGGGGACGAAGAAAGCCCATAAATTACGGTTCTTCAGCTTACTAAGAAATGGCTCAGACAGAGCCACATGTCAGCGAGTAATCTGGTTGTAGGTATAGCAGCCATAGACAATTAGGAGGAAACAGAAGTGTTTCGCCGAAATCTGCAAGTGGATCAAAACCCTTGGAGTTGGGCCTACCAAATCTTTATAAAAATGTGATGTTAAAAAATGGTCCTAATATTCCCCTACCAACAAGCCATACTTCAACCACTTAATCGAGCCATCCCATCGAGAAATCATCAACTATCCGAGATTTCAGAGCACAGGAAATAATCGAGGTCTGCAGTAAAATTGCAGATAAAAAGGGACTTTAAGGCAGCAATAAAAGCAGGACCCAGATATGTTCGCTAATATACCTTCAAATAGCGCCTGGAGAAAGGAGCTTTCCCAGAACAAACAGTGGGAACAACAAAACCTAGTGCTCCTTCCTAACAAACGACCAGATGAGCCTTCGTCATAATGGCCAATCGATTTGCTATAGATACAGCTTGCAAACTCGTGAAACGTGTCATTTTCATAGGCAGCAATCGAAAAAAAACGGGTGGACTTCCAGAAACATCAATACGGATTCCGAAAGGCGCACGCGGCAACAGACGCAATTGGTGTAGTTATGCAAAACGGGACAAGAGGCCATAGAAGGAAAAAGATGAAGAGCGGTGGTGCCAAAAAGTACTGCCTTATCATAGCCCTATATATATAAAAAACGCTTTTAATTCAGCTTTAAGAAACTGGTGTCAAATCCTTCGAGCGTAGCGATCCAATGCTAGTACCTATATACATCGAATAAAAATGGCGACAGACAATTTTAATAGTAGAATCTTGGTGTTAACATTATCGACAACGGACCTAAGGATCACAAGATTACTGGGGGCGAACCTGAGAGTTCCTTCTCATTGGTCCACTTCTCTGCAAGAAACAAACATTTTTTGATTTGCTGATACATCGTCATTACTGTCAGCAGTAGGTGGAACAGATAAGAAATGCGACGGTAGGGCCATTCCGACATTGGCTTACCTCAGTCTAACACTGCAATGGTAGAAGACAAGACAGAAGCTGACCTAATGCAGAAAAAAAAAATCACTATAACGTCAACAGACATGAACCTTCAATGAAGTAGCGCATAAAGTAGGCTAAGCACTATGAAATATTCCAGGCTCTCATAGGTTTGTCAATCAGAAACGTGCAAGGGCATAAGTGCTGCTCTAGCGCTGAAATGCATATTTTTTCAATGTCCAGGTTTCTCGATAATATAAAGTGTTGAAAGTTGATCGTAGAGCGACAACTGTCGATCGACCGACAACTGTGATTGTCGATTGCGATTGATATTTGTCGATTTGACAGGCGCTTGTAGTCGATTACAAATGTCTGATAGATGCTTTCTCTTGGAAGTGAAACAATTTTATGCGTACGAATAGCTAAAATCAATCGACGCAATCGACAATTGTCGTGACGATCGCTGATCGACAATCACATCTAAGGGCCTTAGACTTTTTGAATGCATACAGATTTTAGGGTTATCTATTATACCGCCAAAAAGCATAAATTCGTTAAAAAATATTAACGTATTTCAACATTTAGAATAAGTAAGCTAGAATTACAAGATTACGACATATAAATATTTCAGCGATCTTGGGTTCCTTTCCAAAAGATAAATTGTTTCAGTTTTTCTTCTTGACCTTTTCTCCTTCAGTTGTTTTCCCCTTTTGATCCCGATGGGTCCATTTTGATGCCCAATGCTGATCCTCACTAATACCCATTTTAGCCTAACTTAGGTATACACATGTTCATAAAAAAAATGTTTCCACCAAAAAGAATTGGAGCCCTATGAGCGCCAATTATATTTATACAGCAATTTTTCTTCATTTATTTAATGCAATCCTTAAAACTAACAGCCAATGTTCATGCCATGTTTTTGTGGGTTAATAGAAGCATTTAAGCCGACATTAGTTAAAGCATTAAACAATTTACTTCTTTTATTCCAGTATATACTCAAAATCCATGTACTTACATTATATTGTTACAGCTGAAGAGGTTTTTGTTTTTTTATGTATTTTATTTTTTTTTTGAAAACTAGGACTAGCAGACAAAATACGTGGCACATCTACCAAACTGTTATAATATTCCAAGAAAGGATTAAATTTTTAATAAAATTTCGAAAAAACAAACCCACATTTTCCATATTAATATTTAGTAAAATTTATTTTTCGTAGACCACCACAAATCGTTAATTTAAAAAATAAGAAAAATATATTAAAAATTAAAAAAATTGTTAATTTACATTATACATAAAATGCAGGATTTTCCTTTTTTTTTTCTTCATCACAAAGAGAAAACTTCTTTCAAAATGAATATGAGTGAAATATAAAAGAAACAAAAAAAAAAAAAGGAAAATCTTGCGCATTGCAACAAGAAGCCAAAAAGTTAATCCAAACAATAATCCCGAACCGTAACGAATTGTGAGGGGAAAAAGTAGACAACAAACAAAATAAAGATAATACAGAAAATAAAAACAAAAAGAAAACTCACCTTCCTCGTCGCCCAACTTGTAGACAAGCTCTTTGGCGCGATTCGGTATGTTGTCGAATTTCTCGAGGATTACTCCTTTTACGTGCTGTGCCCAAAGACGTTTCTGGTCACGATTCTTTGCCGTCAACTTGATTTGATTACGCGGCTCATCATAGGGGATTACGTAAAAACTTGTCGGTTCACCGGGCAAGTGTTCATTCAGCATCAAGTTGTTTTGCTGTAATAAAATCAAATAGAAGGTACCTAATGTAAAAATTGTATCGATATGGAAGGAGATTATTTTATAATATTAATACCGCGCCTAGCGATTAAG
Organism: Cheilosia soror; assembly: GCA_949372485.1. Taxonomy (NCBI): domain Eukaryota; kingdom Metazoa; phylum Arthropoda; class Insecta; order Diptera; family Syrphidae; genus Cheilosia; species Cheilosia soror. The sequence goes on from OX443564.1 coordinate 60,457,354, forward strand.
AGAATACACCTTAAAATTTACAAATCTGAGCCGTGTTAAACTGATTTTTATACTCCCATAATATGAATCTATAAAAACGTGACAGAGTATAGATACTATATATTTTCTGCTTCAAGGGTAAATGATTGCTTGGCCTGGTTGAATCTATATAAAGCAGGTCCTGCGTTATGTGGAGCAATGGAAATGATTCAAAATGTAGCCCTAAACACGCATTTTGGTAGTAAAATTCGTTCGTATCTACACTGACTCATGTTAGACTTAAAAAAGATTTAGGGCTCAATATGGTGCCTAGTCCACTGTGATGAACTCACACCCTCTTCAACCTAAAAAAACGTTTTCTACAAATTTAAACATAAAAACACATAACTTAGCTTATTTTTAAAATTATTTGTAAATTTAAATGGCCTCAACTCTGAAAATTGTGCTTTGTGCTTGTAAAGTTCTTATAGTAGTTATTGTAAAAAAAAAGAAAATTCATCTGGAGCAGAAAACTATAGCCGTCCTAAATGCGGCAAGGTCGTCAGCAGAATTTTGGACAGCTGAACTAGGAGCCTATTTCATGAAACTGCTTAACCTAAAAGTGGAAAAGCTTCAGGATACGACCGAGTATCAGTTGATTTTTTTAGGAAGAGTTCAACGGAAATCATGTTCACGTATTGACAGACGTCAGACGAATATAATACATTATTAGACTATTAGAGACAGCAATTGTTCCAGAAAGCTTTCTATAAAGTCTATACTATTTATTATTTTATTTATTAAACTATTAACTAATAATAAGTTAAAAGTTAATACAAAAAAAACTTACAGCGCTAGTTTACAGGTCTATACTTTTTCCCCTCTACAAAAAAATGGATTGCCATACAATAACCCTGAAAACTGTTGAAGAATTTTCCTTCTTGAATATTTCAGTCAAGTTGGTAAGTGCTCTAATGTTCAACAGACTGACAATGTGGATAAAAAATAATACTTACTGACTGGAAAACTACTGCAAATATAGATGGAAAGGGCACTAGTTATAAAGGGTGATTTTTTAAGCGTTTGGTTTTTAAAATTGAAAAAAAAAAAAAAAAAACGAAAATTTGCAAAATTGAGTGAACATTTTATTAGGATTGATAAATAAATTCATTTCATACTTCTCCATCATATCGACTGGTTTCTCACCAATAACTGGCTTATCGGTATATACCCGAGTCACTTCGCATATCCCCACAAAAAAAGTCCACCGGCATCAAATCGCACGATCTAGGCGGCCAATTCACAGGTCGAAAATGTGAGATGAATTGCTTACCAAATTCGCCTCGAAATATGTCCACGGATTCGCGTGCTGTGTGTCATGTCGCGCCATGCTGTTGAAACCACATGTCGACCAAACCCAGATCTTCCATTTTGGACAAAAATCATCGAACGATAGCGAGCACCATTGACCGTAAAGTTGTTGTCATCATCATCTTTGAAGAAATACGGCCCAATGATGCCACCGGCCCATAAACCACACCAGACTGTATACATTTTTGTGGATTCTTGCAATGCTTCTGGTTGTTCAGCAGACCATATACGGCAATTTTGATTATTAACGCAGCCAGATCAGTGGGACGATTACGACTACCATAAAATGGACGAAGTGCTCTAAACACATTTTTGACACTATTTTTGGTAACTAAACTCAATAATTTACAAACGTTGTTCGGGCGTAAATCTATCCATGGTTAAATGGCAATACTAACTTATCATCTTTTACTTTGCCACGTGTCACAAATCACGCGTAAACTGTCAAAAAATCAGACTGAAAAACCAAACAGCATAAAAGTCACCCTTTATAATACTGACACTAATTTATAAAAATTCTCATAAATAACGACTTTTTTTTACCTTGTCATTACGACTGCTTTGAAATCCTCAGATAAGCATAATTATAACTCTATATTATTTATCCAACAGTCTGTCCTGACTGCGGGTGCTTAACGCCCAGCCCAAACTGTACGAGCTAGAAAGCTGACATTTTGAAACAAATTTTACGAATGGATTTTGGAATTCTTACTCCAATTGGGCGAAAAGGTGGGTTAAAGATTGTAGGTACACAATTTTTTTAGTTTTCATCCCATCAACTTGCAACTCGGTCAAGTTGTTGTATTTATATTAGTGGTTAGAGATATTGCAGCGGAAAGAGTGATATAGAAAATGACATAAATCGGGCTTGAATAGTCACCAATTCTGGACAATTGTGGCGCGGTGGACACTTAGCCGATATCATTTTCTCGACTTGAAAAAAAAGTTTCGTCGGGATCGGGGCCAATTTTTGCGCCATATATTTTAATTAATATAAAATAATATAGACAGGGAAACAAAAAAAAAAACAGCGCATTCACCCCTATGACGGTGATAGTATAAGAGTTTTGGTTACAGCGCACAGACCTTTAAATTTGCAAACTGTCGAACTCTGTAGGGTAAAGTACCCAGTGACCGACACCCTTAAGAGAAATTTTGACTTTGAAAATTCATAACTTTTTCTCCGTTGCATCAATTTTAATGATGTTTATTTAAGATATAACTGTAAATAATCTCCTGTAAGAAAGTTATAACAGCAGATATGTAAGGAATTCCATAAAATAAGTAAAACAGGAAATTGTAATACCTTATCAGATTTTTAGTTACGGACACCATTTTTTCAGTAGTCGACACCCTAAAATGTTAGTAATGGACACCCCCTTTTCTTAACAGGCCAGTGGTAAGTTTTGGGCAAATAAAATCTAATAAAAGAAAACATTCTCAGCTCAAATAAATAAACTAAGTTTTTTTTTAAACTAGCGGACCTGGCAAACGTTGATTTTCCTCCTCGTACATTTTCATTGTCCTTCAATTGATCTGCAGCCGTTTTATTTAACCGATGTGTCCGGACTGATTTTAATTTTTTTTTGTCCTTGAGTGTTTAATATTTGAAATTTTGTGGGACCGGAATCTACACCATTCTTGGACCCACAAAAGCACACACACAAAATTTCATCAAAATCTGTCCAGCCGTTTAGGAGGAGTTCGGTTACAACACACGTACTGAATTATAAGTATATACTAGATTATTTAAAAATAAATACAAAGCTATACCTAAAAAAAACTACCAACCACAAAAGGAGTTCTTAAAAAAGGATATAATCATGATAAGGTGACCTTACCCGACGCAGAAAATGTGTACATAACACTTTTCTTGGCGCATTTTCAGAAATTCACTCACAGTGTTATCAACGTCTGCCTTTCGTCTTGGAAAGCCGCTTTCATGATTTGAGGTAGTCCAGTGTAGGATTTGCTGTTCTTCATCAGTGGTCAGTACAGTTTTCGGTCCAAAAGTTGGCCTTTGTACCTACTTGCGCACCAGTTTGATAAGGGGTTACGAGGAACGTTAAATTTAGCCGCAGACCTTTTTTTTGACATTCTCAAATAAAATTCTAGCATTTTCAAATAAAAGCCTGAGAAATCGTTAGAGATTTAAAACTAACGGCTAAAAGGTATGCAAATATGAAAAAAAAAAGCTAAAAATAAAAGATTTTTCAAAAACTGAGCTGGCTTTGAAAATTTGAAAATTTGAGAAAATAAAAGTTAAAAATTCGCGCGAATTTTTAACTTTTATTTTCTCAAATTTTCTAAAGCTAAAAAAAAGTTGTTTCAAAAATTGAGCTGGCTTTGAGCTTTAGAAAATTTTAGAAATTAAAAGTTAAAAATTCGCGCGAATTTTTCACAAAATGAACTAACTCCCACTTTCAACAGAACTATTTTTACTCGAAACAAGTTAAATGAACTAACTCCCACTTTCTCAAATTGGGACTTAATTCATTGGGAATTTGTTCATAATGAACTACGAACTATCCCCCAAACATATGAACTAAATCCCACTGAATATTTGGTGGGACTTAGTTCATTTGGCTAGTGGGAGTTAGTTCCAGTTGGGACTTAGTTCGTAGGGCCCCACACACACTTCGCGCGGTTGTTTGTTTGGATCAAATTAGGCATTTTTACAACTTTAGCTCCAATGAGTGTCGAGAAATTGCATTTAAAATGTTTTTTATTTATCCGGGAGGTGTCACGCCCTTTTTTAAATTTTGACTAATCTTCACAGAAACACTTACTCCATTACCTACCTATCTATGATTGACTGGAAATTTGAGCTCAATCGGTTTGGTGGCTTTCGAGATTTGTACATATGTACGTTTTTAAGTTTTTTTATATGGGAAGTGCCCCGCCCCTTTGTCCAATTTTGATCAAACTCTCACAGAAACACTTTTGGGACAAAAGCAAATATTTTATTAAAATTTGAGTTCAATCAAATATTTTCTTAAAATTTGAGTTCAATCAGTTGGCTAATTTCTCATTTACATAAAAAAACTAAAACTGAGCTCAAATTCACTTATCATGCGATCTTTATAAACTTATATAAACGAATAATCTCCTAAGCTAACCCTTTCCTGTCATATCCTTATCATAAAAAAAAAATAGTTGCACTACTTTGTCGTGTTACCTATTTCTGTCTTATCCAAATAAAATCAAACCAGATTAGTTCAACATACTGGAAAGTGCCTAATTGGCTTATACCCCTTGACATGCTTGCATAAATCGACTCCCTAATCACCATAACCAATCTAGTGATGGCTGCTGAGGACTGCGCGCACAAGCATAATATAATAACGCCTCGTCCAATTTACTCACATGAATATAACTCTTGAATTGCAGACGATTGTCCTCCTTGGGCTTCGTTATGATCAACATTGTACCAAATAGAAACACCATCCTTGGCTTGTTGTGCTCCATTAGAAGGCCTTCTTGTCGTAGCTCTCCCAGTACTGTCAATTCTAAAAATGCAATTAAAAGAAACGTCGTAGTCGTCGCCGTTCAGACACCAAAACACTATGTGCGCTTTGCATTCGCGTGAAAACCACTTACCTGGTCCCAACCATCCATCGAGTATCCCCGACAGCTCCTTAACACGACTCTGCTGTTCCAATTTCCTCTTGACCTGATCGATATTTCTGGCTACTTCTCGCATGATTCCGTGCGCCTGTGCCACTTCCTTGATATCACAGTGTTTACGTAGGTTCTGAAATCAAACACACAAACCACCGAACTTAAGGCATCATGCGATAGACATGGACATGAGTGCATAATACTTACATCGAGTAGCAGATGATACTTCAAGATCCGTTGCACTGGCTTCAGCAGGTATGATCCCAATGGCAGTGTATGCTGGAGCATCTTTTGCGTGGATGTTAGAAGTGCATTGGTATGGGTCGCCTGCAGAAGTGTTGTCAGCAGTGATATCGCCTCTGGGTAGCTGGTGCTGTTGTGTTATAAAAAAAAAATTGACACGGTTGAGATTTGGAAGGCTAGGCGACAGTAGGAATAAATTTTAACTCAAAGGAGTGAGTATGGATGGTGAGAAAATCACGCGAGTAACTGACATAAATTTGCATGAATTTCCACGCGGACGGACAGGTAATCAGACTAAAAATGGTTTAGGACTGTCTTCTAGGGTGAGTGAAGTCTTTTGTAGGATCCTCCGGGGAAGATGACTTAAGTGCAATGCGGAAACACAAATTTATGTGTGCATGTGCATGTTATTTGAATATCTGTCGGTTCAAAATGGGAGACGATTTCACCACAACAACACATTGGTGGATAGGATAGCATAGACTATGGAAGCTGTATCCGTTAAGTTCAACTATGAAATTGAATAGATAAAAGGGGTCATTATTGACATTATCTAGTTAAAGGCCTTGGCTTGACTTTGGTTGAATTTATAGCCATTTCAAACCTAAATCCGTACGAATTTTCAAGACTAAATCACCCTTTGCAACATCTCTAAGTTGGTTGCTGGTAATTATCACTATAGTCAAGCTGATCGTGCCCCAGAGGCTTGAACAATACGACTACCTCTATAGGTGGTACGCTCCGGATATAGGGTTATTTTTTTTAGCCTCTAAAACCGATCAAAGCTCTTTTCACGCGAAAATGTTTCTGAATCTCACCAATAAGTCGTGTACACATCGAACCGTTCCCTAAGATCTATAAAGCATTTCGCAATCTTCACGGGATCCATTCCAGAGTTGATGAGCTGCTTCAGCAGGGTCGCGTTGAAATCATAAATATCCTCAATGTTACTGAATAGGATAGCAATGTCACTCGTACGAAGGCAAGCCCGTTCTCTCCAGTCTTCCAAATACCTGCAATAGCAAGACCGTTTAAATCAATATTAGAATTCTTTAATAGTCAAACTTACCCCCTTATAACTTGGCCCAAGTCTTCAACATAGCTCCTCTCGGAGTCGACAAACTCCATGCATGCCCTCTCGAACACCGAATAGCTACCATTGTGTGTATCCAACTCGTTCTCACTCTGATCGGCAAGGCTCTCAACGCTGGCTAGATACGACGTTGCCAGCTTCCCATTCAAGTGATCCGACCCCGAACTGGAGCTGGACGATGTCGAACAGATAGATGACGATGACAATGGCCGGTGTTTCAATTTGGCAATATCTGGCAGCATGAGACCCATCTTACGTGATTCCTTTGGTGAGAACTTTGCCTTCATGTCGGTTAGACGATCTGTCAGACTTTCCATCGAGGTTTTGCAATGCTCCCCGTTGTTGTTGTTATTGATCTTGCTGAGTGGCGAGGGAATTGGTGTCGAAGAGTTCGCCTTGTTAGCTGCCAAGCTCTTCACACGTGCATACGTGAGCAGGGGTGATGACTGTGGGCTCGGTTTGCGGACTAGCGTCGGTGACGACTTCACAATATCACTAGATTCGATTGCCTCCGTAGACGAAACGCTTGTGTCGACAATAATTGTCGAACTGCTACTTGTGCTGTTCCGCACCGAGTAGTTGAAAGCCTCAACGACACTGGTCATTTCACTGCTTTTATCGCTGTCGTACAGTGCTGCCAAATCCATGACTTTGTCAACTTCGATAAGCTCTTCGATTTCGTGCACCAGGGGTGATACGACGGCCTTCACTTTTGTCGGTGTGGTAATGTCAAAGTTGAACGCATCATAGGCACCATTGGGGGTTGGAGTCTTATCGTTGTCAAAGGCTATCGGCGTTTGAGGATGCTTTCGCGAGCTCACCTTGTCTAGATACTCGTTGCTTGAATCGAAAGTCTCGACCAGGTCATTTCCGGACTGTGTCAGCTTGCAGGTGTTCTTCGACAAGGGGATGTGTGACAATTTTACTTGGTGCTTGGGCGATGATTTTTTTACAAATCGATGAACCCGTTGCGAGTCTGTGTTCGCTGGCTGATGTTGAATGGCATCGATGTCAACCTTCTCGACTACATCAATGTCGGAGTGAAGAATCAGCCTTTGGACGTTCGGCGAGAGTATACGAATGTTACTGCGATGCTTGGGGCTTCGCTCGAGTCGATGACTCTTGGTTGACCGATCAGCGTCGGATTCTGTTGATATCGATGACTTGGAACTTGTGTCTTCTTCGATAGTTAGACTGTCGTCGTTATCTTCGTCGGCCTCATTCAGTTCGGGAAGGCTTCGCTGCCTCTTTTCTGTTTCAAAGCTGCCCGTTAGGGTGTCGTACAGTCCTAACAGAGATGGTGTGAGATCTGTGGAGCTGCCTGTAAAAGAAAAAAAAATATCAGTTGGTAGAGCTGTGAAATGGATTTTTCTTTAGGAAAATAATTTCAGTAGCTTTCGCTTGATGGTGTTACAGACGGATGTGTCTGTTTCTACCTCAGCTCACATCTTTTGAATGAGAATTCATCGCCCCCAACACAACAAACATCCTACTAACCAACATCCTGTGTGCATTTCAGTCTATAGACATACAAATCCCCTACTACATCAGCAGGCATCCATATTGAGGGTAATTATGAAAACAAATTCCATCTGGAATCCCCGATTTAGAAATTCTCTTTTCAACAACTTGGTTCAACCGTGTCTCTTCGCATCCACTACCAGTTGACGGAGAATCCTCTTGCCGCAGCGAACAATTATTTCATAAATATTTGCAACCTACATCCTCCAGGATGTCAACCAGAGTTTGGTCTATTCTCTGGTACAGTATGGGGGTTTGGTAAATTGCAGGTAATGAGTGAGTTTGGTCTCATTAGAGCGGAAAGGATGTGGAACAACTCTTTGAATTGAATATTTCATGAGAAAGGATAACTGAAACAGAGAAAATGAGGACTGATGTAGGTACATCGAGATAGACGTGTATCTACTCGTATATGTATTTGGGTTTGTTATAGAACGAGGCTATGATGCGGTGGCTGGTGGCTTAGGGGAGTTTTTTTCCGGTTGGATGTCTGGCAGTGTTGAATAGGAAATGAGGACGAAATTGCCAGTTGTTACAATTGAAAAATAATTAATTAAATTATGCTTTCAACGTTGTGGTATATAGGAAGTATCTTTGGGTAGACTTTAATAAATTATTCCGTTTAGTTAGTATGTGTGCCATGTAAAAAATTATATATTTGATATACCTACAGGATGCAGCAGCAGTTATAGCTCTAGCCCCCTATTAACACCCAGGTCTCAGGTCCATATAAAATCACAAGTCGCTTATCTGTATTGCTATAAAGATTGTTCAACAGCAAAGCCTGTTTATATCAGACGGCATATAAGAAAGCATAGTGACTTATGTATGTGACTAACAGATGGCGCTGATTGGTAGTCTCTACTTCAAAAAGGGTCTATGCCAGAGCGCAGCATGTATTTCACATGAAAATGGACTAATTAAAAGTGCATTCATTAGCGGTTTACAAAAACCCGTATCTACATTGCCGAGTTTTGGATAGACCAAATGTTTTATGATCGTCGCGGCTTCATTGTTCAATCATACAAACGTTTTGGTGCCAAAGACCCGTGATCTGTACATTATCTAGGTCTATATTTTATTAAGTAGAACCCTATTGCAACATATCAAACACCTTCGGGTTTGGAAATATAGCCGGAAAGCTGGATGCTCTTCATGATTACCCTAGAGTCCACTAAGAAACTGACAAGTAAAGATAAAAGAAAGCAGCATTGTGGCGTTTAATGCTACTTGAAAAACGACAGCGTCCTGAAATAGGAAATCACAAGGTATAGTCAGAAATACTTGACGCGATTTAAAACATGACGTGGTAAGTAATCAAAGTTTTGGGTGAGCTTTTCCACATCAAAGCAACCAGAAAATAACAGATACGAACTACTGAACTATGATCATCATACAGTCGACGCTTAACAATACTGCTTTAAAGCTTCAAAACTTCACTTCTAGGTTGTTTGACTTTACTACTCATTAGGCCAGCATGCTAACCTGATAGATGCCGAATATATTAGAATAGTTGGCGGAGTCGAAGTATTTGCGTCTGTAGTAACAACCAAGCTTTGCTTAAGGCCTTGCTCAACAGTGTAATCCGTTCCAAAATAGTTCGGCAATGCAAGAACTCTTTGAACTCGGTCGCAAGGCTGAACTGTTTGACTCTTGTCTGGGTCCCCAGGTCACACTGGGATCGAAATGAGATATCCGATGAGATTGCTAAGCAAGACTTAGAGGATAATTTCTCGGGACCAGAACCTGTGCTGGGTCTTCCTGCGTCCTCGGTCAGGGCTTCCATTGAAGATTGGAAAGAAAGAAATTCCAGTAAAATGGGTAGTACTGGATTTGCTTCCTGGTAGTACCTACAATGGACCAGTTGCGTCTAAGTGCTCCAGTGAAAAAAAATAGACAACGAATTGCTACAAAGTCCGAATAAAGGCCTCATGAATCATGATGAAAGTATAGGGCAACACGGATTAGCGCTGGATTACTGGAAATTCATTAGTCCTTCACTACTCGCGAACAAATTAAAGCTAAGGCCAATATATTTAAAGAGATACCAGTGGAAATCAATTGTAGGATCCAAGTAAGGTAGGCGATTCGCTTTGTGGGCGACTCTGACTTTCATCAGTCCTACCTAAAATGAAAGTAATTTTATCCCTGAGGAAAATATCAGTCTTCCAAGTACCATAGCCATATAGAGTGCAAAGTGGTAACTGAAAGTAATAGACTTACAGAATGAGGCAGATCATAGTATCACCAGAAAGAAAGGAGAGGAAGAAGACAACCGTCTTTAAGAAGAAAAGACGGCCCTATCATGGTATCCGTTCCGAAAGAAAAATTCTCCGATTTCGTATGAATTTTGCTTCATGGTAATCGTTCCGATAAGCTGTTCGCAACATTTCTCCGACAATACGTAACGCACACAGGCAGTCTACGTTTCATTGCGATGGGCCGCGTTTTTTGCGATGGGCTGCGTTTCTTGCACCTGGTTTTTACAGCCACAAGTCAATTTCTCTCTGATATGGTCTCCGACATCTGTTCATCGCGGAAAGATTTTAGTGAATAAAATGCGTTGATGCACGTTCGGAAAACGGATAACGTAAATTCAGTATTCGACAGGATTTGCATTGCGGGTACCATTATAGGGCCGAGAGTCTTTCATTCTTTCATTAAGGACTTGACAACTTATTTTTAAAAAAAAAATTCAAACTACTTGAGGTAGCTAAAAAAATGTTATTGGCTTCAATTACTATCAAACCATTTATGAATAGAATTCGACGTCGTTCGTATATTCACCACGGGAACGTATGAAGCGGTCGATACTTTGAACCCAATTTTTAATGACTCGGCCGCATATTTCGACCGATAGGGCCGCTATTTCTCGTTTAATATTGGCTCTGAGCTCCTTTACCGTCGGTCGCCGGCTTGTTGGCGTAGAGCATAGACCAACGATTTAGTGTAGCCCCATAAAAAAATATAGAGGCGGTAAATCACACGATCTCGGCGGCCTATAGACGGGTCCGTTTCTCGAGATAACAAGTTCACCGAACTGAGACTTTCCATAACTCGATTGTTGCACCCGATGTGTGGCTTGTGGCACCGTCTTGTTTGAAGCACATATCACTAATGTCCAATTCATGCAATTGCTTAAAGGAATAACGTTCCAAATGTCTCTGTAGCGAATATTAATTTACCGTCGACGGTCATTTTCATCGACGATGACGACGAATTTTTCAAGTTGCTAATGAAAGACCCTTTATATCTATGAGCACAAATATACATTTGGCTTTACTTTGTAAGCCAAACAACATCATTCTGCTCAATTTTAGCTCGGTCAGTCTTGTATATTTATGCAGATTTTGACTATAAGTATATCTATGTAACTACTTATTATGATTACATGTTGTCCCTCGTACTAGATTTTCGGAGTCGAAATATCCTTATTGTCAGTCGACCCATTATTGAAGCCAAAATGATCAATTTGATCACGGATTCCTGACTGTCATTAGCTCGATCACTTTTCGTAAGTTTAAAAGTCTTTAAACAAACTGAAGGGAAAATGTTTGGCCTATATACGGCGATAGTCACTTTCTTTTTTTTATGAGTAGTTGCCGTTACAAATGGATACATGAACTCTCCTTTCCATGTGAGTACGAATCACAGTTTCAGTCACAATATCTCAATTATTTGCGATACCCCTTAAAGAAGCCTTAATTAGTGAACATAAAAGCACTAAAAAAAACCTTGTTACACTTTCTTCTTTCATTTTTAAGTACCCTACAGATAAAGCCCCTTACTTGTCAGAAATTGTCAATTTTTGGTGAGATGTGCAAAGTACAAGCAACGATTATGTCTACCTTGCGGACAAATTGTAAATCAGTACTTTTTGCATATAAAATAAACAGCAAACAAAACGATGTCCAGCAGCTACCTCAGGTTTCAATAAAAAAAATAAGCCCACCTTTGGACCCAGAAACTCTTCCAAAATAAACAGCCCAACGTGCTGACAAGGTATTCGTAAACAAAAGAGTCAAAATACAGAACGCAACCAACTAACAAATTCCGACAGTTTCGGTGAATTGCGGACGACAGTGGATTCTTGAATTTTTGTATCTGAGTGTGACTGCTGACTCCGTCCAAGGAATACAATCAAAGGCAGCCTATATGTAATGCGTTCGAAATGAACTTGGGCCGGCGGCGGGGGTAGGGCTTTTCTGCTTTTTGTAAGTTTTTTTTCTTTACGGCTCGTGTCGTCGATCGACACAGTTTCGTAAGTCATCGTAACATTGGTCTTCAAAAATAACTGCTCACTTATGGGCTATAAATAGAAATTCCAAAATTATCGCGATTAAAGAAAGAGGCAGACCTAGTGGACGGAGGACAAAGGAGGCGGAATACGGTATATTTTTTTTTTGTTATGGTGTCGCCCCATGGTTGTATCTTGTATCCCATGGAACATGTTTTCACTTTGGTCGTTTCAATGGAATGGAAAGCCAGACACGATGATAGTGGTGCAACAATCTTGGTATCTAGGGTATGTGTGAATTGTTGCATAAATGATTTATTGAGAGGTACCTGCTGAATGGCATTCTTTGACTGTAGACTCGTAAACACATCATAAATCACCTGCTGGCATGGATGCTGTAATAGTGGACGTTGACTCCTTTTTAAAAAAAAATTCGAGGAACTTTTCTTATAGCATTGTGCTAATGAAGGAAATACAAATGATTGGCTTCGAAAAATAAATGCATTTCCAAGGCTTTAATGACATTTCGCTCAAAACTTATATTTCCCATATGCCCTCGCGTGCTCAGACACTCGCACCGCATTGATTCTTATAAATCCAGTCGCATCAGCCGGCACATAACCTCCGTGCACATCCATCGAAACCAATTGTTGATTGTACAAGCCCTGCGGTGATGACCTTGCCAAGGCCTTGCAATAGCCAGGTCGAAGTTCTATCACAACCTCGCCATTGACATGCTCCTGGGATAATTCCAAACATTTTCGTGTATAAACCGCTTCCGGGCTGAACCAGAACCCATTGTAGACGTAATCTGCCATGCGATTCCTTAGATAAGTTTTGCTGCGAAAAATCTCTCTGTCCAGGCAGAAAACTTCCAAATCCTGGTGCGCGGTGAAGAGTATCGTTCCACCTGGTGTTTCGTAAACCCCGCGTGACTTCAAGCCGACAAATCTGTTCTCCACAATGTCGATTCGTCCTATTCCGTATTTTCCTCCAATGCTGTTGAGAAATTGTAAAATCGCCAAGGGCTCATTGAATGTCCGCTTGGTTTGTGTGTCTTCGACTCTCAGAGGCAAACCCTTCTCAAAATGAACTTTCAGTTGATATGGCTGCGATGGTGCTTTCTTAGGATCCGTAGTCATTTCATAAAGATTATCCGGTGCCTGCTGTAGGGGATCCTCCAAGATACCCGACTCGTAGCTGATGTGCATAATATTTGCGTCGGTGCTCCATGGTGCTGTCGGCTTGGCACTAACTGGTATGCCATTCTCCTCGGCATACCTAATGAGATCTTGTCGACCTTGAAAACGCTTGCAGAACTCTTCATCGCGCCATGGGGCAATGATCTAGGAAACATATTGAAAGTGTGAGTTCAAAGTTGCTATCGTTTGAGGTATAGACCTCACCTTACACTCTGGGTACAACGCATAGGCGGACAATTCGAATCTCACTTGATCGTTGCCCTTGCCCGTCGCTCCGTGGGCTATGTATTTAGCACCCCTCGACTTGGCGGCTTCCACAAGAGCTACTGAAATACACGGACGTGCCAGCGATGTTCCAAGCAAATAACGTTCCTCGTAGATAAGCCCCATCTGAATCGCCGGCCAGATGTAGTTGTTGACAAAATCCGCCTTCACATCTTTTACAATCACCTATAAAGCACTCTTATTAGCGGTTTATCATCAGTGCTGCAATTTTGAATAAAACACCTCGCTTGCGCCGATTTTTAAGGCCTTTTTCGTTGCGACATCAAAGTCTTCCTCCTGTCCAACGTCTGCCATAAAGCAGATAACCTCGAAACCCTTGTCTTGAAGCCATTTGAGGATGCAGCTTGTGTCTAAGCCACCCGAGTAGGCTAAGAGAACTTTTTCAACCGTACTCATCGAAAGTTTTATTTCAACTGATGCTGTTTAGACAGATTTGAGCTATATTCGAATTTTGCAGTTGATAAGGAGTCACCTTGATAAGGCCTTTCGGTGATAACAGAGATAGTCTGTAAAAATTTTCCAGCCACCAATCTCTGCTGCGGGATTTCAAGCAGACAATTATGTTTGCTTAGATTAAGAGAAGATACATTGGAATTTAGAAGTTATAAAGGCCATGAGTGGGTCGCATGTAGATGTACTTATAGACTCTTCGTAAAGGTGCTAGTACACGGCATGTAGCAAGCAACATACGCATGTAGCTCTGACTTCAACAGAGAGTATACACAATGACAGCTTGTACACGGCATGTACCCATTGGGGCCATGACAATGATGTACCCATTGGTACATCTTCGGCCCGCCTAGCGACCCATTTGAGGCTGAATTTTGAATCTCCTACAAGGTAAAAACGGATTGCAGGATATTCCAAACAATTTACAGTGAAAATGCCAAAAGGTCAGGGATGCAAATTATAAAAAAAACAATTGTTTAGAGATGCCTTATTAAAAGCAGAGTGTTCAAAGCTTGTTCAAGTTGATCTGTCGAATCGTATATACGGTCTTTAGGTTGCTCTTTACCATTGTCCCAAAATTTAATCTGCAACATTTGTTTGGGAACATTGATAGAGACCTGGTCGTAATAAGTCACCAAAAGACAGACGCTTTCAAAAGGTGTGCACAAATTTGTTTCGGAGGACGTATTTGTGAAAGTTTGTTAAGGCCAGCTTCTACCTCAGAAGGTAGAGTCACAGGGAATAAGCTATTCACTGAGATGAATGCTGGAACATCTTCCAGAACGTAGACTTACCTAAGGATCAAATGAAACTTGCTTCTAATAAGGTTCGAAGATACCTTTAAATAGCTGAATATTAGTTACTAGAGTTTTTTACAGGAATCTCTAGATCTTAACCTAAGATTAGATGGGAGACATTAAGCTTGTAAGAAGGTCAATAGGATTTCTTTTAGATAAACACTGGACATACATTCAAACTGACATCATTGCCATTGAAGCTAAACAAATTTTAGGCATGGAACAAGGTTTTTTTTTCATCAGCTGATATTAGAAGTCGAAACTTGTTCTGGCTTATTATGCCTCATAATTGTAGCGGAACCGAGTGTCAGTACTGCGTAGTCAGTCCACTTCAATCGATTTGAGAAGATCACACAATGGATTATAACAACCTCTGCAGAACCAAGGTTCCAGCTCGAAAGAAACAAAGGCTGATGAATGTAAGAAAATCTACCTACATCTGTGATACCATCAAGAAGCGTACAGATGTTCACAAATCCGTAATCCTATGTCCAAAAGTGGCGAAACCAAATCGTAACTGTATGTTAAGCTGGAGTGCCGCAGGGTTGCATATTGTCACCGTTTTTCTTTCTAATGACTTTCACTTTGAGCGGCATAAAGCTACCTACATCACATTTTTGACAATTCGGTAGCCGGTGTCAGCAAACAGCTGATGAGTAGGACAAATATAGTGGAAACGTGAGTTTTTTCAAATACGACTTCAGTCAAACTGACAAATATCACTAAATGTAGGAAGCCTGGACTGGGATACCAATTTCGACAAACTAAATATTGAATCCTGGGTTACTGAAGATACGTTATCAGATACATTTACGTTGTGGTCAACAATATCACCTGCAAGCTTCCTTTTAGTATATTGTAAACACCGTGAGAAGTTGACATTGCATTGCCAGATAGCTAAGCAGAAACATCCACTCACTTAGACAGGCAAATGGTTTCTCATAATAAAATATCGACAGGAACCGAGGTCTTTGCCAGAAAATTAGCTCCGAAAGTAAAACCAATTTGTGAACACATCCATGTCGGTTTAAGGTATTGAAGCTGATTCGAAACAGGTCATAACATCGCTCATCAGAAACCAGTTTCAATACAGCTGTAGGAAATCAATCTTTCTTTAAGCGGGGTTCGAAGTTCTTGAAAATTTCAATGCAAAAATTGTGTTCTAATCAGTCATCAGACCAAGCTACCTATTTATTTTTAACCAATAGGGTTAGAGTCTTTAGATTTATTTATCTTATTCAAACTTCCGTAACTAATTTCGCCTTTAAACAGAGCGGGCTTTACAAATTGTTGTAAACTCTGCAAATATTTGGAGGGTTTAACTAGGTGTATCCTCATCACTCAAAAACGGTTGGCTCAATTTAGTTAATAATTATTACCATTGACGAAAAGTGTCATCGATGGGCAACCTATCGAAAAGAAAATAAGAATTCGCTGCACTTCATAACAATGACAAGTATAACTCGAAGCGTAATAGCCAATTGCAGTACATCGTCAAAACGTCACAACATATCCAAAATACCTCTTTTTTTTAAAAATGCATTTATATAAATAGCCACTCTGTTGGTTCGTTACGCATGCAGAGCAACCATAATTAAAAAAGAAAATAATTCTCTGCATAGTGCCGTTCGGTTTATGGTTCGTTGACTTATGCAGACAGTAGCTCGACTGGATGTTACAATTATCGTCTTCGACCGTCACCACATTACCATTGGGACATCATCGCATCATCACCGGTGCGCTGGTATAGCTTCTACCAACAGACCGAATGCTGCTAGCTAATTAGCGCAACGAATCGAATTGTTATGCAAGCTGACTGACTGGTCTGTCAATGAAAAAGCACCGCCGCCAGCCACGATAAGAGACCATACTATGCGATAGTGTGCTCCATAAATTTTGGAACACAGATTGCATTATGCTCCTTCCTTTGAATTTCAGTTCAGATTCAGAGTTGTTTCATTCACATCTGTGTACTTCAAGTGCTCTGTGAGTGTATGCGTGCGTCAAAAGATAAACGTCATAAATTGGCTCATGTGGACATGTGGTACTTGACAGTCTCCCCCGCTGTGACTGAGGCAACAAACGTCATGACAAATACGACTATAATCTTATACGAGTACAAGTACATTACCCGTACTGGAAGTGTCATTCAAAGTCACAAAGTCGCGCAGTATTGTCAAAATGTTTTCAACGTTCTATTGTATGAAATTCAGACGCGGAAAATTATCTTGGGTTGGTTGCACTAGATAAATGGGTACACTTGTGGTTTCGAAATCAACAAAACTGATAAAACGCCATCGGAGTGAGTGCATTGTGTGTGTCTGCAATAAGCTTTTTCTCAACATCTGTCAGTTGCGTTGGCTTAAGTGTGCGCAGTACAGTCAATTCACCCACTGACAGGTGAGTGGAAATAATTTGTCAAGCGAGGGTTTTAGTGTAAATTGGATCAATAGGAACCGTCAGCAGCACTCCCAATGTTCGACTATCAAATTTTAATATCTCTGCACAGCTTCCTACATCTTTTCATTTCTAATCTCGCCCATTTGCTTTGAGAGTTCTTTACGACGTCATTACGTTTACTACCATCGGCAACACAATCTCGAAACTTAACGACACGCCCATTAGGTGTCCACCTGCAATGATTCTTAAAGCCAAAACAAATATCATCGTCCAGCTAATTTAATGGCCACTTAAGCTGCAGATGCGGAATAATATCTAACAGATACACTGTCCTGTCCTGTCATGGTGTACTGTACCCGAGAATACCTTCATTTATTAAAATTTAAACCTCAACTAGTCGTCTGATTGGGCACACTCTACACAGATCGCCTCAAGTCGCTGAGATCTATCTTAGATCGTTCTGGTCTAGGGTAAAGGATGGGAGTAGTATAGCCAAACTATTTATCGTTCACGCACAATTACTCCATCTCATCCGTTAGGCGGATGGCCTGCAATGAAGAACTACGACGACGACGGCGACGAAGATGCCTCGGAGAAAGGAACCGATTATGAAATAAGGATCGCCGCCAAGATGGCAGGTTGTTATCTGCAGACGATGACCGTATAACAGCAATTTGAATACACACGACCAGTGAATTGCTCGAGTTGCCCTGATAGAGTGTGCCTCGAAGACAGTCTAAGCCATCAGATCATTATACATGATGCAGATCACAGCTCGAGAGTGGTAAAATGCAGACGATCTTCAAGCATTAATCGGTGATCAGTTTGGTGTGGCGCGACGCGACATAGCAACCACTCTTACGCCACGACACGGCTGCAGTCTCGTGAGATTTTAATTAAAAGATAAATTGCCGTGTCACGTTGAAAAGGCATTTATTAATACATATACTTCTAAGTAGAGTGAAGAGCTACAAAGCACATATCTAATGTGAGCTAAATTTTATTTCCCCCGAGAAATTGGTACACTGATCGTGAGATTAAAAGGCGACACCAATTTGTGTGTAGACTGGACTTTTAGTCGGAATTTAGAATGTTGCGCGAATAGATTTTGTTGCTGAGCTCTAGATATAATGAGAGCTTACGTGCATGTTCAGTCAATAGGTAGGTATAGATACTTAACTTTGTAACTTCCGCATATAATATACGTAGTAAGAGCCAGATATTGCTTTCAAAATTTGTGACTCGAGATATTGCCATATTATTGCTGATAGACGACCAACATTTTGTAAGAACATATTAGAACAGAAGCAGCAAAAATGGGTTTAGTAGTGAATGAGGGCAAAACAAAATACTGTCAACAAGAAAGGACACACAACATCGACGAATCGGACAGAATGTCACGATGGTCAGTTTAAAATTTTGAGGTGGTTAGGGACTTTGTCTACCTTGGTTTCGCTATATTAACTCTGATGGTGACACCACAGCAGAAATCAAACGTAACTTGCCAACCGCTCTTTGTTTGGTTAAAAAAAGGCAACTGACTAGTAAGACCCTTTTTAGAAACACTAAGGAGACTCTATATAAGACCCTCATCATCATCGACGTTATCAAAGGTGGATGAAGACCTTCTTGATCGTTTCGAACGCAAGATTATTCAATTGATTTTCGGTCCCGTTTGCGTTGACGGGCTTTGGAGGAGGAGATTTAACAGCGAACTCTACGAACTGTACAGCAACATCGACCTGCGTATCAGTCGACTAAGATGGCTAGAGCGAATCACCAACGCTGCGACCGCGCGCAACTGGAGACGGTTAGCCGAAGATCGGGCTAACTGGAGAGGCCCAGGTCCATCCCAGACTGTAGCGCTAAAGTAGTAAGTAAGTAAGTAATAGACGAACTCAAAACAGTGGTACTCGCAAGTCTGCCCGTCTGTCCGTTGGCTTCCAGTGGATACGACAGGCCAGGCCATACACATGGACGGATTTGTTTCAAACTTCCTAGGTAATTGGAGCTAAACATGGATATGTTCGACATAACTTTGTTTTTTGATAAAAGTGGGAAAATGTTTTTGAAGTTTGACGAAAATTGATATTCAAAGATGATTCCGCGAAACATCGAAGCATGGCTATACCTGTTTAGCTATTTGAGACTCTGAGAAATTTCGACATGGGAAACTATGAACGTTTTCCTATCCAGAGTGCTTGAAAGTCCGCTCGATCTTTAATTCGACAAAAAAAAGTCTGAAATCGTGTAACCGCAGCCCTTAATGTGATTGTCGATCAGCGATCGTCACGATAATTGTCGATTGCGTCGATTGACTTTAGCTATTCGAACGCACAAAATTGTTTCACTTCCAAGAGAAAGCATCGATCAGACATTTGTAATCGACTACAAGCGACTGTCAAATTGACAAATATCGATCGCAATCGACAATCACAGTTCTCGATCGATCGACAGTTGTCGATCAACGATTAACTATCGACACTCACTATAGGGGCCACAGACTTAAAGAATCAACAGCTTACCAAGGTATCCACCATTTCTAATGTCTTTCAAGAGCGGAATTTCCTTTTTTAACCAGCCATCTTGAAGTAAATACTTCCATAGTGATCGGGTGAGCAGAGTACTATAAGGCGTTCTTGCATTTATGGTCAACTGACGGTAAAAATGTCGGCAACTTCGCAAATTCAAATGGCGTTAGTACCAGTAACAGCAGTAAGGCTATGGGCACTAAAAAGTCATCGCTTACACTTGAAAGCATTGTGCGAAACTTAAAGGCCAATAAACTGCGAAAGCCTGTTTAATTAGTCGTATACGCCGATAGGTCAAAATGTTCCATAGACAGCTACAACTTCAAGGGTCTTTATTCAACATCTACTTTGATGTCTATATCTGAAAACGACATATCACTCATCAGAAAGCAAACGAAGAATAACTCTTGCCAATCGCTGCTTCTTTGGTCTATGAAGGCAACTTTGTAGTAACACTCGCTCTTCCGAAGAACTAAGCAGACCTTAGTTCCTGTACAGCTTTACGTATCTAAAGTATGGAGCCTTTCAAAAAGGTATCCTTGGCACTTAGAAGTTTCGCAAAAAATGCGTCGTAAGATACTTAGTTCCGTTTGTTTTGTTGTAACCATGCAAGTATTTTGAAGAAGACGTTCAAACGATGAACTATAACGACCTGCCTAGCCTAGTGCTCAGCGACATTGATTTAGTCAAGAAACTGGGCATTGGATTTGGGCATTTGAGATGGCTACGACATGTAGATTGAGTGCACATCAAATACCATCGCTTCGGCCTGCAGATTCTAAGCCCATAGGGTTACGATACCACATCAGTATAGAGAAAGACGTAGAAGTATACAATAGTAGAAAAGGAACTCAAACAATTTGGAGTGCGCGCAACTTGACGTAGTTGGTTAACGACCAGGCTAACTGGAGACGGAGAGGCTTGTCAGTTGAAGTTCTAGTCCATCTTGAACTATAAAGTCGCTTAAAAAGAAGAGGCATTATGACATTAGGTTTATTTTCTTAAACAAGACCTTGTGGGTAGTGAGGCTGAATGCAAAATTCCAATACTGCAGAAGCTCTTGTCAAAAAACTGGGCATTGAGATGGGATTACTATACGTTTGGCTGTAGAAAGGTTATGTTAAATCCCCTTAACGACATATTGCCTGGTACATAATGTTGTTGACTGTTGTTATGAATAGCTATGCAGTGGTTGTGATTGCATAGTGGCGTCTTCTATACTAGCGTGTATATTGCGGACATGCTGCTTCAGCAAATTTCGAAACCCCAAAACTATTTGAAAAATTCCTCATGTGAGTAGATATGTTGAATGGATGTTTTAAAAACCTTAGCTCACTAAGCTAGGTATTTAAAAAATATAAAAATTGTGACGAAAATAGAGACAAAAGTCATTAAGACGAATCAAGATCAACATGGTTGCATTGCCTGCATTTTTTTTTGTTTAAATAAAAAGTAGGTAGGTATGTAAGTAAGATAGATATTCAGATACTTATAATCTTTCCGGAAACCCTGTATCGTTTTTCGTTCGATATGCCTCAAGGTACCAGCTGTTAGTTCAACTTTTTTTGAAATACCTACTCTGCAATATTATAAAGCTTTATACGAGTATTGAGCCTGCTATAGTTATTCAATATTACAATGTTGTAACTGATATAATTTTTCTTAATTTCAATCTACCCATGTAATACCTACCTTTGTATATCATTTTGTTGCCTACTGTAATACCTTAATCTGTCCAATTACAAAATGCATTAAATTGTTGCAAAATGTTTAAGTAACTCAATACTCGTCAAGATTACCCGTATACTCGTATAATCCCAATGAAAAGAAAATATTTACGAAAAAAAAGAAAAGACAACAAAATCATAAAATGTAAATATTTGCATATTCATGACATGAGTCTAGAGAGTTGAGAGACTTGATGCTTCTTATTCCTTGCGGCCGAAAATTACTTCAGACAGGCAATAAACTCTCGACCTTACTGTTGTTGTTTCGAGCGGATTCCTTTCACTATGCAAATGAGCTGTCACTGTCAGTATCACACTGCTTCAGCTTCTGTATATTAAGACTCTTGAAGAGAGTGCAGCAGTAGTTTACATTAAGGTAGATACAGTGCAGCACTTAAACAATTAAATTAGCATATTCCTGAAATAAATAATTGAGAAAATTTGTTCGCCACTTTTAAGAGCAATAAACAAAACGCACGCTTTTTGTGTCCGACATTTTTATTGGAACACAATGGTTAATTTTGTTTATCGTGGAGCGGTGTGCGGTGCACGCTGCACGGTGATATCGAACAGAACTTTGTGAAAAATTAAAACAACAATTTGAAACTCATTGATTGATGGAAAAAATGTCAGGCTCGGGAGTGGCTCATTCAATTGCAGTGAAATGTTTTTTTTTTATTTGCAGCAATGGTACAGAGGACTAGTGTTTCCTCTGATGAGGAAACGTCAGAATTTTAAAAGTGGGGTAGTATTGGAATTCATTATGCAACGTGGTTCTTTTTAGAAATATTTTTTAGCTTAAACTGCAAAATGATTTAAAGCTGAGTTGTTAGTGATTGGAAGGCAAGAATTTGTATAGGGAAATTTAAGCTATCAGCGTGGGAATTTTTATAGCAAACGTCTGATGCCACTACCAATGTGCAATTACTTCATTGAAGTTCTATGTCGCGACCATAAGATTGTTGACTTTTGTGACGCACCCTATATGACGCTCATGATGAATCAACTTACGCAAATGGAATGAATATTGACACAATGATAGTTCAATAGAATACCTAGTTCAAGTCGACTAGATTTGACAGATTTCATAATTGTCATTATTTCTGTATACCTAGCTCTGTTCGATATGAAACGCATTTGCGCACCCAAGAGTGAGGAGGTTTGGATTTCCTGTTTAGTAAGTCTGACAGATGTCCGACAGAATTTCTTTTTTTATCTTGACTAGATTGATCATGTGGACTTAACATGATCGTAGGTATCTATACCTACTCGGTTGATAATATGAATTTCAACTATAATTTTGGTACAGAGGCTGACAATGTTGAATGACTTTTGATTGACAAAATATTTTAGAAGTTAAACGGTGTTTTTTGAGTTTTTTCTGACGGCTAGCTACATCTAAGAAGGGTTTATATGCTCCCCTAATTGCCTGTTATAAGTTGAGTGCTTTTATTGAAATTAGGTGAAGAGATTGAAGTTTTAGGGCTAATGTTACCAAATCTGAATTAAGGTTATGTTTTTAGTTCTGCGATTTAAGGGATTTCAGAAAGCAATAAAACTGGCATCTGCAAGGTAAATAATGAGGAAAAAAATAGGTCAAAATTGGACATCAGAGTAAATAAATAGGGTCATACTACAAAGCTTTCAAAATTATGGGTGTTGCTGTCATTTGGACATTGCTATTTTTACAGACTTCAATTCATTTCCTATAGGAATAATTTGTTAAGGCAAACTTGTTTTATAACCTTGTCTCCTACCAAGAAATGACATGCGTAAGCAAATACGTAATAAACGCAAAGCGTTGACAGTTCCCTTTCCATTTTGACACTTGAACTTGATGGACATTTCTCAGAAACATGTTTATTCTACTGTCATATACAAATTAATATGATAAATTGCTTTGTTTTGTCTTTTTGAAATAATACCCTCACTTTGACAGTAGCAGTTTGACAGTAAATCTTCACATTTATCCAAGCTTGTCATTGTCATTATACATTTCATAATAACACGACCACTGCTTCCACTTCCACCCATGAAACAAACCTCTTGTGACTTCCCCACAAATCCATTGCATAAGCCTAAACGTCAAAATACGTCACGTTTCTGTTACATTTTACATTTGCCGATCATTAATGGTACCGAAATTGATTTTCATGCACATTTACTTTCATTCTTAGTGTGGTGGAACAATAACTTAAACACCGGCGCAACACACATGGTTGCATAATGACTCACAAAACAAAAACCTCGAAAAGAAAAAAAAATCTGTAATCGTGCCCTTTCAGGAGATGTCAAACTTCAAATTTGAAAAATAATTTGACAGCTCGCAGCCGTAAAGCTTACAATTGATTACTCCATCGCTACTCACATATAAATAGGTGCCTTTAGACTAGACACACGAAAACCAGATCAGTTCCGCATGCATTCGTTATTAGTCCAAGTCACGTTGACAGCGCCGCCGTTGCTAGCCATTGTGGGAGATTTTTTTTTCTTTAGCATACACCAAGTCTTTCTCTTTCTTCTTTTGACACTCGTATATCATAATCTATAGTTTTGTTGTCATCGAGTTGCCAAATAATTCACTTTCTAAAGCGTGCATTAAAGCGCCCTCTGCCCGTGTCCCGCGAAAAACCAACCACAAAACCAACTGACTGTCATATCTCTCTCAAGTCTCAATGGGCAGCTGAAAAGGGCCAAGTGCAAATGTCACATCAACAGTTTTCAGTTTCACTGCTGTCGCCAGAGATTTGTATCCCTAGTCTGGACTGGTGTTGGGAGGGGGGTATATACATGAATACAGTATACGCCACGGTATACCCTGTCACATCTTTTAGGTAATTAATTTCGTCAGCTTTCTTTTTTTGCGGTTTTCTCGTCGAATCTGTGGTGGCGCATTGGCATGCAAGTGCATTCGGTTATTCGTGTGCGCTGTCAGGCTGACAAATATTTACGATGCGCATTGGTGGCAGATTGAGATGGATTTTTTTCATAATGGCTGTTTCTTTGGTAAAAATAACTGTTTGCTGTGACACCTCTATAGCGCGATGAGCTGTCATGTGGTGTTTGATTGTTCTATTATTGATATGAGAGATTTGAGGGTTTTTATTTGACAATCATTTTTCGGTCATCTTTAATTCATGAACCGAGTGAGATGTGAATTCTGAAGTAAGTACCTATGATGAGAGACTGGCAATCCACTATAGATGACATCTCTGTGTGGAGTGTCAATTTCACATGAGCATTGAGCATGATGTGAAAGTGATTTTCATTTCTAGCGAAATGAACAAATTTCGTGATGCAGTGGGTGCTTAGGAGGAAATTGTTGCACGGTTTCTAGATGGTCAATAATGGCACCTCGTTTGACACTTTTCTGACAGGGAAACTGAATTAATGTTGTGGCTGTAAGGTGTGTTGTAGTTATGTGATTGCAGGTGGGTGCATTAGCTTATTTATTGTTGGCTATATAACTTGTACTTACTACACTCTTATGAAAAAGATGGATGTTAGGCTTACCTGCAAAGAAACCGAAAGGGGAAAATATTACAACTTCGAAATTTTTTAACTGTGCTTTTAAGATGGAAGGGAGATTTGTTTAAACATTTTGTTGACAAAAAAATGTTGCAATAATCAAAAGCTCTTCAGCTATATCAGTGGATGAGAATTGTTATAATTTTAACCGTATGTATAGTGATTGAATTAAAAGTTGAATAGTAGAGGTTAGACTATCCCTTTATGGGTAGCATAATATTTCGCAACTGCATTTTTAAACTGACACGTTTAGATACTTATCTGATTGTTAAGTCAATATACAATACATGGAGTAGTATACAAGTACGTTTATGACCCTAAAGTTTATTTGCGAACATTGTGCGATCTGGCGTATATTTTCTCAACCTATCTGTAGTTTGTATCTGGCTCGAAGGACCATTAAAACGATTTAAATAAATTTAAATAGCCTAATTTTTGCTCTTATTAACCATTAGTAGGTGTTACATTTGTGTAACGCTTTAACTGGTCCATACTATTTGTATAAGGACGGTTCAAGGCTGCACTCGGGGCTTCGATAATATAAGAACAAAGAATTGATACAACAATCTAAAATAATTTAGCTTGAAGGAGCGGCGAATTCAAATTTCATTGATTTACGAAGTAGATCAAGGCATTGCGCGGTACTCATACTTATTCCTAAACCCATGCTAAATTTGACGAATTCACTTTTTTAAGCGACAACCAACTGACAGGTGACTTGTGCTTCATTTGGTTTGGCATCTTACCAAGTGGACTGACATTATGCCATCGCACCGTAAGTATAGACTTATACACGGTCAGAGCTGCTCGAAAGCCAGCCAAAATTGTACTCCCAGATTGCGTTTTATCTGACATGTCCCGTCATTTTTATAATAATTTCAGTGATCTGGTCATTACCATTATTTACATATATGTTATTTTTATTTTTTTATTTTCTGGACCTCTAAAAAATTACCCTACCTAAATTTGTACCGGGAAATATTCACATTTAACTGATAAATATATATACCAAATCTGACTTCGAGGCTTTGTTACTAAGCCCGTCCAATTCAAATGACGAAAGTTGTCCCCAAAATTCTAAGTCAAAGGACCAGTCAATCGAAATTTCATGTTAAAATTAATTAGGACTGAGTCTGAGGTTTCTTTAACATCGGCTTCAAGCTCAAAGAACTAAAGTTGTCTACAAGATTCTAGCCTTAAATGAAAAGTCGATTGAAATTTCACTAACTACATAATATCTTAAGACTGGCCACGAGGCTTCATTGATAACGGCACCTAAATCAAAAACTAAATTTCCGCACGAAGATCTAGCGCGAAGTATCGGCCACCAAGGCTGACCCCTGGATGCTTCAGTATATAAGGTCTTTTCAACACAAACATTCAATTGCTCACAAATTGTATCTAGCTCGAAGGACCAACCAAATAAACTTTCATCAAGACATCTACTCCACAGCCAACTGCTCTTGTTGGTCAAGTGGGTACCCAAACAAGATGCTTCGATCTCAAAAGCGCCCAACTTGTCAGCAAATCAGCATTAGTCAGAACGATATGAAACACCTTCCAGTCCAATTGAGACCCAGATGAATGGAACTGCGAATAAAATTTCCATCCGTTGGTTGCATGAACACTTTGTATCTTTCACTATCGCATCCATATTCGAAACGACTGTCTCATATTAAAAAATTCTACAATTACTGACCATAAGTATGAGAGGCTCGATTAGCATTGCGCATACCTTCGATACACACATATAGATACATACGCCTCGCATAAATAAATAAATAAAATTATATTCCACAGTAATGACACGAATCCCGCCTCTAGTGCAACAACGAATCCAACGACGGAAACTGTCTTTTCGTGGACATCTTACACATTCTACTGCTTTACACCGGACACATGCGGATGACTATGATAATTCCAGCGAAAGCGAACGACGACCGACGATGCACCGCCGCACCAAGACAGATTATTATAATGTTAATATGCATCGCACAGACGGGCATCTCCTCAGGACCTTCTCGGGCGCGCAAAAACCGCGCTCGCGTTCTCTTCCTCGTCACAGAACTAATATGCGATTTTGTATGCAATTGCTGTCTTAGAATTGCCCATCGCATCCCTGGCTTAGGTTAGGTACTCCACGTAGCGCAAAGTGCTTGTACATGAAAATCATTTGTCCGTACGCGACGTGTAAAGGTCGTGGGCTGGTATACCGACACGGCGACGACGTCCTCGCGTCGCTTAGATAGAATAGAATACGATTCTAGGCGTGTACGCGAACACAAACCCGCATAGCCAATCATTAATTGCATATGAATTATGTTTTGGGATTCCATTGAACGAATCTAAGTGGAAAATTAATACTGGCGCCTGCCTGTGAGACACACCATAGTTGAGCGCACGCGTGCACATTCTATCCTCCCTCGTATAAGAGTATGCGTTGTGTAGTAGATGTACGCAAGGAGAGACGTTGAAAGATTCGCATGCATGTTCATAGCATAGACGAGGCGAACCATTATAGGTATTATGCTGGAGCCGGGTCTGGAGGCATCGCACCTCCTCCTTTGTCAAATGATCGGTTTGGAAATAGAAAAATTCCTTGCGAGGTTAGCGTCTATAATTAGCTTCAGGGCGTCTAGATGATGCATTGATGTGGACAGAAAAAAACTATACATATTTCTGATGTGAAAAGGTTCTTTGTATAGATTGGAGGAGGTTGATTGGACTCTGGCAGATGTATTGGCGAAAAGTCCTTGGGGCATTCGATTTCCGGGTTTTTCATTTTGAGTGGGGTCTTGAGAGGGTTGCATAAGCTACGGTGTACCGAATTCGATTAACATTCCATGGTTGGTTGAATTGCCATATACAAGGTTTAGCGCACATGTACCCATTTGAGGAAAAAATTGTGAAAAATTGAAGCTAAGACATCAAAAGGTAAATCTTTTTTAACTCTTTGGACCTTCAAGTCATCTCCAAGTCGAAACTCATTGAATTGATTTAGGATTACGACAACAATGCGCCATTTATTACAGGCTCACTATCGAGTTCTACAACACAACTACCGTTGACGGACTATCTCCAATCCCTCCAATGTAAGCTAGAGTATATTTAAACCGAGCCACATTTCAATATAAAATGCTGCTATCAAAACCCTCAAAGCTGTGTAGTGTTAAAATAGGTACTTGCCTTACAAAAATAAACAGGACTAGCCAATATACACACACCATTCCCTGAAACAACTTCTCAGTCGATAATGAGATATGAGATTTCGTCGTGCTAGTTCAGGGCATGTAGCAAGCCAAGCCACATACGTATATAGCACTGACGTCACTTTTACGTCAGAGCATAGTCCCAATGGCTACATGTCGTGTGCAAGCTCTCTTTGTCCACTCTCTATTGACGTTAGAGCTACATACGTATGTGGCTTGCTACATGCCGTGTACTAGCACCTTAAGGTGAGAAAAACCGAACGACTAATGGACTGTGAGGTACCTACCTACACCTATCTAATAAACATCTTCATCATAGACAGATTAGCCTATCCTTGGTTGTCGGAACTTGAAATAAAATGGTTTCCAAAGGTTGATAGCTCTTCTAAGATCCTTTACTGAGTTCTCCTGCACTTTCAGTTCTTTTTTAAGACATCAGCCTTTGGTGACAAAACGAACAGCCAACCGCAACGTGTCATGCTGAATACCTTTTTGTCCATCATTAACATGTCCTTGTGAATTATCGAATTTCCTCACATCAGCACATTCCACTGCCAATTCCAGTTCATTCACAAACAACAAACCCAACTACTTCTTTGAGTCTCCTTTCGCACTTTATCATCCATACCATTGACAAATATTTACACAAACTCATTCAGACTACCATTCGGCAAACACTGCCTCTTAAGTCACGCACATTTCCCTCATTTCAACAGCTAATCCTGTCTTTTTGTTCGTATTTACTCAGTTCACTGCACACAACGCAAAAGGATCTCATTTTTAGGCAAACAATCAGGTGTCATTTTCAACAGACCATCTGGTCACCAGGCGCTCGTAAATCGTAAAAGCAAAAATGCAATCCTTTGTCCGTCCGCACACATCATCTATGAATAGCAATCATGTGAAAGCCAAATAAAACCGAATGCCCAGGGATGACGATGATGACGACGACACGGTTAAGGAGTAGTGCGCTCTTTAGCGCGGATTCTATACACGTTTGTGTTTACTTTTACCAAGATCACGGTGTGCACACAAAGTGCACAACAAATTAACCCCCAGCCTGCTTGGCTACCCGGAGTTGGAGCTTCTTAAATATTTTTAGAAAAAAAAAACGGATAAGAAAAGCAACAAAACAAACAGTTTACATCTTTGAGTTTGAATCCGCACTTTGCCATCGTCAGCGTCACTGCAGTGGCATAAACCTCATTACAGCCGGCCGGCATCATCGCAGAGAACTCTCCATCTCCATCCAGCGGATGAGCTGCGTTGAGACGGTGCGGTGCCGGCATGGTTTAGTGCCAAATAGATGGGGCTTTGTGTTTATGTTTTCTTGTATATTCGTTTGTAGAAGTTCAAGGGCCATAGCCATAGTGTACACTAAAAGATAAAATCTGGAGAAAAAGATACCTCTTTGGTTTGTGAGAGATAGAGATCCAACAGTGGGTCATATTTTTTTTAAAAGAGGCCACCCACAGTATATTTGAAAATACTAAATGCTGGACACAACTTCAACTTCAGATAGATTTTAATAACCTGATGGAGTTATGTCTACCTATGTTTAGATATTAAGACTGGGAAACAGAAGTAAAGACGGGATATACCCTATAAGGTTCATTTATAGTTTATGCCTTACTGGTAAAGCTGCAAGATTTTCAACCAGATATTTTTGAACGACACAATCATAGGTTCGAAGATTTAAGTAGGAGTTGACTACATTGGAAATCATACTTAAATAACAAAGTTGTCAACAAACTTAAGTCAAATATTGCAAGAACGCAGTTTTAACCCAAAATGTCACATTTCACTTACTCATCCGTCAGTAATATGGAAGAGCAAGACAGAAAATGTTTTTTATAAGACTAAGTCAGGTTATTTTTTAAAAAGACTATGTGAAGGTTTTGTATATAAGATAGATAAACCAAACGTATCACTTCTTCTTCTTCCACTGCACCTATTACTGAGTTCGCCTGTGAAGTTCGCGGACTTTACCTCATTGTGCAGACCTGCCGGGTTTGCACTTTAACACTGAGACCAATCGAATAATTTTGTTTTTGCATCTGTGTGATCCAGAATTTTGTTTGGCCTACATTTTTTCCGCACTTGTACGTTGGAACGTTGATTGACATAGCCTTTTTGACAGGGTTCGTAGGGCTAGGGCTATTCCTTTGAACATAGCAATACAAACTGCAAACATTTTTTCGAGTTGCGTTCTTTGACGCCAAGGCCTCTTCGGATCTTCGAATTTTTAATTCGATCAATTCCTACTGTCATGCGAATCATCTTCATCTCCGCTGGCCTTATTTTGCTCATACTTTTTGTACAGTGTCCAGCATATGTGAGCGCCGGACGAATGTCCGCGGTTTTTAGTGTTCCTTTCAGCTAAGGAGGCATTTTCCGATCACAGAAGATAGGTATCATAGTTTTCCTGCCACTTCATCCACCCTACGCTTGCGCGGTGATAGATGTCGTAGTCAATAGTTGCTTCGCTATTGGTGATAGATCAGAAATACTTGAACTTTTCGCACCTGCGGGAATCACTTTCTATTCAAATAAATGTTTGGATAAGGTCGGAGTGGATGAATGAATGACTCTGCCTTTTCTGGAATAATTCGACACCAATTTTCCTCCAAAATAACCACCTATAGATTAAGTGCTCGTATGTATGTTATGATGGCTCCATCGTCAACAAAGAATATCTGATGCAGTTTGGGGTCCGTCACTTTTCGTTCCAGCAAATAATCTACGACTGCAATCTATTGCAAAGGACTTAAGATGCTTCCCTGGTGTACACCGACTTTAACTGGCAACTCTTCGGTAACTCCGGCGGGACATCTTAATCTTGTCTTTGCTCCGTCACACATGTCCATCATGACCATGATCATCTGTACGCAGAGTTCTGGAACCCTCCTATTTTACAAATATTCGGTCCCGTTTCCGTTTACGGATTTTGGTAGAGACGATTCAAATACGGATATAAATAGTACAGCGATACTGACCTAGTCAAATAACTTCTGACTGGGCGTTTAAAAAGGTTAGGAAATCTAGAGCGAAAGGACATAAGCCCACTGACCCGCAGAGTCCTCAATTCTAACAGAGCGTTCAAAGTTCTATAAGCTGCTAAATATAATGATATGGCAAATATTAATTGCTATTTTATTCTATGTAGAATAGAATAGAATTTTGAGCACATAAACTAAGCGCAAACGTTTATCCTTGGCCAATAGCCCATAGAAGACCGCAGGTGTTAAGGAATACCATGCAAAAAGTTTACTGAATTATGGGTGTCAAAATTTATAATAGCCAAGTCGAACATTTAGTTTAAATCAGCATCTAATTGTCATTGCTTAAAATGTAGAATCTGGAAAGATAATTGAAGGGCATTGGTAGCAGCGGAATTTCATACCGCATCCCAATGAATAAGAATAATGTATGGAACATTTTACCCTTGGATGCTTGCCATACGTTCGCGAAAGGTGGAGCTGTGCAAAAAACATATAAATGTGTAATTTTTGATTCTCCAGGGATTAAACCATCAGAGACCCCTCTCCCAGTACCTTATCTTGTACACTAATCACTAAGCCACTGCCAAGCAAAAAAATTATTAAGATATCAAAGATATGGTTGGAAAAATTACATAAATTCTCTCCTTAGAAAAGCGAGAAGATATACGAAACATTTTTGGGCAGCTAAACTGTCAAAAACAATTTGATAGAATACAACAAAATGGCCAAGTCAAAGAGTCACACAAATCATAACCAGAACCGCAAGGCTCACCGCAACGGAATCAAGAGGCCAACTTCATTCCGTCATGAATCTACCTTAGGTATGGATCAGAAGTTCTTGACCAACCAAAAGTTCTGCCGCAATGGTAACCTGTCGATTGTAGAAACCAAGAAACGTTTCGATGAACGTATGGCTGCCCGCGCTGGCAAACCAAAGCCAGTGACGCTATAAAGTGTGTCGTGAAATGAATAAACATAAACAACAATTTTAACCAATTTGGGTTAGATGAGGGGTTCCCAATCTTTTTCATACTGCGACCCCCTAGAGAGGTTGATATATGTTTGCGACGCCCTTCTAAAAGCAGATACATGTGAAGTTGATCTTACTAAAGATTCACTAAAGGGTTTTTCAATAAGGACTGGTAAACGTTGAAATATCGTCGTCCCATATTTATGGCAATTTTGCTTGTTCGCGTACCCGCATTCATCTAAAAATGCGCCTCGTCGGTAAAGATGATTTTCCGGCCAAAATTGGTTCTCTTCCAAACGCTCCGAAGCCAAGTCAGCGAACAAAACGGTTTTGTCTATGTTCATTAACTTTGAGCTTCTGGATTAGTTGGATCTTGTACTGGCGTAAGCCCGATGCAAAATTCGCCAAGTTGGAATCTGCGAAAGGCCGATTTTTTATGCATGTCGAATTGTACTGCCTCGAGTTCCCCTGTACACTCTCATGGACCACTGCAATGCTTCCGACGAACCTGGCTGGCAACGACACATACCAACTGAAAAACCCTTATTTAATTTTAAGTGCCAGGCAAATACGAGTGACAGCCTTTATGGCAAGTCTGACTGGAAATGCGGGAATTGGAATTAGACTATTGGATTTCGCTTCGACCTAGGTCTTAGTATTAGTATTCGTAAAGAGAAACGTAATGCATTTCCTTTGTTCGGAGTCTTACAGCAGTGAAAAAATAAAACTTGCGACGCCCTTAGAATAGCACAGTTAGGGAACTCCTGGGTTAGATAATTAGATACTCATTAATTTCGTAGTAATGTATTCAAACATTTTCGAACATACCTTATTTTTAAAAAAATTTCCCTTCCTTACCCACCAGACCCCACTGTACACATTCAACAGACTTGGTGCATATTCTTCTTTTTGCACCGACTCTTGCCAGAGATAGAGGTATTTTCCATTTCCATGCTTCGATTGCGAGAAACCGTTTTCAATTTAATGTGTGTGACTATTTTGCCTGCTCTAGCATTTCGCTCTCTCCTTCAAAGAGATGAAAGGACATACACAAGATACAACCACAAAAAGGCTACAAAAAGAATAGGAATAATAAATTTGATCGCACGTTGACGTTTATTTGAATCGCAAGCATAGGTATGCATGGAACTAAACAGTTCCAAGAATGAATTCAAGTCGAGTGTGTAAAAGCAACATCATCTGATGTCTGATGGAGCTAAGCAGTGGAACTGCAACAGTCATTGTTAAAGCGAAATATTTTGTCCACAATCCGCAACCTCATCGGCCTAAATGCACCAGAAAGATGAATGTGAAGGCGAGCGATTGAGAGATAGGCATGTTTAGGGCTTCATATCGGTCCGGGACGCAGCTATACACTTTGAGAACGTGCGGTGTCTTTTGACGTGTAGTGCACGTTGCACGTTTCTTTTTCGGTTTATGATAATTTATCGGGGAGAGTGCGACGACTCTAGTAACAGCGGTATCTCTTTGGAGTCTATTTTTTTCTACATTTTTTTAATATGAATTCTGTATCTGTATCTATTTCTGCATTAGGAGTGCAGAATTTGTGGCTAGAGATATGCGCGCGCGTTAGAGGAGAAGCTGTTTGATGCGTTTCCTATTTCTGGGTCGTGATCGTAAATGGAAAACTGGAAATAATGCAGATGTATAGCATCAATGAAACCGCGTTTGCCATAGCGGAATGATATTTATAGGTTTGCGGTATAGTACGAGTACATCAATGGAAAGATGATTTGAGGTGAAATTAGCATGGAAAATTAAGGCGGAAGGCATTGAACTCAGTGAGGTCATTTGGGTGGGTTTGGTACCTACTATTGCTTTCGAAGAAAGTTTTTCATTTCCAAGATAATTGTGCAGAATTTTCATTTCGATTGTTTTGTTTAAAGGTCCAGAGATTAGGTTAAGAAGTGACATTCCTCCATAGAGGTGTATATAGGCCACATCGGAGGACACAAGCCAAATATGTCATTTATATCTACATAAGTTTATCGTGTATCCACATCTTCCTTAGATAGCTATCTTTGCGAATTAATTATTCTGCGAAGATAGGAATTTAGTTCCTACACATAATAATCAAAATACAAACAGATATAGTATCTGCACTGTCAAGAAAAGTTTCCACAATTTATAAAGTCATTCCAAACAAATGGTAATTAAACAAAACATTCAGCGGAACGGTTACAACAACAGAACTATAATTCAATTATACAAGTGCATACAAAGAACTGACACAGATGCGACAACTACATATATATAGCTAAGTTAAAGTCAAAGTTTTAATTGAACAACAAAAAAGAAAACATCTTAAAATGTAGTTCGCACTTGTATCTGGCGTTACAAATCTCAGTATTTATGCCTTTAGGCATTCATCTGTACAAGAAGAAGAACCCACTAAGTCGCTGGATAAATAATAAAGTGAAGCGAAAAGAGATTCGCATTTCTGCGAATCATGTATCTATAGTTAGTATCGCAAAGAACATTAAACTTTCTAGTTCACAGCTCTCGTTTCTATTTTCCTCCTTCTCCAACACTGTTTCGCTCCAGATAATGATGGTATATATAGTATCTGCATTATGGAAAAGACTTTCGCTAAAGTTAACTGGCATATTGCATGTAGTAGATACTTTATTAGCCGAACAGAGATTTAAGAGGGTAATTACTGATTGGAAACATTTAATGAAATCCCAAATTGTGCGCATGAGCATTGTAAGGGTCATAGCGGATCAATTGAAATACTACACTCATTCATGGGCGTGAGGATGTGTGTGCTGTATGGGGGTGGGTTCAGACTAAACGCGCAATGAAAAAACATTTTTTTCTAATTAAATGATCGTGTGAGGAAGTATGGATGGTGGCCGCCTGTTAGTCTGGCAGATAATGGGATTTCCATTAGATGAACAGCGAAGAGGAGGCAAATTTGATTAACCTCTGGTTAACCCCTATGCTGGGTAGGAGGAGGAGAACATATTTAACTAGCATCTCGTTTGGTGATCATATGATGAAGAAGGTCTGTCTACCCTACTGATGTGATGAGAAAAAATTAAAAACCTATTACAGAAAAGGGAACTACCAAGGCGAAAGGCATGAGCCTATATATTTAAGCAGGAGTTTATGAAATAGTATAGCCAATTATTGAGCATGTTTCTAAGTTGTGTGCAATTGAATACTGAAGTTGGAAATTATGCTTAACCTTTTCCTTTTACGAGAACCATAATAGGAGTGCAATAGAATAATCCAATTTAAGCTAATGTGCGATGATATTGAAGTTCTATGTTGTAACAATAATATGCCAAGTGTTTGACTGAACTTAAGCGAATGTTCGTCTATTTTTGACCCTATAACTTAAGCTCATATTATTCGGAACCAGAAGGAACCAAGTCTAAATTCACTTGTCTAACTATTCTTGTCCGAAAAGTTATACAAATTAATTATGTAACAGAACGTAAACCGTTTCACTTGTCGAAAGAATTAAATTTCCTTGATTTGTCGGCATTCTTCGACAAGTGTTTAACAAGTGAAGATGGCAAATCATAAAAAAATGCTATTTTAACTAAAATAAGAGAGGAAAAGATATCCTTTTTGGTGCTTTCAGTAATATCCTAACAAAAGAAAATAAGTGTGCAAAATGGAAGGAAATACGCAGACATATATTTAAGGGACGTTTTTTGGCAAAATGCTAAGAAACGCGCAATTGTAAGTACGTCCTTATTCAGGTCCCAGACTATCTCTTTGCCAAGTTAAATTACGATTAATTCAGAGGTCTAGTCGTGAAGAGATAACAAACAGATAGACAGTGTTACTTTCGGATTTATAACATCGATCAAACGACATCGTTGCGACAACCAGAGACCTCTGTCTATATCTGTGTGATGCTTTTTTTTTATATCTGGCTCTAAGGACCAATAAATAAACGGATGACACGTATATTGGGGCAGAAAAATAAATCGAAAAAATAGAGTTCGACTCAAGATTGGGTTTAGGTTAGGTTAGGTTAGATTTGTGGGTTGGCGGGGTTTTCTCCGTGCCACACTCAGGTCAGTACTGACCAATTGTGATGCCCATAGGGGAGAGAGGTTGCCCCTTACCCATTATAAAATTGTATTCAAATTACTTACTGTGCTGCTACATAAAAAGCATTTTGGTGGTTTGATGAAATTTATTATCTTGTCTATTGATGTGCTGTAAAACTCGTCAAGTCGTTGAAGTAGTGACTCCCTATGAATTTATACCTGGTGTGTTGGAGACCTGGGCAGTGACATGGGAAGTGGGTTGTATCCTCAAGAACTCACTCGTCAACGCAGCCTCTACAGACATCTTCTTTCGTTAGGCCCATTTTCTTCATATGGAACCGCAGAGTATTGTGCCCCGTTATGACACCTACGAGGGTGGACAGGGATTTCCTATCCTCCCGTATTATATTCTCAGTTTTGGTTTCGTTGAAGGACGGCCATAGCATTCTTGTGGTACTACAAGTACATATTTAAGGTGGCCCATATTATGTTCGCCTCTCTTGTAGATTTTTTCCCTGCATCGAGCTTGAGTGTGCAACGCCGAATGTTCACAGAGGGATCAGCTTGTTCTGAAACAGCTGTCGAACCTTGTCTTGCCAAATCTCTCTGCTTTCTCTTTGCGTGGAATGCCTTCATGTCCCGGAACCCAGCAGAGCGATACCTTGTGCTTCATTTTTGTTTTGGGGCATTATTTCATTAGGGCCTTATTTTGCAGAGCCGTCGACACCTGACCCTACCCCAGTGTCCATTTTTGATCCGTCTGTGAATACGGCTATTTTTGGTGTGCTAGGTACGAGTCCGTCTCTCCATTCATCCCTGCTGGGATAGGCGCTAGAGAATGGTCTTGTAAACTCTAGGTAAGGTGTGATGTAGTCCGTGACAGGTACAAGCCCAAAATATTTCTGTATAATCATCGAATGACCCGTTTCGTTCAATTTTCAGTTTACTGATTGGCTGATTCTCATTGCACTAATTGCGGCCGATAATTTTATATGTATGTCTAGCGGAAGCAAGTTGAGGATAGCCTTAAGTCTTGCGGTTGGAGTTGTCTTCATCGCACTAGTGGTGCTGATGCACGCTAGTCTTTCAACCTTCGTTAACGCTTTCAGGTAAGTGGCTTTATTGGTTGCCCGCCACCATACGAGACTGCCATAGGTTAGTATAGGTCTTACTATAGTACATTCAGAGCTTAATTTTGAGGAGATGGTCCCGAGGTTTTCCCGAAGATTTACCTATAAATTAATTTGCCGACTTCTTACCACCTTCATGGGGGAATTTTGGGAAAGGGAATTTCATTTCAAAAAGATCAACTTCTATAAATGGTGCCTCTCACCTAAACAGATTATGATAAAGACAGTTTTCGTGAAAATGACATCGTTCGATAATTTTTAATTTACCTAATTTATAATTTAAGACATACACCAAACTGAGCAGCACAAGAAAAGACCGAGCTACGTTGGGCGTTCACAGCTGGTAAGCAAGTAAAGATCAATATTACTTGGATGTGTGTAATCCTATACGCGTAATCAACAGGTGGTACGCATTGCACTGCTGCAAGTTGCAGACACATGCACTATTGACCGCGTGAAGTGTGTGGTTCACTACCCGACAAAAAAAGGCAGTCTTTCAAATGGACTTGCATTGGCTTTAAACTGTAGCATCCGTTATAAGCAGCTAGATGTCCACAGACAACAATCTGCCAATGTTATCTTAGGTTTTAAGCTAAACAATCGTGTCAATTTTTGACATACTGGCGTCAGTATGACGTAAGATTTCGTCCACACACAACTTAAGAACAGAATCTAACGTCATATTGATAGCAGCTTTAGGTCAGACCAGAAAAATAACTTTTTCATTTGGTTTCAACAAGGACACCGTCAACAAAACGATCATCCATCACAAACGTCCACTGCACACACGGATCAAATGCGTCTGATTGAACGTCAGCTCAATTGCTCGGCCAACAACTATCCAAAGACAGCATAATTCACTCGCCAGCATTCCGCAAGTTGACAGCAAAACTAAGAAAAAAAAAAAAAGTTCGCCTTCTGGGACACCAAATGTCGAAACAATTCAGTTCACAATTAATTGGCATTCACTGCCCCCGGGAGGCGGGCAGGTATGACAGTATGCTTTTGTATGCGATGCCGACTTAGTTGCGTTGTGCCACTTGAAGGACTGTGAAACATATCCGGTAGCAAACGGAGACGATCGCAACGCAACAAGTGAACAGAATTTCATCTCAATCACACATAAAATCCAGATTATTCGGTCCAACGACAGTTCGTCACAAGATTAACCTCTTTGTCAACGGCGACGATGCCTGACAGATAATTGACTGACGGACTTATTAAGTTCATTAAATTTTGACAAGCCCACTGTATGCCTTATTGCAACACACACACACGCACTGCACTGAGGTCATGTGGAGATTGTAAATTACTTCATGTCAAGTTTTGTTGTCTTTTTTATATGGTCGACCTATAAAGTGATCAACAATAGCAATCAGTCTGGAGATGTCGCCTAAATGGGTCAATTTGATTAATGCCGGGCAGTTGACTTAACTTGCAGCCAAATAAACGAATCTAACCTCGCAATGGATATCTGATGCTTTTGTCAGGCGATTTACACGCCCATTGGGCGCCAGTTTGGTAGCCGTTACCGCATATCCCTACTCGACATGAATCGCAAATAAGAGTGTAAATACCGCCACGTGTGGCAATGGAATGCACTCTCTGCAATAAGAGCACATATAGGACGATGTCGCACTCTTTTACATAAACACCACCTCCTCCGCCAGCCAAATAGGAGTGGGAATAGCCAGCAAATTACTAAGCAATCTCTTCTCCAATCGAGGATTCTAGTCACGAAGTCCAAGTTCTATAGGTCTTCACTTCGTTTATGCAAATCGAATGGAGTAACCACCGGCAAATTGCCACAATCCAAAGTCAGTAACCGATTTTATTCGCCATCATCTGAGCTAAGCGAGTACTTAAATCTCGTCGAGCTCGTGTTACGTGAATTTGGTAATAAATTTGGCCGCCGAAGCTAATTTGCATCTCGAGCTTTATTGTTCGGATGACAATTAATCTGATCAAAGTCCACCTGTGTGAATGTCGACACTGCGCTGCCGCCAGGTTGTGCAATATAAGAAAACACAGAAAAAGATACTTTGGCGCGCCGGCCGGCCGAGCCTATTCAGATGTCAGCTAGGCACCTGGTGTCGCCAACTCTATGAAGATGGACAGCGAATCGATCTGATGGTTCTGTGTGAGCCGAGGGTTGTCACGACAAGTCAAGAGCTTTTCGTGCGTGTGTCAGTGGGTGCAGCGCATATAATCGTGAACATCTTGATAAGAGAAGAATTTCCCAAGAATCACACTGACAGTTCCATTATGCATGCATATGGTGATGGTGAATGTCATTGCATGGATTGAGGTTAGGATGCTTACATCAAATCATATATGGGCTTGGTGTTGCCACTGTCGAAATCGTGTGCTTTGATTCGTTATCGCAGATGATGATCTCTTGTCATAGGAGACTTTATTGGTAAAAGCATTTACCATAAAGCTACCACAGTAGCTTCCCAAATGAGCCGGGTGAAATTTAATTTATGCTGCTGTAGCGGTTCGAATTTTGTGGAGTCAAAAACGACATGCCTATTAGTAAATGACAAAGACAAGGTGGATAGACAGATAGGAGACCACCAACGGAGAATCAAAGAAAGGTGGCGGTCGAACCTATTTTGAGGGGATGCAATTGCAAAGTTACTGGTTTTTTTTACCAAGGTGTCAAACTGACACAATGCCCAAACAGAATACCCCAAGGATTACCAGGGGAGAGAACACTAAAAGGGGTATTACACGATATGTTTTAGTTTGCCAACATACATAAGCTGACTATCCAACAAATTTGTCAACAAATACCTTTCAGCAAACATATGATGACAGAAATTTGGCTATTACACGATATGTTGCGATTCGGACACAATTTTTCGGCATATGTATGCTGTTTCAACATATGGTCTAATACTAGCTTAATTTGCAGGAAGCGACTCCTTCAAAAACAAAAATTTGATGGGGTTGAAAACAAGAAACGTCTGTATCTTTAGTTGGGTTTGAAAATATATGGAAGAATTGACAACCGAGACAGTAGAACAAGCTTAAGTGGAACAGAATCATCATACAAGACGAATTGCATGGCAAGTTAAAAAACCCTCAGTACCTAACGGCAGTCCCTCGGGATGGGTGTTCACGTTCAGTAAGTACGCAAATATTGCCTGAGCCTTCATGTCAGTCTCAGTATAATATGAGTATTTGAATGTCATGTAGTAGCATAAGCTATGGTATGTTAAGAAAATAGGACGCTATCAAAAATCCGCTATCACTGCCTGATGATCCACAATTTCCATCCACCTGATTAAAATAAACGATAGCGATAGATATCCAAAGTTAATTCCGACAAAGCTGATAAAGATGACCGCCTATCCTATTGGACTTTTGCAAATACGCCGAATATCTTGGAAAGGACCAAGCACCAACTTCGCTGTAAAATGAGGTCGGATAACAATATGGCATTCACCAGAAAAGAGACTCTCTGAGCTTCTGAATGTTGGGCTGGTATCTTGCCGGCTATACTATATGTAATGGAGTTTTGATATAGAAAAGTCAACCATGGAGGAATTTCAGATTAATCCATTACATAGACCTACGCTAGCGCAAGTTACACAAAACCATACTAAGTTTTGACATCTCTGCCACGATCAACTCTGTCTGTATCTGATGATGGAGAAAGAGACGA
The DNA here is from genome assembly GCA_949372485.1 of Cheilosia soror. Lineage (NCBI taxonomy): Eukaryota > Metazoa > Arthropoda > Insecta > Diptera > Syrphidae > Cheilosia > Cheilosia soror. Next base: position 60,498,330 of record OX443564.1, read on the forward strand.
CGGAGAAAGAGAAAGTCTGCAAACACAGCAAACCCTTTGATGTCAAACAAGTTTTAAGTTTTAACATCTCTGCCAAAATAAACTGTCTGTATCTGATGATGGAAAGAGACGATGGAGAAAAAGAAAGTCTTTGATATGGAACAAGTTATTATATAGCTTCTTCAAGTCTACATTTTAAAGCAATTGTAAGAAATTCACAAGCGTACGATATTTCTATTTTGTAACAGTAATAACTGGACTTCAGCTTATGTGCAAAGTGCAACCTTTATCTATGGCAGACTTATAAAGGTTGCTTCATGATTATTTTTAAAATTGCCAATAACCCGGACTCTATAAATTTACGTATATAAAAATCCTATGAAAATAAGAATACAAATTTAAAAAACTAAAAACACGGCTCAGAATTTATGAATATCAAACTCAATATTGTGCTTAAGATGCTTGTTACAAGCATTATCGACCTTAAAAAAAGAAAAAGTCAAAAGGCGTCAAATCGCAACTCCGAAGATGCCAAACGAAGTCACTAAAACGTTGGATTGTTGCACGGATTGTGTAGCACATCGCGCCATCTTCTGGAAACAGAGCTCGTCCATTGCAAATCGTCACTTTATCTAAAAAAAAAGTCGGTTAGCATGCCCTTTTAGCACTCTCCGTTGACCGTAACTTAGTCGCCATCTTAATATTTGAAGAAAAACCGGCCATCAGTAATATGCCTCTACTACAAATATCGGCATCAAACATCACACGCTGAGGTTGAATTGGATTCTTTTCGACTAAGTTTCTCTTCTTCTTCATCTTTTTTTACGGTCAGTATTATAAAGATCACTTTACTACATCCCCGCACCCTACTGGTCCTCCCTATGGGGTTCGCTGACTCGACCTCAGAAAGGATCTGCAGTCCCCCTGGCTTCGGATCACTTCGTCACTGAGGCCAATCCAATGCCTGCTGTTTTTGCATTTGTATGATCCGGGAGTTTTTGGCTTGCCTCTCTTCCGCGCTTGTATAGAAAGGATGATTGACATTGCCTTTCGACAGTATGTCAACTTGGCGAACCATTTTCTCACGATTCGGGTCAGTTTCAGATGTGAATCTGTAGATTACAAAAACTTTTCGGTTCACAAAATGTTTGCAGATGCATTCAAATCAAACCCATTTTACGATTTGCTATTGGTCATTTTTCGAATACATCGCGGCATTGTTTTTATTATCTCATCAAAGTGTTTACATCATACGCATAAAGCAGCATTTATTCCAAAACACAATGAAGGCTATACATTTTCAAAAAAAACTATAAAAACGAGGAAATACTCGTAATCGTAACATCGGGTGCATTGAAAAACACTCTCACGCCTCAGTGAAACTAAATCAGTTTAGAGCCCGAAGCGACCTAATTAGTTGCCTCTAAAACGGCTTCGGCACGTTCTCAATATACCATTAACTATACTGTCCCACGCTTCCAATGGGGGCACATTACAAGCGCTGCTGCTGCTGAAGCGTGTGAAATTGAATCACTGTACTGCCCTGTCACGGATGCTTCCAGTAAGGCACCTCGCTTCGACCAACTCCACCATACTCTGGCACAAAATGTTAATTAGCGTAAAAAAAGTGAGTTGTTAATGGCCCTACTTTGTACCAAGCCAAGACCAAGCACATAATGCCATATAACATTGTAGCCCACAACAAAATATCACACATTCGACACTTGGCTCGCGCGAAGGTGGCGTTGAATCAGGCCCTTCTTTCGCTACTGCAGTAGCGCAGTGGGTGCAACGTGCAACTCAATGGTAAAGGCAAAGGCTGCCTGGTGGGTGAAGGAGGTAGACTGTATAAAAGAAAAAGGAAAACTCCACCACCAACGTTCGGGCTTCCGTCTAGACGCGTTCGTGCCGCCATGAAAGCGTTAATGGAAATGAACTGTAAAGTGGCCAGAAAGTGCCTTCAGATAGCATTCACTGTTGGCATAGGATAATGTGTCCCTATATCCATCCACCTATGGCGTGGAGGTTTCAGGCGAAATGTTAATTGAAGTGAACCTATTTGCACGTCGTCGTCGTCTTCGCTGTCGTCGTCGTCGTCGTCGTCGTCGTCATCGTGGAGCTCATAGCAAATTTTAATTAAACACAAGACTTTGTAGTTTGGACGCGAGCAACATGAACGAATGGCCATGAATGAGAGTGTTGAAGGCGATGATGAGGAGGATAGAGGATTACGCGTCCAGGTTGGGAATTTATTGGTAATTGTTTGTTTATGAAACACACAAATCGATAATGAACATTGAAAGTCACTTCCGAGAAACACTGCTTCACGGTCGAGTGCGCGGAGTCTAGGTAGTGAATGGAAATGGAATTTCTCAATGGCTCAACATGGTGAGGGCGATGTTTTAAGGAGGCTTGTGTTTGAAAAATCACTCGGATATGGATGTGTGGTAGGAAGAGGATATTTTCGGATTGAATGACGGTGTTTTTGGAGTGCTGAAAGCAGAGTGATGTAAGGAAGCAGCTGTGAGAGAGCTATGACATCGTTACGAGTATGACTTTCCATCAATCAGTTGAGGTTTGAATTTTAGAGAGTTTTAATCGCATGAATGGGATCTTCCATTATATGATGTAGGTATAACTCAATGCGACAAGTCCAGCTAACAAGTATCTTTTCAATTTGTTCACAAGAAGTTATAAAATCAACACAGATACAGATAAGATGTAATGCAACACTTGTAAAAATTCATTTGTAGATACTTCAAGTGTACATACTTGTCGCGTTGTGTCAAAGGCACGTATCTATTAACAATTGTCAGACCCTTCCATTCGTTATGTTCACAAAAACTGAATTTACACGTATACAATAAAGCTCCTGTGAGCTTTAGCTGCAGAACCTATTGTGCTCAGGCAGTAACAACGCTACGTCTCATTTTGAATAGACTGTTTTTGAGTAATACAGACCTTTAAAATACATACAAATCTTGGTAATGACCATGGGAATATCAGAAAGATTATTAATGTCATTCCTGCTTATATCTACCTTCGTTCTTATAGACTCCGCAAATGGGTCGAATAAAGTGCAATCTGGAAGTTTTATTTTCGACTAGCCACTAATCATTCTGAAATTGTTGATACTTTTACCTTTTCTTGCATTCAATTTGTTCAACATTTTAAAAGTGGGTTGAGGTTTTAAGTGGGACAAAGAAACTGCCAAAGATCACAACAAGCTCTGGAGAAAAAAAAGGCTAATCTCGGATCAAACCTAGTTCGAAAACTTCCTTTTAAAACCATACCTGCATCAATATTATATGTAAAACTGTTATAGTAGGTACCTACTGCAGAATGAGATTTAATTGACTATAGAGAGCGCCATCTGTTAGTCAAAAAATGAGACAATAACACTCATTTCAGCATAAAAAAAGCACACCGAAACGTACGAAGAACCTAGTCTTTTATTTTACGTCTATCTATAAGCGCTGCAAGGATGACAAGAAAAAAATCAAATTAGAAGCAGCACCTTTCTTCGGGTTAAAAATTCAGTCATGCCAAGTTTCAAACACTGCGTCGTTGTGTAACAAATTTCAGAACAGAGTGCAATGCTTGGATGCATGGCAGTATTTATGTGTGACAGATGTGAACAAATAAACTCAAAATTTAAGGGGCAGATAATTCAGTTGAGAAATTAAAACCCTCTTCAAAATATTATTCCCTAAACCTGAAAAATGTGTTCTATAGCCTAAGATAGATAAGATATGTACATGTACAATAACCTAGACCGACTTAGAATATGTCGCCTGATGTACCATAATATTAAAGACAGATATTTGGAAGATATCACAATAGTTACGAAATCAGGTGACCGGTGCTACAAAAGCTCGAGGTCAACCAAGGTCTTAAGTATAACAAGCCTCTCGTTAGTTAACTTGTGTACACAAAAATCTGTTAATGCAAATAGGACCGAAGATTTGATGAAACATTTTCGCAAAACTATCAGGGATACCGAACCCCCCCCCCCTTTTAAAAAGTCCCCGCTTTAACCCCTCAAGCTGTAGTTAAATTCAACTAAATGGTCTCCCACATAATTACCGCAGGCTTTTTGTAAGCAACTACATAGGTAGACGACCACTCTTAATTGCCATTTCAGCAATAGTTGCTTGTTTTAAAAATAATGACGATGATGAGGGCAGAGGATATAGCTCATAGAAGCACTCTTTGGTATCATTCTCCTAGTGGATGTCAGCGCATATAAGGCTGATATAAGCCTCGATGTAGAATGTCAAAAGGCCTTCACTATAACGTGTCAAGAACTCAAGACTTATTGCCTAAGTCGGTCACTCATACCCAATTCGCAAACTGATTAAGTTCTCCATAACAATTACCGTAGCAATTCTACCAGGCCTATTCTTTGGTCAAAGTATTGACAGGACATATAGGTACATATTTCTCAATTTTCTAAAGCACGTTTTTGGCTTTTTAAAAAGTCTGATGGAAAAATGTCTACATCAAAGGGAAGTATCTATTCCTTTGTCACGGTGATAATAATTTTTGAAAGTTTGTTAGCTTCACATGACGTGAAAGTCTTGCAGCATTTCAATATCGCTGTGTCCATCTGTGTACGGTATACATGTTGACATCGATTTTTATTACAGCTCTATATGAGTACTCGTATATTGCGTACCGAACCTACTATCGCAAAAATTCGCCACTTTTAAGATTACATCATGCTATTCCGCTATTCCGATTAAATAGTGTTTGACATGCTGATTAGATTGAATTGTGCCTATGCCATGCCTTATATACTTAAAAAGATATTTTCGTCATTGCATTGGCTTTAGGTATCATGAAGCTCAAAGCCTCAAAGTTCGTTAATCGTTGACATTTAAATGGTTTTCCGTCTATGTTTTGGGTCTGAGGATGATTTCGACATCAACTTCATTGTTCATCTGTCATCTACACCTGAGGACTTCTCAAATTGATGATTTCCACCTTTTCCTGATGTGGATGTATGAATACCCATAAGCGCTATCAAAAAAGTGTGACAGATAATGTAAACAAATGGGACAACCACTTAATTCAACTAAATAAATATGTGAAATGTTATATAGCATGTCGATTACCTTCGACAAACAAATTACATATCACACCCGTTACCCGACCGTGCAAATTGTCCCCCTACTTCCCCAAACAGACTGTTACTATATATCGCACTTTTTAAGTTCAACTCGCGTACTCTGATTATTTACAGGAAAGGAACGGGCCGCCTGAGTAATATCGCATATCGCGTCGTTGTCGATCGTCGCCCGCCATGTCGCATAGAATGCAACAACTCGTACTCGAATCATAATTCAAATACCAGTCGATGTTGCGCAACACACAGCTCCACGGTAGCAAAGGCAATACGATGAGGCCTTGAGATGAGAATTGTTTCTACTTGCCTGTACACATATCTAACTAAATGTATATTTTTCTTTTTCTGACACTTTGTTGTTATTTCACTTTAATGACAGTAATCACTGTTCTCACCCATGACACTACGTGCCTGTGTGTGCGCGCGTTCCACTGCAATTGGTTTGACACTTTGAACTGAAGGACCGCACTGGAGTGTTGCCACTTAGTGTACACTGTATACACACTATATGAAAATGTCATTCGCTTGTTGAATACCAAATGAGAATGACAATACTACTACTGTCAATTGGAGGGGGAAGAAAAGAAAACATTTTTATCGCTTCATTTTTGTAAACAGAGTCGAGTACCAATTGAAACATAAATTGAACCATTGTTTATGAATCAGTGAATATAGTTGCGCAACATTGTAATATAGGGGGAGACACAATCATATAGCAGAATGAAGTTCCTCCTCTCATTCATTATTAATCAGGTTAATTGACAGCCAGGTGCCATGACATGGGAGCAGCAAGAACAAGTGTACTGGCATTAGCACTTGTTGGTGGAAGAATGTTGCTTAGGTCATATTTTCCGATAATGAAGTTGAAATTTGTTTTAACTCACGGACAATGAAATGCATACAAAAAGGTAAATAACTCTGCTTATCAGACTATTTGGGCTTATCTTATCGAACTGTAAATTGGTATAGTCATTTCTATGGAATTGCAAGTGACCTACGATGAAGATAAGTACGTGTACGTGGTTTATCAGCTCACAGGTGTGTTATATTTTCACTGCAAATGTCAATTTTAAAATGGCGATCGGGTATTTTTATTTATTTCCATAAGCAATTTATTTCCAAGAAGAAAATTGTTGGCGACGTATTTTTTTATTTCAAACAATTAGAATCAACCCATTTATACGACGGAGTCGGGTGAACAGTAAGCAACATTTTAAATACATTGACATCAATTATCAGATTTCTTTTGCTCCTGTCACGTCAGAAAGAACATTTTTATCTTTTGATACCTCAAATTGGAAAGATCGGTTGGGTCTGGGTGTAGGGATGAGCCTCAAAATTAATTTCTACTGACGAAAGTTGGACACTAGATGACAGCCAGTGTGAACAGTAAGCAGAAATACTCGCTATCTGGGCAATCAAACTACACATGAACATAGTCCCGAGGCAAAAGATAGATATATTCATAGACAGTCAGGCTGCGATCAAGGCTCAGTCAATATAATATCAAAATTAGTATTCGAATGTCGAGAAAAGCTGATCTGGGTTCTAGGTCATAGCAACGTTTATGGAAACGAACAGGCTGACGAGCTGGCCAGGCAAGGTTCAATTCTCCACTGCTTACTTGCGGAACTGGTCAACATTTCAATAGGAGCGGTCAAAGCAAACATTTTCTCAAAATTCCTATCGATAGCCAATCTCAGGTGGAGGAGGCTGACAAACTGTACCATATCTAGAAATATGAGGCCAAATTATAGTAGGCCAAAAACAGCCCACCTCCTGAGTAGAACACAAAAAGATAATAGCCACTGGCCTATAGGGGATCATGCAGCCAGATTATGCATCACACATAGCACACACTGTCGCAGTTGTAACGACGCAACCGAAAAAGAAACCATCACTCACTACCTATGCGCTTGTCCTACCTACCTTACCTAGCTAGGACTAGATAGCGATCTCTAGGAAAGCCCTTCTTCGCATCTCTCGAGGAAGTCTCGAAGAGTAGTATTAAAGAACTGATAACCTTTCTGAACTCCATCAGGCTGGATCTAAATTCTCCACTTCGATAAACCTTAGCAACCAGGTCAAATGAGCTGTGGTAACAAAACGGCACTTAGTGCTACTTGTGTTTTCTTATAAACCTTCTTATCGGATCTGGAGAATGTTGATCTTAAGGAACTCCTGAGATTCATACTCAAGTCGGGGTGGTTCCAGTAGTTCAACAAACTCTACATCCTTCGGTTACTCTTAGGACAGGCTGGAAATCTGGATACAAGAGCTTGTGAATGCCTGTGATTAATACCAAATCTAGGTGACTCAATAAAAAGCGGTATATTCTTTGTCTCCAACAGGTATTAAATGGAAGGTTCCCGTGACTGGACACAATGGACCCAACTGATGGTCTACGTGAAGCTGTGGCAACCGCCACTAGAGCACCCAATTACCTACCTACCTATCGTGCTAAAGGTTATATATAGGATCAGTGCGTCGCGACATTTCCTAATCGTCTTTGATTTAATTGCTGTAGAGGTATAATCGATTTCAGGGCTGCTTTGAAAGCGACTTTCTTCTATGATTCTTCACTGGCAGCTTTTCGATTGCCATTGTTTTAGCTTGTAAAGGACTAGATGCTGTGGTAACCTAAAAGATTCATGTTTTTTTCTGTGCTTCCGAGTAAAAACCTACTCCGGCAGCTATCTCCATTTTTGAGCTACACTGTTGGACTCCCAGTTTGCTCGTGGGAATAAGATTGGGATACATATCAAGATTAGAGTCATTATAGGCGACTATCTGTGGCTGTACTGATTGAGTAAAGTTAAACTAATGGCTTTTTGGTTGATGTTCGTGTGTACCTATAGCAAATCCGGCTCGAAGGACCAATAAGTGTCTATTCTCGGTATATTTTCTATCAAATACTTGAGTGAAATGTTTGTCAAATGATTTGGGTTACATTTAGAGGTACAAAACATGATATTCTGATACAACATTTGTACAGAGGAATTTTTAAAGTAAACAAACGAAAAAATTACAATTCTGTCAATAATGTCAGTCGCAGAGACTTTTGAAAGATTGTGCCTCCGATACTGACTTGTGAATTTCGCACAATCTTTTCAAGTATAATGATGAACAAATTAGCTGACACCACGTCACTCTGCCTAAGTCCTATTTTGTTTATATCGAAGGTCTCAGTTAAAGCAGCGCGTTCTCCATCGTCATCCTGCATAGGCGAATGAGTAGATTGCAAATCTATACAGGGCACTGCATAGCTCGTCTATAAAAATGCTGCCATTATGCAGACTTGAAATCAATGGTGGGTATCGATTTTGTTTTTGACGTCTTGGTTTTTTTTTAAATCAGTCAATTGTTGCACAGTAGAATTGTAACTGTAGAGACCCACTTGTCACATCGTTTTTTCGAGTTAAGTCCACTTATATTCTTAAGAACATGCCCACTAAGATCCACTATCGGGTCCAAAAGGGAATGCTCTACTTGTTGATGAATTTTAAAAACTCAAAAATATCGTAAGTTCTATGAATTGAAGGCACCATGAACTATCGAAGGGGCCCGACTGTATAATTTCTCCACGCTACAAGCTTTATTAAAAAAATTACCATACCCCACTGGATATCACAATACAAAAATCAATTTTGACCGAAAGTTACACTTTATTAACGACTTGACAGTTGTAGTCAATTTTCTTGACACCCACACTGTCCACTATATATACCCAATCTGCATACAAAGTGCCTTTTCAGTTAGGTATGGTGTTCTTTTATTTCGTTCATATTTTATTTTCGGGTTACTGAAACCGCAAGAGACCAATCCATATACAAAATCACACAAATCTCTTAGATACTCAATGAGTGTTGTTGTTGTTGTTGTTGTTGTTGTCTGTGCCGTATCGTATATCTAACCAAAAGTGCATTGATGTAAAGGCAATCAACTGCAGTACACTGGGGCGGATAGCCAACTTATAAGGAGCATCGTCTTATGGTGGTTGTAATATTATGCAAGGCTTCTTCTCTATATACAGTGTGTGTCGTAATGATATGTCATCTGCATGATATGATTACATTCTGTGGTTTCATAGATCGCAATGAGGCCATACAGCCGGAGGCGCACCATAAACTTTTACATCGTCGGCATTTTAATAGCTCGCATCTTTTATCTCGTCCTAAAAGTGTGCATCACACAAGAGGCTTTTATCTAAACACAAACTATCGCAATCTTCATCTCGGAGTTGCACTTTAAACAAGTTCGTCTACCGATTGCAGAATTAAGTCGTCCACGAGAACATGGTGTGACCGCAAAGAATCACACAGAACTTGTACGATATATAGACTTGAGCGTCTACCAGTGTAAGGAGATATCAGAGATACTCTCGACATTGATAAAAATCGCATCGGTCTTTTGGGTTGGGTGGTGGCGAATTCCAGGCGCTCGGTGTGACGGCAATGATGACGAAGATTCGCAGAGAAACGAGTTGAGTGCGGAGTTGATCAAGATGCCAGGATGCGATGTGGTTTTGTGGTATGAGAAGAAGAATTGCTTTGAAGTCATTGCGTATAAACAGGGTGCCCTGTGTGACAGAATAGGCAGGGAGAGAGATTAGTTTTCAGTTTTCGCATGTTGCGCGAATGCACTTTGAGTGATTCTCTGGGGAGATTGTGTTGGGCTGTTGAGATAGATACCACTACCACAGGATCTAGAATGTGGCAGTGGAATGCGCCACTGATGACTTTATTTTATATATAGGATATACCTACGTTTGGATGGAATAAAATCACTGGAATTCTGTATGTGCATCAATTTACATTGAAGTCGGAGGTACATACCTGAAAAGAGAGAATACAAAAATCAGGATTAAAATTAAGAATTTTTTGAATGGTTAGATATTGGTATGATGTTGGATATCTCAAACACAATGGGGCAAGAAATTGATTTTGTTATGAAAGGAGATTCAAAAGAATCAAAGAAAAGTTCAGCGCCATCTGTTGCCATTTGCAAATCTCGAAAACTATTTACTTACGTGACTGAAACGCAAGGGTATATTTTATATGGAGTTATGTTATATATGGATTTGTGCTGGACTGCCGAAGATAATTTCTATACGGCCTTCTCGAAAAGACCTACTATACTAGTTAATTCCGAAGAACGTTCGTTGTGATATTTTAATGACAAAAGAAGAGGCGAGACCTTTGGTTCGACTATTGGAAGGCAAAGCCCTCCCAATGCTCATTTCTGGCCAGCACACATTTTACACCACCCAACATCCGCGCCCATTTATTCAACCCCTCTTAAAAATTACTACTTGTCAAACCCTTCAAAATAGGCCTCTGTTTCGACGATGACACTACGTAGAGTCAGTGAAAGTGATGGCAGAAAAACCTTGCAGAAATGAGACCCGCATTTTCTTGTAGGATATTAGCACATCATTTTACAGGCTCTGTGAAGTCCATAGTTAACACAATGCCTATCCACCCAGCTGTATTTCCTTTAGATACTACATACTATCCCCTTTCATTCGATAAAATATTTAGTAATAAAAATCCAGCTTTGCTTCAACATGCCAAGTAACACGTTATCCGCACTATCCTACTCTATTTACACTCGACTTTTCATCATCTTCCGATTTCATGGTGAAAGCATTAAATTTGACAGAGCATTAATTCCATAGAGCCTATTAGTTGACCAGGAAACGCGATCTTGCCAGAAGCACTTAATCTCCAATATCACTGCATCGATCATCGGTGCATTGAGAAATGCCTCCAATTAAGTTGGAAAAATACCGACTCCCGAGCCATATTCATTTTTCTCCGTGCGTATGTAGCTTTCCCAACTCAAAATCGAAACATTTTCCGCTTTATTATCGCATCCATGACGTTCCACATAACCGCATCCACCTATAGTCCAGCAACACCATCGTATTTACCATTTTTCATACTAGCAACCGCACAGAAGTTATATCGGTCATAAATCGGACCTCTGCGTCCTTCGTCCATAACCATAACCATACCATATGAGCGAGAAGCTTCTTGGCCCCATCTGGTGTTGGCCATACCGGGCGCAACATAAATCCAACAGCATGTTGAATTCATTAGAAGGGAAATTTGTTGCCACACTCGATGCAGGGTCATCCGCACCTTTTGATAAATTGCACAATATGCGTAACGGCTATGCGTAAGCCCGAGGAGGTGTAGTATCCTGCACGCTAAATAATCAGACAAATTCAATTTTGAATTTACATAGTAGTTGCGCCAGCCTATCTGGTAGTGAGTAATAAATTTCCAGAAGCCACAACGTTCCTGTGGTTTTTCACTGGCTGCTAGAGGAAGCGCACGTATCTATCTACCACTCGTACTATGTTGGGTATAAAAAAAAAATGCGAAATGCCAACAGAAGACGACGAGAAGTTGGAGTTTTATGCGCGTGGTCTTGTGTAGGATGCAGTAGTCTGATGTCAAGCCTGAACAGGTTCCCTGTTGAGCTTCGGTTTGGAGTCGCCGAAACCGTCATCCTTTTGGCGGCGAGCGACCGGCGCGTGAGAAGAGGCAGTGCCAGACATAAAAAATGTAATAAAAACCGCATGCGCAACCGTGAGGGAATTGTATGAGTTTAACTTCAATATCTTTTCAACATGAACAATAAATAGTTTCGCGCATCCGTTTTTGCGTGGGCTTAAGTTTTGGTGCGGTTGTGCCTCGCATCGGTTTGATGTTGCTACTATACAACTGCAAACATTTTAAAAATATTTTCCAGGAAAAATTATGCGCAACGGGAATGATAAGCAAATGTAAATTTTTGAATATCCTCTCTGTTTGACGGAAGTATGTAAATGGCGTGAGTCATTTGTGTGGTCGATGAGGTTTTACACCAAAAATTGAGGAAAAAGAATTTAAACATAATGCAACGAGGTGTAAGCAACCCACTCTTTCATTGCAGCAGACGTTAAATTAATACTACGGGTATGAAAGCAGTTTTTTAAAAATTTCTTCGCCTTTGAATTTAGACCGTCTACGGTTGTTCCTGGTCATGTCGGTCGTATGCGCAACGCTTAAATTTACTCATTTCGCATTGAGAGTACCTACTGAGAAACTGCACCCAGAAGCTATTGCTAAAAGTAGCTAATCGGATCATACTCAACTTTATACTCGACGGAAAAAGAGACGTTACATTTTTTTGTAACGAAGCGTGACACGGTCATTTTTGCACTTTAAATGTTTTGCGCAATGTTGGTCGCATTTCGAATTTGAATCGTTTTTAGTGACAAATAACACACCCAAAGGCAGTACTTTACTTGGTTACAGGGGTTGTCGGTATTCAGAGGGAATAATTAACTTCCTTGTCGTTTTCACTTGAGCAAAAAATAAAGTCCTAAGTGCTGGAATCGGTCCTTCACGGTTCCCCACAAAATCCCACCACTCCACAGTCCGCACCAAACTGTCATTCTCTCTGGATGCATTTGGCTTCTCAGTGTTGTGCACTAGAATACCAGTATCTCGAACAGCAGACGCGGTGAGTGCTTTATTTCGGCCAAAACTTATTTTCAAAAAACGCGCTGTTTGGGCTACACAGCAATTTTTTTTTTTTTTAAGGGGATTCCAAATCCTGGAGCTCTCAGACGAAACTCGGTCCATTGTACTACCAAGAAGAAACCCCTTTTTTGGTGTAGTGGTGGAGAAACTCTGATATTATTCGTTTCTCTTATGGTCGGTGGTAGAGTATTGCTGTCCCCCGCCGGGGCTCGAACCAACGCCGCTCGGGTCACAAGCAATGACTGTAACCACTACTGCCACCGCCCACACAGCACTTACTTTGGAAATACGTTTTCAATATTTCCCAACGTTGTTCAATGCGTAAATCCACTCCTTTCGTTCGCGGAGGTATGATACTGACTTTTTGTCAAAATTTCGAGCGGGAAACAACTGTCAGTGTCAAACTAACTAATGATTTAAAAAGAAACCACTAGATGGCCCAACCTGTACACTCGGGTATCTGTCCGAATTTTGCAAAAAGTGGACAAAAATTGAGCTCGTTATTATAATCAGTATCTACTTTCTCATGGGATGAATCTAGAACTAGAACCCATGGGAGCGGGTCGAAATTCTGCTTTGCAAAATTCGTAAGTTTAACACAAAAATTCTGCTTTTCAAAATTCTGTTTTTATTCTGTTCTGTCTTACAAAATTCAGCTTTTCAAAATTCTGCAACAACGGTTCGCGCTTTTTAACATTCCAAACCTTTATTTTTATTTTCAGAATTTTGTAAAACAGAATTTTGAAAGCAGCATTTTGAAAAAAGAATTTCGACCTCGCCAGAATTTCGACCCCAACCCAGAATCCATCTCTAAGTAGTGTTCCACATTAACCACTGGTAAGGCAGCCTTAAAAAAACTAAACTTTGATAGCAATTAAACCCAGAAACCAGTTTGCAACGCAGCGTTACAGGTTACATCTCTCTATCTATCGTTTCATCGGAAACATTATTTAATTCTTTTCCGATTTTGTATCTATTCTCTAATAGCAAACCTTATGGTCTTAATTGGCAGAGTCAGCCATTATTGGCTTGCTTATCGCTCCTATACCCTTTATGGATTTATCAGGCCATTCGGAAAAACGCTTATCGTAGGGCTTGGGTGTCATAATTTTACGTGGACTTTGCCAACCAGCTGCCGGCGGGCCCAGGATTTTTCATGTATTGGTGCCGTACAAAATCAAAGGAGCGCCATTAACGCTTGCTTGAAACATTCTAGGCCCATGGTATAGCATGGAAAATCATTGCCGCCATTAATTTTGACATTTACATAATATTCACAGACAGGGTAATTTTTTCCGGGGAGAATCGGGTAGGTGCACGGGAAGTAGGCGGTCTAGTTCTTACTGGGTTTGTGATCTGAAAGGTACAATACTACGGAAGGGATGGACGCCACGCTATTGCGGAACTGCTGCTAAATGGTTACGTCTGTGTCATGTTAATTTTCGTTTAGAAAATTGTATCATCCGGTAGATAGAATGTGTTTTAGTGGTTTCTAGGACCCGAAACAAGCTGTACGCCCCACACAGAATATACCACATAACCGTTAAAACTTTAAATGGACGTTTTTTCGTCTTTTTCTTTTTCGACTCAAAACCATCATCGCCCCACACAAAAGTTCACTGACATCAAAGCCCCTCTCAGCAGGTATTGACCGCACTTACCGCTTCTTCACCCAATAACACATTCTACTAACTCAAAGAGAGGCATCTGTCATATACATCTCATACAAGTCACAACACCGTAGGTCAAGGCTTAGGCTCCCCACACGCATGCAGATTCCTCAGACTATCGGTCATCTTCCTGTTGCTGATTTATATTGCCCAGCCTACGGTCCCACCAATTCCATTGAGGTATACCTACGAGTCGTGTAGCATTGGTTTGCAAATTCTCAACCATGACTCATTCCACGCATGTGCGAAGTCACCGCCACCGCTGACTTGACATCAGCGTACAAATATGCGAAGGAAACCAAACCGCGCCGCCGCAGCACACTCGGGAAATGTATCCCCCGCGAGCTTAACAGAAATTGCATTCCACTTGGACCAAGAAGGTGCCGTAATGCCCCATAGAACATGAACATGGCGTGCGGATTGATATTAATCGTCCCGCTTAAGCTCGTAAAGGTGACGCTGGTGGTGGACCGTGCGGACAGTGAATCTATTCATAAACAGTGTTGCCCCTTTCATTTTTCATTGTTCAGATCCATACAGCAATGTGATTGAGTATGGGCTTGGACAACCAGTCGGTTCAACTCAGAACAAAGTGGACAAATGGCGATCAATTGGCGCAGAATGAAAAGGTTCTCGCGAAATTGATTGCAGTTCCATTGCGGTGCTTGTGAACATGTTTGGAATTTAAGCCGAGTGCTGGTTCTGGCTACGCACATAAACGTTCTGTCGTTGGACTCGCAGCCGAACATGAAGTCGGATCAATATTGACCGCCCCCTCCCTGTTTGGGTCGGCGATTATTAATAATAAATTGTAGCCTTGGGAACTAGCTGGGGTTTGTTGTTTTGCGGTTTTGATGAATCGTTGTAAATTTGAGAAACATGCGCGGCGGCCGGGGCCCTCTATGATACTGTTCGGGGAATTATGTTAACTTTGGTGGTATTCCAGGGAAAATGTTCTCACGTTCAAGGATATAAATGGAAACGATAGGCGAAGATGACGTTTTAATGCGAAATGGGAGCGGTTCGAGATAAGCGGGAGCTATGGGAAAATTGTTGTGAATGGTTGAAGTGGGTATATGAGTCGTCGATGTCGATGTAAACTTTAGTCTTTTGTTATACAGGCTCTCACTAAGACAGTATTTTTTGACATGATCTTCCAATTACAAATAAGACCACTATAACCACTCATTTAAAATAAATTAGTATTTAATTTAATATTCGCAAGAAGTTGGGTAGAGTGAAAACAAATTTAGGTCTAATTTAGCATTTTTCGGGAACCGAATCCTTCTTTCTTCGGACTAAAAATTTTGCACAATACTAGGTATAGAATATGGAGAACTGAAAAAAGTTGCATACACATGGTTGCTGATTTAAAAAAAAAAGATTAAAAGATATTCAAAAGATATGTCATTTCAATACATTTTATTTAATTTAATTTTTCTATGAACTTGTAACAAAAAAAAACACCTGCAATTTTTCTACAGACATACATTTTGGCAACGAAAACAGCGAATATAGCAGAGCTCTTATACAATCGATTTGAAAATTCCCACGATGTGTTCGAAGATTTCCCTTGCAACGTACAAGAATAAACTTTCAATTTCAATACACAATAGTTTTTTTTTTTTTCAAACTATTGTGAATCAACAGAGAGCTGTCGGTCTATTGATTTGACCAAAGCCTAAAAAGACAGACAGAAGCCTAAAAAAAAAATTAACAACACACTTATTTCAATTTTCCCAGCCATATCTAAGTTAAAATCCAATTTAACAAATTTAACGGATGCCTCTTATATGACTGATGACTGCTATGACTGATTCATGAAAGCTTTAGCTACATCTTCTTTATCTCTTCTCTGTTACCTCCAAGCGCGAAAACTTCTAAACAGATTTAAATGAAACTTTTTTTTAAATGTTTCTTAAGACTCTGAGATGGTTTTAGGCTATGTCGTTCATAGCTATATGTCCTTTGGAACAGTTTTTGAACTGCCTATTCTCAAATATACTCATTTAACACAAACAAAAATAATTAAGGGTTGTTCTTGATCGTGGTTCTACTTTGCGGTGGTGGGTGCACATGGAACCGTGCGTTGTACATGTAATATAATCAACAGGGAGGTAAAGAGCAGATGACTGGTGAGATAAAATGATACTATACTAGAAGTTTGGTGGTGTGAATACAAATTGAGAGCATTTCCCCAGGTATTGAGATCAGAATAGTATTCTGAAAGTTAGTGTAAACTACTAGACAGATTTTAATAAAACTTCTTCTGAAATATGTTTTATTATGTAACAACATGTAACAATTCGTCTGTAGTGTTAACACAACGCGAATTCCGTCGCCGATTCCCCGGCCGTCCGACACCGACTGCGAAAACACTGCGCAGTTTGGCCACCAACCAAAGAGTATGGGACCACACGAGACGCTGCCAAGAGTGGCCGTCCCCGGCACCAAAATCATAATGAGCGATGAGGCTCATTTCCACCTTAGCGGGTACGTGAACAAGCAAAACTATCGCTTCTGGGGCACCGAAAATCCACGAGTAATGCATACGAGGAGCCATTATACCCGCTCAAAGTTACTGGTGCGCTGCAGTTTCTCTCGTTTTGGCGATTTGCACTGGCCCGCAAGATTGCCCGATTTAACCGTTCCAGACTTATTTTTTGTGGAGTTTTTTAAAGTCCCGTGTTTACGTGAACAAGCCCGAGACCCTAGAAGCCCTCAAGGACAACATTCGACACGAGTGCGAGAATCTGTCGCCCGAAGTTCTCTCCAAAGAAATGAAAAATGTCATAAAACTAGCCCGTATGGCAATCAATTGTGACGGCGCCCATTTGGCCGATATCATCTTCTCGACTTGACCAATAAAATTCTAAAGGTTCAAATAAACATAATCAAAAAACAGAATCGAAGTTTTTCATTTAGAAAAATAATGAGAGCCAAACAACATCGGATGACTACTTTTGGCCCAACTTGTAAATACCAAATGCATTGGAAATTTATTGTAACGTATGTGAGAAAAATCAGATACTAAGTGGCGTTATGTTCAATAGAAATTTGGACAAATTTGAACCGAAATATTTAAATCTTATACTGAGTATGTATGTATGTAATAGAGACATTAGCACAGGCCTCGGCCCTCATTGAAGCTAAGCTCTGGGCCTCCGGGTATCGTAGAATAGCGCCAATGCAAATGGACAAATTAACCCGTAAATAAGCTGATTGAATAATAGAGTCAAGGTTCTTACATATACTTAACCATATTTATCAGGAACATAGGATGTGGAAGTCCCATTTGTTGCAAATCTTGAAATTACTTCGATCGAGTTCTAAATTTCTTCCGTATAGTTTCTTCATCAGCTCGTTATAACTTTAGCGAGTTAAGGGAGCATATTTTTGAATGATTTCATAATTTGGGAACTTCTTGAATATTGACGCTGAAAAAGTGTTCTTCCTCATTATTCTTGTAGATTATTTCAACTACCGGAGCGAAGTCTCCAATTGTCAATAATCATATTTAAATCTTATACTGAGTGTTTGGAAAATTGAGCTGAAAGGTGTAAGTAGGTACTGTCATTCTAAGAAAAGAAATGCGATTTATAAAGAAGGCTGGCCCTTTGAAAAAGGTTAGGGTGCCAGGCCGCAACAAGTGCAGCCGCACTTCACAGCATTGAATCTTAATGTTTTGTTTGCACAAAATCCAACCTACTTATGAGTCTTTTGACAGAAGTATACAAAATAGAATCAAAGTTTTCAATCCGATTATTATCTGCGTCTCTCAAAAATGTTCCCCCATGTCCTGGGAGAGTGTTTATCTTTAGGTTAAGTTCGTCGCATGATTCTAGTCAGTCACTAGAATAAAATTCGTCATATGGCCGATAATATTTCAATCTATTATAAAAGCGTTTAGAATCCTTTAACAGCTTGTATCCGTACATATTGAATGTAATGAACTACTAACAACATAACATAGGTATAGTGTTTAGAGACTACATCTATAACGTCTTCAAAGATCGCGTGAGGCTAGGACAGACAGCAAAGTGGATATACTTAATATTTACCACCTTCATTACAAAAAGATACATTCGTTGTTCAATTAAACATTGACAAGGTCGTCTACCTAAGCGCAGCCTATTGTGTGGCTGTAAATATCTAATTATTCTTTATACATTCTATTTCTAAATTTAGTTTCACATTAAGGTCCCAAAGAAGCCGTATTGCCTGTTAATGAAGTGTATCTTTCTTTACCCATCAATTTTAGCGATCACTCATAAATCATAATCATAGTAAAACTGAAGCAAAAGTGATTGATTGAGAGATTAGAGTAGTAAACCTTGTATTTTGGAAACCTACTATTCGCCAGGAGGTACAAACTGTACACACATATTAGCACGTGTTGAATCGATTACTGCGGTAGGTGGGATATGACCTTTTTAAGATGCAAAATTAGCGATCATGTTTTACTTGGAACCCCTACCAATCTGATGTATCTACCACCCATGTAGATACATATTTTAATCCCAACTTTGTAATTACTCATTTGATTCTTCTTCGTATTTCAGTGTCTTCCATTCTCAATGCCATCGTCATCTATCTGCCACTCAATAAACTTCTCTTTTTGACTATAAAATTGCTCCGCGCATCTGCTGTGTATTTATTTTTAATTATTGCACAATTAACAAAGCACGAGTATGAAACAAGAAAAAAAAAATTCCACAACAATAATAATAATTATTATCTATTTGTTTATTACATCAGCTGGTAATCAGCACATGTGCGGGTATGCACGGAATAAAACTGCATTCACTGCCGAGTGCCGACATTCAGTGCATATAAAGATCAAAGGTTACAGCTCATGTTCAAGACCGGATATTGCAAGTATGTATCTCTCGAATACCGATTTTGGTATTCTCCATGGATTGCCTAAAATGCATACCGCTGGCTGTCTGCAATTCAGTCCGGCCACACGTAACGAAAGTACTTTAGATAAACTCGTGTTCACGCTCACTTGACGTAACACTGCCGTTTGATATTCGGCAATTTACCTTTTACTTCTCCCCCATGACGGCTGACTGAATTGATAAATAGCATTCGACGAATCTCTGCGGATGAATAGCATAGATACAAAATGAAGCGTATAGCCAATGCACAAAATGGCACAGTGCGCATAACGACAATAAGCAGATCGCATCGCATGAAATTACTTTGTCGCCGGAAGCTCGCGCATTGATGTGATGTGTTGTGTGAATTTTATCAAACCCCTGCCATCAGCTTTAAAGTTCACCACCACGCACCATCAGGCGCGCAAACCCTACACTATAATGATGCCGGCATGCGCGTCGCATACCTATAGCAGGTGAATGTAGATACATGACACTGTGCAACATCATCATGTGGCTGGGGCATAGCGTAGCGATGCCGAAAAAGCTATCTTGATCGCAAACGTGGATTTTTTTGGAATGCTGCACATGCGCACAATCGTTTGTGCCCATTTGGGGTATAGCGTATAGTCCGGTTGGTAGATCTCAAATCTATTTTTAAACATTGGTAATGGGTTTTCGGCATTTATGATGGCTTTCTTGTAGTGTTACCTGATTGCCACTATATGGTTGTCTCTGTGTTTAAAAAAGGAGCCATGAATTCTTCTGTGCGATATTGAGCCTGACAGCCTGACAACCATATTTGGAACAATCAAGTTGATGTTGAAAACTATGAGACCGTGAAGAGTCTCTGCCTAAGATAGTGCAGCCTTCCATCCTCTACGATCTCGGGCACGCTGCTTCCAGTTGTCGCGACCAAGGGCTTTGGAATCTGTGATAGCTTGGCCTTTGAAGGACTAGTTCTTCATTGACTAGACGTGGGTTCTCTTCTTGCCCTATCACTATCTCTATATGATGCCCATTAGGGAGATGCTGGAAATGCTGCGTAGAAAGTGGCTCAGACTGCTATAGTATGGTCTGCGTTGATATGCAAGCGCTTCACTTACAAAATGATCATAATAATTTTTGACCTGTTCTGAATTTTGGTCTGGGTGTCGGTTGATGATGTATCCGAATACTAAACTGTAGCCGCAATTCATCCAATGCCAAAAGAGGCCGTTGCTGTGTCCTTCTACTCGACTTCTGCCAAAGTCAATACGGAAAAATATGTTTAAAAGGAGAAACAAAAAAAAAAAACTGGCACATTTCCAACAAATTGCATCCTCGCGGAGCACAGCAATGCATCTGCAACTCCGCACAATGACTCCCTATAATTGCTCTCTTCTTCCGCGTTGCCAGCAATTCACTTTGCACAGTGTAACTAATCCCCATGTGGACGGACAACGAAAGAAGTCACTTTCAGAGAATAATGCAGAACAATAAATATCCTCTGAAAGAACAGTGGATACCCTTGCAGCGCTGTCCTGTAACTACTGCCAAAGAGTGTCAATGACACTTGACACATTTTTTCCTTCTACTCTTTTGCTCTCAATTACAAATTCAACATTTTTATTCCTATTTATCTACTGCGTGACAGTGTAACTGACCCAAACAAAACATAATTGAAAAATAAAATTGTTTACATTGTTAACTTGGCAATATTTTTGGTTTGACATCATGAACGTGCTACACACCTACGGGCGGTCTATGATACCACATGCAGTTCTTCGAAGATTGGAAGCCCCCTGCCTGTGTTATGCACATAAGTTCTAATTGTGAAATTTGTTTCAATAATCAAAAATAGATACAACAGAAACAGTCAGATACATTTTGTTTACATTTGCTTGTCAAGAAGATGTTTTTTTTTTTTTATTTCATTGGTGATGCGCAATACACTTTTATAGATATCTAGGTCTAGGCCCTTTTTTTTGTTTCAATTCCGCAACTTCTCAAAATTTTCGAATTCACACGTTGGGAATAGACACGCATATTTGGAAATATAAACAAAAAATAAAAAAAACAGCCTCATACCGATGGGAAGTAATCATTATTCTTGGTTTGCCCGCAAGACAAGAATGTGGAACGCCAATTAAAGTTTGTCAGACAAGTAGTCGTCTGGTGCATACTAAGTTGCGTGCCTTACCAGGTAGAGGTGTAGGTATATAGTGAGCCTTTTCCGATGTTGTTGAGTAATGAGTTGGCGTTGGTTGTGTTTTTTTTTTAATTAAAAATGCAGTCAACTTCAGTCGGTAATAAACTACATTCAATACGCGATTGGATTTTCTAAATAAAGTGATTACATCGATAACATTGTGGTAATAGCGTTGTCATTGAGCATGCACTTTGGGGTCACCACTATAGCCATGGTGGGCTTTGGTTTTTAGATTCCTGAATGAATCCGTAGTCGACTGCGATATGATAACGAACTTCAGTATAGAGGAAGTGTATTCAGATTGAATGGAAATCAATTTCACTTATCTCCGCTATGCTGGAGACGATATTTTAATTGACGCTACGAACTAATCTGGATTTTGATGGACATCGGTTATCAAATGACTGACATTGGGCTGTCAAGATGTAGATAATTGATTAGCATTAGCAAGCCCTTTCATCTTAGGGCGGTGAAAAGCGGAATTTGAGGAACTATGTAAAGGCGGCCTATAGGAAATAGTTTTATGAAGGTTTCATATAAGTTCTCTGCAAACCCATTTGGAATTACCAGAAACCATTTGAAGTCAGTGTGTTTCAAATTCACTGACTGCCATCGCTTTATGGTCATGGAGACAGGGCAAAATTAATTTCATTACCAAACCTGGCAAAAGACCAGCT
Organism: Cheilosia soror; assembly: GCA_949372485.1. NCBI lineage: Eukaryota > Metazoa > Arthropoda > Insecta > Diptera > Syrphidae > Cheilosia > Cheilosia soror. The sequence goes on from OX443564.1 coordinate 60,520,390, forward strand.
GCATAGATCGTGTAGAGCTTTTAGTTCTAAGAATCGTAGAAAGCCTCACTGATCTTGATACCAGAGATCGGTTCTACAGTCTATATGAGAAGGAATGAGCTTTGTGTTAAGAAGCTATGTCGTCGGTCCTTAATTCGTCGTTTATTCCAACTGTAAACTATAGTCTTGAGATTTGGGTAGGTAATAGACTAAGGTATGAGACCGCGGATGAAGACTTGAGGAATTTCATTTCTTAGTTTCATTGCGCGCATAGATTGCTTATAGGGAACACCAGAATACATGAGGTAGGTACCCAATGTCAAGGAACAGATCATGCTTCGTTGGATTTTCCATAATACACAATCGTCTCCAACTTGATTTTCCAGACGTACTATGGATTGTGCCAAAATTCTCCTGCCAAGTCCATTAAGTGCCATGGTATGTAGGCTTGCAGGCGCAATAGGCGCGTAAAAGGAAGAACTTGGGCGATACTTGAAAATACTTGACCCTATTTCAGTAAAACATATTTTTTTAACGATCATGGGCATTATGGGTAGAGAATTTCTACTGTTTCGAAAAATTACTTGAATTTCAAATATTGGAATGAGTTGTCTAGGCCTAACCCTAAAGCTTAGTCTGGCAAAATATTGATAAAATTTGCGGTTGCAGCTGGCGTCCTTCGACTCAACAGTTTCTATAAATATCAAAGGGAATCTGTTCCACTGCGTTGCAGGCTGATTTATGAGCCAAGTTAAACCATGCAATATGTCTTCTTGGGTAGTCGCAAGTAGGGTATTAAACATTGTGATCCAAATTGTTTGGCTCAATCAATGCTTAATGCTGCATAAACTCAATTCTACCACACTTGTGAATCCATTACGAAGCCTCTCAATGAGGATTAGCCGCATTAAATAAGGTCTTGAATGTGTCCCTCTTCCTTTAATCGATGCTGTCCAGCTGTCCAGTCAGTCATTGAGTCATTGGAAAGTTCTTGAACGGGTTTGCAAGTACTAGCTCCTACAGGTTTTCTTTCTCAAGTGACAGAGACTCGAGTAGATAGTGAAAAATATATGAGGAGAGTTTTCGTGGATCTCTTCATCATTTTATCGTCAGCCTTCAGATTTAATTTTATTCAATGGTCTCCTAGGAAGTTAAAGCCCGTCAGAATACCTAATACAGAACGCGATGTTCTATTAAAATGTAAGTGCTTGTTGGTCCGGCATTTTTCATATGGGTTGTCATGCCTTGCACCTGTTATTGCCCCTCATTAGACTCTTATTCTTCACTCGTTCTTTGTGAAGTACACGACCCTGACCTATTGAAGGCATTTTTCTTAAAACGAACCAAGCAGTGAGTTTTTCGCGATAGTCAGTGGTGAAATAACTTGCGCTCAAGTTCAGTAGCTAAAACTACTTGTATGGCTTTCTGACTGTCAGTAAATATTACAAAATCGTTGAGTCGTATTGTCATCATTGATATCACGCTTCCGCGAATTCTAGAACCTCTGATTGAAAGAAAATATTGAGATTGGGAAGCCTGATTTAGCAAGATATCTATAATTTGTCTCTAAGAATCAACCGTCTCCAGTTCCTCAGTCCTTATTGATCCATCTGTATGGATACTAGCCCTTACAAGGGAGGTGGTATGTCTTTAAGATATGGCAGATGGATACGAGTACAACATATCTTTTAGGTCGCAGTGTATGAACATGAGCAAGAGCTAAGGGGAAAAAGCAGATACTGGGTTTGAGCCAAAACTTTTTATAAATTTCTACAGATATTGTTTCTAAAGATATTTTTTAGCACTGTGGCTTGACTTCTGAGTTCTGGCTCTGTTGAGTTTTTCGACCAATATTTAGTACTTTTCAATAAGTAAGTAAGTATACCTAAGTGTTATGAAATTATCAACAGTGTTCCCCTCTTCGAGATGTCGCAACATGAAAAGGCACCCATGATGTACCTACATTTAAAGTGTAAGTTCTCACAATAAATATATCGCCACCACCTTTATAACACCATGAATACATCACTTAACATGTCTTCACATGCTTCCATAAGGTAGTCGTATTTATCCCTGAAAGTTTTACCCCTTTCAAAATTCCAATCATCAATCTATCCGTCAATCGTTCCCAATGTTAATCACCTCGTTATATGTGATCTTAACAAATCCTCACTCATTGCCCTTAAATCGCAGGGCAATTCATCCATTCGCCCTTAATACCAAAAGAAACCAGAAACAGAAACTTCAAAAACCAACTATACTTTGGTTTATTTTCATTTCAGCATATTCTCACAGCCTTCTTCAATTTGTTATCCCGCACTCTGTTAAATGAACACAAAGCAAAACAAACCGCGCCGAGCCGACGAAAATAATATTCTCCCCAACAACGTGGAGTTGAATGACACCCCGATGAGGAATCTCTTCTCTTTTTTTTTCTGTTACAGAGAAAGTGACATCTACGTTAATTCGAAGCACGTTTCGAACAGATTCCGCATTTGTCTTAAAATTTTAGCATATGTGACAGAAAAACAAATTTATTACAACAAACATAACAGCGAAATATCGTAAATCTGAATGAAAGATATAATTGCATCTATATAGATACAGATACAGCATCACCTGTCCACCAATCCGCCTAACCACCTGGCTATCTAACAAGCTTAACACATTTTCACGCAACATCGCAGTAAATCGAAACTAATTACAATGGTATCCATTCGGTAAGCACGTCAATCATCGCTCTGAATAATATCTGAACGAACGATAGATACGTATCCCCATCGTAGATACTTTTTGACTAGGTCTTGGTATAGGCACCTATATCGAATGCGATCGACTTGCTGCTGCTGCTGCCCGATTGATATATTTATTTCAATTACATTTCCACAAATTAAGAGAAAAGTGCACTCTACAGTCTGCACTGCATCCGTCCATCGTGCAACAAAATTTATGGCAATCGCTTCATAGAAATGGCTTTAACTGCATTTATAGCAAATTAAGCATTTGACTCGAATGAAAATCGTTCATACAGTCAGCGATGCAGATCGTTTGGACAAGATACGCGGATAAAGTTGTAATCAGCCTCAGTATGGCTGTCTAGACAAATTTGAAAGTTTTGAGGTGTTGCGTCTGCTGGGAGAGGAAATTAAAAAAAAATAAAATAAAATAAAAGAACTGTGGTACTATTGAGGTACCCCACATGACCAGGCTAAAAATCCAAACCCCAGCATGCAATTGTGCCCAAGAAGAGATTTGTCTCTTTATGCCATTTCGACTTTGGACATAATTTACGTGATCACTACGACGGATAAGAAATTAGCTAGAGAAGATTGAACATTACCACCAGCACCATACACACCGGCCAGAAGTGGTGCGGCTAATGCTGGCCCTGGCTCTATGTCTGGTGGTGTTTCATTAAATAAAAATTGAGTAGAAAAAAAAATAAAATGCACGCTGTTTGTCGACGAGATTTATGATCATCGAGTCCTGGATGCAGATCATGCGGAAGATGGAGGCGGTATTTATTTATTTTTTAGTTCCTCTCTTGGGTAGGACTGCGGTATAGAAGAGGTCAACATTTATTTTTACCCATAGTTGTAGATAGTGGTTGTGCAAATGTCGATTGGGCAACTTTGTTTTTTTTTTTCTTGTTTTATCGGTGGCACGATTTTGGTTTCGATTTGGAATTGCCATTGTAGTTGGTGTGGTGAAAGTGGTAACTATGAGTAGTTCTTTAGATGTTGAGAAAGAACGTTAAAATTTAGCCTGTTGCCTTTGGCGTCTGTTTCTTATGGGAATTTGTAATAGCGTACAGATTAGAACTGATTGTGGTTTACAATGTTGTGTATCTAGTTGTGTATCTATTCAACCAATAACGGGAATTAGGTGTGGGGCATATTGGCATTAAAGGACATGCCTTTTTATACATAATATAGATACGTTTTGCAATGGTTCACGTTGCAGTAAGACTGATGGAATTTCGATACCGAAATATTAATGCAAATCACCTTCTCAAGACTCTCTTTGTTAAAGGGCAAGCGGTATTTGGTAGTCGCTTCCTGAAGCCTGGGCGCTCTTGGGATGCTGTTGAAGCATTAGTATATCTATGGCTTTTTTCTAGAAAAGTATTAAAAAAAGGGAAGCCATATGGGGTTACAGTTACAGTGTTTGCTTCAGGAAGGGTGGTAGGTGCCTATTTAGAATAGAATAGAATTTATTTCGTTACAAAAAATTTACAAAGGCTAGCCACCGCACAATATACAGTACAGAGATATGATATAGAACTACATTGTCCTATTTTGTTACTTCCCTTGGACGGATGGTTTCCAATGGGGGGACAAAAATGTTGCTAACGTCGATGTGCTCCTTTGGGAGATTTCATTTATGTATCTGTATCTATTTTATTATTTTATGCAGTTTATTAGTAGATACTGTCTACGAGTTATCGACACTCTACGTCTGTTTTTTTATAGAGTAGATAGGTACAACCGTAGGTTTGAGATTCAGTTATTATAAGTAGACAAGACACCATGTAACGGTGTTTTTTTTAGAGGTATAGAGCTTTGAAATGGAATAAAAAGAAGACGATTTTTTTAAATTGACATAAAATTGACTTTATTCGAAAGATAATCTTCTGGCATTTTAATTTAAATATGACCTTTGGCATATGACCGCCACGACTGACTCGGACGTATAGTCTAATCTGGAGGTCCAATTTTCGATGACTTTTTCCAACATTTGTGGCCGTATATCGACAATAACACGGCGAATGTTGTCCTCCAAGTGGTCAATCGTTTCGGGCTTATCGGCGTAGACTAGCGATTTCACATATCCCCACAGAAAATAGTCAAGCGGCGTTAAATCGCACAATCGTGGAGGCCAATTCACGGGTCCGCAACGTGAAACTATGCGGTTACCAAACGTTTCCTTCAATAAATCAATTGTGGCACGAGCTGTGTAACATGTTGCGCCGACCGTCTTGTTGAAACCACAGCTCCTGCACATCATATGGTTGTTCAATTGATGAACGAAAAAGTCAGTAATCATGGTTCGATAGCGGTCACCATTGACTGTAACGTTCTGGCCAGCATCGTTTTTAAAGAAGTACGGACCAATTATTCCACCAACCAATAAAGCACACCAAACAGTCAGTTTGTGTGGATGTAACGGTGTCTCAACATACACTTGAGGATTATAATAACTCTAAATATGGCAGTTTTTTTTTTATTGACGTATCCATTCAACCAAAAGTGAGCTTCAACGCTAAACAAAATTCGCTTATGAAGTGAACCATGATTTTCAAAATAAATTTGCACAATTTAAAAGCGTTGTTCAGGCGCCAGTCTTTTCAAAATAAATCACTTGACAATGACAACTGACAAAATGGCCGACAGTTAAAATAGTGTTGCCAACTTAAAGTTCTATACCTATAAAAAAAAAAACACCCTTTACATACCAGTATGACATGTAAGTGCCTCTCGAATGCCCAACCCTGGTGTCAGTAGTTAGTGTGATCGACTACTGTGAGAGGGGTCTCAGGTTCGATCCCCAAAAAAACACAAATTGCATCTTAAGGCCTTTTCTACTGCGACACCTATCACGAACGTCTGACAAACATCCCATAGTAGGCACATATAAATGTCATGGAAAAGCTTCTCTCAATTCAGCCGTTCAGACTCGGCATAAAAAGTACAAGATAGCTCATATCCGGCATAACGTTCCACATTATATAAAAACTTTTCTTCTACTACTAGAATAATGCCCATCTTTACAATGGCCACTACAATGGCTACAATTTTTTGGTCTACAAATAGTATTTAAAAAAAATTGGAAATGTTGACAAAAACCGAAAAAACGTCTGAAATTTAATAGAAATCGTCTAAAAATAAAAAGAAATCATCAGAAAATCAGATTTTGGAAACGTGTGAAACAGTTTTCAAAACGTCTGAAAAAAAAATAGTAGGCACCCAATCGTCTGAAATTTTTTAAATATACATAGATACCTACTGAAAACATTATCATAAGTTTGAGTAAAAGAGAATATTCTAGATTATATTTTTTTTTTCAGACAAATATAATGCTGACGATTTATTTAGATTTTCAGACGAAATTTCAAGTTTTTCAGACGAATATTTTAAAAAAGCTGACAAAAACTAGCAGATGAATATGAACAAATTAAAAGATGAAAATAATTTCGTTTCAGATGAAAATGTTTTAACGCACTACAATATCGATTCTCCCGTAAATTCCACTTAAGTGTCGATTTTTGTTTCATAGTGCCATATTTGTTGTTTAAATTAAGGTGCTCAATATTGGACACTTAAGTATTACATAGCCGCATATATTTGACAGGTGGCAAGCTGTCAGAGATTTGACAAGTTCATTCAAACGAAATATATAATTTCTTTTTCTCTAAAGTTAGGGATCATTTATTATTGAAAACTGATTTTAAAAATTAAATAAACTAGGCACATATTAGATATTGGAAAATAAAGCTTTTTGAATCTGCTGCCTGGTCATTTCTGAAACGCAAAATATACCTGTACGAGTGACACTTATTTGTCTCTACTCAAATGGGCAAGCAGTTATTTTTTTCTGAATGGAAACGGTGGGTAGATCGCATAACTTTCTGAAAATTCTCAAGATCTTATGGACTATGGCTTATGTCATATATAGAAGCCCTCATGTCAGCCGATTTTGGCAAAAAACTATTTGAAAATCCGACAAAGGCGCAGATTTTCTGTATATTTTTGGGGACTTAGTACGCCTACTTTAGGAAGTAAGACTGAGAATGAAAGTAAAAAAAAACTTGATATACTTGTCAAATCTATCGTAGTAGGTACATTTCTTATCAGCTTATAGCTGTAGGCTCTATTTGTAACTATTCATATGTTCAAGCCGAACTGCTGCGCATATAGAATATGAGAAGTTATGCCGCAACCTCAGACTCATCAGAATGTCTTTCGACCCGTCCAGGGTTACTAGATTAAAAAAAATACGAAAATCGGGCATTGGGGGTTTTCTAGGGTGGTAAAGTGTTCAAAAAGGGGCTACATTTTTTTTTAATTTTTGAACACCAGGTTTTAAAACTTGAGTTGCAAATTAAACACGCCACATATTCAGGACCTTCTTTGTCTTTTTTTTAACCACTCGAAACTTGTTTCCCAACACTGATTATATGGACATTTTCGTTTGCTTTTTTCTTTGGGTTTGGACCTTCACTGAAAAATATTTGGAGCTATAAACTGAAATTCAAAACTACGATTCTAGCCGGTAAGAATGTCTTAACTTGTCCAATCAATTTTGAATGCTATATTGACATTATAGTCCATTCAAGTGACATCTTTACAAAGATGTGGTTGGAATTGGGTTGAAGACAAAATTTATACTATTGACCATAAAAAAGAAGTATTTGTGCCCGTGGTAGCGCAATTCAGCATTGGTCATTAAAAAAAATGGAGGCGAGAGTCACCTATAGCCATGAGGTACAATTGGGAGCCAGTTTAAAGATGTTTCTTCGCTAATAAATGATAGAGCTATAATTTTTCTAATAGTTGTCCAAAGCATACACCTATGTAGCTGGTATAATTTTGCTAAGTAAGTTAAGTGAATGCATTGAAGTCGAGCTTCAAATAGGTATGTAAGCCATATTCGAGCAATGGTTCAAACGGTGCTTTCTACAATCTAGAGAATAATTAGCTTGCGACCGATTTTAAACTCAACTTTGAGGTCCTGTCATGTTAAACCTGAATTAAACGTTTTCTTCAATAAGATGCATGGTTTCCTTGATAGATGGTAGAGGTCATGCGACTTTGTCATCTTAACCATGTTGGGAATCCTCCATTAAGGCAATACCCTTATAGACCTGAGTTTCAACCCACTGGAACCTAATTTCAATAAAATTAAAAGCTACAAAGTTGTATAAACCTACCCAGTGAACAGTATCGCTTAGTACCATAACCATTCCAGACGATAAAATGTTAATTGTTATACAATAAACAAACAACGAACGTTCGTGACAATCCATTATCCTTGACCGGCACGAAGAGCCTAAATGTTTATTACACGAGTCTATCTGTTAGTGCTAATTTAGTATAATCGCGTGCCCAAATGCCTTTAACATCACGAAAGCAACATGACAGTGTGGGTCGATAAGAACCCTTCTATTTAACTGGGTCAATGCCAAGAATTAATTGAAAACAAGTCAGAAATGGATTAGATAAACAACTTAACTCGCTTTGAAGGCGTCACAATATTAAATCAACCGATATCAACCGATATCAACAGATAAATGTCAATTTGTGTTAAAGCTTGCGGATAGGTTTTTATTAGAAACTTTATTCTAATTAGATTTCCTGTCGGGATAGCCTTGAGTTTATTCATTTTCATTTGTACAAGTCCATAAAAAAAAATCATTACACTGAACTTATGTCTTCTTACAACAAAATGCGGAATAAAATGAAAGAATGTCCTCATTAATATGCATAAAATGTCAACTCATTAAAGGAATATAATGAATGCTGTAAAATGCTATTAAAGCGCCTCTTACCAGCGTTCTATTGTATTGCGTGCCAGTGATAACATCGAGTAAATCCATAATATCCATGCCGTCTGTCAGTCATTAATCCGAAAATAAACTATACAAAGACTACACAAAAAGGAGTCGTCTCTAAGAATGACTCGCTGTCTCCTTTTGTTTACACAGAAAGATATTTTTATTCGAATCACGCAACAATTATAATGTTACGCATACACATACACCTTTAATCCACAGGTGAAATTGCACTTCAATAAAATAACTAATGACTCAACCGTTTACACAAAAAGTATCTACAAGATACCTGCACCTGAGTCCTGAGGCAGACAATTCAATTGATTTTCAATTTCGAATCTACAAGATACACTGCGCAACTGATGCGATACGCACAACACCAACCAACACGCCCGCACAATCAGAGTTGACTAGTTTCAACCAAAGCACTGCAAGAGTCATGAGGTATCTAGCGCCAAAGAAGTGTCCAAAACTGGAGTCGGACGGAGTCGGAGTTCCGTGTTGTATTGCGATTGCGATTGCCTACTTTCGAGGCAGGCAAGCGTGGAAAACTCGGTGAAAATTGAAAATGTTTTAGTGCCATGCAAGAGAAGAGAGTGCAACAGTATAAGTCCTCTCTGTCTCTCTCTTTCTCTATTACATTACAGTTACAGACAGATAGGGGTTGTTCTGCTCTGCAGCACATGCATGCGCCCTAATGGTAAAAGTATATGCACTTGACTCGATGCAGCGTTTGGAATGAAGACATGCAATTTTTTTTTAAATTTTTTTCCTTTCCTTAGGGATGTAGAGGAAAATTGTCGCAAGGACGGATGTTGGTTTGAATGGAAGAAAATCGCTCCAGCTTAAGACACCCCTAATTCCGCAATCTTATCGATTGTGTCGAGATTATGGAACACCATACCATGCATACTTAATGTAGTTGTCCTGCCTTCGAGTTTATTGAACTCGCATCAGTTTGTTTAGTCTTTAGTGGTGCAAGGGATGATAGGGTTTTGTATAGTAGTACTGATACTGAGTGCGAATGAGGAGGGTTGGGTTGTTATTTATAGAAGATTATCCCCTTTTGGGATTTAATAGAGCATTTTTAGTTTTTTTTTTTTAACAGCCAGTCTGTTGAATGGTCTTCATAAAAGAATACACAGTGGATTATCCAAATCAAAATCAGAGGCAAATTATGTCAACTGGGACAATGGGGAATTAGGGTGTAAATGGGGCTGCGGAAGTAGGTAGGGCTATGAAAAAAATACACTGTACAGATATCTAGAACTAGAACTACGTTTTGTGTCAAGAGAGTTGTGGACTTTATTCAAAATGAAAATAGTATTTCGGGAACAAAAAAATATATATGTCATTTGGAGAGTGCGCTTTATCCGGATCGGGAACAATGGGATGGGCTGGAAATTTCTAAAGTGTGTGCGCCACATATAGTGGATTGGATGCTATATTGATCATCGATTGGTTTTTATGAGCAACTAGGACATGGAGTTGGAATACACCCAAAATTTCAGAACTTTTGGCATTGTTTAGCTTTGCAGGGGAGAGTTATGAAAAGGGTGGAAGCCACAATAAAATTTGTTTTTGTTGTCAGTGATGAAATATTGATATAGCTAGGTATGTACCTCGTCCTGTTTTTCGGGTAAAGGAAATATAGTTATCGATATACAGGGAATAGTAGATGCATTTACATTTATGCAGCATTTCCAGCAAAAACTAAGTTGGGTTGGTCTTGGTATAAAAAAAAACACAACTGCAGTACTTACTTAATTTTTGTCTGTCACTTTATAAGGTCTCTTCGGTTTCAGCTCGTCAGCTAGACTGACACACAACTACCTACCCTTTTCCATTAGACTTCTATCTCTTTTCATTTTACGTTTATCTTTTTAATCATCTACATGGGTATTAGGTAGATTAAGTAATAAGGCAAGAGTATACCATTGTCCAGTCATAGTAGCACCAGTTCCTGTTCCAATGTACACAATATTAGTAAGCCACTCCACGAATGACACACGAAATGACATCAAGACTGACACACTTTTGGAAGTCCGGCGAAAAATAACTCTGCTACTTCGGTCTGACAAAACGGATGGGTTCGAAATTTATGATCCGAAGGTCGAAATGCATGATCAATAGAATTCTTGTCATATCCAAAGATCCGAACCAAGTGAACTTGGCCACTTCGAACGAATTGACAATAAATCAAAATTCAAGAGGATATTTGATTTCCAGCTTACACGTTCGAGACGTATATCGAGAAATATATGCTGTCCACAAGAAAGGACATTCAACATCGGCACCTTGGACAGAACGTGACAATGGACAGCCATAATTTTGAGGCAGTGAAAGACTTTGTCTACCTAGGCTCTGCGGTCAACTCCAGCAATGACATCAGCGCTGAGATCAAGCGAAGAATTACTCTTGCCAATCGCTGTTTCTACGGGTTAGAAGGCAATTGAGTAGCAAAGCCCTCTCCCGAGCAACTAAGCTGACGTTGTATAAGACCCTTATCATCCCTGCCCTGCTATATGGCGCAGAAGCATGGACTCTTTCAAGGGCGGATGAAAACACACTTAGCTGCTTCGAGCGAAAAGTTATCCGTGTGATCTTTGGTCCAGTTTGTATCTCAGGAGGAGAAGGTACAATGAAGAACTGTACGCGCTGTACCAGCGATATAGACCTAGTCAAGCGGATTAGAATTAATCGACTAAGATGGCTGGGACATATAGAGCGTATGGACATCAATGCTCCGGCCCGGAGAATCTTCAACTCTACTCCAGAGGGACAACGAGGTAGAGGACGACCTTACCTAAGATGGCGCGCCCAGTTAGAAGGGGACCTCAACCAACATGGCGTGCGCAACTGGAGGCAGATAGCGTTGGATCGAGCTGGCTGTAGAGGCATGTTGGTTGAGGCCCAGGTCCGCCCGGACTATAGCGCCATCAAAAGTAAAAGTAAAGTACGTTCGAGACGACAAAGATTATCGAAAATATACAAACATAAATCCATTGTGGATGCCCGGATTTGTTTATCCGGATAACTACAAGCAACGTGCCCGTAATCGCAAAGAATGGACAGCTGTATAGTATAGTGGTCTTGACAATTTTGGGAGGCCCTGGAGTATGTAAGTATATGGTCGTCCAAAATCTATCACCCGTTTACCTACTGAATTCGTAGGGACGTGACATAAGTGGCGCCGGAAGAGCTCATAGTAATCGTTCTGGTAAGAATATCGCTGCTGTAATTTAAGATTTTGCTTATGAGAACTCATGTTCGACCAGACTACACTACTAGACATCTTTGTGGAACTCTACTATATGATTGAGTATAGATCATCTTTGGTCACCTCATCCATGACCATCACGTACACGTACAACTCATCTTTATGAGACAACTGAACTTCAGGTCAGCTCGTCTATGGGGAATGGGGACATTTCATCCTCTATATAATTTTCTTGGTGGTTGGATCGCTTCACTCGCGGCAAGGGATTTAAACCATTACATATCATTTTCGGATATGGATACAACTTTTCTTTAAAAGTTTCTTCTTGTTAAATTATGTCCATGGATCACTCCAGTTGTCTCATAAATAAGTCGGTTATGAAAAGGCCATAGGATGACTTCTCTGTGGATAAGTTGGGTGACCCCTGTTCACATATAATATATCTTCTTCAATTTTTGTAAGTATGGTAATTTCATCAAATTGATCTACAGAAATGTAAGTCGTCTGATGTTACAGTGCGGATTGCTGAATTAAATCTTTGACGCCAAGTTCAGTTCCTCCATTAACATCAAATATGATAAATGAATGATGTTCCAAAAAAGCACCACGATGAGCTCTAAATTAAACGGGAAATACTTGACCAAGCTGCCCCATGATCCACACACACACACACGCACACACACAAATTACTCAATTCAATTTGTCCCAAATGTCACTCCCATGATAGCCCCAGCTATCCCACAATCGCACACAGCAATTGTGCTCGCGCTAATTAAAGGTCACTGCTAAAGATCAAAATAAGTCTCAAGCTGATCTGCAGAAATCACTTCAAGCCCCCATAGCTATATTTTTGATTGAACAGGAAATTCGCAATTAAACTGCGAATTGGCATATCAGAAGAATGCGCAAACCAAAAGCAAAAAAAAAATCGAAAAAATGTACCTATCTATTCTTGGTGAATGGCATCAGGCAACACTTCAATCTTCTTAAGCAATTATTATTATGAAATCATCTCTGACGCGACATCATGAACGAAACTGGGGGCTGATTGCATATATGCTGCCTCTTGCCTTTATCGCGTTTTATGCTGTATTGTTGTGTTGGTGGTGAATAGAGGCAAACAAATAAAAGAAGATACTTCGACTTCCATCCGAAGAGGTGGGTGATTGCAGCATGGGCACTATAAGAGAGGAGTAGCACTTGATGTGCATTCGTGAAATACTTCATGTTAATGGCGCGCAAGCAAATTACCAGCTGCAGCATAACATCGCGTGGGATGCGGTGTATCTGTGAAATAGAAAATCCGTTCCCCGGCAACAAAAGGATTTTTTTTCTCTATCCCTAGCAGTTTTCCATAAATGACTCAATTAGCGGAGTAGCACATGCACAACAATAGAGACTTGGGACAGCTTCAACGAGCCACGAGTTGAGTGTGATTGGTATATGGCAGTAGAATAGACGCGCCAGAGCTTCATTGAGTTCCGCTAATTAAAAACGCTTCTTATGTAAGTCACATAAAAGAAAGTCAGAGATGAGGATGAATGCGCATAGTTGAGATGGGGTGGGAGAGAGGTGGAATGGGGGCGTTAGAAGGTTCTTTTGTACCGGAGCGGGTGCAACAACTTTGATAAAGGGGTTCATTTTTACAACCTTTTTGAGGTACACGTATTTGTAGCTAAGATTTGGTGAATTTTAGGTGTAAGGGTGATTTTGTTAATCTGCGATTACCAAGCGAAAGCATCTGAGACAAACAAATAATTTTTAGACTCGTCATTCTAAAAATGACCCCCTTTTTGGGGGGTAATCCTAAAAAAATCCAACACTCGGCAGTGCAACATTCGCATGGTCATCAACGCAAAGATGTTTCTATTCGGCAATTGGTTTTGATTTTGACCTCTAAAAATAGAGGTAGAGACTGTTTTAATCGGACCCCATAATTCACTCCCGGGAGGGGTCATATTGAAACTAACCAATCGAAGAGATTATTGACTTGCGATTTTAGAAAAATTTTGAGCAAAAAGAGTATTTAGACTCGTGTCTTTATGTTCATTCTGTTGTCCGTCACTGTCGACATTTTTACGCAAGTATTAGTACCGTCTAATTATTATATCGTTGTGAGGGCTCAAATCTCAAATTAAACACTAAAACCTATAATTTTTTAAAGGAAGTTGAATCTTATTTAGAAATTTGTGCCAAAATGTACATATATATGTTTTCAACGTCAAACCATAGGTCGTCCAAAAAAACGATGTGGTGGGTGGGCGGTGGTTAAAAGTTTCACTGACGAGTGTGTCTCTCGTGAATACAGCTGCACCGATGGCACAAAATTTGCTAGATATAGGCAACAGAAAAGGACTGCAGAAGACTGCCTGATTTTCGTATGGGACACTTCAGTTTTGACAGACACTTAAGCGTATTGGGGCAAGATTAGAGCGCACTGCAGATGCCGAGCGGAACATTTTTTTCTACTTTTGTCATTCTTTCTGCCTGTCTAATGTCCAAATGATCCAAATGACCACAAAATTTGTTTGACATCCACGAACAAAATCACTTCTATTGCCAAATACTGTATTGATCGCCGAATTCTTTGAATCTACTAGAAAATCAAAAGGTACAGAGAGAGTTAGGATGAATTCCTAAATTATCACAACATTTTTCAATCGCATCCATGGTTAAATATCTCAATCACATCGCATTCCTTAATCTTTAGGTACCAACAAATCAGGTGGTAAGTACGATTTGTGACAACCGCGTTTTTCACAAAGAATCACAGTGGCAGCCAAAATTATTCCAATTGACCAGAAAATCCGTAGGTACAAAAACATTTATCAAAATTTTTAAACCACTTTCAAGTTTCCAGATGGTTGTAGGTATCTATCCCTCAGTCAATACACGAGTACACTTGTCAAATATTTAAAAATTGAATTTAAAATTATTCTCCTTAACAACTAAGAGCGAGAATACTATTTCTGGGCACATCTGCGCTGAAAGTCAGACCGCAGACATAAAAATAAAAACCTTCTCCGTCACACATCTCAGTCGGCTGCTCGAAATTCGATTCCTTAACATTTGCATACGAAATGGTTTTCCCTTTTACTTTTTACACACACTCCAGACTCCAAATCCACCCCAAGCGAAGTCATATTCAAATTCAAAACACATGTTGACAGTCGTTTTGAAAATATGAAATCTGACACCCTACCGCGTTGCCACACGACTAATTATTTACATTGGCATCCTTTCAAAGAACAACCCTCTACCGAGGGTGACAGTGACATGAATGCACCCTTAACACAAAACATACAACAATTTTAAAGAAAAAGTCATTCAATGAAAGCCAAGGTTTGTACGCGCGTCGTCAAGTGGCTATTTTAACTGACAATCGTCACACACAAGTCACAAAATAGCCTCTAGTCGTTGTGACGTCGTCATGCTTTGCTGGCCCTTGATTACGAGAACATTATAGAATGAAGCAAGCACGACAAAGTTGTTTGCATTTTTATTTTGCGGTAACTACATTTACCATCCACCCACTAAGGCGCGGTACCGGTACCATGGTTATCAAAGTAACTTTAAGCCATTCATTACGCGCAATGAGCATGCGTACGGACGGCAGTGTTCTTTGAGACCACTAGGCGCATATAGAAACGTTACGCTCCACCATGCATGCCGGACATAATAATTGCCGCCTCCATACCGGTGCAAGCCGTAAGGTAATACATAATTTGGAATTGTAAATTTTATGCCTCAGAGCCTTGCGCACGCTGACATCTTTGGTTTTTTACGCGCGAAAGTTTGGAGAGGAAAAAGATTCGCAATCTTTTACTGAAATCTTGTACCGATGAAAGTTGTTGTCCTTAAAAGGAGATGGCGCACGTATAGCGCCGCCAACCAAAAACGGAATATATAGACGTGTAGGTGGCTGGCATACGGTTAAATGGAAAAGACTGGTTCACTGCCATTTTTAGAGGTTGTCAACATGTTGAGGTGGTGCATTGCTTTTTGTTTTGCAAGCACTTTGTGTACTTTTATCACGATTATGGGATTCCTGGAGCATGAGCAATTTAATGTGAAGGGTTATGCAGTGCGCACTGCACCGTATAGCAAGAGAGCTCTTCAGGATCCTTCCAAAAAGTGCAGGTAGATACGTAAGTTTTCTGTATATGGGGTGACATTGCTTTGGTAACAAAATGAAAAAGGTGTAGGTGAGATGTGAGGTGAGATTTAATTTAAACGGATTGTCTAGGACTTGCAATGAGGTGTAAAATGAAACCATCAGAAGGACAACTTTGAGGACAACTGTGCAGTAAGTGCATTTGTGAAAAATATAATAAAAGACATTAAGGAACATTTAATTTAAATAAGAAAATGTTTATGGGGTCTAGCTTCATTCGATCGTAGGTTTAAAAAAAGTTGTCGTAAAAATCTGTGCAAACATTTAAACGGAAAAGCAACTTCTTACGGGGACCCGATATAAGTTGCAGCACTGTTATATCTACCGTTATAGCTAAGAGAACGCAAACTTGCAATCGGTAAATACTTTGAGCGTCGTGTCGTCCACTTTTGTTGTAACGAGTGATACCAAGAGAACCTTGTGGGTTTTTTGCCAATGTCAGCAGCCCTGAGAAAGTTCTTTGCAATCCTAACAGTTTCACTCTTTTTACAAGAAATGTCTCTTATGAAGTGGACAATATTTTAAGACCGTTATGTAATTTTTTTAGAATATTTTGCTGACTGTCACTAATTGTCGTAATCAAACTATTTATTGATATGAACGGACAAATGACATTTGAGCTTCCACTAATTGCCGCTGCAATAGGCGGCTGTTAAAGTAGACTGGTTCTATACTGGAACTTGTTTGAAGTTGGCTCCAAAAGTCCAAGTGCTATGGTATAGATAGAGGGAACCACCCAACTCGCTATTCTATTGGCGCTAGTTCCGGCAATTTTTCTCTTTATCCGCTTTTTTTTTTCTCCACCTCCCACCAACTAGTGTTTATTCTATCTATCTGTCAATTGAAAATGTCGACGAAATGCATGCGATGGACTGTTAGTAGCAAAGGCACCTTATTTTGATCTTGTAATGTTACCACATATGCTAGTCATTTTTAACATTTAGGCAACTTTGGGAAATATTGAAAACGTATTTCCAAAGTGAGTGAGTTCAGCCCTAACAGTTCGTTTTTTGAAAAGAAGTTTTGGCCGAAATGAAGGACCCACCGTCTGCGTCTGCTGTACGCAAGTTTGCGAAAGCAGTTCGAGAGGCTGGACAACACTAATGGTCCCTGTTGTCGAGAAGCTAATTATTCATCCACAGAGGGTGACCGTTTGGTGCGGATTGTGGAGTGGTGGCATCATTGGACCATTTTTCTTCGAAAATGAAGCTGGGAACAATGTTGCGGGCAACGGTCGGCGTTACAGAGCCGAATTTTTGTCTACGAAAATTGAAGATATGAATTTAGACGACCTCTGGTTCATGCAGGATGGCGCGCCATACCAAACAGCCCGTGCCACGATCGATCTTTTACGCACCAAATTCCCAAATCGTGTTATCAGCCGTCTGAGTCTTGGCCGCCTCGCCTCGGAGCTGCGATTTGACCCCTTTGGTCAGTTTTTGTGGAGAACCGTGAAGGACGGATGTTATCCCAACAATCCGGAAACGATTCAAGCGCTTAAGGTCAATATCATCCAAGCAATCCGTTAGCTACAGCCCGAAACCAACAACAAAGTCTTGGAATATTGGAGTGACAGAATGCGCTACTGTGAAGCCAGCCGAGGCAGCCACTTGAACGACGTTGTATTCCATAATTGATGGGAATGTTTGCTTTTTCTAATAAAGCCATAATATATGGAAAAAATGTAATTATGTTCATTTTATTGCATTTTTAAAAAGAAACTTGTATTTGGCCCACCCGTAGGTACTTATATGGCGATAATTTGTTCGTAAAAATTATGCTTCTCCATCATAATCAGAGAGTTCCCCATCTGACCAGAGTCTGGCTGTCACAAGTCTGGCTGTCACAAGTCTGCAGAGAACAATTGGCTATAAGACCTGTCTTAATCGGTTTCTTCATAATGTGGGTTAAGTCCAAAGCAGACCAGCACCTTTAGGTATTTAACCTTGGTGCCTAGTCTGCAAGTTATAAGACCCATACCTTTGGTTGAATTTTCTGCCACTCATAGGTACATCTGACTCATGAGGTGCATTCCATTGGAGTAGATCTAAGTCTAAGAGTCAACTGCATGTTTACCATTTTACATTTTTAAGTCCAGTAAAATCTTCTAAGAATTGCGACAAGTTCATAATTGTAAAGCTTAGTGTTATACTGAATTCTCCTATACACCTCTAGAGGTCAACTTGTTGTATCGGAAAGACACAAAATACTTTACCTATTTGGCACTACAGAAGCCAAGCCAAACCTCTTAACCTGAAGACGTTTATTTCAGCTTCCCGCAGGTCATACCTAATTAAACATAAGCTATGACTCACGTGCAAATGTTTGGCCCCGAAATTGATTAAAAGCGGGCAATGCCCTCATTGGCAAAACGAAAAAAAGCCGATCCAAGTCCTTAACAGTTCACCAACGTTTCAAAGTTCGACATTCAGCCTCTTCACCTAGTTTTGCGCTGCCTCGGGTGTTAATTGACTTTAATAAACATTTCCGCTCATAGTCACCGCCTTTCGAATAAAATACATACCTAACACTTTTTCGTCCACTGACCCAACCAACACAACCGTTATAATGATTCGCTAAAAATACAGAGGTCATCTTACTCAATGTGACACTAATAACCCCCCAAACATGCGTCCATGCAAATCGGAAGCAAATTACTACTGTCACGCTAACTGACAGACGGCCGACAACAATTTCGCGCGTTCGATTTCGAAATAACGTTTTTTTTTTCACGAATAACGGCACCATATCCATACTATAATCATCGCCAGAGAGGCTAATTGAACACACAACTCTTCGAGCAAAAGGCCGCGCCGACGCTGACGCTGCCGCCGACTGTCAATTACCACCAGCAGTATATGCGTCCAATTCATTCGCAAGGCGCCCATAAATCGGCTCCAGGCGAAACGACTTCGCGCCACTTATGTGAGTATGCGCCACAGTCTTACCTACTCTCTTAATGTCGTGCGGTTCCGCCTACGCGTACTCCTGTCTCTGAACGAACGGATTGATCCACGTCAGGTGATGTTTGTATTTGCTGGTACCTACCGCACCACCACCGACCACCACATTTCATTCACCAGATCAAGCATAATGTTCGCTCTGGTGAATGGAATCCTACGCGCAAAAGGCATTTTTTTTTTCGGGTCACACATCACACTGGAACTGGACGCACTCTCTGTACGATGCTAGTTGATGCGTGTGCAACAGGATGTGGTGCTAATGTAATCATCCGCCTACATCCACTTTAGCGACCGGCTCTTTCTCTCTCTAAATACTTCGTTTCTGGTCAATGTTGGTTTAGTTTATGATTTCGAACCTGACAGCGACGGAGTGTAGTGCTGACATTTGGAAATGGTCGCGATTTGTATTTGTTTTGAAATTCTAGACCATAGCCGTGCGATCGTGTTTCAGAAGTAGGAAAACAACAAATAAGCCGTGAGACTGTATGCCCAAATGCAATTTGGTATTTCGGTCAAGAGCTGAACACGAAACGTCAGTCGTTATACCAGAGGATTGACCTACATACTGATGCCACTGGTTGTGTGTTCTTTATCACATCAGAATCTAAGTTAAGTGGGTGAACTTGAATTTTTTTGGATTTCGACTTCCGGCAAAAGCCGATTATGCTGATGCATCTGTACATACACAATTTCGTTCGCGACCTACGATATAAGCTTGACAGGGCGACCGACCGACACGGCCGGCGCCGATGTGGTATTGGTATGCTCGAATGTGCTTTGTCATTCTGTTCTCGAAATTATGACCGAAATATGAACAACCATGACTAGTGACTTGTTGTTACTTTCGTTTGCACACTTTCTCATTGGAATGAGGATGTGGAAGGGGAATGGAGAAGAAAAGCCAGAATGATATTTTTAGTGGTTGTGATTTTTAATACCCTTCGATGGAGAGTAATGAAGCAAAGAAAATCGTGCCATCCTGTGGTCTTACCAACTGTGCTTAACTTAAAGTTGTTAAAACCTATAAAAGTGTAGACTATATTTAGACTATAGATACTACCCCTTGGGTAACCATGCGTCTGTCTTCCTAGCGGAGATTTTCGCTATACTTATGGCTATGCGCTATATTGTGACAAACAGGTGGAGGGCTAGAAGCATATGCGTTTGCAGTGACAGCCAAGCTGCACTTAAAGCGCTGCTCCACCCCCTCACCTCGTCCAAGTTAGTGCTCGAACTCAAGCTTGCTTTGAACTTGGTCGGTAGGCTAAACACGGTCAAACTTGTTAGGGTCGCAGGTCACACTGGTATCCAGGGAAATGAAATCGCTGATGGGCTTGCCAGGCTGGGTTCAGAAGAAGCTCTCTCAGGACCTCAAACTGCGTTGGGTCTGCCTGCATCTGTGTTTAGGTCATCCATTGATACTTGGGTTTCTCGTGAACAAGAGTGTCGGTGGCGTGACTGTGCTGATGGGTGTAGACAGACCAAACGACTGCGTCCGGACATCTGCAAAAGGTCCGCGTCCTTCCTTCTGTCTCTCAGGAGAATCGACTGCAGACTGCTTGTGGGCGTCCTTTCGGGCCACCAAGCTTTTGCCAAACACTTAAATGTATTGGGCTTGTACATTTGTCCTACTTGTGGAGAGGACGACGATACAGCGCAACACTTCCTCTGTTTGTTTGGCAGTACAACAATGGACCAGTAGTTGTGTCTGAGTGCTCCATCGGATAGTAACAACCTCCGACAAAAAAAAAACATCATGGATGCATTGTTGAAGAAGATATTTTGCTATAGATCCCAGAGTGGCTGAAATGAGTGCTGTCATTTATAAAGCTAAGAATTTTAGCGGCGCTGATATTACCTACCCTAGATCACTGAGATCATTGAGAAAATAATTTTTTTTAAGTAGGCTCTTAAACTAGCTAGCGCAGGGTAACTCCAAAGTGAGGGATGGACTCATCCTCGTCTCGGACTCATTTCGCCTGCTATACAGTTCCCTGGGATGTCGAAGTGACCCATTTACGAATGGCTTCTGTAGAAGATGCAGGGACGAAATGGAATGCTGGTATATTCTTGAATGGAAGCAGTTTTCTTTGATAGCTTGAGCGATCTGGCAGAAATTGTTACTTAAAATGTATAGCACCTCGATTATCGAGTTGGGCGGTGTGAGCAAATGCTAGAAGATTTCACCTGAAGGGTTTTACTCTAGAAGGGCACTGCATCTATCTGCATCTCTAAGATCTGTAAAAGGTTGAGCAGGGACCTAGTTAACGCATTGGTCTATACAGTTCCCGGGGTACAGACGTCATAGTTAGATATAGCGGCA
Source organism: Cheilosia soror (assembly GCA_949372485.1). Lineage (NCBI taxonomy): Eukaryota > Metazoa > Arthropoda > Insecta > Diptera > Syrphidae > Cheilosia > Cheilosia soror. The sequence goes on from OX443564.1 coordinate 60,541,600, forward strand.
CGTCACATCACACATCACATGGATGCTTTCATTTAGTTGAGATGTTGGGTGAGGTATTACTATCATGGCCGTAGGTTCTGTTCCGACAACCAAACGACATAAAAACCACCATTATGTTGGAGTCACAACGTTTTATTTTTCTTTAGCTGAGAAAGCTTCTCAAATAGGGCTCTGTCAATCGTCAAGCTAGACCTAAAGTTTATAAGCCTTTTGCGACAACTATATTTATTTATTTTAGATAGAGAAAGCGCTTCCTCGGTAGACATTGTAAAGCTTACGCGTCTAAAGTCATTTGCGGACTCATGATCGCGCTTACCAACCCGGTTCCTAGTGTGCTCGTATAATGTTCTTAATCGGCCTATAAATGGCATAGGTACTACCATCTTGATTGACATAATATATAACATAACCTAAAGCGATTGACTAAAAGGTGAAGTCAATTGACACAGATCGCGAGGAGTGGAACAGAATAGTGTGCTTGTATATGCATGGTAGCCAAACTACCACCCTAAAGATATACCTGCACATATTGATCTTCATTTATAAAGAAGTGTCTTCCAATTGCAGTGAACTTCCTAACGCAGTGGACCTGACTACCCTTAGACAGAACTTTTGAAATGTTTAATATGAGAACTCTGTCAAAGAATTAGGTGCTGAAAGTGATCCTAACCAAAGGCTATTCGTTTACTTGATAGATACGAAAATATATTTATCTACCCGCGACTTGCTTAAAGTCACTTACCAAACACTCCAATTCCTTTTAAATTGCCCGACAATTACTCATGCTTAAAGCATGAGCATGTGTCAGGGGGAAACCCTCCTCCACCTGATTACTAATAGCCACACAAAAAACGTACCAACTTCCTAATTAATTTTCGAAAACAATTTCAAAACAAAAAAAAAACAGCCGCAAGCTCCACTTTACTTTGCGCCGCGCCACCGGCCGCCCGCCTATCTGTCATTCCATAACCATAAACAACAAATCGACTCACTACGACTACACGCTACGTCACTTTGCGTTCCGATTGATATGCCACACATATCGCTTGATTGGAAGAAAATAATTGTCCGACATACACTCAGAGTCAGAGCACATAGACTGGGCCAATCAATAGACCACGACCACAAGACCATGTTCGGAGCACTCAGCGTCCGATAGCCTCAGCTATACCTCTCATATGCATTTTGTTAATTACTCTCGTTTACATTCCCAGTGACGACGATCACTGATCGTTTGAATCGGTAGCCATGCGGTATCAGTTAAAACCAACATACCGCGCGGTACCAGTAAAGAGCGCGCGTAAATCAACGAAACCCATTTCAGTGGTGATCCCTTAAATGGCAGAGGCCGGCTGACTTGTCGACTCGTACAAGAGTTATCCGTTCCAAAAACATCCATTTGTGTGACACCCAGTCGACGAGCGACGACGTTGGAACTATTATCGTTTGACCCAATTAGCCATGTGTTTGCTGTGTTTGCGTCTGTCAGTCCCGACCCGGCCATCATTGGTCTTTCATCGGCCGAAGCCAACCGATAGCCAAATTGGAGTCGTAGTTGGAGCTCCCTCGCATAAAACTCCAATCAATCGCCGGTGGTGGTGCTTTCGCTTTTTCATGCTGTCGCCCACGCCACACGCTCTGCCGTGCCGACTAAAGTTGAAAGAGAAAAGCGCGTTCCCCTAGCTGGAAAAACGTGCAATCAACTGGATGCAATCGATGCGTATCGATGAAGTGAAAATTGGGTCATCCCCATCCGACGGCAGGCAGCACCATCATGGGGACCAAACTCACACGGACGAACGGCGATCCGCATTCATCAAAGATGGTTATATTTGTTTATAAAACTTGCAAGTTTGTTTGTTTAGTTTTTATGGAAAAAAAACGGTATTTTCTTATCGACTTTCCATCAGAGTATTGCGTGCGTTGGTGTGATGCGGATGAGTGATTGGTTCACACTGTGGTCCTATGGAGTAACAACACCGTGACTTGACGTGGTTTTGTTGATAGATGCGTTATTAACAAAAATAAATATTCCAGGAAGCCAGAGCTATTAACCTTCTGGCGATGGATTACTTTCTGTGGAAAAGCCCATTCACTATTGACACATTCTGGGCTTGGGAAAAGGGAAAATTAAAAATAGTTTGCCGCGCAGCATAAAATAAAAAATATCTGGGTCGGGCGTGACGTGCAAATGCAGTCTGGGAGTCTATAAAAAAATAAGCAAACATCAAAGATGGAAAACGTCCCGCTTTCGTGTTGGGGAGCATCATAATATTTCGAAAACAGATGCTTGCCAGTGACGGCTATTTCTATTCAGCGACCTTTTTACAATTTGAGTTTAATTGGGGCCAAAGTGAAGCGGGCCAGCAATACATCGACATCGCATCGCTTGGCTACTATTACAAATGTCAAAAATCGCGTCTACACGAAACTTTAGAAAAAAATTTGACACGATTTTTGACATGTGTAATAGTACAAGTTAAGAGCCATTCTATCTCTTTACATTTAGCCTGTAAAAGCTCGGATAAACGCCGTTGAATGACACATTGGACTTCGTCAGGACTCAGGGGGGCGTTATATCGTCTCCTTTACTTTTCATTATAAGGTAAATGTATTTATATGGACTGTAAGTTACAGCCTAGCCTTTCGAATTGGGACACCTCAGGATGAGTAATTTTTTTTCTTCGCTGATGACTAGGTCATTATTATTAAAAATCCAAGCTTTAAGTTTATTATTTCAAGCCTGTTAATATGCTAACAGAACTGCACAAGTGTACAAGCGAACGTAGTCAGCGGAAACAAAAAAGTTTGGGAAAGAGGGTGTTTAAAATTAAAATTGTTGCCAAACAGGGATGCATTTAAATGACCGTGCCTCCATCGTCATTCGCATGAAAGTGAATATTTGGTGCATTTTTAGTGTACGCTATTCATTTCTTTTCTACCTATTAAAATTGACCTCTCAGCTAGCCACGACTATTATTTGCGGATGATATAAAGATGTCTCCTAAAGACATAAGACACCTAATGGCCACCAAAGGCAGAGGAATGGAAGTGATTGAAGAATTATATTGCCCAGGAAAATTTTAGGTTATCTATAGAGACAGTGGGCGCTATATGCTTTTCTCTTTTTTTTAGCTCAGAGCATCAGAGCCTGAACTGTCAAAAAAAGTTCATGTTTCTTTTTTAGTTCAGACACATCAGCGCTCAGAATTTGTGTTTTTTTTCGTTTAGAGAATGATCAGAGAGCGCTCTATGGCTCAGAATAAATTGACTGAGCCAGGCTAAGTAAAAAGCTCTCACATTAGACAGAAAAAAAAAACAGGAAAAACCAAATAGTCGAAATTGTGGACGAGCCTTATTTTATTTCAACAAAGGAAACTAAACTAAATTACAATTTAAGATTTCTAAAAAAAAAAATGAGAAGACACTTGCTACAGCACAACTTTACTCTACTTTATACCAATTTCTAATAATCGAAATTAATGCGCGTGCGAAACGAAAAACCCTTTCTGGATTATTTGAGTCACCACTGAACTGTGTGCGTTCATCGTGACAGTGTTCAAGCACGAATTATCGAACTATTAGCGCCACTGAACTGCGAACGTTCATTGTGACGGTGTTCAGACAAACTAACGAAATTACTTTGTTAGCGCTATATGTTTATTATTAGCGCGAATGCATTTTCTTTCGAATTCTGTTTTTATTTTTATTATTGAAAGTGCATGTGTAGCGAATACAGAAGGTAAACCAAATTAATAAATTACAATAAATAAATAACCATATGACAGCTATATGTGCTCAAGTGTGTTTCATAAACAAATCATAACGATCTGAGCATGCTCGATTTAAAACACGCTCAAAATGCTCGAGCTTTATTCAGACCTCAGTTCTTATTCGAAAAATGTTTTACTTTGTCAGCTACTCCTCCATCAACGTCGACTGAAAATAATTGTTCCCGTGAACTAGTCTAGCCCAATAAAGACTCAAACACATCAAGTCAGCCAGCTGTCAGTCAACTAGAATTTGGAACAGTTTGACTAGCTACCTTTTAGGATTGGAAATAACCTAAAATTTACAAATAGGTTTTCGTCTTTGTTGGTCTGCACATCTTTAATAATTCCTTGACCAACAAACTTGAAAAGTACCAAAACTTTGGGCATCCACTCCATCATTGCAAAATCTCTCTTAAATTGGTCAATGTGGATAAAATTAGTTTGGAATTAATTTTACTTTCCACTATAATTGGTAAGGAAAGGGTGCACTGCACTTACTGTGTGCCTGTGCAAACCTAAGATACCATTGGGCATGTGCACTTTCCCTATCTCAAATTCGTTCGCCACAAATCATTCGATCGCGCCCCAAACGACAAGATCACCTACACGTCTCTATAGAGTACCTCGAAGACAACAAAATCTCCCAAGAGTGCTTCTCCATATCAACCACATACCCAGTACGCAGCTGGATACCATCAGACATCAATCAAAAACCATTCGATAGGAATATGGGGTAATAAATTTGAGTGCTCCACCGTGAGCTGAGTGGAGCCTCGTCTTTGCATTTGAGGTATACGCGACATGCGTGCGAAATTCAATCGAGTACCACAACACCACTCTACAAAAAAATTATAATAGTCACTCAACCCGGCTGCATAAGCAAGTGACAAGTGATGTCAGTGGTGCGTGGTCGGAGACGTATACTACTCCACCCAAAACTCTACACCTAGCAGGCTGTGTAAATTATAATCTTGAACTGCAACGCAGCAGTTTTATATGCAGAATACCGATTTATATGTATGTTATTGCAGATTTGAAATTATCGTAAAGAGAAATATTAGATGCAATCAACATCAAACGGTCATCAATATCCAATTGGTAGTCAACGACTGTTTGGCTGTGCATTCTACAGTGTGACCGACAAAAATGGCATCAGTCCATAAATTGTGCAAACTAGTGAATGTCACAAATTATTTTAGCAAATCCCTTTTACGTCTTCAATAAATCTCCTTCAAAAAATGGCATCACTGTGCAATTGTTAAAGTTGCTTCTTACACTGTACTTTAATCTAAAATCTTTTTAGACTATAGCTAGCTGAATATGTGGCTAAATTTGATGAAGGGTAGGTAGGCACTAAATAATGTGAATATTATGAAAGAGAAACCAAACTTACTATCAAGCACATTGTATAATAGTCAGCTAAGCTTACCTGAAAAAAAAGAAGAAACAAAATTATAGACTTGTTAACATTTAATGTTTTTGTTTTTAATAATTGGTATGTATAATTAAAAAAAATAAAATAAATCCTAGTTTTAACTACGAACTTTTTACAAAGGGCTTCATGTCATCTTGAGCAGAAAATGGAACGTCATGGTGCATTTATGCAGCTATAATAATTTATTTAATACTTTATTTGTGATGGCGGATGGCGCTGCAGTCCTTAGTGGACATTAACCTTAACCAACGTGCGTTGTGTATTAAATTCGAAAAATTAATTCATAATTCCGCCATAGGCTATACGCCGCATAATAGGCAATCATACTCATACCTATAGAATAAATACTTTAGGATAAATTCAGAAGTAATATTGACGTCAGCATCTCACGGAATGACACAATTCGTGACATGTGTAATTGTAGCTTTTCAAATGAAAAGTCTGCAACTTATGAAATGATGACCCGCTCGCAACCGAAAATGTGTGCCTTTCGTACTTTTTTCGATAATCAAGACCCATCTAAGTCGATTACTTCAACACGGGAGGCCTTACAAATACATATTTCACACATTTTTGTTTCGGTCGACGAATACCGGTGCTTTTCATCTAGGAGCAGACTTGGTACAATAACACATCAGCATCTTCATATGGCTCATATGGATCCCATAGTAGGAAAGATTCTGGTCCAAGGATTGAGCTCAGAATTGCTTCTGGTATGATTTACGTTCTGTAGCATCAGTCTGTGGTATTAGGTGTCTGTTTGCGTAACAGCTCACTTGAGCAAGATGTTCCATTCCAGTTTCGATCCCAAAAAAAATTATATCTGGTTTCTTTTCCACTTCCCGCAAGCAATGTAGGAAGATACCAGCTAAGGTGTCTGTTATAGCTATCAGTAAAATGCATTCGTAATGGCGTCAAAAGATCTGAATGGCCAATACTGATCGCAAAAACGACCGATTATACACGATTAGGAAATGATTCATGCAGTAATTGAATTTTTCTCTGGCTGTATGGCATGTGGCACCGTCTTGTTGAAACCACATGTTGGTCACATCCATATCTTGTAATTTAGACACAAAAAACTTGGTTTATCATGTCACGATAACGAACACCATTACACCAGTAACAATTACTGCCTGACCAGTGACCAGTTGCATTTTCGAAGAAGAGTGGTCCGATAATACCTCCAACCCAAAATTTGCACCAAACAGTCACGCATTGTGGATGCATTTGTTTCTGAACAATTACTCGTGGATTTTCTGAACCCCAAATGCGACAATTTTGACAATTAACGAAGCCATCAAGATGAAAATGAGCTCCATCACTGAAGATGATGTTGTTCGACCAAACCTTCATTATTTTTAAAATATTGCTCAACAATGAAAATGGGTTGTTCTTTCGTATAGGGCTCCATTTTTACTAACCCCAAACTGTCAGCTGTCACATTGTTCTTTTTTTTTCCGTTGGCATCACTGTATTATTATTTGGTAAAATTAGGGGACACCATTTAAAAAGACTGATAACCTGCCACGTAAGGCTGCACACAATGTGATTTTAACATCCTTTCTAAAAGTTTTACTTTAGTGTAAGCTGTGAACTAAGTTTTGTAAATGATGATAAAAGCAGAAGAAGAAGGAGTTCGGCGAAAAATTGGACCGCGATCACAGATCTGCAAGCAAGGTGTTCTGGCAGACCATCCGCCGTCTTAGAGGAAGGAAGTGGAACATTATCGAAGGAGTCAAATCCAAAGATGGTACACTTCTTTCTAATGAGGAGGACATCTTGCGCAGATGGAGCGAGCACTTTTCCGAATTGCTCAATCCAATCCAGGGCATTGAGGATGACACATCCATCGCCTTAAGCAGGGCGGAAAATAGTCCCACGGTAGAGGAAGTCACTTTTGCGATCAAATCGCTAAAAGCTGGCAAATCTGCCGGAGTGGATGAAATCCGGCCAGAAATGCTTAAGGCCTTAGGTGAAGAGGGAGTCAAATGGCTCTCTCGTGTCATTAAAGTGGCCTGGGAATGCGGCGAAACTCCCAGCGATTGGCAGATTGGGGTGATTGTGCCCCTTTTCAAGAAAGGGGATAAAAGGGATTGCTCCAATTACAGGGGTATATCACTTTTAAGTCTCCCCGGAAAAGTCTTTGCCAAGGTGCTGGAAACGCGTTGCAGAGCTGTGGTCGAGGCACGATTAGGAGATGAGCAGTGCGGCTTTCGTCCCGGTAGAAGCACAACCGACCAGTTATTCACTCTCAGAATGGTACTTGAGAAGGCTTGGGAGTATGCTACACCTGTTTACGCTTGCTTCGTAGATTTGGAGAAAGCATATGACCGAGTCCCTCGAGGGAAACTCTGGAGTGTATTACAGCAGTATGGAATTGATGGTTCTCTCTTGAGAGCCATTCAATCTCTTTACACAAACTGTAAAAGCTGTGTTCGGGTAAACGGCGTTAAATCAATACCTTTCACCGTGGGCGTTGGACTTCGTCAGGGGTGCGTCTTGTCTCCTCTCCTTTTCATTACTTATATGGACTGGATGTTACAGCGCAGTCTTGGCGAGGAACGTTTCGAATTGGGAGATCTGAGGATAAGTCATTTGCTTTTCGCTGATGACTTGGTCATCCTTGGATCCTCTCAGACTGAACTTCAGCGCGCACTCGATCGGTTCGTAACCGTTTGTGTTGAAGCTGAGATGAGGGTAAACGTGAACAAATCTGAAGTGATGGTCGTCTCCAGAACGCCTGTTCAATGCACTCTGCATGTTAGTGGACTCCCATTGAAACAGGTGGAGAAGTTTAAGTATCTCGGGGTCTTATTCACGAGTGATGGAAGGAGCAATGCCGAGTTTTCCTGTAGGATTGGTCAGGCTGGGTCAATTTTGAGACAGCTTGGTCATTCTGTTATTAGGAGGACTGAACTTGGTGTCAAAGCTAAGTTGTCAGTCTTTAATTCGGTGTTTGTTCCAACTCTTACCTATGGTCATGAGGTTTGGGTAATGACCGAAAGAATAAGATCGCGAATACAAGCTGCCGAAATGAGATTTCTCCGTAGTATTGCTGGTGTGACTCGTAGAGATCGCATCAGAAATACCAGGATACGTGAGGAACTCAATGTCGAGCAGCTACTTCTCCGGACGGAGCGATCCATGCTTCGGTGGTTTGGTCATGTTAAACGCATGTCCCCGACCAGGATTCCACGACGTGCTATGGAATCCATACCATCGGGCAGGCGTCCCCTAGGTAGACCCAGGATGAGATGGTTAGATCAAATTCATAATCTCTCCTCTACCCGTATGGGGATTGCCCTTGATGATTTAGAGTCGATGGCGGAGGATCGAGAGCTGTGGAGGGTCCACTTGAGCAACCTACACCCGCGACCCACTTAATGGACAAGCGGACCATTGAAAATGAATGAAAATGAATGAGCAGAAGTCTCCTTGCCCAGCACCAGTCTTTGATTTGAAAATCTTTTGGAAGACAGTTCTGTTTGGGGGCTGTAAAGGTTTAATACCAACACTTGGTGTTGAATTCGTACAAGTGGACTAACTTTTAAACGACGTTTGACGTTTTATTGACCACCAAAAACAGTTATTAGTACCGAACATTGAACCTTAATCTATTGTCACTTTGAGCCAAGACTGTGTGTCACTCTCTAAAGTACACTTTCTTCTCCTACACACTGTCTGTTTATACAACTTTTCCACCTCGCGGCAAAGGACAGTTTTTTTTTGTTAATTATCTGCCATTTGATGGAAAATCTCAACTACAAGTTCCAACATAATAACGCAGAGGGTTACCTTATACTCCACCAACCAGCACCTTTGGTTTGATCTCTGGATAGACAAATGACCGCAATAATCAAAGACACCTACGTTTAGCTGCTAAACGAACCGGCAGCGGTTCCATTGTCGAATAGATTTCCTTCTCTCCAACGGTATACCGTGATCATTTCCGTGGGGTAAATTTCCATTTCGTTTGCCCAAATGTGCGTCTTCTCTCTCTGTCCTGCCACAAGAGAAAATTTATATTATGCACCGCCTGGCAAATTACTTTGTACAAATGTGCGCCATTTGACTCTTGCCGCTGCTGTGCATATACTACCTGTTGTAGCTCGCGTGCTACAATTGCTATTACTTTTGGTGAACAATTGTTATTAACAACAAAATGATCCGCATTGCCATAGGAGATAGTACCAATTTGACGTTTTGAACTTTCGCAAAACTCTACTCCGCCGGTGGCTAACTGTCTGCCGTCTGGCATATTACTGACAACATACTTGGCAGCGTAATTTCGCACTCGTTCCCCTGTCTATGATGGTCTGTGGCGCGCGCTGCAGACCTTAAGAGAAAGTGGTTGTTTGTCAGATTTTGACAGGTTCATTTGACATTAATATTTCAAAAGTTATGCATATGGTTTGTTGCAAAGTGGATACCTACTCATTGGGGGATTTCCTGGGAGTGCAATTTGTCAGAGATGGATATTGCACGGAAGCTTGACAATTAGTTTTTGTGGTTAGCAAGGGTCATTGTGTGTGTGGGTGGGAGCGGTAAGCTTGAGCATGCAAAATAACAAAGGCGGTAGCCACATAATGAATTTCCTTCTTTATCGCAGCGACGATGGTCGAGATAGTCTGATGTTAGTCAGAACTTATTTTTGGGATTTTATCGTGTTTTAAAGCTTTGATAAGACCTATCAGAGTGACAAGGTCTAAAAGTGGATAATTTTTCGCTTTAAACCTACATTGGGAATATGGGCTATACATATTTGTTTATGAATTTACGATTTTCTTGAAAGGAAGCCGCAGAGAATAATGCGATCGTGAGTGATCGTGAGGTTTTTGTGGTTAATGGTCTGGGAACGAAAGCACAATGTCGTTCCTAGAAATGCCAGAAGTGAGAAAGTTTGCCGTTACTGACGGATTTCGAAACTAAATGAGAATCAACTCAATTCTATTGGTGGTGTGATCGTTTATTTGTTTTACCGTGTTGATGAAAGACTGAGGATTTTAGTTAGCAAGCAATTTTAGCGTCCATTTGAACGATTGATTAGTGGAGTAAATCGATTCAATTACCCATCATTGTTCCTCAACAGTCTCCCTTTCTTGCGACGGGTTGGCAGAAGCAATAGGCAGGTGGTTTCGGCCACGATCTGTCTTTCCGAAGACACATTTTTTCGATGTCAAACAGTAGGATTGCTTCAATTATCCATCTCAGGTCTGCACCATTCAGACGGACTGTCACCACCAGAAGGTGTTGCATCAATTTATCATCACCATCAGCTTAACCCATTGGGTTGACTGCTTCAATCGCTTCAATCGTACAAACGTTTCTCAATTCTCAAAGGAGCCTCACACTTAGCAACAACACTCTCACTTGCAATGTCCGGCAGTCGTTTCTGGCCACAAATGTGGTCGAAAGTGTGTCTTTTTAAGACATTCACCTAACCTAACATAACCTTACTTTACAATGCCATCTGGCCGCCATCATCAGTAGATTGTGGTTTATGAATAAGCTAAGCAAAATGACCTAAACGCAATCGATGTACAGATAACTAGTAGTAAAGCACAAAAATCTACAACGCAAAATGTGTGTCAAGAAGGCTAGGATATAATACCTCAACCGGAGTACCGTTCTACAAATTAGTAAAATTTCTTTTATTACCGTGCAAAAACACTACAACATCGCACTGTCAGTGTGCCATTTGCAAAGAAGAAATTCCAAACACACTCCCAGCACACAACATAAACAATCAACTTCGCAGAAGCTGTTAACACAAATATCCACACATCCACTAATTGAACAATTGATGTTTGTTTTGTAAGAGTTTGACACCACATCAAAGACATCTTCCAGTGCCACTACTCCAGCGCACTTCACTCAGCACCTGAAGTCATACATCATTCTACTTTTGAAGTTCAAATGTACTACTCCTCGGGAGATGACAGCCAGCGCAACAAAGCCTCAAGTGGCTTCGCTAGTTTATCGTAAATAACACAATTTTATGCTAATTACGGTGGTGCGCCCACAGGAAAATCACTACAAGCTCCTCCTTCAGGCTCTGAATAGCAATACTGGACTAACTGGACCTCCTACTGGGTCTGACAAAATCAAGTCTATGTATTACCCACCCGGATGGCTATATGGCTTCCGTCTTACTTCAACAAGTTACGTAATTGCGACCCAATAACATGCGTCCAATCCATTAGATGCGCTTGCTCTGAAAAACACATAATGCTCACTGGGTTGCGCATGCGCTCACATAAGACTGACATCGATCGCTGAGGATAATCATCATCAATTTCGGTGGCATCTAAGGTGTTGCATGTGAAAGTTAGTTGGGCTATCGCTGTCGCTGTCGCTGACCCAAACCCAACTCTCGAAACTATGTCAAAAGTCAGACATATCTAGAAGAGAAACCCTCTCGCGGGCTTCCCTTTAGCTTGGGCTGTGCTATAATCGCCTTACAAGTTGCATAGGCCGGCACATTAGTGATTTATCATGGCGCATTCCAGCGATTTGTATGGTGGATTGCGTATAACTCAATGCTATGCATCATAACGGCGCGCGATGGCAAAATAAACCGTTGTAAGAGTGCACTTTCGGGTATATGGAATCTAGGCGCAAAAGCAGCATCGCTATTTGCATAAGCGCGCGATCACGAATAGATTTATGAGGTTGCGCGCATGTTTTATGCATGATGCCGTACGGACACTGATGATGCATGCATATACGTATGCTACTCTACGCATCGATCGATGATGTACCTCGTTGGGTATTTGGATGTACGATATACATGTGTGCCTCGGAGTGATGGAATTCTCTGGGAGTTACTATACCATGGTGCACCGATGGATCAGGCTAGATAGCATACGTGTATCTGTATATGTGGCGCGGCGGTGGTAGCGATTAATTATTTTTATTGCACAACGATGGGCATCGTACTTTTGATTTATTTAAATATTCCAATGCTATTTGTCATTACCATAATCGCAGGCGCCATCTGCATGCACCAGCTCGAAACAGGCGGATATGTGTTGTGTATGGGGTGCTTGACATGCTTGACAGGGGCTAGCTCATCACAGCGCAGATGTGCAATAACCATGACCGATCATTGCTGCAATTTACTACACGATGATTGAAGGCATTATTATTCTGAGTCGATGGGTTGAACATTGAGATACAATGTCATCAGTGGGCAGGGCAGTGGCACTCTAGGAAGGCAGTGATAGATATGTCGTTAGAGGGGTACTTCTACTTACTACTTTTCATCTAAATATTTTGTAGGGTTAACATGACTCCTATACAAACTCCCACTGCATTTAGTTTTATTATCAAAAACTGATTTCGCTTATCGCAAACGCATCCGTATCTGAACGACCTCAATCTATGAATACGGGATTTATTCTCTACTGCCATATAATAGTTCGTCTCTCTTTACGATGCGATGCTATATTCACACTGAATGACAAGCAAACAGCACAAATGAGGTCAAACGCGGAGTAAGTATACGAAAACATAAAGAAGGCTAAGTGACACCGTCTGAGACAATCTCGTAAATCATAGTCTATACCGGCAAGTCCCAGAAAATTATGCTGCAGCACTGTAGCCTTATTCATCAGTCTTCATCGTGTGACCAAAACTATTACATCTCCAGGCAATTAAGTCCGCCGCACACTCGATAGATGAATTATTGCTTTTTAGCATCGGACAGTGAGGAATGGAAGTATTGGACATAATTTTAGAAATTTTCAATCATATGTATCTGACACAGATTAGAACGTTAACCGGAGCTAATAAAAGTAATGGATGATTGAGAGAGAGCAGAAACAACATTTTGTATGAAGAAATAAATAAGAAGGGGCTTTCTTAAGGCTTGGTTAAAGGTGTGTTTCAAAGCTGAAAAAAAAAACGTAATTTTAAACAAGTATCATTGGTCTGGCCGATGCTTTAATATCTACCCTCCACCTCCACTGCATAAAAGTCATGCAAAATGTTTGTTAATAGGCGTATTTTTTGAGAATCTATAGCTAGCTCACTTTTCTTTTACATGCAAAATTGTTATACTCACTTTTGGTTTTGTTATACTCACTTCCCAAAAAAATACGCCTAATATGTGTCTAAGCAGAACTACTTGACCGACATAAACAATTTTCAATAGCAAGAGAGAGAGAATTTGTGGCGAATATAACTAGGTACTTCAGTGTTTTATTTTCAGTCCTTTATGTTTCAAGCTTTTTGAAACAGACTTTTGGATTCGAGACAAATGTGTACCCAACTTAAACGAGTGCAGAAAACACGTAGCAGTTGCATTGCATAAATACGTTGGTTAACATCTACAGTTGTGAGTTCTACCTGTATCCACTTTTTTTGACCGAGAACGCATGTACGTAGCTAGCCCTAGGCTAGTGCATTTTATTTTATTTGAGAGAGTGCTCAATTTATTCTGAATCTGCTTTTTTAAATTGTTCGCTAGTTCTGAATGGCTTCTTAGGTTTTGAACCAAATCATTGAACTAAAGTAGTTCCACTGTGAACTTACCCTCTTTAATGAATTCTTGCTTAAAACACCTGGGTAGAACTGCACCAAACAGTTGTTCCCAAAATTCTCCCCAGAAAATCCTATTTTCTAACTAAACCTAAAAATACTGACAGGAATTATTACTGGCCATGGTCTTATAAAAAAACACCTTCACCGAATCAGAGTCTCACCAGACCTCACATGTAGACTGTGCCTAGAGAGTGATGAATCCTCTCTTCACATTCTCATTGAATGTCCGGCTCTCTTCTGTCTTAGAAAGAAAGTCTTCGGCGAAGAAATCGTCACCTCGGCAGATCTTGCTGAATTACCCCCAGAGAAGATACTTGTCTTCCTGACTGTCTCCGGAGTAAAAAGATGGCACTAGGACTCTACCAGGGATGGCACAAAAGGCTCCTTTAGAGAGGCCGCAGTGCTAGGCCGGTAAAGGCTCTCCCGACCAATCATCTAATCTACCTCTACCCTCTTTACAGATTTATAAAAATATCTACGTTGATATTCAGGCTGCACCGATAAATACTCAGAGCTTTTTGCCCTCAGAACCATGTCAGTTGAATGTGTTGGCCATCTGTATTCTGGCTTATAGGTTTGACGAAGACTGATATAGGCCGGTGCTGTGATGACCTTCATGTTGCGAAAGATATTGCCCATTCTCTGCAAATGTCAAGCCATTGCTCGGAGCAGAAGGAAGCAACTCGGAAGGTATTCCTTCGACAATTTAAAGAAGGGTGACTTCTAATATAAAATTAAAACATTTTTAAGTTGTGTAAGGAAATTAAGTGAAGGTTCGCTAGTGATGGCGATGGACCGCTATCTTGCCTAGAATATTGTGCTGAGCTCACAACCCTACCCTTAGGGTCACTGTTGTATTTGGAATAGGTGCGAGGTTGAATTTTGATAATGCGAGATTTAGTTAATCGGAATTTATTAAAAAAATGCGAGATTTCGTTACTAAAGATTTTGGTTTGCAGGCAATTGTACCGCTTCGATATGTACCTACCTAGAAAATTCAAGTTTCAGCACACATTTCATTATTTGAGCGGGGAGTTTTGAACAGAGACATTTTGGCAAGCTGAAGTAGGTATATATAGGTAGAAGCGGTTAAGTAAGATAATTCTTCTTCTCCCGTGAGTTGAACGGGCCAACTTTTTTTTTTTTAGAAATTAGAGCCATATTGGCGAATATACCTTTTCTTTTGTGAAAAGAAAAGGTATATGTGTAAAATTACATAATCTTGGGGGCTAAAGTATCGACAGATAATGTTTTTGGTTCCAAATACTGCCATTAAGCTCACCCAACCCTTAAGCTTAGCTCATTTTGGCTTCAAGAGGCAAATATGATTTTGTTAGTAGACAGAGGGCAAAATTTGCTATGTGCTGTTCACTGAAATTCAGCACTAACGATGTTGATAGGCTATTATAGTTCTCAAATGCAAAAATCTTGTGATACTTTTACGTTTTTTGTAGTATTTGCGAAAGCTTGGCTAGAGTTCTAAAATTCCTATTTCCTTAGGCTAACTAACCAAATTTACGATGCACCACATTGGCCAAAATATTCAATTTCCGTTGAGTTCAGAAAAGAAGTCACACAAGTCTAGGGTTCTTGATGAGTTTTAAAAAAAAATCTTAGAAATTAGGACAAACAAATTTTCAAGTTCATACATTTTTAAAAACTTGATCCAACAAAAATTGGACACAAATCAAAATTCCACTCCACAGTGCTGCTCTTAGGAGTTCTTGTGAGTTCTAATTAGAGTTCCGGAGAGTTCTTATGAAAAACTTGAAAAGTAATAAAATCTTTTAAAATTAATTTAAATACGGTTTTAAAATAGAAATAAATATTTTCTTTTCAGAGTTTTGAAAACAACTAAAAGGTTTTTCAATGAGAGGTGTTATTGTGAATGGCCCGCTATTTCGGTAGCTGTCGCTTTTGAAGCTTTTATTCTTTGACATTTGACAAGTAGAAACTACGCCATTACTAAAAATGGAACGATAGATGCTTCAAAAACGCATTGAAATTATTAAAATTCACTACAAAAATGGTGAAAAGCATTTTTTGGTCGTCGTGAAGCACCTTGTCGGACCGCAATAAAGAAATTGGTGGAAAAATTCGAGCTGTTGGGACCAGTTAGTGATGTGAAAAATAAAACCCCTGCACGTCGCTCAAAAACAACTGAGAATCTTGCTGCTGTAGCCCAAACAGTTGAAGAAAACCCAGGTTTGTCCATTCCTCTTCGTTCTTTGGAATTTGGCATTCCACAAACGTCATTAAACCGTTTTTTGCATAAATACTTGGGTCTTAAGGCTTAAAAAGTTCAGTTAACACAAGAACTCAAGCCGGCCGATCATCAACAACGTCGCCAACAGTCCAGCGTCGATTCAAGACTTCAAAGATAAAATTCGTAAGGCTATCGAGGACATAGGGCAGCCACTTTGCGATTTGGTTATGGAAAATTTCATGAAAAGGATATGGTCCTGTAAGCGTGCTCGTGGTGGCCATTTGGCTGATGTTGTCTTTCATTATTAACGGCATACCTTCCTCTTTATTATGAAATAATCATCCGATCATTTCATCTCAAAAAATGGCATTTTTCTTTGAATACCAAAATAACACCTCTTATTGGAAAACCCTTTACAACTCTAACCATCCATCCATACTACTTATAAAATGCAACGTCCGTCTGTTCCTTTCTCCATAACTCGAGAACCATTCGTCCGATTTTCAGGAGTAAAGGGGTCGCGGGGAATAAGGGGGGCCTCACGAACCGTTAGCCGTATGAAACATGTCTAAATCGATTCAGAATGTGATCTTGATTCAGAATATAATATACTTTGTAGGGTCTCCGGTGAATCCTCCTTGGCGTTACAAATGTAATGACAAAGTGAGGGTATAACAAAAGTGCATTTATATGATAGCTGAAATAAATTTGAAAAATGTTTCTCAACGATTTACTTTCGTTCGTTATGGACTAATATTTTTAATGTTTAAATAGTATTCAAAACCATACAACCTTTTTAGCTTGAAAATATGTTCATTTAATGTTGCCAACTTGAATCACAGCAGGTATTACCGCACAATTAACAATATTGACCATCTCAAAACTTGCTGCACCACTCGAAGAAAAACTTGTCTTGTGTCCTAGAACTTCTTGCGCCCACTGTAGGTATACAGTATACCAATGTCAATGCTCTTCTGGTACCCCCATCCTCGGAGTTGTAATGTAACACACATATTACAACCGCTCAACCATTTGTCGCTTATCTTATAATGCACAGCTCAACTACTTCTGCTATACATAATTCCCTCAGTGGACCAACTCGTCGAATCTGTGCCGTGCCTATACGTATATTTAAAAGCGCATCCACATGCTCATAAAGTATATCTTCAAGTTGTATAGTGTAAATTCAATTAAGATTCGGAACGAGAAATCCAAAGTAGAAGAAGGAAAAAAGAAAAAAAATTAGATCTCGATCTCGCAACGATGCGACGGCTCGTGGCAACCTAATACAAGAGTGATGGACGATCTGTCGATGCTTTTCTCTCGACTGGTTTTTGGATAGAATCTTAATATCACTTTAATTTGAATTTCTATCGCGGTCGTATCCCGTGTAGATAGATAGACATAGCCGAAAACAAACAATATATCACAAATTAGGTAGGTGGGAGCAAGCTTGTTAGGATAGAGATATGCTATATGCACCCTGGCCCCTAGATGCCAATGCACTTTCGAAAAAGGTATAATTTTTTGCGTAGGCCTACAGGCATGTTATATGAGGAGCTATAAAAAGCTATAACATTCCAGAGTCATACACGATATGGGGGGATGGAGTTTTCAAATTGGATTCCAATAAAATGGACATTTTTATTGCTCCTTCATACATATTCATAAATTTCCCTGCAGATGATGACGACGTAGATGACGACGCGACGACTGATTAACTTGTGCCTACGAATTCATCCGTCGTCGTGTGCTGTTCTGCGGAATGATTGCCATAGTAATTAGCACTCACTTGTCCGACTAGTCGGCATTTTATTTATGATCTTGCATGTGATCTTGGAACTTGATTACTACCAATGTGCTATAGTAGGACTATACTGACTTTGTATTGGTATAATCAAATTAAAATCGAATATAAGTGAAATGTGACTTCCGCATTAAAGTGCATGTTTGTGAAGGGGGGGCCTTTTAATTATTTGATGATGATTTGGATTTAGAGATACACATTTTTGTAAAAGTATCTGACACTTAACTGCACGTTCGTGAGAGAAAGCCATCTGACCTCTGTGACCCCTATACCCTCAAAATTTCACAAAACACTCTTGCACTATGGTTGTTCTTATGAAATACAATTTTATTTAATAGCCACGTACGTGTGAGTAAATTCACTTTTATCGCTGCACCACACGCAGTGCAATACGAAAAAAATGAAAGAGAAACACGCTCAACATCATGAGTATCATGACATTAATAAAAGTTGAAACAAGCGTTTGAAAGCGCAATTAAAATCAACGAAAAAAGTGAAATCATGCATCACAGGAAACAAATGAATTCATTTTAATGTCGACTCGTAATATGTTGCCGGAAATTTCCCCTCTTGGGTTTTGGAGATTTTCCAAGAAATTTTTACTGAAAACACCATTCAATCCAGGCTCTAGATCATCTCCAAACAAAGGCTAATCCCGTCGATATTGCCCCAAATTCACACTTGAATTTCAATCAAATGAAACGGGATCATTCTTCCTCATTAAGTCACCTTTAGGCTGTGCCTAAGCCACCTAATTTCACACTCAAGCCCCAATGAAACGGAATCATTAGCATGAAATGCCCAATCAATGGACAAATTCCCCCAAATGTAAGCCTAATTTCTGAAGGAGCCTAAGCTGCTCTTCAAAACAAACAGTCAGTCAGCCGACCGGCCCCCATCATACTCGTACACACACAATTAATCGTCAAAGTCAACATTTCTTTCAAAAGTTCCGCTGCAGTAGCACTTGGAAAAATTCAATCTCAAGAGCTCGCTGGCGTATCTGATGCGCACAGTCGGAGCCTCATATACTTACGTGGATGCATCTGCATGAAAGTATATATATTTTCCCGAGCGTATAGAACTTTGAACCCGATCTGTCGGTCGTGCCCACACGTCCATTACGCGAAACGCGGTTTCAAGACGAGAGGAGAGTCGGAGTCGGAGTCTTGAAGTTGAAGTTGATGTTGAAGCGCGCCCCAACCCAACACTGAATGCATCATTCCCGAGCATTAGCTTGCGATTGTGATTGTTTGTAATGCGAGATGAAATACTTGAACTCGAATGCCCTCACCATGTTCTATCAATTACACACATCTCTGGGGTCCGGGGGTATATAAACGAATTAACTTCAGAATCGAGAAGGAGATGGAGAAAAAAAATCGTGATTACACGTTGGCATTCATCGTTAGCTTGTGACACCACCCAAGCGCACCGCACAGCACCATGTATCTGAGATGGATAGTAGGTCATGTGGTGGTTCTTCTTCGTCGTCGTTGTCCCTATGTGTGTTATTTAATTCGACATCACCTAAATACCCGTCGTTTTATTACACAATATCGTATATGCCAAAGGAGGTGTCAAGATCGAGGTACAATATAAATACAAACTGTTGCTGTGCTGGGGAGCAGCCATCATGGGCACACGCACTCCCATATCCATAATTCTTTGAAATGAAAATCTTTTGACGCCAGCCATTCTCAATAGGCAGCCCGGACTCTTGAATGAGTGTTCTAGATACGTATCTCTGGCGTGGGATTATCTTTAATTCATTGGAAAACTTTGAGATAAATAAATTCGTATGACGGTGTGTGACATAAAAAATTTAATTTCATCCAAAGCTGTGGGATTATGGGTATTAAATTCGTAAGTTGGTCCGAAACCCTTCGTGGTCGTTTAATGAAATGGAAATTTCAATCACGCGTCTGGAGGTAATAAAAGTGAAAAACCAAAAGAACGAACTGCAGAAGTGTGGAGGAATGCGTTTTAAAATCGAATAACAGCAAGCGGATCGAATTTTATTGTAAAATGTGTTTACACGATGCCTACTTAAGGGCCAATACAGTTTTTCAGCTATTCAAATCGAATGACCCTAATCATTTGAATTTAAGTGGGCGATATAGATTTAGAGACTGAAAGTGGATACCCGATGTAAGCTGAGCTTATGCATCTTTTTTTAATTGCTCTAAAGGTCTACCTATCTGTATAGAACTCAGTGTGATGAGGTGAGGAGGAAGTAAACCTGGGATTTCATCAACCTACGTAGGGCCGGCAGTAACTCAGGACAATCTGGCGAAGGAAATGTAAGTTTGCTGCTTATGGGGGTGATATACTAGATACGCCACACACGAAGATGCGTTGGGGTATTTTATTAGCTAAAGGCTAGGGTGTCTATCTACGAAGAAATTTATATAGAGATAATTGAGAAAGGCATTTCCGGTTAGTGCAGGAGTGTCACGTTTGGCCACATTGACAACGATTAATGTCATTCCGCCATCTGTCAAAAACACTCATAATACCACAGACTGATTGTAGGTAACGAAGATATTATTAGCCCAAGTGGGGCTGCACTAGCTATGGTCAGCCTACCAAGACCTTACTTACCTGAACAACGTTTTACGTCTTGTTAACTTAAATTCTGGAAACGAGTACACCTTAAGGAGGCGAACAGAAGAGGGTCGGTAAACGACATCAGTTTTGTGAGCAGGTTTTTATAGCGCAAAATGTCAAGTGGCAAATAAGCTCTTAAAACAAAGGCGTATACTGTGAACGGACAAGAACCAATGGGTACGCCAAGCATACTTGTGGTGACCTATGCTTAGAACATGACCACCCAAGTCAATTATGTGCCAGAGAGTAACATCTGTTGTCTCTCTAAGAGCTTGTTCCGCATTTCTTCAGTCAGTCGATTCTGAGATGTGTAGCTGAAGGCTGCACATCTATTTGGTGTCGAACACCGGTCTACACAATACTAATTAGGGGATAAAAGGTACAAATCTTGGACGTGAATTAGCTATAGTTGTTGGTGAATGACATATTTGCTGTACGAAGCAATCACCGATAAAGCGGAGCGGCAGAGGAAATCCCCAGGGACAAAATCCCACATTGTTAGATTTGGTGTTATGTATTAATTCTGTCGCCGCGATACCTAAAAATGTTGTTAAAAAGTGTGACACGTATGGTGGGGCATGCTGCCCCCCCTGCAAGACCACTGATTGAGTAAGTGCAAGGCTGGGTTGCAAAGTTTAGTTTGCTTGTGGGAGATTTTGGCATAGAGGATTTCGTCCCGGGAGATTTTGGAAAAAGAAAAGAACAAACAAAAATTATGTTCAATCAGGGATTTTGGAAAAGGGGATAACGTAGGGATAATGTCCCGAATAGAAAATATTGCCATGTTACAGGCGGAAATATATAGCTTAAGATGACGCCGACGGTATCAACTCTCCAGGGAACATAGCAACCACAACGAACTCCACGAAATATTCGTTAAAACTCGAAGATGTATTCGTTAAGCATAACATCTAAGTGGGCAAAAAGAGAAGCTTCCTCGAATTGTGCAACGAAGCAAACCACAAGAAGGAGTAAAGTGCGGCAGAGCCATTGCAGTTGCTAGACCACGTTTTCACGAACAAGATACTCCTGCCAAAACTGCTTTAAAAGCGCAGCAATCCGACGTGATCCTAAATTTCTTTAGATATGAACACGTGCATAAAGCAGGAATATTTTCACAACAAAAGGCAAACAAACCTCCACAGAATCCTTACGCATCATAAGCGACCGATTAGAAGCTGCGATCAATGAAGCAGGATGTCTATTAAATCGTCATTCGTCAATATGTATATGGATTCCAAAAAAAACCCTCTTCTTAACCGTGAACGCTGTCAATAAAACTGTCGCCACAAAAAAGGACTATTTCACCGAGAGGGTGTTGCTCATAAATACGATACCGAACAAGGCCCGAGACAGTACAGCATAACTGGTGGCATTCGGCAAAGGCTCCATGTCAGGTATGCTATTGTGAAATCTAATGTACGATGACATTCATAGTAAGACTCAGGATCCCGAAATCATTCAGACTAATAAAATAAATGCGAATGTAACTCCGTGTTTTGTCTGTCAGAATTCGTAACCTTTTCACAACTAAACCTCTGAGCTAATCGTACCTAATGTAATTTTGCGAAGATATATAGTCTGGGACCTGGAGAAGGACATAGGAGACCTTTTATACTAAATATAGATATGGAACAAAAAGAGTAGAGAAAGGTAGTAGTTGTAGCTAAATTTATTCACAAAGATTACAACGAGGATATCATAAGGCTCATAAAAGACTGACTGATCTAAATCAGGCAACAATTGGGGAAGGAAAAGGCAAAAGTTAAACTCATCAGCGCCAGCAGACGCAGTTAGACAATACACAACTGAAAAGGCAGCAAAGCCAACCGTGATAATCCCGAAGAAGACTGGGCCCAGATCACGTAAAATGAAAACGATTGAACAACGTCGTTTCGATACTAGCAGTCTCTATCTATTGTCACAGATATGATAGAGACAGCTTTAGTGAAAACGACGTCAGTCGATCGTTTTTATTTTACGCGATCTGGCCCCTGCTCCTTATCCCTATTGCTCATGCTGTACAAGAGCCATTTGAAGACGAAAAAGATGGTTGACATCACGATACTCATCTGTAAAAACTTCAGGTAAGTTTCCGGTGTTCAAAGTACAAATACCTATTCATTCATGCTATACTGTCTTGTCTACGCTACCTACTCGCACCAATAAATGAAACCTTAACCTTTCTTCAAGGACTCAATTGCAGACAGTTGATGTGGGTCAACGAATTCATATATTCTCTCCCCACACACCCCGTCTCAGTTGATTCGCAAAACAATTCCCATTCGCATGAAACCAAAAACCAAGACCAACGAAACCATACGAATTAAAAATGTTCACCTTTGCACGCACACGATACTTGACGTGGGCTCGAACGATCACGCCGCCTTCTGTCATGATCGCCACGGTACGCGGTGTGCTGAAAACCAAAAATAAAAATCTTCAAACCCAAAGATCACCTCTTTATGGATGGCGAGAAATGAAATAATAATCAACCTTCAGATGTCAACGACTGCGATTAAGTAGTTCAACTATACGACGCACGCATAGCTTCGACGATACGAGTAGTTCAAGGCAATTAAGACGATTTACCTATCCAATGACCCAAGTCGTCGGCATTCCGATATCCGATAGTCTTTATATTTCACGTTTTGAATTACCTTTTCCTTCGGTACTTATATTTATAATTATATAGACATGAAAACTGTCAAAGTCCCCAGAACTACGTCGTCGCGTCGCCGCACTTGCTAAAGTTGAAGTGGTTGAACAGGTTTGGCGTCTGTTAAAATTAAATAAACCAAACCGGGCTGTAAATTGATAACCAAAAATATATATTCGCGTATTCCATTCCAATAAAAACAGCAAACAAGCGGAAAACCGAGATCACTCAAACAAAACAAAAACAACACGCACAACAAAGCGGACCAAAATGACAGCTCAAATAACATTGGAATTGAAGCGAGCCGCTCTTGAATGAAACTAAGAACCAAACTGTGTTGGGAAACAAAAACGCATACCAAACCTCTTCAGAAAGCCATAAGAAAGATACAAAAATTCCGATAGGTGGTTGTTATAGATACCTCCGATCTCTCCTCACCACCACCTCACCACATGGTGTTACTTAATAATAATAACGAACGGAATCTTGATGTTGGAAATAACTCCAGAAACAAAGGCAAGTAGAAAACAATCTCGAGGATAGGGAGCTGTTTCTGGTGTATTTAAAATCGACTGATGACGTCAAGGCAAGGCGCTTGAATCGATTTTTATCTGGAATCGTCATCACTATCATCATGATCATTATAGCAGTGATCATATGAAATTAAGTGGATTCAGTGGTAGACCTGCTGTAGATAGAAAGGGAACACTTGAGATGATTCATTGGGATTGAATGTTTTCTATGAAAGGACGACACGCAGGTAGTGTAGATGCAAGGCGAAGTTGTGTAGTTATGTTGGGATAGAATGGATTAGGGAAGAAAAAGTGTAGATACTTGTATATTATAATGGATCACCTTTGATGTATTTTTTTTTTCTATCGCAACTTTCAGGTTTTATGTTGACAGTTAAGGTGCATTGTACTCATTAGTGATTGGCTCCTTGACAAGTGCAATGACATAAATGCTTCCCGACCGCTAGTTTGACAGGATCGCTGTCAAATCAAGTAAATCGTGATAAAAAGATGGTTTAATGAGGAAGGGGCATGATCTTCCCGAATTTTTCTGTTGAGATATTTTATCCTTTGAGCAATTTCTTCCGCGGGAATAATTGTAGCCGGCTCAAAAGTGTTGGGCCTCGAAATGTACAAAGAGAAGACAAACCGATAACCACATCAAGTCAAACAAAATTGAATATTCTGAATCAATTTCTAGCTGAGAATATAGAAAGATATATGTAGTATAGTGGTTAGTGCGCTGGACTACTGTGCGAAGGATCCCAGGTTCGATTCCCGGAAAAACACAAATTACATCTTAAGGTTTTTTCCACTACGCCATCTCTCGCGAACGTTTGACAAACATCCGAGAGTATAACTTTCCTGAAAAAGCTTTTCATTTCAGCCGTTCGGACTCGGCATAAAATTGTTGGTACCTACCTTCCATCCGTCCCAAAAATAAAACTCACACAAACGAATGGTTGTGAGAAGTTAGGCCTAGGGTGTCCATGTCTACACGCCTGTTCCGCCAGCATCGTCCGAAGGTTTTTTCCACAGAACAAATTCTGTCCACCCTAGTGTCACAGAATGCTGATTTAGCAGCAGATACTAGTTAATCCTTTGATTAACTTTAAGATGTCGACAACGTGCTCTAAAGACTCTTACGACTCATAACATAGATCTGAGTAGTTTTCATTGCAGTGCTGACTCCAAGCAAAGCTCTCTAAGAGGTATCCGAAATGGGCAAAATGCACCCAAACAGCTGGTCTAAATGATCCTTGAAGACTGTCACTGACGGATCCATCTATTAAGACTTCTTTTATCTAGAACGACTTAAAGGCCTTAAATGGTAATTATCCAGCGGGAGTTGTAAGAAGTACTCATTCACCTAGGGATTCGTTAATGTTTCTTAGCTCCATAAATGTCAAATAAATAGAATAATGGTGACGTCTTTATAAACTAGCTCCTTAACCAAACAGATAGGTAGTCTTTAAGTGCACCAAAAATATTATAGCACTCAAGATAGAGAAAGCCGTTCGCTACCTTTACTAGCAAAATTGAGTCCGTTAAGGTGTCTACTTTGAATAGCGCCAGTGATCATCCATTCATTGTAACCATAGCATGGACGATCGTAACCTTACACTTAAGTCCTTATTGTGATTGTCGATCAGCGATCGTCACGACAATTGTCGATTGCGTCGATTGATTTTAGCTTTTCGTACGCATAAAATTTGTTCACTTCCAAGAGAAAGCATCGATCAGACATTTACAAGCGACTGTCAATCAACAACAAATATCGATCGCAATCGATAATCACAGTTCACGATCGATCGACAGTTGTCGATCAACGATTAACTATCGACACTCGCAATAGGGGCCTTAGATCTGTAAGCAGAATTACTGTGAAAAGCTGGGGCTAGGTTTTTATGTGGACCTAGCTGTTTCGCCAACCATATATGTATTAATATATTTTGTGCAAGCTAAAGCAAGCATTTCTAGTATGTAGCGAACTATAGACAAATATACCAGCTTTACCTTTGGATCGTTCATACTTGAAAGTACAGCGCAGATAATAGTAACTCTACATCAGATAAGCATTCATCAGTTATTCATACGAGCTTTAGTAAGCGGTTCGCCAGTCGGAATTAGGCCTTTGGATTGTAGACGAATATTTAAAATATCTAGCGAACAAAATCCATGGAAAACATTCGACCTGATGGGATAGAAGAACTATCGCTTCTCTAGAAAGTCACATCTAGGCGATCGTAGATCGAGAAACTTTGGAAACTATGGTCCATGTCTTGAGACAACATTACCATGTCCGAGTTATGAACGCCTTTTTTCAAAAATTCATTACGTTTTGACTTTGATTGTTGTTAACACCCTGTAATCAATGAATTTTCGCTAATTATGTAATTTGAAAGATCTATGAGAGAAGAGCAATTAAGCAAGCGTCCTGTCAGGAGCAACCCAGCTACAGACCGGAACAAATTTGAAATTGCTGAAGGAAATTTGTTCAGAATCTTTGTAAAAATCTAGTTGTGGGACTCGTACCTGTAAACGCCCAACCTGCACTTGAAGCCGATATGAAACTCGTGGATGAATTCAGATATTCCCCAGAACTATTACTATTACCCTCTAAACTAGATTGTGGCTATAAAGTGCTTCATATCTGAATTATTATCTAAACTCCGCATATCTAATGCATTACGCAATGGCAATCGATTTAAGATAGCTGAGTTCCAGGAACTACACCACCTGCGACGACACGCCAGGCACTTCATTAAAAATCACATCAAGTATAGGTATCAACTTCTGCCCAAGCACGAACTAATGTTTGCGAACTTATTATACCTCAAGCTCCCACACCCTATGTATACCCAAAAAAAAAAGGCTAAACTAAATCAATTTGCATGCCAATGCATCAATTCTCCATTCAATATCTCAACGGAAATGTCATTGATAAATCAGTCGATACATCATACGACAACAAAAAGTCCACCCAACCCTGGCTAATTGAAAATCACATCACGTTTATGGTCGTATAGTGTATAGGACACGGCGTGACGGGCGGCAGCAGCGACTTTCCGCCACCACTCACGCACACAAAAAAATCCTCCCGCAAGCCATTTCACCTCTCTGTCAAACATAACTCAATTTATATGGCAACTTTTGTTGATTCCATCTACAACAATTAAAACTACAATTGGCAGCAATTTAAAGCCGACAGATCGCATGCAATCATCAAGCTGCAGGAGGCGCCACTTTTCCTTCCTCGACCAGCCTTGAATCCAATTCGAATGCAAATGTCAATACACGCGATGTGCGGTGACCTTCCTTCGTATAGATATAATGCACATCCAATGGATGCGTTTAAATTAACTAAAATTGACAGCAGATTGCCTAGCCTACAAATGTTCGGTTGAGATCATCTCTTGTGGCCACCCCCATCGTTATGACCATAATCCACTTTCTTATATATGTGTGCACACACGAGCACGAGTTTGAGCTGAGGGAAAAGTCAAGAGCCAACGTCGAATGTCAATAGATGAATTTGATTCCATTTCTGCGTCGCAGAAAATCAACTTGAGGTACATACACGATTTGAACTGACATGGGATTGGGATAAAATAATTGTGGGTGTCACATACAATGAAATCGAGATAGTAACAAGAGCTATCCTAGTGTGACACTGATTGCACAGAGAGCTACATATATTCCGGCGAACAATGATCATTTTCATTGCACCGAACGCAAGTCGAGTAGGCAGGCAGAGTGTAATGCAATTTAATCCAACAATGCGGGTCGCGTATTCACTTTATAGGTAGAGGTACGTCTGTAGGTAGCGCAAATGAGAGTGGGACTAAGTCCATGCACAATAAACTTTCGGCGGTTTTTTTTTCTGTTGACTAAATTTATATGTTCCTGTGTTCTAAGCCGGCAAAACGAATTCGTCAATTTGGTGGAGGCAGCAAAGCTTTATACAGCCTGCAAAGCTGGAATCTCAGTTCCCCAAGAGGAAGATCAAATGCACTGTGCAAAAGGATATGTCCTGGGAACCAGACTAAGGCGAACAGTTTTGGAATTTAGACTCATACGCGAGCGCATAGTGACAATCCGCGTTGAGGTTAAATTCGCCAAAAAGGGTCTCATGCGAAGAGTACTTTTATGAGCCCCTGTAGAAAAGCTGTTAGTAGAGATTTAAGTAAAAAATAAAAGAAAAACTTCAGGGGGCAACATCTCCACATAGCAGGGCCCAACGCTTAGCTGCTCTGAATCTCTTGTTCGTGGAGTTTTCTTTTGGGGCGCGTATGAAATGAAAGAGTAGTAGCCAAATACATATGTGGGTGGGGTACCCATAGTAACTTGCAATTCGTAGTAACACTTCAACAGCTCCCCAAATGTTTCCAGATAAATGCTATCTATGCACTTAAGTTTTTGTAAAAATAGCGCTATAGGAGTTTTTTTTAAATGTTCACGTAGAACCCCTCCTAGATCCGAATGGGACACCAGTTTACCTTTGGAATACTTTCATGACTTCTCTGATGCCAGAGCCATATTTCATAGGCACATTTGCCAAAACTTCGAAACGTAGTCAAGACTACTTCACGGATACTTAATAGTATGATGACGTGTAGCTATATATAGTATTAGTTCTATAGAAGTCTGTTTAAGCTCTGTGCTTTCCAGGTCTAGATCTTTTAGTTTAAGTTGGTGTCTTAACATTTCAACAGTCGGAAAGTGTTCTATATACCCAGGTACGATACTAGAATCGCACACCCCAATTTCAATGTCAAAATGACATTTCTGGAAATATACCGACGGTAGGATGTATTTATATGATAGGAGAAATCCACACAAATTCCGAGGTGTTAACTAGCCAAAGCCGCAGTCGAGGTACGCTTGCGGATTTCTCGAGCGTAGAAAATGCTGAAAGTTCGACGTCGAATATTTGCGATCGCAATCAACTATCCGAAAAGTTAGCAACTGTGCGTTTTCATTAAGCTCTCAAAAAGCCTTCCACCGTCAGATTCAAAAGCAAAAGATCAGTTGCAGGCTATGATCCCAACAGCAGTGCGACTATTCTATGTTTCCGCAGACGAACATCTATAAAAGGAGCTTATGATGAGTGCCGGCAAAATTCAAGCAAACTAAGATGTATCATATCTCACAGCTATGCACAATGACCGCAACGCCGAGAGAAAACTTCTTAAGATACCTTTAGGCAGAGGAGAAAAAAAGAACAACCTGTTCCAAAAAAGCGAATACGAGCAGCACCACTTTGACCCGATAGGGAAATGTCACTCCCAGGAACTATGTATAAGCTAATTTTACTGAGAAATAGGTACCTTCAAAGTCAGCAATTTTTTGTTAAATTTAAAGCCAATGACTGATTAATTTGGTCGCGCGTCATGAAAAAAGGGATGAATTGCCAGGTAGCATAAAGCAACTCAGCAGTAAAAGTTGCTCAGATGAAAGAACGATGAATCGAATTCAGCATCGTTTGCCCAGGGGGGTTATTCCCAAATGCGCGGCGGATCGCTTTTCATGGCGGATTGGTATTTTTGTATTTCCAAAAGCGATTCGATCCATTCAAACGCGATATAGCTATTGTGAGGATTGCTGGCAACAAATCCGCCAGCAATCCGTCACCTGAATAGCTATTGCTTTTGACAGCTTTTGGAAATATAAAAATACCGCAATCCGCCATGAAAAGCGATCCGCCGCGCATTTGGGAATAAGCCCTCAGTTTTGAAGAAAGGATACCATTTGCGCTAACTACATAGGTATGTCTCCTTAATATCGCATGCGGAAGCCTCTCTTATTAGTGCGGTCGTAGACCAAGAAATTCCACATTGTCAAAAAATTTACATTTACGCGAAAGTTATTGGAGAAGCCTGCAGGAATTCAATATCGGCACCGACTTTGGTAGCTAGTATAGGTATATACAGACAAAATTATATAAAATGGGTATCCATGGGTTGTTTTGACACTCTCGCTAAACTCATCCGCCTGGCCCCTATGACGTTGGAGAACTCTTACTGCTCCCTAAATATCGACAAGAATACGAGCGTATCTTTTGATGTCAGAATTTCCTTAACACGATACTTGAGGTTGGTATACGAGTAAACAATATAAATCTTTTAAGTCTATTCAACACAACTGAAAGATGTTGCTTTTATCTGGGGTCTATAGCATCTTTTACAAAAAATGTCGTTACAAAAAATGCTAGTAGGTACCTAGCTCCTAGCCAATACTTAAACGATGCAACTTTAGGCAGCATAAATACTATAGGCAGGTTTTACATTTACATTATCTGTTTTTTCATAAATATTGCGCTTTAGCTCATTGGAATGTTTTTGGTCTTAAAGTTAACAGCAATCAACGGCCTATTCAACTGAAATTGACCTTTAGCGACACGAGGCAAAAGGAATTGGCGACAACTTTGTACTCCAAACTAAACACACCAAATCAGTAAAGTTTGCATTTCATATGACGTGTACCTGTTCACCCACAATCTACCCAAAAATGTAATCGACCGTGAAATGTATCCGCTTAAAAATTAACAAAAGATCCGCGCAGTGTTGCCAAAAAACTTAAGGTTACCTATTAGGTAACAATCGACAACAAAAATAAGTGACAAAAGTAGCCAACTTTTTATCTGGATTGGCAAATTAGCAACTTTCTTTGCAAAATAAAACATATTTACAAACATTCGAGTCCAAAGACCTTTTGTACACGTCAAGGTATACAACATACACACCAAAAATTGGTTTACAAAAAAGTGCGTAATTATAGAGAGGGTAGGTATTTGATGGGATTTCCGTGACTGCTTCCGATATTCAACTTAATCACTTTTCAACGAAGCAACAAATGACGCATGACGAATTGTTCATTATTTGTTTATCTTAATTAAAATGAACGGCTTTGTTGTCAGCGAGCGAAAGGGGATCGTGATCGTGAGTGAATCTTTAAAAACAAATTTGTTTGAATGGCAAATGATAGGATTGCACTGCTGACGTCCAGCAGAAAATGTCAAACTGACTAAACTGTCAACATTATTGCCTTCAAGGAGGATACCTAATTTGAAGAAACCAAGAATAAACATGTACATGACATGACACATCGACCAGAAGTTTAAATTGTATCTGACAGTTGTGTCAATATGTAGGGGCACCTCTCTGGTCTCCGTCGCCGCGCCGTCCGTTCTAAGCACACACAGTCGACTTTTTTTTTACTTATCAATTTTTATTGGAAGACGAACACAAATTTATGTCAGAAGGCCCAATGAAATAAATTAGGGTCGCGGGGTTTCCTTTCTGTTTTTTTATATTATGTTGTGTATTTCCCTTAGACCAACAACGTGTATCCGATCTGAATGGCTTTACCCTCAAATGAACTCAACAAGCAAGAGCAACCCGACCACTTCACTGATAGGGAGTCCCATTTCCAGTCCACCATCAGTCCATAAGAAGTGAAATAAGGAAACCAGAAAATGTGTTTCTTTTTTTTCTGTCGAAAAGAAAACAAAAAAAGAAAAGCAGAAC
Organism: Cheilosia soror; assembly: GCA_949372485.1. Lineage (NCBI taxonomy): Eukaryota > Metazoa > Arthropoda > Insecta > Diptera > Syrphidae > Cheilosia > Cheilosia soror. The sequence goes on from OX443564.1 coordinate 60,572,678, forward strand.
ATACCAAAAAAGTCCTCCCAGCGTTCAGAGTCGTCCGATTCTATATCCATGTTAGATGAGTGGAGTTGGAGCTGCTAGTTGAGTACGGTGTTCCTTATTTAGAAAGATGTTCCCAAAGTTTCCAAGAAGCATAAAATAATGTGCAAAACCATCTGTGGACGCGGCAGAGGTAGGTAGGTAGCATGGAACCCCAACCCGGTTTCCGCGATCAGTGTAATGCACTGTGAATCACTTATTGTTTAGATACACTTATTGCACGACGAAGACGATGCAATTTTTCTTCTTCCTTGCGTTTTCTTTCTCAGTAATAAGCCAATAGATGGAATATAGAAATTGCAGATACCCGGACCGGAGAGGTATATGGCTTTGTGCCGTGTTGTTGTTGCAGCACTATACTTGGATAGGATAGCTAATAGGTGGTTGGCCGGCCACTCTCAGGTAAATCACTCGCCTAATCATACACTGTGCACATTCAGTAATCACTTATACACCGGCATAAAGATATAAATACCCTCGTTAGATAAGATAAGATCGATGATGAAAGATGGAATGCAAGTTAATTCCGACTTTATTGTATCTCAGACTTGATATTCATGTATCTAAATGGTTGGTTTTGAAAATCGGCGCCTAAAATCAATTGATCACATGGTGGTGGTGTATAATAAGTGCACTTACGTCACACAAAAACAGGCGAGATACATTTTTATTTAAATGCAAACAAATCTGAATATACGTGTTCGGTGTGTTGCTGTTCGCGACGAAATTCTCAGGAAAATTGCATGACTCGCACGAAAACTTTTGTGATATCTTTTAACTTTCTAATTAATCGACAGAACGTATAAGGTGCTAACAAAACAAAAACACAGAAGCAAACGTTATCTATGGCCGAACGAGAACAAAACGCTTTGTGTTGGTGTTGTGTGGAGCAATAATAAATTTATCAACAACGAATGATAAAAAAAAAATAATAAACCAAATTTATATCTCAGAGATACGGCGCGCACTGACAGAGACTTCGCACGATCTATCACTACAAACGGCTTAACTCAAACTGCTGTGTGTCTGGAAGACTCCAGTAAGACGATCGTCGTCGACGCTGTGCTGTGCTGGTGCTTGTGCTGGCTGGAGTGGAGCTCGCAATTGGAAAGATATGGGGGCACCCACTCACACACAGTTGAGCGTGTCGCACTGAGTCAATGGGGTAGGCATAGTATCTGTGTAAAAATTAAATTGGAATGAAAGAAACACGAAGTTCGGCGGATTTCAGTTTTTCAGGTGGAAAAGTGTTTGACAAATCGCGCAAGCGATCACGATCATGTCGCTCTCGAACCATAATGCGGTGTTCGATGTTGCAGTTGAGTGTGGTTGGTGTTGTTGTTTCTGATAAAGTGAACAGTTAGATAGGGTAAACAATATTGAATGGGTTATCCGTTAACAAAATAAATTAATTTCATATCTTCTAGGTGTGTGTTTGGCTAATAAAGCGTCGTCTTTAATGTTTGGCCATGTTTAGCCATAGGAAAATAATTACCTTTTTACGAACGACGAAAGTTTGACAAGCTTTAACTTCTCTTAAAAAAGATTTTTAATTCAGCTTCAGCCATTCGGATAAGGCGTAAAATTGTATTCTAGGCTAGAACTTCAAAAGGTCACTATCATATCGTGCAGTTGTATTAAAAGTTTATTTAAATTATAAATTAAAACTATGCTTTAGTTTTGACAAATTAGTTCTTAGTGAAATCTATTTAATTATTTTATTTCTTAAATACCGATTTATAATAAAACGGGCGACAATGTTTTAATTTTTTTTGTATTGCAGGTGCCACGCCCCTTTATCCAACTTTGACCAATCTTCACAGGAGCACTCTATGGCCAATACCTAAGTTTGAGCTCAATCGATTCCGTGGTTTTCGAGATAGACGATTTTGAATGTTTTTTTTTTATGGGCGGTGCCACTCCCCTTTGTCCGATTTTTAATTTGTTTAGCCTATCGACCAATCACCGTAATTACCGATATTTAACAAAAAAAATCAACAAAATTGGTTGAAAATTACGGCCGACAGATGGAAACAGCTTTTTCCACTTTGTTTTATTATATAGAGATAGAGGCTTTCTGACTTTTGTTTTTTCAAGTGGCATTATTTTTTGCTTTAGTTTTTGTGGTTTTAGCCAACACTGAATAGGTAGGTATATGAGAGTGTTGAAAAGAAAAGTTAAAAATATTAAATAGATATTAAAATAGAGATTTCTCAATACGTCCTTAATTAGGCGTAGAAAAATGCTCTAAAATACATATCATTTTAAAGATTTTGACAAATTTTAAAAGTAGGTAAAGATAAATTCGAAGAATTTGAAACATTTTTCAATTGCCAGAGCAAGCAAAATGCAAACGACAACGAAGGACTGCTATTCTAAGCAAAGCCTTTTGTCATATCTGTACCTGTTGCTCCCAAAATCTATTCATTTATTTATTAATTTTTTTTAGACTAGCACTCGAATTTGGTAGGTACACAGGGAACTTTTCACAGCCAGTTAGTTCACTCCTTTATATTTATACATCGTGCAGGAAACCTACCTATAAAAGTAGCTAAGGAGCAGTTAGTATATCTAAAAAATAGCACCCTCTATTGGAGAAAACAGTTCAAAAATTATATGATAAATTTGTTAGTGAAGCGCTGGCATCTCAACCCCAGAACATACTAAAGCAGACTGGGTCACTATCTACGGAACAAAACATAATTTTTAACTGGCAAATACACCGATATGATGAGTACTAGTGAAACATATTATGCATAACCGAAACGAACGTGAGGATGTGTACCATCGATAATCATATTGAACGTCAAAGTTTCAAATTCGTACGACGAACGGTTCGTAGGTATGTTGTGAAAAAGAGCCCCTTAAAAGGGGCCATCGTCAATAACTCGGGCCCCAAGCAAAATTTCCAAAATCGGAGAAATTGATTTTCTTTATTTCTCATAGAAGTAGGTACACAAACCGAGTTTGAAGTCGATCAGATGAAAAATAAAAATGATTCCATAGAAATTCTGACACCGACTTTTACCCCTTTAAGGGTTCAATTTTGAAATATCCTAACTTAAGGCACCAAGCATTAGAGCGACATTTAATCACACGCAATGACTATCATCGTCATTTGTTCCAAATTTGATTCATTTAGAAGTTTCCGTTGGGATGCCATTGCCCTAGGCGTCATTGAAGAGCGATCACGCGGCCATTTTTTTCCGCCATTTAAATGGCACTTAATTCATGTTATTTGGTGCGCCATTTTCCTAGTCATTTAAATGACGCTGCCTAAAATGGCGATCACTCAGAGCGACATTTAAATGACTGCTTTGTGACGGGATTTTTACATACCTACTAAAAACTATGCAGCTGTCGAAAAGTGATCAAACGGCGCCACAAAGTATCAACCATATTTATGACCAAAATACAATATTAAATGTATAAAATTGGTCATTCCCATTCAATCACGTCATCCAATGCAATCCAATTATGAATATCCATTTAATGTTGAGTGGAAAACAAAAATACATAACCAGAGTATATCCATTAATGAGTAGGGACACTCTCCACGTGTTTCTTATCAGTTTACAATTTGCAGTACACATACACGAGAAATAGACGGCACTAAAAGTGCTCTAGTAAAAGAGGGATGGAAGAGTAGTAGAACTATTTCAAAATGTGGTACAGGGTGTGACGTAAAAAAAAGCAAAATCAATTTGTAATATTTCTTATTGAACATTTTATATCTAATATATATTCACATGTGTGCTACACTTAAATATTTTTGTTTGTTGGTACATTTTTTGTTATTTTTATTGAACTGTTTTAGAATAAAGTAAACCCGTACTCGGACGTAAAATTTGATAAGAAATTCCTTATTTCGATTTTTGCAACAGTTGTAATGAAATTCATTTTTCAAAAAGTTAAAAATATTCCCCTCAAAATTATTTAGGTAGTACATATTTGGAAAACAAGAAATAAATTTTTGTTCAAGATTCTCTAACGAGTCCAAAAATTCTTGATTGGGCCGTGTCAATTTCGCATCTTCAAATTCTTTAAAATCTGTAAAAAGGGAGGAAACGTTAAGTTGCGGACTCAATTTTAACTCACACTTGTGGTTTAGGCGGTATTTTTTTAAAATATAACCTGCGAAATAGTAGAATGCATTATCAATACCAAAGTCCACAGTTTTATAGTCAGGTTCAGTTTTGAAAGCGTAAACCAAATTGTCCTTATTTTGTTTTTGTGGTTCCATCTGCACTTCAATGTCTGGAAGTTCCAGGTTAGCAGTTGGCTCACAGTTTCCACGTGTAATATCTTCCATATACTTTGCCGGAAAAGATCTTTTAAATGAACAGATGAATTGAAATGAAGTCAGCAACTTGTTATTTCCCCCTCGGTTACGTAAAACAGCAAAAGTGTTTTCCAAGCAATCTTGATTAAGATTTCTTGTTAAAAGAAACTTAATACCGTCTTCTTTTATTTCTGTAAAAATGCCAATTAAGTCATTTATATTCTGTTGCCATCCTTTTATAAAACGCATTTTTTTAGTTACATTTCTAGAATTTTCATGAAAAGTCATATTTTCAAAAAATAAATTCATTTCATGCAAAAAAGCAATTTGTTCCGCTTAATTAAAATTAAGAAATACAACACAGATTTATATTCATTCTTCCCCGATCTATAACTTATATTGCTTACCTCTCACTATTATCCGTTATTTTGAAATATTTAACTCCAAAATTTTCTTTCTGCTCTCGCCCACACGCCAAACATTTAACATAATGTTTTCCCATTATTTTATTTAAAGTTCTTAAACTATGCAAACTTGCACTTCAACTTTTAATTTTAACTATTTTTAATTGTTTGCCACACGCACTGAACACCCTTTACTTCAATTGATGGTAATGAACGACTGATAACAATCCAACTCCAGCTCGCCTTTAAAAATACGTGCGAAAAAAATGTAAACAATCCCCTCTACAACCAACCTAAGTAATTAGTATGACCATCTGCTGTGAATTATATTACCTAAAAAGTGCTGGCAATAAAACTTAAAATCGTAAAATATGGTAATTAACGAAGTCGTAGCAAGGCAAAAGGGTTGAATTTCGTGATAGAGAATGAAACATTTCTTTTTCATGTCCATAACAAAGACCATTTAATCAATAACCAATGGGAAAAACTACAAAATTTGTTTTTTTATTAGCAATTCTACGAAAGCAAAGCTGGTTACCTGGTCAACCTGAATGGTTGAGAGAAAATACTAAATACTGACATCACTTCAGCTCGCCTTTAAAAATGCTTTATGAAAAAACCCACAATCGTTTGTCGTACGCAGCAAGCCCCATGTAGTGGTACAGGCAAAATGTGTTGTGTACCCTTTTTTTCTCAAGCAGTCGTTGTATGCAGGTAAAAAGTATTCTTTCGACCTGCTTCCACTTATTGTACGATTTTTTCTGCATTTTGCTTTGTGGTAGTAGGAAATGCATATGTGGAGAGAGTGTCCCTACTCATTAATGGATATACTCTGTACATAACTTACAAAACACATCGTACTCTACCCTACGGAATGATCTCAATTATTATAGCAACGAAATTCAGGAACAGAGCTGCTCAAACTTGGTTCGTTTCCGCCGGAATGTATGCAACATCATACGTTACACTTATATTGAAATTGAACGCCTGAAGCCTCAAAGTATAGATCGAATAAGATGAAATATAGTTTCCGTTAAATTCGAATGCATGAAATAAAATTAACTTCCATAACTGCGAGTGTTGTCCTTGTCGAAGTAAAGTTCACCTGAAAGTTAGATACTAAATAAAAAATCCTTCTGTTATTTAGAATTCGACTGTTTTCATATCATTAGTTGTGTTTTTATGAAACCTCGCCAGCCAGTAGTTGGCAGTTGAGGCTCATTAATTTACATGCTAATCAAAATAAGAACCTGCTGGCAACAACTCTTGATTTTCTCCCCAGCCGGAGAGCTGCTGGCTGGCAGCTGGCTAAATTCAATTCTCAATGAACAAACAGGTGGCGCTGAAAGCAACAAGTGGTTTAGAATTTTCGTACAATTTGCTTAAATCATATGCGTTCTTATCTCATGCACACAACATTCCAGAGAAAAATGTCAGAATTTATCAAATATCTCTACCAAACGCATAATTTTATACGAAATGCTGGCAATTGTGCTGGTAACTGTCCAAATGAACGGCTGGCTGGCGAGAGGCGAGGTTTCAAAAAACATGCCTATTGTCAACAATGTCCATCCTTCATCTTAATAATAATATAATATAAACAATAAGATACAAAATCAGCTGTGAATTAACAAAAAAGTAAGACCTTGAATATGAACAGAGGGGGCGACGATGCGAATCGTTCGAAAATTCTTTTTTGCGTTTTTTTTTAGATACATTTAACCCACATTCTGTTGTGAAATAAAACCGTCTAAAGAATCACTTTGCAAATATAGGCACGACATGTTTATCTCATAATGAATACTGAAGACTCCTCATCCTCACCCCCCTCATCATGGCCTCTTTCAGGTCATTTTGTTTACGAATGCAAAATTAAAGTGAAACTGGCACAAAACATCTGGGTGAGAGATATTTATTCGGCGATGACAATATTTCATCAACGGGGCTATCTGAAGCGAAACCCAAGGATATCGGCGGGTGATTTATTTCAGATATGACACTTTCTCGATAACAGGTAAATGTAAATAAGACAAAACCAGAGGGGACGACCATTTTGCCATCATCAATCATAAGAAGGTTAAATCGGGGACAAAGACTGGTCAGAGAAATGTACATGTAATGTGTTTGTAGGAAAACAAATTTAGGCTGAGAAGCTGCTAATAATAGGCCTGTTTTATTGGCAATCTATCTCAGTGAAGTAAAGTAAAGTGAAATATTTAACACGCAATTACAACAACTACACACTGTTTGACACTTTCGAGACTCTATATAGTTGTTGTAATTGCGTGCTAAACAGTCTACTTTGCTTTACTTCACTGAGATAGATTACCAATAAAACAGGCCTTATGTTGGCACTAACCATTCTGTAGGGAGCAGTACAATCACAAGTATTTGTTCAAAGGAACAACTTCTCAATGTGAGCAAATATTTCAGTTAGAGCCAGACTGTCTTAACGCCGCGATATAACTACATGACACTGAGGAGACATGAAGATCATTCCAAGATCAATCAATGATCTGTTCCTATGATTGTAGCGATCACACTATAGCTAGAGAGCCATTGACGTCTATATTCTATGAAGTCTTCTTGAATTCTGATTCTGAATAAATAATTCTGATTTGGTACTCATCTCTTTGAAGCGAGGACACGGCATCTATGTCATCAGGTGGAGCACTCAAATCTGCAAACGTTCTGTCATCTACCACAATAGATACATTAGTGTCCATATATATTTTTTGCAAATCACCTGCGTTTGTGTATCTGTTCTGTACATTGCGATATCGCCCATACATCAGAATATATCACATCATTCAACAAATCGGTACAACACGTAGAGGCCAAAAATAAATTGACACTCGAAAATGGGAAAAATTGTTCATAAAATTGAAGGAAAAACACCAGCAAAATGATTGTATCTGATTGAGTCAGCGGTCATTATTGTGGTTGTCGAAAGCGTGGGGTTGATGTTCTTTTATTTATTATTGTCAATTAATTTGTTTTTATTTGACAGAGAACAACTTACAGATTAGGTGCAACTTTGTTTCAAGGTTAAGCAAGGATTTAAGTGATTTAATGCAATTTATGTGCAGTCAAAAATATCTATGACACTTTGACAGAAATAAAGAAAACATTTTAATTTTAGTCACAAAATATCGTAGGCGTATTTTATTATTTAATATTATAAATGTGTTTTGTTTTTCGTCAAGTAGAACTCTTGACATGCTTGTTTTCTTTGGTATAAGGTAAATAAAATATCTAATAGACGATGACATTTGAATGAGACGTTTTTAGCGAGTCGATGCTAAATGTAATCGCTCGAATGGGGTGTTATAATGGGTTAGACCTCTTATTAGCTACTGATTTATTTACGATTTTGTTTATGTCTACAAAGCAAATTTGTTTTTGACGCCTGAAATATTTAAGTGAATCCCAATTAACTGAATCCCATTCTTTATGGTAAATGGGATGGTATAAGATGCTCCAAAACAACATCAAAATTAGTCTTCAATAAGTCCCACTCACATCGGTGTCCTGGATTGATAAGGAACAAATTGTCTGCTCAAAACATTTAAAAAAACAGTATTCAGCTGTATATATCCAAAAATATCTACGTAAATAGCTTTCAAGCCGCTGAGTGTTTAAGAACTGTCCAATTTCTCTGTCACTAAGGATGATAGTTCGCTTCAGCCAGACTGGCAGGACCCGTCTATATAGCTACCGTTAAAGGCCTTGAAAGTTTAAGGGAATCAACGCGCGGATTGTTTGTTTGTCTGGCAAAAAGAGGCGCCTGTTCAACTGCCCTAAAACCTTCTTTGGAGTATTTCTTTGAGTCGCATGCCTTCAGAAATCACCACTGGGAAGTTTCTAACTTTGCAGAGGCAGTCTTAGAGTCACTGAAGGCCTGGAGTCGTAAAATATTTGGTTTATTTTGCACTTTGTGGTTATAGGTTAGGATCGTGCACACCACAGGTGTCAAAAAGGTGTCATCGGCTGTTATTAGCCAATCTTATTACGGATTTGTACGGCTATATTAAAGAACTGTCTGCAACAATCCATAACTCAACTAAACTCAACGAATGATAAAGTGATCATAGTAAAGATGATATGTCGAAGAAAACGTTCGAGAGAGGTGGCGCAGTAGAAAAAAACCTTTTGTGTTTTTCCGGGGATCGAACCTGGAACCCCTCGCACAGTAGTCCAGCACACTTACCACTGCGCTACTGCCCCAAACAAGCTAGAGGACGAAATAATGAGGAAAATACAATGGCCTTGGGAGAAGGCCAAGGACTTCATAAGATTCCTCCAGTACCTTGTAGACCACTTCGAATTCCAACGTTTCTACGATAGCCTCAGGCCGGAATACCTGTCCCATATATCTGCCGGAGGAATTTCGAGGCAGTGGAGGAACTAATGGATTTCGCGGAGGAGCATGAGTTCTTATGGCCAGAAAGAATGAACACGCCACCGCCACCTCCACCAACTAATCTCCCGCCAGCAAACCCATCCTCATACGCAGTAGGCCCTCAAGTTCTACCCGCAATACTCCCAAGTTAAGTTTTAGTCCTACTCGCGATACTCTCAAGTCCAATGGCATTATGATGGAACTGCAAACAGCGTGGGCATCATTGAAAAAACCAATTGCAAAGTTACATATTTTGCACTAAAATCGATCTACAAACCTTAGACGCGATCCTTCAGTTCTTAACCAATCAGCACTAACTTATGACCCCATACAACAAGTACTAAACAGATGTCTTTACATTTTGGTCGTTAAATATTTTTAATTGTCTTCTGTATACTGCCCTCGTTAGCGCAACTGAATGTCCTTGTTCGGTCATCTTAATAAACTCATATGAACTCCGTCCGAAATGTGAGTAGAATAAATACGTTTTAGCTTCTTAAACAATAATTATGAATTTATTTTGTTTATAGGTCTTTCACATTTGCAATGCCATCTGCAGCCAGAGGGACCCCAAACAAATTTATTACTCAGATTAAATATATTTACCCAAACAATTAACAATCCGTTGGTGATGCTACTCGTATTCTGGTCACCCACCGAATATTCGTCGCAGACGTTGAAGTTCAACTTTATGATGATCATTTTTAATTTATGCCCTTGACACACAAATCTAAACAAAAGGATATCGCGCTGTTTACTGTGAAAACTGACATCATCTGCTAAATTTAGAATATTGCGTCGTCCAGGATCGTACGGCCGGCCGGCGCGCGTCCGGGTCCGCCTATCATGCAAGGGTAACTCGAATGCGAATACGAGTATGTATACGGAATATGTAGATACGAATTGAACCTAACAAGCAGGCATTGTCAACAAGCGATCTCGCATTTAATAATATGCTATTGTTGCATCTGATAAGCAGGGAAACGTTTGCCTGTGCATAATATGTCGTCATAGGACGCCCCCGCTTTTGGATGCGAGAACCTCCAAAAGCCCACAAATCACTTTTTGTGTAAGGCTTGCTACCGATCGCGTCAGTGTCAGTGCCATGTCCCACTATCTGGTGTGGTGTTCTATGGATCAGCCGTGGGGATGGGGATAGGTACCACATTATATCGTTGAACGAGTATCTTCCGTGGAGAGAAAGACGGATGTCCCTCCCCGCAAATACAGTGGTGGGTAGCGCGACGACAACTTTAACGATTGTTGGTGGCATTGTGATCGGACTCGTATACATCGTAAACGGGACGTATATGCAGCAAAGTTACGTTTACGTTCTTCTTCTTCTCTCTACTGAGTTGCACTTTTTTTTTGTTTGCATTTTCTGTTGCTATTGCTGCTGCGATCTTTTTTTTCGCGATCTGGCAACTGACGTTTGGTGCTTCCACGCTTCCACCATAATCAATGCGATCAGTTAGTTGTGCGGCTTGAATCGATGTGGTAGCTTTACGAATCGCAGTGGTAGCTTCGCTTATCGAATCCTTATTTTAGTGCGCAGCATCGCGGGTGTGTTTTATACTTGGCGGTTTTAAGAACTGTTTTTATTTTGTAATCTCAAAGACACACAGAAACCTACAATAGATACTGTGATCATAACAAAAAAAACGCTTTAAGATACTTGCCTTCTACGTGCTTGTGAATAGTTCTACAGAGGATATTTCAGGTGAGCTTGTGAAAAACTCTTTTCGGATTCTCTGCATCCCTTAGTCTTGGTATTGTGTCAATGGGACACATAGATAGTGTGCCAAATGACACCGAAACTGAGTTATATGTATGTGCAAAAGTTGTCGCATATTATGAACATATTTTGTATCTTTGTTTATCACCCATGTAACGGAATACGAAGTGAAGTTATTTTGTGGTTAAAATATCACTATAGGAACAGTATGTATCCGCATTTGAATCTAGATCTGAATATAATAATTCTACTCGTAGGTATACCACTGACGGTGTTCTGTGTTTGAAAATTCTATGAGTGCGGATTGAATTTCGTTGATTCGATTAAATTGTAACGGTTGCATTATAATTATATTTGAAACTACTATCCTCGGCATAAGACTACCTATATTGCGATATGTGGATATGTTCATTATTTGCTTGTCAGTTGTTGTATTTATAGAATCGTGTAAGTAATGCCATTTTGCATCGACCACAATTTCAGATAATTATGTAGATACACGTGTCATGTAGTCAATAATAATTATTACAGATAGAGTATGATTGTGATTGTTAATTTTCTACTTCCTAACATGCGACAGATAACACAAGAAAACAATTATTCCATGACACGAAACAGAAATGTATCTGAAATCGATAAAATTTCTGCTTACCAGGAAGTAAGTTGTAGGTAGGTAGTAGGTACCTAACCTATATGGTTAACCTACAAGTTGTTTTCTTTGTTTTGACTTGAGGGTGGTATAGATTATTTGGAGATTTATGAGAAATATCTGTGAGAAATATTTACGAATTTTAAGAAATTTTGAAAAGAATGTCACAACTCACAAGGATCTAGTGGTGTAGGTATCTAAACTTTGACTATTTTACTAATTCTGTTGTCAATTAAGCTATACGCACAAAACCACAACCATAACAACAGTCTGTTTGGTTTTAGTTTTTTTGTGATTTTTGTAATTTTTTTGCGTTTTGATGGAAAAGATTCTCCGTCTGCCAATGCGATCTTCTGTTTCCGCGATTACGTTTGCGATTTTATTCCGTATGTATGATGAATCTTGGCTTTCCGCATATGATAGTGTGTTTATTGAGATGACTGTTTTGGACTACAATAGTCAGTTTGTTCAACCTGCGCGCAGGTCAAGCCATTCGATTTTTCACCTACATATTTGTAGTCGAACTTCGATAACTCGAACCATCACTTGCCACAAAAATATTTCGAGTTATCAAGACTTCGTGCTATCAAGTAAACTAAAAAATTTATATAAATATGTAGGTATTTATTTGGGAACATTAGTAACATCTTTCTTTTTCTAACCACTTTCCACCACTTTTATAAGTTTGAATTTTTTATCAAGAGATAATGTTTTTAACGTACGCTTTACCGACATAACGTTAAAAATAATCGACTTTTCACTTAATAACAACTGGCAATACAGACTGCACCGTTCATACGTATCTTCACTTTGTCTGTTTTGTCTTTCTCATTGTGTTTTTTTAGGTGTCTAGTACTTTTTCCCAAATTTAAAAATTTGTCATATCGACCAATATACCAACCTAGTATTGTATGTTCTTACCCCTATTAACAAGAAATTTGAAAATTCTTACGCACACAACACACATAACGAAATCACGATTTTCTACACGTATGTATACTGGGTCATAGGACATAGGAACATACAAACACAGTGCCCCCGAAAGCGATGCTTCAAAAAAACGAAACTTTAAAAACACGCAGAATTTGGGAATTCCCCTTCAGAATTCGACTTATCGAAGGTGACGCCAAATAATCTCTTCGAGTTATCAAGACATTCGAGTAATAGAAGAAAATTTCAGTCTTGGCGCTTTTGCCAACCAATTTCATTCGAGTTATTAAATATTCGAGTTATTGGAGTTCGACTTATCGAAGTTCTGTATAAAGACAAAATTGACATCATCGGCGGAACCAAAGCTAGCAGTTACTGCCGTTATTGCTAACATCAAGATAGAATCAATTCCAATGGTATAATGAGCACTGATCGGTGATACTGATACCAAATGGCCTTAGGAGGCAATAATTTGAGTTATCGAGAAGAATCAATGATAAGATCCTCCATTATCAGAAGAATGGATTTTCTCAAAGTCGAAAGAAAACGTACTTCGACGACAAATTTCGACACTGGTCCCATCTGCCTCTAAGGTTTATGGAGATGAAAATTTAACCCCGACCTATATAGGGACAAGCTGTAAAGCGATAGCAACTTGGTCAAAACAGATTTATGAAGGTATCTAACAATAAAGATAGCATGTAAATCAGATGAAAGCTAATGCTTCAACTCCTAATTCCTCACTAGTTCATCTTTGTTGTACTTCCATCAGGTGCCTCAGAATAGCAAGAGGTGCAGGTAGCATTTCACGTGCGTTTTTGTGATCATCATCAACCAATCGACGCAATCGACAATTGTCGTAACGATCGCTGATCGACAATCACAATAAGGTCCTTATTCTCTTGCCATAGTGGAATGAGTAGGTCTATGTATGTCCCTTCTTATGAACCGGGCAATTATTGCTAAATTTCTAAACATCAGGCATGGGCTGGACATGGCTCCGCGATATTGCTTGTTTGTCCTCCTTGAACTGATATAAAAATATCTGATCTGTTTCCTGCCGTAACATTTGCATATCTTTTTGATTTCACGCTTTTAATGCTCCTTTTTCTTTCGTCCTAGTAACTGATTCCCGTTTATTGCATTTTCGACTATTTTGTACATAGTATCAGGCGAAATGTTAAACTGTCTTTGTTCCTAACACCTTTTTAAAAATAAATTTATGTAAGAATTGAAAAAAAACCGGCCAAGTGCGAGTATACTCCCTCACCGAAGGTTCCGTACTTGGCCAGAGTTGATGTCTTGAACAGTCGGTTGTTCTTCGATATGCGTAATAGACATTAGACATAGGTACAAAATTACTGTTTACAGTTTTTTGCATTAAGGAAAACATTTTTTTTTTCACCAAATTACTACTTGTGCTCCAAAACCAGTCAATTTATCGCTATCATTGGTATTTGCCGCTTAACTAAGACTTGAGTTTATACCTGATGTTGTGTGCAAATTTCATCCTTCTACGTCAATTAGTTCTTGAGATAGACCTAGGAACAAGATTGGCTTAGTGGATTCGGACAGACATCGTAGTGAAAACAATAAGGTCCCTCCCTATGGAAACGGAACCTTAAAAATGGCTTTAGTTTGGTGCGATTTTCTGGCTGGTGGTGTCATTGGGCAATATTTTTTTTTCAAAAATGATGCCAATGCGGCCTTTTCAGGGTGTGGAATGCATTACCGAACGTTGGTGAATGACTTTTTTTTGGTTTGAAATTGATAGTATGGACGTGGGATTTTCCGAAATCTATACTTCCATTGTTTTTCCAAGGCAAATACATAGTTGACAGATATTGTATTACATTACCAACCTCAGAGTTTCTACTTTAGATTAAAATAAAATGATCACAAATTTCACAAAATTATGTGTTTCTCTAAATTTGAGTTATCCTCAATTCCAGTAATGCGTTTCGCCCCGATGTGGTGGGTGGGCTCATCAGTAGACGACCACCACAATCATGTGGTCTAGATGCACTGTTTGCTCGATTTTCACCGAGACTAACAATTTTCTAATCACCAAGTTTTTTTTTTAAATAAAACTTCTTAATCGATGATCACGTTTGAAGTTTTGTCAAACAAGATCGTAGATTTAAATTTGAACGGTTTTTCTTATTAGTTAGCATTTAATGAAAATCAGGAACGCCTAAGATTGACATCCAGGACATCCCAGTGAACCTACTATAGGTATTCAATAAAAATCCTGTTACCAGTGATGCGACTTTGCGTATGGTTCAATTGAAATATGTATATAGGTACTCTTTTGCTGAGAACCTTATTATCCTTTAAATGTTTGGCTACATTTGTATTTTCCCAAAAATCATAAGAACTGTACCTAGGAGCCCATTTTATAAACAATTTTTTTTTTTTTTCGCCAGCAATTTTTTTTTTTTTTTAATGAATAGTTGGTAACCCTACGGATATTGTCTTTTAATATTGATGGCGATTTGTCAGTCACACAATGGTAACCCAGTAGAAGCTTTAAAGAGTGACAGAATTATTTATGCTATTACAATAGGTGACTGACAGGCAAACATTCTATCGTCCCTGTCAACGCTGAGTCACTTTGTCAGATCCCATAATCAACTAACGATTGCCGTTGAAATGATGGACTTGCTATAATTAGCAACAAGTTTGAGAGTAGTTTAGTCTCAACAAGAATAATGAAAATGAACCCTTTTTCACATAGGTGACCGAAAAAAGTCATCCAAAAAGTAGTCAATTATGTAAGTTACACTTTGAAAACAATAATTATATTGTTATCCTTAAACGTCGCAATTTTGTTTTTACAAAATTGAAAGCCCAGAGGCATCATAAAATATATGGTCATTTTGGTCATTTACTGATGATTGGTAAACATATTAGAAGCGGAAGGTAATTCTTGGGGTTACAAAATTTTAAAAAC
Organism: Cheilosia soror; assembly: GCA_949372485.1. Taxonomy (NCBI): domain Eukaryota; kingdom Metazoa; phylum Arthropoda; class Insecta; order Diptera; family Syrphidae; genus Cheilosia; species Cheilosia soror. The sequence goes on from OX443564.1 coordinate 60,588,069, forward strand.
AATAACAATTTTTGTCAACGGTAATGACGGTAAATTTCGCAACAGAATTTAGACATGTATGCAACTAGTTGACATGCACACATGTTGTTACATATCAATCTTTATGGTATTGGGTATAAGTTAAGTATGCAATGTAACACACTGGCAAAGAATAATATGGAACAACACGAGATTCTGCCTGGTCTGGCCCGGCCCGGAGAAGCTGTTCTGCTTAAAATATCGCAGCTTTTGCTGAAGATGTCGCAGAAGACCGCGGAGCAGAGTATTGACCAGGCGACGAGGCGCGCAATTCGTCATCAGTCGGCAATCTTAACAGAGAATTTTAGTGAAAGCCGCCAAGCCAAGCGCATGTAACCTATACACTCAAGTTATCCTGAATTTCGATCAAGTCTAATCTCTCGTGTTGGCATTATGCACTGGCCGGCAAGTGAGGGTTTTCTGAAGTCACGAGTCTATGCCAACAGGCCTCAGACTCAGCCCTCAAAGAGAACATCCGTCAATAATGCAAGGATCTATCGCGAGGACTATTTAGCCCTCCTAGCTAAATGAACAGCGAATCCAACTACTTATTTGCCCATCACACCTACTTTCATGCGGTCACTTTTATTTTCTCTACCCTCTGAGTCATTCACAAGAATCCCAATCCAATTCGCTGTCATTCGCGAATTGTGTCAAGTTCATGGTCCCGCAATATCTAATCGCGAAATCACATTGGCCTGCAACAGATCTGATTTCGTGTTTGTGTGTAGGTCAAAATATTATTCGTCGTGCAACTTTCCTTATTCCCTCCAGAAACCATGAAACGAGAGCTCATAAATTATTCCTGTGTAATTACTCATAAATAGATGTGTCAGCCTCACTTAAGCTGATGTGCTCAACTCACAAGTGTATAGGTACACCTCTGTCCATAAGTTACGTTACGTGTATCTATATACTGTACTTACGCTCGCCTGTGCTACCTACTTCGAGCGATTCCAAATGGAGATTCTTAAAATAGTTTACGCGCAGCCGGATGGCTTTTATCTAAATTAACGTTTTCCTTTCAATCTTTTGTCAGCAAAACATACAAATTCGCAGTACTTTTCAAACATCTATATCTACAACAACTTGTTGCGGATGCTGTCAAAAATCAAAATGAATAGCAAAGCTATTGAAAAATCGCTCATCGCCCAAAATGATTTATCTATGTGTGGCTAAACGGGGTCCCGGCCGGCCGGCCGGCGGCGGGCCAAGCACACATTTCTTCTTGCGGAAAATCGTGCGCGAAAAATCACGGTCACAATTACCCCACTTTTCCGTGACGGTTTCCAAATATCGTACTCAGATAAGGATGTTATCATGATACCTGTTCCCTTTTGGCCATTTCTGTGTGTTGTTTTCGGTGGCGCATTAGATGTTCAATGCGAGAGATGCATGCTTAGATACTAACTGCAGTATGAAGGAAAAACGTGATTTGTGTGGATGTGCAAAACGCCCACCACCATACTCAACTACTACCGACTATCTATTTCGCATGAAAAGATGAAATGGGCAAATTAGTATGCGATTTGTAACGAGAAAGTTTTGTTGGTAACGTTGCTCTTGATGACCATCGATCTAACTAAAATGTTTGCCGGTCTTTCATGCAATTTTTTGTTTAAACTATCGCCATCGGGCATTCGAACCAAAGACCACCCATCATTTGGGGTTTTGCGAGATATAAAAATCACATCGTAAACATGTCAAATGGAGACAGTTTTTTTTTAATTTGTTGGCTCGATCAAGACCCAGTCCAAGCTCGCTTAATGGGCAACAAATGTTTGTTTGGCTGAGTTCGCCTTTTGCGCATTTGACAGAGAAGAGAGGCTGGTCTGATGCTTTGTATCTTTTCGTCTTTGGATTTCGTTTGAGATTGAGATGAATGTATCTTTCGTTTTCGTTTTTATTTATGTTTTGATTGTGATGGCCCAAAGATCATGTCGTTGAACTTTGGAGCGAATAAAAGAGATCTTAGGAGCCAACCGAGTCGACGGGTTAATATTGTTGTGCGTCGTAGTGCTAACAAGGCTAGTAATCTTAAGAGGCCATCAATATACGAAACTCATCACACAGAAAATAAGCAAAAAGAAATGTTTATTGCGGTCGCATATTAATTGGGTTATAAAAGTGGAAAAGTGCTAATGACGATCAATCATTAAGAATAATGAAGTTTAAAAAAAAAACGGCGCGTTGGGAGGAGATTAAGTGTTTTCTGTATACTTCCTTGTGGTATATGATCTAGGGGCACAGTAAATTTTGACTTAAAGGCTATGTCAGTTTGTCATACGAAATTTATGAGGGATTGGACCGTAAGTACCCACTATCGGCCATTTATCAGAATGTTCTACTTTCCCAATAGATGTTGGACTACTGATGTTCTTAGATGCCAAAGCAAGACAAGATGGACACACTAAAGAATATTCCGGTGCACAGAGCCTCAATTATCAGGATAATCCTCATACGGATAGCGCAGATATCTCTGCTCTGGGTCTCGTTTGTGAGATTGTATAATATGAGGAATTTGTTCCAACATTAAAAATCCTCACATAAAGAAAAGGCAATTTTCATAATCTAACTCTATGCAATCGAATAAACACTTACGCTAGAGGTTCACATTTTATTCTTCCGCGTATGCTTTGGCGAATCTTCCCTCGACGTTAGTCATGAAGTCAAAAATTATGCACCAAATGTGTATCTGGGATGAACATGCCGGCGAATACAATCTCGGTGTCTGTCGATCATTGGGAGAACGCAGTATGTGGCTCTCTTTAGGTATATGGACGAATCGAGCTGAAGGCTTTTATTGCAGCTACTCACCACTCAGCTATGTAGGTATAGAAAAAATAATACGTAGTTGACGCATCTGGTCCGTTCTCGTCACAGCCATTTACTTTTTGGGACAAATGGAGGGGATTTACTTTTTTATAACGGGAGTCGGACAGAATCCCGAAAGCCTAAAATGCAGAAAATCCAAAATCCAGAGGCATAAGAAATACTTTCTCGCGAACTAGTGTGATATATTTTAGGCATGTTTATGACAACATATGGAGGGATCCCAGGTTCGATCCCCGGAAAAACACAAATTACATCTTAAGGTTTTTTCTACTGCGCCACCTCTCGCGAACGTCTGACAAAACATCCAAAAGTATGACTGTCCTAAAAAAGCTTCTCAATTCAGCCGTTTTGTAGGTCCCTCCATTCGTCCCAAAAAATATAAACTCACACAAACGAATGGTTGCGAAGAGCTAGGCCTAGGGTGCCGTCTGCCTGTTGCGCCATCTATTTATTTATTTATTTATTTTATATGACATCATCAAAGAACTGGCTGCTTGTCGTTGCTCTATGCAACAACCTACGCAAAGTCTCAAGGCTACAAGGTTTCGTTACTTATTTCGGAGGTATTCTCGAGAAGCTCGTAGAAAAGGGGACCATCTAAACTGCGCCAACTATAGAGGCATCAGTCGCCTTAACATAGCTTACAAGATCCTGTCTGCCGTACTGTGTGAACGCCTGAAGCCATTTTGTCAAGGTGCCATTTGTCAACGAACTGTGATTGGACCCTATATCAGTGAGGTTTTAGGCCCGGTAAGTCCACAACCGACCAAATATTCACACTAAGGCAAACTCAAGAGGTGCAAATCAATACTCACCACCTTTTTATCGATTTTAAGGCCGCCGACAGCATTTATAGAGACGAGTTATAGGTATAGAGCCATTTCTAGTTTTGGCATCCCTGCCAAACTCGTCAGATTGTGCAGAATGACGATGGAAAACGCTTGCTGATTTAGACAATGTGATGCGCTGTCATGTGACTTTTTCAAAATCATACTCGAGAAAATTGTAAGAAACTCGCAAGCCATAACACCAGGGGCACAATTTTCCTTGTATCCGCTGACGTCATTGTCATAATTGGCAGAAAGTAGCAAGCTGTCACTGGTGCGTTTGCAAGTGTCAGTACAGAGACGGCAAAGATGGGGTTAGTGCGGTGAATGAGGGCAAAACAAATTATATGCTGTAAAAAAAAGGAACACACAACATCGACGAATCGGACAGAATGTCAAATACAACTTTGAAGTGGTTAGGTGACTTTGTCTACCTCGACTCTGGTATAAACTTTGACAGTGACACCACAACAAAAACGAAGAGTTACACTTGTCAAACGCTGTTTCCACCACTTAAAAATGGACAAACTCCATGAGCAGTTTGCAGTGATGTCAATGACATTTTGGAAGATTACTCTTGAATGGCTCTTTTAACAATAGGAGTGTAGAGACGATCAGTGAAAAGGTCAGAAAAGTTGGACAACAATTATACTTGAAACGATTTTGGCTCTGAAATTTGATTTCACTTCTAATTGCTTAAATATAAATTAGTTTGTAAACAATTCCAATAACTATGTACCTATGTCTTTTAAAACATTGTGTGTGTCGCTTAAAACATTTTTCCATTGCGATCTTGCGTCATAATAAAATCAGTCACCTTCATCTTTATTCGAGTTATACGCGTCACATTCATATGACTTAATTTATATCTTGAATTGATTTTATTTTATTTTTTATTTATTTTATACATAAAATAATAAATCACTCTAATTTGTTGATGCCAATCATCCAAGACTACTTAAGCAGTAAGCACTAAATTCAGATGGCATTTAGAAATGAAATTAAAAATCTACCAACAAATAAATCAGCATTTTGCAAATTGCTTAAACACAACAGACAGAACCAGTTGAAGTTGCTTCTAAGATGTTAATTTTATTGCAAAGTGAATCCAGAGAAGATAGCAATATTTTTGTTGGTAAATTATGTCATAGCTCGCTCTAAACATGCATAAATTAATAAACGAAACCGAAATACATTCAGTAGCAATTAAGAACAGTAGAGAAAAAAAAGAAGAAGATAGAACATCTATTATTAGTGAGAAACAATTTCACATGATACGAGTCGAGTATACTGTCGCTGAACGCTTTCAATTGCGTTTCATTCTCAGATGCGTTCAATCACGCACTTCGTCGGCAAAAATGTTGTTGCGGATCCGTGCTGTGCTGTGCACTCACGTTCGCAATGAGATCCGATGTTAACGCAAGATTACGCGCATAACATGCAAATTAAATGTCATGCCTGCGGATAGTGAGAGTCGATCTATAAGTGGGAAGATTAATTGCCCGACATACCTCGCGAATAGTTTCATTGACGAAGTGCTAAAGTCAAGACGATTATAGTGGTCAGGGTCTATTGATTTAAGATACCAAGTGACATATCATTAGATGAAGATACTATATATTCGTAGAACGAGTTTGCTTCCTCATTTTTGACATTTTTTTTAAAAGCACCTCAACTTTTGCCCCTCCACAAGAACTTGTATATCCTGCTTATTCGTATATCAAATACATCTGGATCATTTTTCATGTCATCACTCATCTCGAAGATCAGATCATATTTTGCATGCATTTTTGACTGCATAGCATTTTCGCAGTTCATCTACAAGTTAATTTTATATGTAGCCTCAGGTTAAATATTTAACATTCTTAGCTAAAAATATACCGCCGAAATGAATCAGAAAGTGAAAACAGCGACAGAAAAGATTCCACTCCTCATCGTCTAAAAATGCAAGACATTGATGTACTTCGCTAGCACACCTCAATTCAAAGTCTTACATCATTGGCCTGCAGTCAACTAATCAGTCAAAAAATGTACTCAACATTCTCTTGCAATATGGGTGGAGCTGTCATTTTGTAGCCAACAGCAACTAAAAATATCTATGTTACTGATCATCACACCTGACAGGAGCGACTGCACCTCACCATAGCAAAACAGCACTTCAGCACATAATATTACCTGACAGAACAATAAGTTTATTCGCACCTAACGAAAGTGTCACTGTCAATGCCAACCGAAAGTGGAACAGAGTGTCCGAATTTTTGACAACGCGCCAAAAATCGTATGCGAATAGTTTTCTCGGGAACACAGTCGTCAAATGAATAGAAGGTGTTATACAGAAGGAAGCAATTGGTAGAGACGGAGATATTCTTTATATTGTCACCACATCTGTCAGATATTATTATGGTTGGCATGTCTTTTTTAACGTTGTCTTAATGTGTCCGATATTCTGCCAAAAAGGTGCAAATGATTTTAATTCTAGGAACGTCGGTGATGGCAAATATTAGGTGTGACACCATATTGCATGTTATACACTCTTTTGTGATCTCATGAAAGCCGAGCGTCTAATTATAAATATTATGGATGCACGGTGAGGTGATTGACGGAAATTATGAAGGCCAGAGAGACATGTGGTTAAAAGCGTTTGAAAAACAAAATATTGATTTGGAAACTATAAAGGAAATTGAAATTATTTAGAGACGTTTTTGTTAATAGGAAAACTTGAATGCAATGAAATTTTGGGAGCATGGAAACGTCAAGATTTGTAGGCTTCACGGTTCTAGGCGGGTAGTGAATCCGCACTCTGATGAAACGAAAAAGCGACAGGAAATTGAAAAGTGTAGCACCCGTAGTGAGGCATGTGAGACAGAATGAGACATGGGATAGGAACAGACCACAGACTCGGAGTGGGGAACAAATGGCGCCTCTTCATGCAACCTCTGAGTCGTGGAAATCGAATGGTAATCTATAGAATTATGTCCATTTTATGAATCTTACATGTGACAGGACAGTAGAAAACTATAAAAAAATAGCAGCTGCTGGTACCTACTTGAAAGGATTAGATTAAAATTTATTAATCAATTGGTCAGCATTTCAGCAAAAATTATGCATTATTGAGACTTAATTCCTCGAAATGTATACCAAGTTCTAAGTGATGTCTTATTTAACACGCTTACTTAACGAGTACCTACTTTATTTATTTGAATAAGACTTTATTAGCCGATCTACATGAAACACCAAATTAATAAACAAACACTTAATTTAACCATTAATTGAGCATTACTAATCGCAAAGACCTTGAAATGCCCCCAAAAAATTAGCAATGCAAATACCTTCAGATCGTTTATTCATTTTTGTATTTGTAGCTTTAAGTGGTATTTAACATGACAGTTAAGTATATATCAGATTTTATTTAAGCTGATTCACTGAATATAATATAAAATACTAATGGGGATAAAATGAAAAAAACAATGTTTGACAGTTTGTCAGAATGACAGTGTTTTGCTCACTGTCATTCTGCCATATTTTTGGACTAAAATTGATGAATTTGGATATTATGAGAAATGGAACAGTTACATGAAAAATTTTAGGTACAAATTTGCAAAATGAGCTGTTATCTTTTGGTGGCGAAATTTGACAGCTTCTTCTATTCCATACTAAGTTTGACTACATTTGACTCAACTTTTTTACAATATCAACTAACCTGCAACCAAACCCTGTTTGGTTCCCTTAAAGGCAAAGTTGAAATCTTAATTTAATCTGACACTAACTAAAAACCGCTGTCATTTGTTAAACTTTTTCAGACATTTTAATGATGACTTTACCGCATACCTAAGTGACGTCGTAATATTTCTCACAGTCTATAGCCGACGCGACGTGAAATAAGCCATAAAAGCATTACTTAATTATTCCGATTTGACAAGTCACCTGTCAAATGACTCAACTTGTCACCATCACACGTAGATCTCTGCATACTTATGCATTCAATTGCCGCCATGCCACCTAACGTAAATCACTTCGCCATAGGTCAAAAGCCCATTATAACAGATGAATGTAGATCTAAGTACAGTACTGGACAACTGTTGTATATCTTACAATAAGATCTCCAATTACAAAAGCATGTCCAACAAGATTGCGGAACAACATGAATTCGAAATGAAAAGTCTTGCATGTCATTCACCCTGGCAGAGAAGACAAACTCACGCGCGCATATAAACATTTTCTTTGCGTAATTTGCGTTCGCAAAATAGTTTCACCAGATGTCAACGCTTAATGACAACTACATTTATGGAATATTTTATGCGTTCATTACCGCCATGCAATTGGGTCACAATCATATTCGCAAAGAGAAATTTCAAATGGAAAGTTGAATAGTTTTAGACAAATTTTTGAACACGCCCAATCCTTGAACCAAATGTCAATTTGACAGGAGTGAAATAGGTAATAAAAATGCAATGCTCCTGTCAATTAACGCAAGTAATTTACTATACAAAAGTGCCGCCAAGGTGTGCATGTGCACTTGGCAATAACTATATTCCGCCCACACGCAAGGGTAGCGCCATGATAATAACCGCGGGGCCATTCCATTCCATAGACTACCTGTCAGCCGTCAAAAGCTCGTCTGACATAATACTCCAGAATCGATTTTTATAGTAGAATGTAAACCTATGGCTTACGTAATGTGACCGCAATGAATGCCATATTGTATAGAAGCTCACTGCAACCATAAACCAGGTGTCAGTTTCGAAAAGATGTTGCATCGGAATGCCAGGTGGTGAAGGCGTTAAAAGAAACTCAAATAATTGCAGTTGAAGGAGCTATACACGATTTATTGAAGTGATAACAAGCAAATTATCGATAGACCATGTAAACAATGACGTTTGGCTCGGTCTGTCTGCCTTGTCGCAGTTCACACTTTAGCGTAAAAATATTGATGATCGTTTTGCGATGGTACATCAGTTGTAACGATCCGGACGAGATTAATGTCCGCGAGCACTGTGTAATTGCTAAGTCGACTAATTGTCTGCGAGATGATTTATCGTATGTCGCTGAAATGTTGACAACTCGACTGTGATGATCGTCGGGTGGCCGTCACATCTGACAGTTGATGCAGGCATATGGCTTGATGGAGATGAATTTGCGAGGATAATTACTGCTGTTTAATAGCGATGCAATTTAATAAAACTTGCAAATTTAGTTAATGAAAAGATTGATATTGATAGTGTTTTGACACTGACTGAGAAATTTTATATTGAAACTTTGACGGAAGTGGGACTTTGATGTAGATATTAAAATGGAGGTGCTCATGATCGGTGAATTATGTTAAGTTTTGTAAGAGTTGCGCAGTGATGTCAGATGACAGTTTGAAGTTATCGCTGTCATTGTAGAAGTTTGACAGGCAAATTCCTTATATTGTCGAACCAAAAAAAAAAAACTGTTTGCTTCAAAGTATATAAAGTGTAAAATTCTTCAATTGTACGATGACAGCTTAGCCACATTTTTACATGTAGGTACCTACATTTTTAAAAGTAAAACACAAAACCCATTAGAAAATATATTAAGTATGTACGCACGTCCACAATAAAACTAACTAATCAAAATCCCATTAAGAGCTATTAACGTTCATCAATTAGGCAAAAAGTGATTATGATCCTATAAAGAGGAAGTTCCACTCAAGTTCGCCCACTTCAAATGCTGTGCCATTTGCGATCACCTAAAATGCTTATATGCAAACAGACACAACTAACTGTCAAATTTGTGCCCAAAATCGTTGGCGCCATTTAAACTTTAAATCAATAAACCGATTGTCTTGTCACATTCACTTAAGCTCTTGACCAAGGTCAGTGTCTGGCCGTTGTCATTTTACTTTACTTAATTTTCAGCAGGTGTGTTTACGAACTGATCAAATTCTGCCAGCTAGGGATTATACGATTTTGACATTTCCGTGAACTGATGTCATCAGTAGGTACTGGTAAAATTTTGCATGGCTCTATGCCGTTTTGCTTTTGACATTCATTGAATAATCGCTCGTAATTTAACGATTATGCAAATTTCTCTTAGTGAGTCACCATATTTTGTCTGAACTGAAAGCAGTCTTTAAGTTGGTGTGTATATCTTGAAATTAGTTTCTCGTTCTTAGTAGTCATCAAAATAACGTTTTAATGGTCAAATTGTCATACCATGACGCAATGTTAGAATCCATATGTTCGTAATGTTTATCAAATCGTTCCCGATATTAAAAAGTGTTGAAAATGCTGTTAACCTTAAATAAATTTGCATGTTTACAAAGAACAGATATAATGTAGGCTTGGTGCTGAAGCATATTCTAAGGTCAGCCAATACCTACAAAGAGGGTGGCGTTTTAATTCCCATAAAAAAAATCTGTATTCAGATTTATTACATATTTCACATTTTAATGGCGGCTACAACTCTTGAGATGTTGGTAAGTAATGTGAAGGATTTGATTTATTTTCTCAGAAGTGATAAATACGTTAATCTGGGTGTGAAGCAAAATAGCCTTTTCGGAGTAGATTAAACAAAATAACACATGAACCGATAAATAATATTCATAATTCGACGAAATAATTCTGATTGTGAATCACGATTTGATTCCAACATCAGCTTATCAATATACGATGTGCAAACAGTATGAAAGCTTCACCCAGAAGTTACCATCAATTTCCTTATATGACCCCTCCTATCTGATACATCTAGATTTTCACTGTTTTTCAAGATATGTATCTTGATATCGTCTGTTTTAAACTTTTAAATACAACGTGTTTATTGAGTTTAGCATTTTTAAATGTTCGTTCTTAAAAACTGCAGAATTTGATAAAAATCGTGTTATCCGTAGACCGTTTTCGGGATAAACCAATTTTAAAAGCCAATCCGAGTCCGAGACTTCAGGTAGAGGCAGAGTCAACGATCAGAATCAATTGTTTTTCACAATTCTGTAACTCGAAAGCTGTGCTAATCTTCGGCTGTAAATCGGTCTATCTTAAATCGTTTGCATTGTATGCTTAGCGTCTTGAAACAGCGTTATCTTTTTTCAATCATTTGTAGGTTATTTTTAAAAATCAATTAAAAGCAGTTTTATTTTCTTCGCTGCCTTCATTTAAAAAAAAAGTAACATTCCGTGCTTTGAACTTATTTTTGAGTACCTAGAGGTATAGGTATCTTAATAATGTGACCATTTCACCCGCTTTGGCGGGTTTTACACTCTTTTTTACCTAAAAACCCTCCACCCGCCACCACAACCATTTTCCCGCTTTTTGATAAAAAAATCTGAATTTAATTTTCTTACGAATTTTAGTCCTTTTTTTCACTACGTTTGAAGATTTTCTTAATTAAAAAACGTATAAGAACACTGATAGCAGAACTAAGTTGCCGTAGACAACTACTTCAGTTGGCATAAGTGCGCGAAAATTGCAAATGTCATGTGTCAAAGAAACAAACAACGTTATTCATTGGGCCTCCGCACACGAGACTAATTCTGCCGGCTTAAACCCGAATTTGTAGGCGTGGGGACTGAAGTGAGGGGAAACAAACGGAATAAAATGTTCTGCCGAGTTTGAGCGGTTGAACAAGGCATAAAACTAATACATACACAACTTTCAAAATATTTCAATTGTGAAAATAATACTACACAATGAAAAGGGGATCATATATTTAATTTTTCTGCCGGCTGAAATCATCCCGTGTGCGCTCGAAGAACGGTTTTCTGCCGGCAGAATTAATCTCGTGTGCGGAGGCCCATTGACATTCGCTGTAAATACGACGGTAAAATTTAGCAAGATCACGAGAGACACACCAACTCCGAGATGCCGAAAAACACTATGTATTACGCCAGAATTGGAAGCCGTTTTTCCGTAGGTATCTTAAAAAAACTGATGACGTTTATTTTTAAAGAATTATATTAGATTTTACGTGACAATACGTGAAATAAACTGTTTTCTACTATTTTGCACGAAATTTTTGAGGTCAGAATCCGAATCTACTTTTGGGAGACCCGCCAAACCCGCCAAAACACGCCCGCTTTTAGCTTCAAAAAACCCACCGTTTTTTGCCAAAAAATAAATGGTCACGTTCGTATCTACCTACCGAAGCATGGATGAAAACCGCACTGCTCATCTCCTAATCGTGGCTCGACCACAGCTCGGCAACGCATTTTCAGCACCTTGGCAAAGGCTTTCAATCCGCATCCCAACTTGCCGAGGACTTATTTCAAGTCGAACGAAGAGCTCCAAGAACTTTATTGAAACAAACAACGCGTTCCGAGTGTGTTGATGAGTTATGCTTAACCATGCCATTTTTCAACGAAAATCCTGTAGAAAAATTACTCCTGTATTTTTCAGAAAAACCCTGTAAATATCCTGTAATAATCCTGTTTTATTTCCATTGACTTAAAACCTTTGAAAATTCTGTTAAACGAGTGTTCGCAATAAGAAGTTAAAACGTTGAAACCCTATATCAGGCTCAGGTTCAATAAAAATGAAGCCGATCATACTGGGCAACATCAAATCCAAAAAGAAGTATGCAGTTGTATTTTGTGCGCTTAAAAGAGAACGAAATTCTTTTGGCGTTATGAAAATTCGTGTCCTGTCCGTGTCCGGTTGTAAGAGAGTCCGCTTATGAGAGGTGTCCGTAAGGAGAGAGTATTCTCTGTATTCTGTTTAACTCTAGAAGGCTAATGTTCGTCGTTTCAACAATGTCAATCCTAATCTTACAGTATCTTCTTAACGCGGGCACATAGCAACTTATAGTCGCTAACTAACTTGGTCACCGATGACCTCTTGCAGATGGCACTTATGCCTTTGTATTTAAAAAAAAACTTATTTTTTATTTTTTTAATAGTGCGTGGTCGTTGTCTCTACAAACGTTTAGCTTATTAGGGGTAGCCACGAGCACTAGCCTTCCAGGGTTAAACTTTTGATCAAAGAATTGGTCGACCTGACGACGAATAAGACAATGAAACCCTTGATTCTGATTAAATTTAAAATATTAAAATATTCATTCATATTTACAATGTAATAGTTATTCTTACTATATGTGGGGGCAGTGGCTCAGTGGTTAGCGTGCTGGACTACTGTGCAAGGGACACCAGGTTAGATCCACGAATTTAAGGCTTTTTCCACTAAGTCACATCTCGCGAACTTCTGACAAATATCCCAAAAATAAAAACTCACATAAAAGAATGGTTGTAATAAGCTAGGGTGTCTATAGGTATATGGACCTGTTGCGCCAACTTCTTATTTTATTTTTTTAAGTTACTAATTATTCTAATACTAGATTTCGAAAAAAAAACTATCCTGTAAAAACTATCCTGGAAAAATAAATCCTGTGAAATATACAATTTTCTTTGATTTTTCCTGTTTTTCCTTGGAAAATAAATGGCATGCTTAGTTATGCTTCATTCGTTCAAAAAGTTATAGTAAAAGCCAACACGATTGTGAAAATCTATGCAATGTTGAATGCATGTAGAATTTAGAATTTTTATCTTTCATCTACAGAATTTTGAAAATTAGGGTTGGCTGGCGTGGCGGCATGGCATAACTGCTCTGCAACCCACCCCACCGCCTCCGCCACCCGTATGTAGTATAGTACATATTAATATTAGTACATAATGATAATACCACTCATTCACTATACCGCATCCACAACGGATTCGGATCGGCCATCGGAATCGGATATTTAAAAAATATAAAACAAAAAAAACTTCAATCATTCAAAACAATAATAATAAAACAATAATAATAATCTTCATAAAAAAAATATGGCCCTCATTTAGAAATGGATTAATGTTGGTGTTGGATACATTTTAACTTATTGTATTGATTCAAAAGTAGGATCAGATTGTTTTCTTCTGTTAATATTTCGTAACAAGTAAAAATTGTTGGGCTAACAGCCATCAAGCATTAGCAAGTGTATGACCCAATCTTCACTTCCCACTATGAACACCGTTCGCCGCACACATGCCTGGTACTCGTAGTATTTCCTACAGAAAGCAAGTGTGAATCGGGTAACATTCACAAATATACGCTATCTACACAAAATTCTGCCATGGAAAAACGTTCAACTTGTAGGTAGTTGTGTTGTGGACGTTTTTTTTTTTTTTCCATCAGACTCCGATCCGAACCCGATACAAACACAACACATCGAGTAGATAGTAGGTTTGTTTATGTATACCTACAAGCTATACGACAGAATTCTTGTTGAATTGAATGCGTTGCAGATTCTAATGCCGATGCTGAAGATGAGTCGCTCTAAAGGGATGAATCGGGATTCGGGGGTAATCCACTCAACACAACTACCTAATGCTGTGCCAGATGATAATCAGAATCGCAGAATTTCGATTTCTTTTCAATTAATGGCATGGACATCATTTCAGAGACAGGCAAATTAATTAAATTCAACTTTGCTGTTTGTTGTCCCAATTTGACAATTTAATTTGGAATTAATAATTCAAGTCAACCTGTGCATACTAATTATGTGACTGTGTCGTGTCTACCTATCGAAGCGACGAGAGACGCGACGTCACGTCATCGCTAAATTTATATAGAGGTAGGTAATCTCATAATTATTTCAGAATAGAAATTTTTTTTTATTTATGTAAAACAATTCTAATTGGGGGATTCAGGTTTGGATCTTTCTTTTATCAAAAGAAGAAAGTCGATCCCAGAACAAAGAGATGGTGCATATCTAATAGTGATGCTGACGATGATGATGTGTGAATCATTAATAGTGCAATCAAATTAATTGCTTATTGTTTTTGTTTTGCTTAGACAGCTAAGTCTGTGTTTAACAAGTTGCGCCTTTCAAGGCTACGAAACCGATAAGAATGGAACAATAAAGCGATAACAACACGCTGATCATGATCACATAAATAGATATTTTATTATTGTACTGTCATGATGTTAGAGGGGGTGGATGTGTTGTGTAGATCTGAGTGCTTTGTTGTTGTTGGCTAATTAATTGTAAACAATCTATGCGTGGCATACCATTACGATGACTATGTTGTATTTAGAAATCATGAATGGACTATGGAATATGGATCTGCGAACAGCCGAACATGCTGTCGGAAATCAAGTGACGCAGATCGGTAGCTACAATGTTTATGTTTTTGTTTGTACGCTGATACGTTGATACAATGTAGGTAGGTAGGTGTTAATGTGAGAGTAAGTAGGCGGTTTGTTATGATATGATATGATTATTTGCAACTTTGTTGTTGATAGTAGAACTGCGAGGAATATCTAAATAAAAATAAAACTACAGATGTGGGTAGGTATATAGCTATGTTGTATAAGTATAGCTTTGAGTTGCGTGTGAATAGGTGTGGGGTTGTACATGTACATACATTTTAATTAAATAATTGGACACACTTGGTTGATTAGATTTTCTAGGAACCCGACAGACTAGATTGTCGCTAGTGTCCACTGTAGGTACATTTTCTTAGATATTGCGACGGAATAATTATTTAAGTTTGTCAGCAAAACTACAATTATAACATCCTGGTTCCGAAGGTAAAGAAATCTTGGATAGAAATTGTCCGTTTTGATGTCAATTTCCATGAGAATAATGCCCGGTTTCACAGTAACGATTGTCCCTCAAATTCCACTCCTGGATGGATTTCTGTTTCATAGTTCAATATTTGACTATAAAATTTAAGTGCTCAATATTGGAAGCCTATTCAGTACTCATAGCTGTTTGGTGACAAGCTCCTCAGCTGTCACTAGTTTGACAAATTCATTTGGATTCTTGTTTTTAAAACCAACGCATAGGTAGGTACCTAGGTAATTTCTTTTCTCTAAAGTTAAAAGTAGTAATTCGTCAATCCCAACCCAATTTTGAAAATTGAATAAATTATTAATAATATGTACCTAGGTACTGAAAAACATTCATTTTTATAAGTGCTAGGTGCTACCTATAGTTGTTTGTACCATTTGGGATGAGTATTGTGAATCGAATGTGAAACGTCAAATACCTATACGTGATTGAAACTTATATGTTCGTCTATACTTAAACCTAAGGTAGGTGTATTTACAGTGAATCCTGCACTGTGAAAGTGGGAAGCCGGGCATAACAATTTTTTATATAGATCCTGACGTCAAGGGATTAGAAAAGCTCAATACCTCTATATCCTATTAAAATATGTTATTGACGAATGTACAAGTTATCTCAGTAGATAATCATCTGTGATATTGCAGGATATTTTAGCGGCATTAAACGTTAAATTCGCGAAGGGAAAGAACTCGTCAAGGCTGGTTTGGGTCTAAGCAACAGGTGTGATACCATCAGATTCAGCAAACATGACATGGATGACTTCAAAATCTCACGAAATCAAACTAAGACATCTTACAAAGTCTTGGAAGTTTTTGATGGTTAAGGTTATACCTTATACCAGGGGTTCGCAATCTTTTTCACACTGCGACTCCCTAGAGAGGTTGAAATATTTTTGCGACGCCCTTCTAAAAGCAGAAATAGGTATGTGAGTACAAGCTGAGCTTATGAAGATTCACTAAAGGTTTTTTTTTAATAAGAATGGCTTGACGTTGAAATATCGCTGTTTCATTCATTCATTCATTCATTCATTTTCAATGGTCCGCTTGTCCATTAAGTGGGTCGCGGGTGTAGGTTGCTCAAGTGGACCCTCCATAGCTCTCGATCCTCCGCCATCGACTCTAAATCATCAAGGGCAATCCCCATACGGGTAGAGGAGAGATTATGAATTTGATCTAACCATCTCATCCTGGGTCTACCTAGGGAACGCCTGCCCGATGGTAGGGATTCCATAGCACGTCGTGGAATCCTGGTCGGGGACATGCGTTTAACATGACCAAACCACCGAAGCATGGATCGCTCCGTCCGGAGAAGTAGCTGCTCGACATTGAGTTACTCACGTATTCTGGTATTTCTGATGCGATCTCTACGGGTCACACCAGCAATACAGCGGAGAAATCTCATTTCGGCAGCTTGTATTCGCGATCTTATTCTTTCGGTCATTACCCAAAAATGTATGACAATTTTGCCATTCATCTAAAAATGCACCTCATCGCTAAATATGATTTTACGACCAAAGTTCAAGTCTTTTTCCAAACGCTCCGAAGACAAGACAGCGAACAAACGACTTTGTCTATTTGGTCATTAACTTTGAGCTCCTGGATTTGTTGGATCTTGTACCTACGGGCGTAAACAAACGGCTCCTGTCCTGTACACTCTCATGGTCCGTGGCAATGCTCCCGATCAATCTGGCTGGCAAAGACCCATCCCAATTAAAAGACCTTTATTTAGTTTTGAGTGCCAGGCAAATACAGGGTTTTTCAATAAGAGTCCTAAAAAAGGTTTTTTAAATAAAACAAAAACGTTTTGGATATCAATGAAATTCTTTATTCCTGTGAAAGTACGTTCGATGCCATTATGTATGGAACTCGAATTTCTTTTTCGACGGTTTTCAAGCATAAATCGGCCGATACTGCTGCAATTTCACATTCGATATTCGTACGAAGTTCATCATTTGGGCTTTTTTCAACTGAAGCCTCAGCGGCAGCAATATTCTCGACACTACGGGCACTTCTTTGTCTCACTGGCACGGGAACATTTTAAACTGTGCCTGTGGATTTTTCCATTAGACGCTCAATTGTTGATCTGCTAGGACGATTATGACGACCATAAATTGGACGTAGCGCTCTTAACGTTGAGGCCACTGACTCCGAATTTCGGTAGTAAATTTTAATAATTTCGACTCGTTGTTGGCTCGTATATCTTTCCATCATGAATTGGCAAACCTTACTGAAGAGAAATGTCAAAAGAGCGGCAAGAAATTTGGCGTCGTTTGCTGTCCCTGTCGCTCTAATTTTGTAGCGTCCCTGTTGAAAAACCCGTTATAAGACTGCCAGCCACGAAGCAAATCTAACTGGAAATGCGAGAAACATGAACGCGCTTAATCTTCGACTGCAATGTATCTATTGGATTTTGCTTCGACCTTGTCCTTGGTATTCGTAGAGAAAAATGTAATGTTTTTCCTTTGTTCGGAGTCGTAGCTAAAACTTGGGACGCCCTTAGGATAGCACAACGACACGCCCAGGGCGTTGCGACGCACAGATACGGAACTCTTGCTTTATACCATTTTGCCTATACCTATATGAGTTGCATTTTGGCGCACACCACAGTGAAACGCTCGATGCAAAACTTTTTTCTTATTTTCCATTATTGTTAACTAGTTAGGAATTAATTTTTATGATTTTACTTTATTTTTCCGCCCAATTTTTTTCGCTGATCTGTAAAATTTGTGTATCTAGAAGGAATCAAAATATCGCCGCTGAGGTACACCGTCCATTTCTGAATTGGATTTGTCTGTTAATCATTTTTATAAAGAGGTCTGCCATTGTTGCGTTAGGTATTTTGTACATTTCACTTTGTATACGGTACGGACCTTGTGCATCTAGATGTAGATAGACGGTGAAAATGCTTAGAAGTTCTTTCTTCTAGCATCTTGGAAGATGGCTTTTCTCTTAGAAAACGAAGCATGGTACATGAACATGACGCATGCAATATTAGTGGAAGTATACATGGAGCAGCACAGAATCATTTCAAGTGAAAATATTTTAAAGCACATAATTAGTATGAAATGTAGGTACATTCCATCTGTGAAACAGCGCACTTCTAAAGAATTAGCAAAAACGGAAGTTGGTATAGAAGGTACTTTTGACTATAGTCATACATTAATGCAATGTAGTACCAGTTCGTAGAATTTAAAATCTTTTAACACGAAATTCTTTAATCGTACCTACTGTTTCTGATGAAATGTGCGGCTTTTTATTTTTCGATTGACAGAATTTTCTTATCTCTTTGAAAATGTTTATGACATTTACTCAAAGAATGCGTAAATAATTTAATATATCACTTAAATGTCCATTCAATGAATGGCTTCATTCTATAAAATTAATATTTATAATCATTGTCTTATCTTTTACTAGCATTCGGTTGCATTGACAGTTTGACATGGTTTTCGTGGGCCTTGGTGAAGTCACAATCGTTTGATCATTTTCATACATAAATATTGAGTGCATTTTAATTTTTAGCATGAGTCTTAATTTATAATCTTTCACCAAAAATATTTTGAAGATAATATGTTACAATTAATCAATTTATAGGTAGGTATGTATAGAAAATATCGTCATTGTGAGTCCGCAAAATTTTGCATGGACAGTAAAAATTATTATTCACACTCCGGCAGATCTTAGAAAAAATGCAGGAATTCCAGATCGATACACACCACCTCTCTTTATCGACTTCAAGGTCGCCTATGATGGTAGCGTAGCTATGTAGGGAGTAGGGACGCATTTTACAAAGCCATGTTAAATTTCGGCGTCCCTAGAAAACTCGTCCGTCTGTGCAGGATGACGATGGAGAAATCTCGCAAAGTGGGAAAAAACACCACGGAATCCTTTAATGTCGAAAAAGGTTTAAGACAAGGCGACGCGCTATCATGTGACTTCTTTAACATCATTCTTAAAGCAATTGTACGGAACTCGCAAACCAACATCAGAGGTACAATTTTTCAAAAGTCCGTTCAACTACTTGCATAAGCAGATGATATTGCCATTATCGGCAGAACTCAGCGAGCTGTCAACGGCGCGTTGAAATGGAGGCGGCGAAAATGGGTCTGGCTGTTAATGAGGACAAAACGAAGTATATCCTGTCATCGAGAAAGGACTCTCAACATCGGCGATTCGGACAAAACGTCTCGGTGGACAGATATAACTTCGAAGTATAGGTAAAACCTTTGTCTATACCTAGGCTCTACAATTACCTCGCAAAACGACATCGGCGTAGAAATCAAACGAAGAATCACTCTTCCTAATCGCTGCTTCTTCGGGCTTATTGACAACGCTACGCTAATCTAGTACACGGGTAGGACCTTCCAACGTACTAGAGCACCAGCAAAGACCGCCATATTTTTTATTCGCGTCCGGCATCTTCAATTCGATTGCAGCAGCCATTATAGAAAAAATTAAAACTCGCACTCGCCCTCACAAGCACTAGCACAAGCACCAAAAAATCTACCACGGGATATATAATAATTTGTATAGTAAAACGAAAAACAATTGTAAGTGAATAATTTAATATTAATTAATGAATTATAGAATATGTATTACTTTGAATAAAGGTTGTAACTTGGCCGCGAGGTCTGGACGTTTGTCATTTCGTGGAAGTTAACGACAGGTTTTCCGCGTTGGTACCAAATCGTACCAACAGGGCTAAAAAGGCATCTAAGAAGTAAAGCCCTCTCTCGCAGAACCAAGGAGATATTGTACAAGACCTTAATCCCGGTCCTGTTGTGTGGTGCAGAAGCATGGACCTTATCGAAAGCTGATGAAAACCTCTTGGCACGCTTTGAGAGAAAGATTCTTCGAGTGATTTTCACTCCAGTTTGTATCGACGGAGTGTGGAGGAGGAGACTCAACTACGAACTTTACGGGCTATATAGTGACGTTGACCTAGTCAAAAAGCACAAAATACAGCGGCTGAGATGGCTGGGTCACGTGGAGCGTATGAACAACAACTCACCAGCCCGACGAGTCTTTGAGTCCACCCCTGAGGGACAACGAAATAGAGGAAGACCCCACCTCAGGTGGGGCGCACAATTGGAGAACGACCTCAACCAACTTGGTGTGCGCAACTGGAGGCAGCTAGCTAGAGACCGAGCTGGCTGGAGAGGTTCGTTGGTTGAGGCCTTGGTCCACCCCGGACTGTGAGCGCCATCTAAAGTAAAGTAAGTACAAATTATTATTAGTACCTATACCTACCTACCTACTTAACGCGCTATAACTTTTTACTTGATAACGGATTTTAAAGAAACCATACGAGTCCATTCGGTCCCTTCGCTCTACATGGCCTAGCCATATTAAAAGTTTCATGGCGCAATTTGTTGACAAGGTTTCCTGTACAGGTCGTAAACTCGTAGCTTCGTTATTTGCCAGAAAAGGGAAAGAAACCAAAGACAGTAGGACTCGTATGTTTTTTTCACGTAACCCCATCGGAAGAAGTCTGAAACTATCAAATGAACAAGACGGTCAACTAATATGTACATTTTTGAGATGTTTCCGACAATTGTCTAGTCATCGTATATCCAGCTGTTGTGTAGGTATATGTCGGTAGCGCCATTGTGTTGGAAAAATACAACATCACGCTGTTTTTCAAATTCTAAATCATTCAAAGACCTGGGGCCAGATTCCGTAAAATGAAAACGATCGAACGATATCGTTTCGACAATAGCATCAGTCTCTGTCTATTGCCACAGATATGATAGAGACAGGTTTAGTGAAAGCGATATCGTTCGATAGTTTTCATTTTACGGAATCTGGGCCCTGCTGTTATACCTATCAGACCTGGTAAACAGCTTTCCACGCAATTCACTTTCAACGAGCGGATTTTACTATAGAATGTTTGAATTATAATGCGAGTTCTTTGAAGATTTTTTCAGTTACGAAAAATCCGATTGCGGTGGTCGTATCGAGTCTCACTCTCAATAGCACTAAATTCAATTTAGTTTTTTATACGCAACGCAAACAATTGTCGCAGTTTCTCCCTATTTAAAAATCAGGACATTCCCAAAAATGTTCAACTGAGTTCCAAAGTTGTTTATGGAATTCAAATATAAAGGCACAGTACCTATACCTCGGTATGCCAAGGGGTTGGGCATGGGCAGATATTTAATAGTATGTAAATTCAAATCCGTTTCCTTTGAATTGTTATCAACTTTTAATGGCTTTGTCCGTTGTTTACAAAAACACTGAGGTTTTCCCCTGCCCAATTTTTTTATCCGCTATTAAATTCTAATAAAAATAAAAATCCGATATGTTTAGAATCATAATTTTGCCACACCAATTGTTTTGGCCGTATTTACCATTAAATTCCAATACAAATTCCTTCACCCATTCATAATATTCACACCCAAGAAACTATGATCAACATATCAACTGATATCGATCCATACAAAATTTTAAAATAAGCTCAGTCATTTTGGTTAACCAATTTGGTAGTCATCATCGCCTAACGCCTAGTTGTCCCAAACAATAGGTGGTATTGGTAATCGCAATTATTGTATCCGATTTATGATTCTTGAGTGATTCACTGGCCAAAATGACGCATAGATACTGCTACCGTGGATTTCAATTACCGTCAAGTGGTGTTGGTGTTAACTGGCTCCGGGGAATAGAAATTAATCAAAAATATTTTATGTGATCATTTCAACTCTTTTTCTTATGCCTGACGCCTGAGGTGTCGGAATGGACGATTGGTAAGTCATAGAAGATACTTAGTAATAATGAGCTTTTGAGTCATTGAATTGTATTTTGGCAGACAAAAATCGCAAATGAGAGTTTACCAGACGACACCCTGTATAGAAATGAATTCTGTGTGCAGTTCGTCACGGAGTCCATTTTTGATTAATTGCGAATTATACATTAGTTGCACATTTATAAACCATTTTAAGTATAGTTGAGATCATTTCTGTTTTTGGTATCGGTCCGGTACTCTCTGGCATGTGCATTATCATGGTCCGTCTCATATATGGCTGAAATTAATGATTTAACAATTTAGTGGTTAGTTTATAAATGATTTGATTGGAGCTGTTAGTGTCTGGGTTGTCTTTTTTTCCTAAATCTTATATCTACATAATACCTATTACTGGCAGGGAATTATTTATCACAATTTTAAGAAAGGAAACAAAAGTAAACAAAGAAGGCAGCTATTTGACTGACTATTTGTCTGACAAACATCCGAGAGTATGACTGTCCTGAGAAAGCTTCTCAATTCAGCCGTTCGGACTCGGCATAAAATTGTAGGTCCCTTCCATTCGTCCCAAAAATAGAAACTCACACACAACGAATGGTTGCGAGAAGCTAGGCCCAGGGTGTCTACCGCCTGTTGCGCCAAATATTTATTTCTAATTTTTCTGGTATCTTGAGAATACAGGAATTTCGTCTAATTTGAACGAATTATATACTTTGCAATTATGGTATACCTATATGCATTGACATCTGTGGTTATCAATCGTTTTTTAAATTTTGTGGCACAAGCGTTAAAAATTTAACATACCTACTATTAGTTCTGAGGAGATTTTTGATGCTGTTGTTAAGAGT
Source organism: Cheilosia soror (assembly GCA_949372485.1). NCBI lineage: Eukaryota > Metazoa > Arthropoda > Insecta > Diptera > Syrphidae > Cheilosia > Cheilosia soror. The sequence continues at coordinate 60,610,888 of OX443564.1, forward strand.
TCGCATTGACATGCTGCCAAGTTTGCCACAGATGTTTTTTGAAGAAACTTTTTACTTCACCTTCAAAAGGGATCATGACGTTAATAGAACTAAAATCTAGAATGGTCAAAATCTCGAAAATGAATTTGATAGATCTCGAAATCTCGAATGCGTCAAAATCTAGAAAGTAGCTATGTACAAAAATCTCGAAAGACTCTATTTTGAAAAAAAATCTAGAAAATAAAACTGCTTTCGAGATTTTTATAATTCATTAAATTTACTCCGAAAGTAATGAAAACAAGTCTAAAATTAATATTTTATTTTTTTTAAACTTCTGACTTGCCGGAGCATTAGGATGCACGTCGACCTAAAAGATCTATTGTGCTTGGCGTCAGATATATGTTTAGGTTAGAAGCGCTTCTACTTTCCTAATGTAGCTGATAAAACATTCAGCAGAGGATTTCCTTAGTTCTTCGGTACTTATTACTTCCCTGAAAAATGATTTCCTTCTTATACCGTAAAGGGCCGGGCATTCACATATTATGTGTTCGGCTGTTTCGTCTTCTTCTAGACATAGTCTGCACTCCGGTGAGTCGACTAAATGAATTTTATTTAGGTGATATCGCAGACCGTGGTGACCCGTTAGGTAGCCTGCTAGGGTTTTGATATCATGCCTGCGAAGATTTAGTAGATATCTTACTGGCATCTGCTTTGAAGGGCTGAATAGCTCTTTTGGACTGTCTTAGGCCTGGGATGTTCTCCCAATATGAAGTACATTTGTTTTGCTCCCAGCTTTGTATAGCCAGATTTATAGCTGATTTGGGAATCGAACAGAATGGTTCAGGTCCAATGAAAGGGGTTTCCGAGCCATTTCTGGTTAGTTCATCGGCTTTTTTGTTTCCTTCAATTCCATTATGTCCGGGGACCCACCATAGACTGGTTTTGTTCCTGTAACTAAGTGTTTGGAGGGATTCGAAGCAGTGTAATACTGATTTGGAGTCAATAATGTGTGAGCTAAGGGCTTTTATAGCTGCTTTTACATTTAGTTTTTAAGGGTGTTTGTCTAAACGTATGTAAATATATAGTGTTGAAGCTAAGCCACGCAGTGTTTTACAATAGCACGTTAAAAGACCTGTAGAATAAGTGTGTGAATTTCTTCAATTTTTTCAACATTTCTGTAACACAAAGTACCAAGTTCAACGCTGATCTTATGGTGATCACGTGCGGACAAATTCAACACAGGCTCTTGTAAGACTTGTTGATATGCCGCGTTGTGTTATAGGGCCCTATTATTTTTTAGCTGACTCATTTGCTTGCAGGAACAGTGAATCAAATTGTTGTTGCATACACATACACATGCAATTCAAATAGTTTTCCATATGAGTCAATCTTGAATTAATATTAATTTTTGAGACATTTTCTTTCGAGATTTTTTTTCTAAATTTTTGCTATTCTAGATTTTTTTTCTTCGATATTTTTTTTTTCTAAATACATAATTGTTTTATTATTATATATGATAAAAAATATACTCTTCTATATATCGGTGTAGATCCGAATTCCTTGGTCTAAACGGATCATCATTCACCATACAACGTCTGTTTTATTCCAGTTTTACACCTTATGCAATTTGAGAGCAAAATAAGACTGCTCCCACTTCATAAGTATACGTGAAAAAGTGTGCTCACGATATGATAAAAAAATGTGCACGACTGGGTCGCACGTAACTTTCTCGTTTATTGCGAATCTCGCAGAATCTCAGAGTCATTTTAGAAAAAATTTACGTTTAAAATCATACCCACTCAAGGTGTAATTAATACCGTAAATACATACCTACTACATAACCTACGTATTAACTAGAACACTTTATTACTTTCAAATTTCACCCCGAACTGACACTTGAAGGAGGCAAGTAGGCGATGAATTTCAAATTATATTGCTAATTACTGAAGTACAAAAATATACCGTGTGTGAATACAGATCGGGATTTGGGTAGTCATTTTTGAGAAATATTCATAAAACGGCAATATTAGAGTTTTCTGAGAAAAACCAAGTACGTGGTCATGTTAAGAATGCTTATGTTGTCTTAAATATGTATTTTGATCAAAATCGTTAGAGCGGTTTTTTGTAAAATTATGCTGACAAATGTTACAATTTGGATTCAAAAAGCACTGCTATTAAACTGTTTAGCTGAAAAGTGAGTACGACATATTCTTCAGGATATAAACATTACCTAGCAGATATATTTTCATCCAAATCGAAAATGGTGTTTTCGAGGAGCAGTTTTTAAAGTACCGGTTTTAGCGATTGGGAAGGACGAATTAATGGTTCAAAAAACACTGTTTTTCAACTGTTTAGCTCAAAACTGAGCAAGCGGTATTACTATGGATTTAAGCATTACCTGAAAGTAACATTTTTATTATAATCGAAAATGGCGTTTTTGAGATATGAACAGTTTTTTAAATTACTATTATTAGGGCTTTGGGTGGATATCAAAGGACGCACTCTTTTTAGAGACAAACTGAGTTTGCTATTAAGTTAAGAATGACAATAGTACCTTAAAAATAAGTTTTTTTTTTTAAATCGTTTTTACCGTTTTCGAGAAAAAGCCAATTTTCAAAACTGCCGTTGCTGGACTTTTTAGAGAAAAACTGGGTATGCAGTCAGGTTAAGCATGCTTACATTGACTCAACTATCAATTTTGGTTCAATATTAGAGCCGTTTTCGAAAAAATCTAAATTTAGGCATATTTCGTCATATTTCGTAAAATTTTTATATGGGAGGTACCGTTAATATTAGGGCTAGAATAAAAAAAAAAAAACTTCCCGAGCGGGAAGCCTACAAACTCTAAATACGAAGTTTGAAGCAAATCCGTCCAAGCGTTTAGATTCCCCAGGGGTGGGACAGACAGACATACGGACGGACAGAATTGCGAGACCCACTTTTTTGAGTTCCCCTATCATCGTAATCTCGAGTTCGAAATTTTGTACGAAAACAATATCTTTCTCTTAGACACTACGTATACGAGAAAGTTAAAAATACAATTTCACAATGATACTAGACCTAATACACCGAATGGTGAATACCCCCAGTGTATCACAAACAAAAAACGAAACAATAAATGAATGAACTGCTTACTACTGTCAACAGAAAACGAGACAACACAAAACAAAACTGAAAAAAAAATCCGAAATTAGCTTTATAACTATTAAACAGAAATCGCCACTTGAGCGGAGTTTGAGGGAGAATCGATATAATGTACTTAAGTTGGCACTGTGAAACCGGACATAAAAATCACTCCAGACGTCTTGTCACAAAACTTAACAGACCATAATGATGGTCATTTTTCAAGTACAAAGGTACCTATCTACCTATAAATATCTTAATAATCATCATAAGCGAACATCAAAAGAGTAACAAACCCATTATTCTATTTTAATCGAATGACAACTTAAAATATGGTTAATAGTAAAAAACTTTAAAATCATTTATGAGTATGTAAACACAAAAATGCAGAGGTCATTATCGCCTAAATAAATGGGCATCCCTCATCGATTTTAAAAAAAAATTCAGGTGGAGACTTTTTATTTTTAATTTTTTACTTAAAACGTTATTGCTTTGACGTCATAATAACAATTTAATTGAGGGGGCAATCAGGGTCATAAGACCAGTATTTATCATGTGTGGGTACGATTTGAATTCATTCCGCATATTTGAATGTATCTTGTTAGTTTTTTTCTTTGAATTGATTCTAAATATATCGACTGACTAGAATTTTCGATTTTAATTATAAATATGTATTTACGATTTGTAAATTGTTCTAAGAATGAGGTTGGTATAAACATTAAACAAACAAATCCAACTGTTAAGCGTTTAGTTCTGTTCATTCAGAATTCAGTACTTACGCACAATGCGTATTTATTTTTAGTTGGTTTGCTCAACTTTTGGGACTATGAAGTTATTTTTAAATAATTTTTAATTTAAATATGTATAAAGGTATACAACAAAATGTTACGAACAAAAATTGCCTGTACAATATTGAACCGAATAGCTATTTGGTTATTAAAGCATTGTACAAATCTAAATATATTTTTTTCGAAATAAATCGACGAACAAGAACACACATTTAAAATAAATCTGTTACCTTGTTAAGTAATTATAGAAAGTATGTACATAAATCTTTCGAACTTAAGAGAACATAAATTAGACGACCCGTGAAGACGCCTCAATCTAAATTCGATTCATTTCTTTTTTTCTATTGCGAATTACTTGCGCGGTGAGCATTGAAATGACGGTAAATCAATGACCAAAGCAGACCTGTCAAAAGATTTCAATTATGCAATCAAATTTGTTTCTATAGTCCTCTGTCTACCATTCGACTAAAATAAACCCATCTATCAAACAAATGACAATTGACAATTAGACGCGTCGAGCGTTTGAATGATATATGGAATGGATACGAATACAAAACACTCCTATGAGGTCATCATGTGTTTCACATATGACAATTGGAAACAAGTACCATGTATAAAGTACTTTCATTTCAATGAAATACCAAAACGCAAAAAGTTCGCGTTTCACAAATTCACAAAAAATTAACCCACCCCGAGGCACCCAAACAAAAATAATGTCCGATGCGGACGACATTGCGGTTGTGGTTTTGTTTCGCATCATAATTACCCCGATGTCATTTCAATCATCACATCGGTTCATATGGCCAAAATATTGTCATATCGTGCGCGCCAGAGACGAACGGAGAACCGCATGTTATTTGCGCGTTCTAATAAAGTTTATGGAATTTTTATTGCCAAGGCCAATAATGTTGGGTGGCAAAGGCGTCGCCGCCGCCGCCCGCCAACTGTCACACGCAATAGAAATTTATTAAAACTCATCATTGGACCCCAATAAAGAACCTGAAAACGAGTGGCATGTCAACGTACAGGCTAAGATCAAAACCGATGGACCGGCTCCATTCATTAATTTATAAGAAAATATTTCTTTTTTTTTTCTAGTCAAATAAAGTTTGTCTACAACTTTTGTTTTTCGGTACTGTACTGAGAGTGTTGGTCTTGAACTCAGTAATAGAGCCAATAACGTCAAACATACGTAAGATCGAAAATTCCTCCAAGTACCTAGACGCGGAATATCGAAAATGTTCACATTCTGACCTTGAATAGAATTCCTTGCATGTTCTGTATTTTTACACGGCTTGTTGAATTCAAACAGAGATAGAGATGCCAAGGTCATTGTGATGATAGGTTTCGGGAACATACCCCGTTTTGTTATTACTGGCGCCACGATCGGCACGATGATGTTGAGACGAACAGAACTGAATTATTGTTTTCCTTGGAATATGCGGAAAGCAGAGGTGTAAATTCAGAAGCGCTACAGAACATGGAACATGTTTGTTTGAAATTAGCTCTTTTGAAAAACGAGCAACTGCATTTGGTTCCTGCTAATTTGTGGTGCATCGCAGGTGTTTATTTGTAGTTGTGGGCGCACTAGCAGTAAATATCCGCAAGTTTGCTGAGGTACAACAGACGAGCAAAGACCTTGTGGAGGCGCGTGCAAGTGCAATAGAGATGTAAATAAAATTGGCTTAAAAGAGAGTCTAAATAGATTAGTGGTTATTGAGAAATAAGGCATTTTAGCTGTCGGAAGATATGTGTTGGTCGAAATGTCGAACTTGAGATATTAATCATTTCTGATTTGTTTTTGGTTTGGAAAAACAATTTCAGACAGACTGGTAAAGATCGAAGACGACAAAAATGCCAGAAAAAGTCAGAATCAACCATTTATCGTGGACGATAAAAGCCAAGACTTCCGTCCACCTGACCAAAATGAAGTGAAGAAGCAATCTAAAAGCTAAGTCCAGCAAAGCTGCTGGACCGGATGGTTTAACAGCCGAGCGTTTTAAGTTTTAAGGTAGTGGGAGATTACTTGGTGGAGAGCATACACCAACTCTTCTCCAAGATTTGGTCAGAGGAAAGTATGCCTGATGAATGCAACCTCAGTATCGTTTGCCCGATTCACAAGAAAGGAGACCTTCGAAATTGCGCAACTAGAGGCATCAGTCAGCATTGCATATAAGATTCTATCTGCTGTAAGGTGTGAGCGCCTAAAACCTTTCGTCAACGAACTGATTGGTCCGTACCAGTGTGGTTTCAGGCCCGGTAAGTCCACAACCGACCAAATATTCACACTACGGCAGATATTGGAGAAAACCCAAGTAGTGCAAATCGATACTCACCATCTATTTATCGACTTTAGGGCATATATGACAGCATTTATAGACATGAGCTATACAGAGTCGTGTATAGTTTTGGCATCCCTGCCAAACTTGTCTATGTTGTTCAGAATGCCGATAGAGAACGTTAGCTGCTCCATAAAGGTCGAAAACACTCTCACCGAGACCTTTGATATTAAAAAAATGAGACAATTGTGCGAAGCTTAAAGTCAACACCAGGGGCATAATTTTTCAAAAGTCAGTGGAACTATTGTATCCGATGATGTCATTGACATAACTGGCAAAAAGTAGCAAGCTGTCATTGGTGCGGTTGCAAATAAGAATATAGAAGCGCCAAAAATGGGTTCCGTGGTTAATGAAAGCAAAAGAAAATACATACTGTCAACAAGAAGGGACACACAACATCGACGAATCGGACAGAACGTCACGATAGAGAGTAATAACTTTGAGGTGGTTAGGGGCTTTGTCTACCTCGGCTCCGCTACGAACTCTGAAAATGACACCAAAGCAGAAATCAAACGAAGAGTTACACTTGCCAACCGCTGTTTCTTTGGCCTAAAAAGGCAAGACCTTGTCAAGAAACACTAAGGAGTCTCTATATAAGTCTCTCATCATTTCAGTCCTGCTCTATGATGTTAACAAAGCCGGATAAAGATCTTCTTGGTCATTTCGAACTCAAATTTCTTCGAGTGGTTTTTGGTTCCGTTTGCTTTGACGGGCTTTGGAGGAATAGAATTAACAGCGAACTCTACGAGCTGTACAGCGACATCGACCTGATCAGAAAAGTACGTGTTACTCGACTAAGATGGCTAGGACATGTTGAAGGAGAGTGAATGACACAAATCCTCCTGCCCGAAGAGTCTGAGATAACAACGCATGATGTCGCTTCAACAGCGCCCCAAAATGTTTGCAGATATATGTGTTAGTTCTGCACTTAAATTGTTATAAGTTGTATAGTAATCTAGAAAGTAAGGTCGGCACGGCATATGTCAGGCCAGTCTTTTGTGCGCCAGCGGTTCTAGATTTGCTGCTAGTGTAGAGTCTCCTATTAGTCGAACTGTTGGTCTCTATACCTACCTATGATGTCAAGTAGGTTATAAGTAAATGTTTTTGGGCCGAGCTCAATATAAATGGGAGTAAGTAATATTCGAGTCCGATCTTACCGAAGCTTTATAGGGAATGAGGAGCTGCTTCAGGCTGAAGTATCTTTTTGATCTAAATATAGATAACTTAACTCTAAGGACGCTGATCTTAGAGTTATGGCCGAATTGGCTGTGACTCCGAGAAGGGCCATGGATGCCATGGCGTGCAGACGGGTACATGTTCATCTGTGGAATAATCGATTGCTCTTTCTTCTTGTACAATCCTCGTAAATATACCAAATTTACCCAAACATCTAAATAGTTTACAATCCGGGGCCGCCACAACCAACTAGAATATTATCATTGTCGTCCAAAATGTAAAGAAAATGTTCCAAAAGTTCACAAACCGTTCGCCTAGGTACTCCTATCGTATCCCACTCTTGCAATAATTCAGGCATTTAGATAGACCCTCAAAGTGAAAGTCCCAAGAACCAAGTAACATGGTCCTATATGCGATATGCCCCACAAAACCCTTTCGATTTTATTTTTAAACCTTGCAAAAGCTTTTTCAGAAATTTGATTATATTCGCTTAACACTTTTATTTTGTACCTTAGTTCAAAAGCAAGTACTCGGTATGACACACAATTCTGACCTTAATCTATGGCGACTCCTTAGAAGGCTTGCCAATTATTCCAATTAGTCGAAATCCTATTCTGAATTGAAAACAACTTGTTAACACTCTAAGTAAACTCTTGTAAGCTGTTAACAATGTGTCATGTATCACCAATTATTGTAGTACCACAATCGCCAGAGACTTTAACCCAATTGCGTCATCCAGAAGTGATCTATACAACAGTTTGATCCACCAACGACAATCGTGTGCTCTACATCGTAACGATCACCAAATTGGCTGTTATAGAGATACTTATCTACAAAATTCGACCCAATCTCATATTGAATATTCACTGGCGATGGTGTTAGATACAGATCACGAAACACAAACAAAAAAAAAACCCTCGACAGTTATGTATATTCACGCTTGCAAAAATCATGAAAACTCTCCGATTCCCATTCAGGTGTCAGATACAAATCGTATTTGTTGATTTGTAGCCAATCGATATGTGTCGTTTGTGCGACTTTTACGCTAGCGCGGTGCCCCCAAAAGGTCAGGTCTACATACCTCTTTTTGTCTCTTGTATTATAGAAGTCACGGATTTTGTGAGGAGTTTTGTTTTGGCGCCATGCGCCGGTAAGGTGATTCCAAGTAAAATGATTTTTAATGGATTATTATGTTCCCGGGCGATTGGAAACCTTTTCCGAATTCAACGGGCATATAAATCAGACTTTATTGCTTGAGGTGTGAAAATTATTAATTTCGCACAAGACATCGGCAAAAAGGTGATGAGAAATAGGTGACGTTTGCCATTGGAGTGGAATTTAGTTTTTGTTATTTAAGAAATGGGTGTCAGTGCGAGCATTGACCCTTAATTTTTAGAAATATAATTAAAGTTGACGTGTGACATTAACAAAATAGTGTAAAAGTACCGCTCTGAGGTATCCTTGTCTATTAAGTCACCTACAGTCAGAGAGATTATAAACAAGTCCAGTTTTTCCTCATCTATTGTGACCTTCATTATGTTTCAGGTGAAGGCATAAAATGATTATTAGCAAACCCTTCAGGCAAACGTAGAATTCCTCTAAAGCTGCAAATACTAAGCGCCACCTGTCAGCCTTGTCCTGCTTCAAGTAATCGCAACCCCACCTAGGAGAACAATGCCAAATGACTGAACTGCACATCCACACATCAATTACCATAATGGGCAATTCCCAACAAAAAAAAGAAACAGCTTCTGCCAAAATCAATGCAACCACATGACATGTAATTGCACATTCACATTGACATGCAGTGCCCATAGACCTCAACATAAAGATACTCCCCCTGATGCATTGCCAATTTTTTTTTTGCAGTCCCTTTCCTGCACTGTAATTACAGTGTGGACAAACCATTTTACTTGCTTGTAATAGTAATTGACTTGGTACAATGTGTTGACAACTTTTTTTTGCTATAATAGCATGTTTCGTGTCAAACAATTGACAGATATTAGCGATTACGTAGATGAACGACTTAATGCAACCCCATGTAGCCAATACGGAGGCTTGTGTGCATGCCGTCAACAGAAGGCGGCATTGTATGCAAAGACGATTAGGTGTCCTTTTGCTCATTGATATTTTGACTTGCTATCGCCTTCATTGATTGATGGAATGGGCATTAATCAATAAAGCTTTTCTGTACGCTGGGCAGTGTTGAAATGATTATGCAAGGAGAGTAATTTGTCAAGTTGATCGATAGACGATACCTAATCTGAGGCGATGATGTCTATCTCTGGTGGTGCATCTTGAATACAGAGTAGTTGTTATAGTTTTAAATGGGATATTATTTGTGTTTGATAACTGATTGACAATGTTATTGAAATATCAACAATTCCATAAGGTGTGAAACATCAGGTATGTATTTATATAAATTTGATAACTTTTAAGCATCGTTTCTTGATTTGTTTTATAAAGGCTGGGCCATCTGTTGGTTTCTTTTTGAATCATAACGTTATTTTGACACTGACAGCTCTCATACGTTAAAAGAATTGACATTGACAAAGTTACTGCCAAAGTGGATGCTCTCGGAAACAGCGCAAATTTTGAACAGAAATTTCGGTCGAAATAAGCATCAACTGCAGCTGGCTTCTTAAAATACAGTGGTGATGCACCGAATCATCCACCAAGTATATGGGTGGAAGAAAAAATGCCCGATGACTGGACTATCAGCTCCATATGCCCCATCTACAAAAAAAGGCGATCCTATGTCTTGCAAGAACTATTGGGACATATCCCTGCTAAATGTCGCATACAAGATCCTATCCAACGTACTGTGTGAACGTCTAAAACCGTTCTGAAACACACTAATCGGTACGTACCAGTGTGGCTTCCGGCCCGGCAGATCGACTATAGACCAAATTTTCACTCTGAAGCAAATCTTGAAAAAGAAACGAATTTCAAGTCGAAACTCACCACCTATTCATCGACTTCAAAGCCGCGTATGATAGCATACATCGTCAGGAGCTCTATATGGCGATGGCCGAATTTGGAATCCCGGTAAAACTGATTCAGCTATGTCGCGTGACGCTGGAAAACACGCGCTGCAATGTGCAGTTTGGAAGCCGATCTTCCGAACTTTTGTAAACATGCACTAGATTTCGGCAAGTAGACGCTCTATCATGCGACTTCTTCAATCTCGTACTGAAGCAGATAGTGCGCAGGGCAGGTGCTATCTTCAACAGGTCCGTCCAGCTGCGGGGCTATGCGGACGATATTGACATCATCTGTCGCTTCCAGCGTGCCGTGATATAGAAGCGTTCACGGCGATTGAAGAACAGGCGAAATCCGTTGGGCTTGAAGTAAATGAGGACAAGACTAAGTACATGCTATCAAGAAACAAACAACCATCTGTCCACCGCCTAGGACAGTTAAGGAGTTCACCTACCTCGGAGTAAACGTAAACTCCACGAATGACACCCTAGTGGAGATCCGGCGAAGAATTACTCTAGGAAACCGTTGCTACTTCGGTTTAGCAAAACATTTGGGTTCAAAACTCCTAACTCGAAGGACGAAATGTGTGCTCTACAAAACCCTTATCCTGCCAGTTCTGCTTTATGGCGCCGAGTGCTGGACGATAAGCAAGAAGGGAGAGCTGAATGGGATCCTTCGAAAGAAAAATACTTCGGCGGATTTTTGGTCCTGTGTGCGAGGAGGGCGAATGGAGGAGAAGATACAACCGCGAACTCTATGAGCTGTACCAAGATGGGGATGTGGTCCAAAAAGCCAAAACACGTCGACTACATTGGCTCGGCCACATCGAGCGAATGGACAATAATGCTCCAGCTAAGACGATCTTCGAATCCCAGCCCCCAGGTTCGAGAAGACAAGGAAGCCGAACCTCCGTTTCAAAGACCAAGCCATCGTGGATGCCAGAGCGCTTGGTCTGAGCAATTGGAAGCAGCGTGCCCGGGATCGTAGAGGATGGAAGGCTGCAGTGTCTCAGGCAGAGACTCTTCACGGGTCGGGAGCCCGATAAGTAAGTAAGTAAGCAGCTGGCTTACTTAGTTATAAATAACATTTTAATGATCTGAAGTCTCAACTGTCATACTGATTGTTTGAACTATACGTTTGTCCAACAGTGAAGGTAAAAAAAAACCGTGGTTCGGTGAAATGACACCGCACTCAAAAATTCGACCACGTTTTTTCATTCTGTCCACTTTCACATCTTAATAAGAAAAGAAATTGAAGCAAATGAACTTTAAAAATGATTTTTAACACTTGTGTCGTGCGTGAATAACCTCTCGCTAACGTCTGACAAACATCCGAGAGTATAACCTTCTCAATTCAGCCGTTCGCACTCGGGACTAATTCGTCCCAAAAATAAAAACTCACACAAATGAATGGTTGTGATAAGCTAGGACTAGGGTCCCTATCAGACCTATCATTAACATATTCCTCAGCTCAACATCCCAGCAAAACAAGCAATTCGAATTTTGTTCGCTTTGAGTTCTCCGGAAGAAGATTTCGTTTGCTGGCGAGTTCACCTGAGAATCCGAGGCGATACATCAATATAAAAATCATTAGCGAATTGAACAATAAAAGAACAGATCTTGAGCAAGTTTACGCGAATTGAAAAGCGATATGAAAATGTACATAATGGGCGGTTGATGACACATTTTGAAGAGTATAGGTATATCTAAAAGTTAGTATTCCAAGTTTGTAGGATTCAGATTAGCATTTCTACAAATTCAGAGCACCGATGTAGAATTGTTAGACAACAAGACCTTTAAAACCACATCAAATCGGTATACACCCCCAATAAAACGACACTTAAACTTAAGTGCCGACTATTTAGTTGTGCGCAGTGACAATGATGGTTTCATTTTTATTAACCTCGTTAAGACTGTGAGAACATTGGTATTCATTCGACGACACTAAAACGCCGCGCATTCCACAGAAATTCCACTGTGCATACGTCAGTTGTTGGCCGCATAATCACTATGTCATGCTGTTAATTTAATAAACCTACGATTCACTCTATTACAACAATAATAACAATAAATTCAAGATCAAAACAATCAATCGAAAAATTGGCTACCGTTGTCATGTTGTTGCCTTGTTTTAAGCGCTTTTGGATAGAGAGGGAGACTCGTTGAAAATCCACTCACTCATAATTCCACGAAGCAATAGTGAGCTATTATAGTCGCACTCGTGGAACTGGTTCATGTCCAGAGCCCAAAAAGTATCTACAATCTATACAAATGCTTGCGTACTCATACCTATATGACGTGAACTTCAATTGAAATTTTTTGCAAAAACCACGATAAGAACGAGTTGAATCTATTTTCAGCACATGTTTTACGTAAATCGTTGCGGAAGCGCATATTAATCACCCCACGCTAAGATGGATGCTTGGCGCAGGATCCTACACAGTCCAGTCGCATTTAGAGGTGTGTATAAGTATTATAATGGATAGGTATGCGATGAAAGCAAACATCACGTCGTCATTAGCATAGGCAAATTGTGTGCCGTGGAAATTTCCAATTCTGGACACAATCAATGTCAGGCTCAGGACAGGTGAAATGGTTTTGTATCTTGCGTATTAGGGCAGGCGTTCGTTATTTCTTTGAGACACACGCACTAACCGCCAGCGCACTGATTGGAATAAATAAAATCGACACTTCTGATAACGTTCTTTTGGTAATTCAAATTCAAATTAATTTATTTGAACTGTTGGTATACAGGCGTTTTAAATCTAAATAGTTTTTGTACTACTTCAAGGTCTGCGCATAGTGATTGATTGCCATAGATTTTTGATAGCTTGCCCATAAGCCCAATGTTTCATCAAGGTTAAAGTGATGAGCTGATTATTTCGACAAATGTAGGAAGTGTAGTTAAAATGACAGTTTTTTTTTTGTGGAGAATTGGAATGGACAGTATTGCCAAATCGCCTTGAGGATTTTTCAAAGATGCTTTCAGTTGCAGTGGTTCAATGATCAACCTCTTGAAAAACATAAAGTTTAAAGTATTTTTCACGGACACAACTTTCGAACGTTTGACGTCTGAACGTCCGAATATAAGACAAAGATAAGAAAAAGCTTATCGTGATTGCACGAATGATTGCAATTATTATCTACGTAGCAATATTATCTACTAGCTGAACCCCCGCCGGCCGGCTTCGCCAGGCCTTTTTTTGTTTTTTTAATTTTTATTTGTTTTCATTAAGTTTTTTTTCAGTTTTTTTGGCCTATCAATAAACCGCAATTACCAACATTTAAAAAAAAATCAACTAAATTGGTTGAAAATTACGGGCGACAGAGGGAAACATACAGTTTTTGCCACTTTATTTTATATACCTATACAGAGATTACGTAGCAATTCTTTTGTCCCACAACTTTATAGAAGTCATATGACTCAAATTTAATGCGCATAATGATATGTCCCGTGAGAGTGACGAAGATAGCCACCAAACTGTCAAAAAAGTTGTATGTTTTTCAACTGGGAAACCATAATCCCATCCGCACGATCGTAGTACTAAAAGAAAACTTGTTGGTAACCAGAATTTATTTTGAGTTTATTTTGCACATGTCTATTAGGCCCAATTCACACGAAGCAACTATAGAAAAACTGATCAGCGATGCGAATTGCCAACTAGTTTGCTTTTAGTTATACCCTGTGTAATCAAATAAATGGGATGACGCACACGACACGCAGCTGGTTAAAAACTCGTTTGCGATTTACAAAAAACAGTTTGTAATCAGTCGTCTGTTGATTTCAGTGTCGGGTTGCCTATTAATTTTAGTTTCTAGTTTGTCGAACATGAGCGAACAACAGACCAACCTGTTGCTGGTGGGGGAGGTTGAAAAACATGACGACACTGAACGAACTAGAGATATTGATTGGTGCTGATTTTTCTCGTGTGTTCGTGTGTGGAGTTAAGTCACGGCTGAGTCCATAACTGGTCTGAAACCCGAGTTGCCAACCGGTTTATTTTATTTTTTTTTGCAGTTGCTTCGGGTGCACTGGGCAGGGCCTTAGTTTGTAACGAGTTGATGATATGTCATTTACGAGTTAGCATCAAGATACTAAATGTAGATTCTAGTATAAAATTCGTTGGAATGTATGTACAAATATTACTACACTTTTAAGCAAATAATGCAATTCTGAATATTTCTCTAAAGATAAAACATGAAATGCTCGAAGGAAAAATTGGTCCCCAATTAGATATCAAATTGTGTCAGTACTGGCCTATTATAAGTTAGGTACCTATACTTATTCTTCAAATGAATTGAGTATAAAAGTGACGTTTAGACCATTGGGTTTGTGTTTTTTGACAGGTCATAAGACGCCTTCTTTTATCGTGTGGGCTCTATATATTTATTTTATTTGCATTTCAACGCCCAGTTCACTCATCTATAAAAGCATCAACCTTCAACACCGTGATAATATAAAATTATAAGTGAACATTGAAAATCGCTTATCCTTGCATTATTAGCCCATTATTCCCAATAGCCGTGATGTAAAATTGTAAACACCTATCCGTTCATCATTATGAATGCCAAACGTCCGTCCATGAGTAATTAATAAAGCACGCAACGTCATGCTGAAAACACCCTCTGCTGACAGAGCAGACGTTTTACATACCGAATACTGACATAATCGTTCAGCACGTGCATTGGCAAACGCAAACGCAATTAATTATATTTACCGGGAATCGGTCTATCAATATGCAAGTTTATTGCATTCGCTTAAATATTGACACAAACAAATGTCCAAATTGCGGAAAATTTAAATAAACATTTGCAAGAGTAATGGGCTGCACTATAAAACGTTCATTACACACACACGCTGTGACTCAGAGCGGAATTAAGAGGAAAAGGTGTTTCGGGTTTCGCTCATTTTGCTGTTAATTGTTAATTAAACTATTTATAGTTGCGTTCAAGTATATTGGTAGCAATTTCTTATTTGATTTATGATTAGCTTCAATTTACAGAAGGGCTAGAGGTGGCCATTGGGCGTCCTTTAAACTTTTACTCAAGTACTGAGTCAGTATTTGAGTCATTGAGTGCAACTATCCGGCACTTCTTCTTACGATGTGAATGCTGCTGAATTTGACAACATTAACTTAACTAACTAAACTCTGAATTATCTTATTTCTAGCTCAATCTTAAGCATTTAATCATCCAAGGTGGCTTAACTCCTCTCTAAAAATGTGATAGATGAACTGCTGACATTAATGTGAAAGCAGAATACTGAAAGATAATTTCACCAGACGACATTGATAACATTCCCTCTTAGAAATCATCTGAATAGCATAATTTGAAGGAGTTCCAACTCCAATAGCTTAAAGGTCTAACGAAATGGGCAGATCGTTGATGATTAAGGTGGGAGTCTTGTGGGGGACAATACTGAACTGTGTGATATGTTTTCTTTAAAAAAAATCCCACACATTAAACACTTTTTGAATGAAGCGTAATACTTGAATATTGGGTCTTAAATTAGTTGAAAATTTAATCCTGGGCAGAACATGTAAGAAACAATTCATAAAAGCTATGCACTTGCAATTTTCGATAGCGAAACAATTCATTTTCCATACTTCTCGGTCATTAGACTACCTTTGGATTAGGCAACATACAATGACACCAATAAATAAATTTAACAAACAAACGGCTTGCTAGACTGTTCGTTTTGAGTTCGTTTCTAGTTCGCTTCGAGTTCCTGTAGGAAGATTTCGTTCGCCAACGCCTTCGTCTTCGTCACACGACTTATATTGTGCGGTATATACTAATAATCATTTTAAATGAAAATCATTTTTTACGAGGTCACAATAGCGAAAATGTCCATATAAAATTATCTATTGTGACCGTCAAAATATTTAAGTTAAAGGTTAAAAATGATTATTGGTAAGGCCTATTGTGTCGTGTGTGAAATGGTCCAAGAAGAAAGATTCCCCGCTCATTCGCTAAAATGCACGCGAAAGAACAAATGACGAATACATAGATGAAGCTTGTGTTAATTGGGAATTGAAATTGACTTAAATGGGGGGTTAAAAAATATGAGTCACAGATACCTAATTGTATTAGTTTCTAAAAATATGATTTCCAAATCGTCATAATACACACAGTCAACTAACATTGAAAACTAAATTGAAATTCTTATCAAATTTGCTCCAATAAATTGATAAAGTCGATGCAATTTATAAATATAGACTCTTTGTTTTGGTTTCAGCTAGAAGTGGGTTTTAAAAAGCTTTTCATTCAGTACTATTTATGGCTTTATGAGCCATCATAAGGAATACTGGCGCCCGATTCACGAGTTATTTCAGACAAGTTATTGGGTACACTAAGTAGGTTTTGAGCTTCGACAAGTAGGTAGGTAATTATGAGATTGGTATTTTAGATATGAGAGGAATTTAAAAAATTCGATCAGTTAACCATAATATTCAGGGCCATCTTGTTATCGTTGTGCACGCGATTATTATCATTTTTTTTAAATTAAAAATTGTTCATTATAAAAATCATGCTGATTACAAAGATTACCTAACTAAATATAGATTATGTGAGTCGTAGTCATTAGATATAAATGTTTGCCTACAAGATATCGATGCAAACGGATTGATTCCAGAGAGTATTGTGAAAAAGGTAATTTGAAAAAAGGTATTTCATCACCAACCCACATTGTATATCGTCATCTTTGAGATTTAGTTTCATTGTGTATGGTTTCTTAGGAAGTCATGACCCGTTAAAGCCATAACCAGCTTAAACAGTGATGATCTGTCAAACTGTAGAAATTGGATGGTCCGCGGTCTGTCATATTCTGGCAAAAGTTTCTGTAGTGCTTCGCAGGTCGTTCTTTCCACCTGTTGTCGCTTTTCATATGAATCTTGCTCTCCACTCCTTCTCCAAGATTACAGAGTTATGGCTTGATCGGCTGTAGTGCCCTATCATAATTCGCTGCAGAATCAGATCTCGCTAGTTCGTCATACCTTTCATTGTCGGCTTTGTCTCTGTGTCCAGGTACCCAGCAGAATTTTGTGGTGCGCTGCTAGCAAATTTGAGCTGTTCCCGGCAGCGGTGAACTAGCTTGGATTTTATTTCAATTCAATTGCATCCATTCCAGCTGTTGGTGTGTATCTACATTAGCCTGGTATGGGTATAGTCCTTATGATTCCTGTTATCTCAATTCAAGCTGCCATTTTTATTTTGGTAATAAGGCTTCAAAACGGGCTAAAAATGTCTCACCCGGACATAACCATACTCCAATAATTTAAGATACAATTCTTTTAACTCGTTCATTGGATTGACACGCATCTGCTTCACTTGACATCCAAACCACGATAGAACAATTTTGATGAAATGAAATAGAAAATCGAATTTTTCATTGTATGTATCTGTATCTTCTAACCAGCGCATAAATATCTATTCGTTGCAGATACATACAGTCAATGAATGAAATATCTACTTCCTCTTTCTTAAGAACCACCACAAAAATCAGCTCAATAGTACATTCGGAGTCTTTTCGTCGTTGTGACATTATCACAAATTATATTTTAATCCCCGTTCGCATGACAAATTTTAATAGCACGCACATTGTAACTTCTGTTGATCAGAACATTGCGGCGGCGCCCTTTATGATCTCCATTTGTTTTTGAATATAGAATCGATTTCATATCAAGAAATCACAAACAAAATTCCATAAATCAACACCAGACGATGGTCATTGGTCATTATAGGTACCTATCATAAAAATGAGTTTAATCTTTGTGGTTCGCAAATTAAGCTATGATGTCATTATGGAAGACTAAACAAAACATAATAATAATCATAACAACAATTGAAAATTAAAAAAAAATTTTAAGTAGTGACGCTCTTCGAGCAAAGCCGTAACTTTTCCATAAACAAAAATCGTAAAAAAAATCCCATAAAGATATCGCCGACAACAATGAATGAGACGCAATGGACTGGACATTGTGTGGCTGAATTTGATTTGATTTGTTGTTTATTTTTATTTGTTATTGATTGGCGGCGAACGGAATTTGTGTTCAGTTCAACCCGACATAAAATGTGAAGGCGAATGTGCTGACAAGTCCGAGATGCTCTTGACACAATGTCAGTGAAGTCGTTTGGAAAAGTGACATTGGACTTGGCCATAAGATACACTAATTGGAGGAGCATGTGCACGTGCAGTGCATTCTCTACGTCACAATATAGTTCAATTCTGCCCTATGAGGGTGAGTTTGTGTCTATAGTGCTCTAGGTGGAATGTGCCACTTTGTCCAAGCATACTAGAACGAGTACCCATCTGAGGGTTAAGGGAAAGATTTCGAGACATTTGGCCATACCAATAATCATTTTTAACCTACAACTTAATTAGTTTATCGGTCACAATAGATAATTTTGTTGAGTTCGTGAAATTTTGCCTGGACACTAAAACTGATTAGGTATTAGTACCGCGCGTTATTTTCTTCGATAAGCGGTTCAACGCAAACGAAAACTACTGTAGCACAATGTGTCACACTGTGTACCTATAAAAATTTATTACCAAACAAACAATTATTAGATGTGATGATGACGGGTATAAGTTTCTAATTATTAGCAATTCTTCTAAAATTCTTCGTACCTAACTGATGATTATGCTTTATGGAATTGAAAGTTTCAACGAGTTAACTTTTTTGACTCACGCATGTTCCACCACCGCAACACAGTTTCTGATCTTTTATATGATCTATGTGGATGGGTTTGTATTAAGTATTTAACTGCCAAAATCATTGTTGCTTTAGTAGTTTGCAATTTCGTTAGCCGCAGTCTTTTGCGATAAACAAGTGACTCACGTTCGAAGGCTAAATGGTATGCTGTATGCTGTAGATATGCATTGTAGACCACAGATACTTAGTAATGCAGATAAGGTATTTATTAATACTATACTACTACGGAATATTTCTTCGTCCCATCTTATCAACTTTTGAAAGTTCCGTATCCAAAGGAGAAATAAACAGAATCTTATTATTTTCGCTACGATGTCTGTCCGTCTGTCTGTCTGAACCCACTGAGAACAATTTTGTTCCTAGGTCTATTTCAAAAACTAATATACATAGATACGTAGAACGTAGAAGTCTGAAATTTAAAGACATTGTCCGTTATACGTATAACCTCTAGTGTTAAACGACAAATACCAATAGTGAGGATACATTCACTGGTTTTGGAGTAATTAGTACCTAATTTGGTGAAGAAATATTTTCATTCGCACAAAAAACTGTTTATTTCTTGTATTACAAAAAAATACATATATTCCATTCGGGCCTATACGAACTAAGTCTACAAGTTTGGGATTTAGTTCATATGAACTAACTCCCATGATTTTTAGGAACTAAGACCCAACTAAGAATGAACAAAGTCACAATATAAGAATCAATTAAAACCCAATAGTATGGGACTTTGTTCTTTATGAACTAAGTCCCAAATGAATTTACTCCCGACCTTCAAATCCAACAGTGACCCCAAGCAGGGGGGTTGCAGGGGGGCAGCATACTGTTCAGTGTTCAGTTCATGCATTAAAAACTTACTTCGTTGGGAATTACTTCATAATGAACTAATGTGGCTCTGGGAAATAAGGCCACAAAAAATTATACCAACAACGATTTTTAATAAAATTTGGGGTCTTATTTCCTTTTTTAGGGCAGCAATTTAAGTGCAGAACAAACATACATTTGCGAAAATCTCGGGGCGCTGATGAAGCGTTATGGGTTTGCCTTTCCCGGGAGAAGTATTTAATAAAAAAAAATAAATAAAAAAAGTAATGAAAATAAAACCCCAAAAGAAGAAATGAAATAAGACCCCAAACGGAAAACGAAAACGTAGGGTGGCATGTTGCCCCCCTGCAACCCCCCTGCTTGGATTCACTGCCAGATTTGGGGTCTTATTTTATATTTTTTAGGCCTTATTACCTGCAGCCACTTAATGTTATTTCCATGTGGGACTGGGCCAACAAATACCAATTTGTTACCTTGAAAGCTAATAGGGTATGCCACTTTTCCAAATTGATACAAGTTCTCAGTGTATTGCTCTAGCTCTTGTTTGAGATCATTCAAAATATATAAGTATATACGTACAAAGGAGCTGGTACAGTTCATAATGTAATCGTTTTTCATTCTATTCCGTTGCATATTAATTGCTGGAGAAGGACCTTTAGTGTGATATCATAAAATTCATTCACTTAATCGGTCCACACATCAGATTGCCATAAATAAATGTGCCAATTAAAAATCATTCAGCGATTATGTCGTGTGTTGTAAAAATTCAACAGGGCGAGCAGCAGTATTTGAAACAGAAAACAACGAAATGTTGACAATTAATTAAAACCATTATCAAGAAGTAGTATTTATTGTTCAGTGTATTTTCGCCCCATGCAAAAATACGGGGGATGATTAACTTGACCTCAACTCCATATCAGAATAACTGCGAACGGGTCTGCATGAGTATTGCATGAAAATAATGAAAAATTGGGTCACATTGGCAATTTGCAGAATTTGTCAGTTGATATGGAGTCGTTCAATCGGGTTATTTATACTTTCGAATTGAGTTCGCCATATCTTAATTAAATAGGGTATTTCGGTGAAATTGATTGGGGCATTTAAAATTATGTTTATTTGTTGGTTTTTAAATATTTTTTGTTCACCCAAAAATCTAGGGGTTTGATTAACAGTTGGCGCAGCCGTGTAGACACCTTAGCCCTAGGTCTAGCTTCTCACAAACCATTCGTTTGTGTGAGTTTTTATTTTTGGGACGAATGGAAGGGACCTACAATTTAAGCCGAGTCCGAACAGCCGAATTGAGAAGCTTTTTCAAGGCAATTATTTTTCCGGGAATCAGAACCACTGAGCCACACTCCTTTCGACTTTTTGACTTTTAAAGTCATTTTTAATTTATTTTTAAAACGGATGAAAGTCTGGGTGAATTTGACTTCGACATACCGTGCGAAATACTATACCCAGATAGGGAGGACTGGCAAAAGCAAAAGAATGAAGTTTCGAATGAAAATTAAATTTCGATTTACGCACGGATCAGATGGTTCCAAAACTAGGGAGGGTACTGGGTCAGGTATATACTCGAGGGATAAAGACCTATACACGTGTCATTAAGACTTCCGGACACATGCAGTGTATTCCAGGCAGAGGTTCTGGCCGTGCTCAAAGCCGCGGATCTACTTGAAATGGGATCAATATCCAACAAGAGTATCGCTATCCACATTGCTAGTCATCATCAAATCTGAACTAGTCAGGAGCTGCCGTATAATGCTCAGAGCATTATGCGCGCAGAACCAATTCAAATTGTGTTGGGTACCCGGACACTGCAATATGGAGGGTAACGAAAGGGCCATCGTTCTGGCCATAAAAGGAGCAGAGCTTCCACAACTCGAAACCATTGAAGGCATAAGACCACCAATAGCCGTAGAATAATTTTCAAGAAAATTAAAAATAGGACAGATGAAAGATGGTCAGATATAGTAGCATAGTAACACTTAGCTCATGTCTGATTTGACAGATAATTAGTTTTATCCTTCCGCTGAACGAATATGGTTGTGTATACGCTTGAACAACGCTGGGAAATATTGCGACATTACTTTGAAAATCATGGTAATGTTGCAGAATGTGTGCGAAAATTGCGTACGGATTTTGGAAGAAGAGAAGCACCGTCAGCTCCGTATGTTCGTTATCTTGTGAAAAAAGTGAAAGAAACTGGCATCCTCATCGATAAACCAAAGCGTGAAAAGCCAAAAACAGTGCGTACACCCGAGAAAAAACAGTTTGGTGCGGATTTTGGTCCAGAGGCATAATTGGGCCATTTTTCTTCGAAAATGAGCAAGGAGTGGCCGTTTCAGTCAATGGCGATCGTTATCGGGCCATGTTGAACGAGTTTTTGTTCACAGATATTGAAGAGCAGGATATTGGCAACATTTGGTTTCAACAGGTCGGCGCTACGTGCCACACAGCCGAAGCTACACTCGATGTTTTGCGCCCTGTTTTTGAAGATCGCATTTTCAGCCGCAGAGCTGATGTCGTTTGGCCACCTCGGAGCTGCGATTTGACACCGTTGGACTATTATTTGTGGGGTTCCTTTAAAGATAAGTTTTACGCCGACATGCCAGAGACAATTGACGCTTTAAATGACAATATTCGTGAAGCCATTGGTGAAATACAGCTGCACACAATCGATAATGTGCTTAAAAATTGGACCGATCGTGTAGGCTACTGCATGGCCAGCCGAGGCAGCCATTTGAATGAAATTATTAACCGGAAGGATTGTACTAATTGATTGAAATTTCCATTATTAACCGGAAGGATTGTACTTTCAAATAAAAAAAGAAATTTGAGAAAATATTCAGTAGTTTTTTTTTATAGCATTTTCAAAAAAAAAAGTTATTTGGCGGACCCTTTACATATTTGTTTGTCAAAATATAGATATACTAGTCGGTCGACCCAGATGCCAAGAGATCACGCTTCGTATCGCCAATCCCAATGGTTGTCCATTTTGTCCAATAATGCCACTGCGCCACGGAACAAATATTACTTCTACAAATTATATCCATTCGTAGGTAAATCTATTAAAAACATCTGTGTTTGTTCATCTCACCCATGGAATGTTGTGTGCAATTCAAATGACTAATTGAGTCGTTACACTTTTAATTTATTAACAATTAAAAGGCAAATACCATTCGAATTGCAATTCCGCATAGTTGTTGCCAGCTGATAATGAAAATCAAAGTAGGTACTCAATAAATTGATATCTTTCTGATTATAGAGAGTGCCATAAATGATTGCATCATAATAGGAAGTGTTGTGTCCGAATAGTAGTTACCTATTGACAGAGCATTCCGAATGAAGAGGCATTTTTATATGTAGAGTGGATATTTGTAAATAAATCAGTATCAGTATTTTTTTTTAATGACTTGTACATGTACTTATGTGGCAATGGCAGCGAATAAAAGTTTTACATACTCAAGTCGAATGAATCAACTTCAAAGAACACCCAGCTCAAGGGAATAAATTATCTTTTGCAGTTTATATACCATTTTCGCGGAATTTTGATATGTGATGTAAATTTTAGCCACCGTCATTAATTATAAGCAATCAAGGCCAGAATATTACTCAGTGGAGTTGCACGTTTATCAATTGGAACTGTGATAGATGAAAAATTAAATAAATTCATGGAACTGCTATTGTGCATCATCATTAGACACTAAAAGCGCATCATCTATCTACCTACGTGATGCCATTAAAAATAGTTTTATGAGAAGCTTTTCATTCATAAATTTTATTGCATATAAGTAAATAGTGTAAATGACAGTATTGAACGTGATGTAGAATAAGTATGGGATTCCCCATTGACTAAATTAACTATGGTGTTAGAGATAATATAGATACCATTATATGATTATAAACCTCCTTCAATTTAGACAAACTTAAATTTTAAAACAGGCTTCAGGTCTAACATACCTACATAGAGAGGTCACTTGAATTTATTTTTTATTGCTTTCATTTTGGTAACATTTTTTTATTATCGCTTAAATCCATGTATGTATCTGTTTTGGCAAATTTCACTTTTTCGGGTATAGCCCCTAAATAAAAGAAGAGACAGTTGATTTAATTTTAAAAGCACCACATTTAAATAATTTTTGAATTATTGGAGAAAGCCTTTAAGATGGCAGTTAGAAAGCGGTCATCACCGCTTTGATTTGAAAATTGGGAAATTGGATCAGCCTTTTAAAGGTAACTTATTCATTGAGGCTTCTCTCTGGGGAAAATGGAATCAGCTATTTAAAGGTTGCCTGCTTTTTGATTGAAGCTTGTTCTCTGACTCATTCAATATAAATATGACGTATTGAGAAGGTGTTTAGCTGTCAGACTGGTACTAATAGAATTTTTTAACACATTTTCGTAAAAGTCTTCATCCATAATTTTGTATATGGATATCTGCAAGTTCTGGTTTGTCATTCAGTTTCGACTAATTTTTGAATTGTATACCTTTGCCTTTGCCAATCAAAAACGTTCATGAAAATCAGTTTTAAGGTTTGTTTTTTGTTATTAAATCTACAAACGTTTTGGAGAGCGCGCCCACATTTTATACCCTTCACAGGAACGTATAGATATATTCACTTTGTCATTACATTTGTAACGCCAGGAAAGAGTCACTGGTCTGTCGTTCTCCGCTGGATCTGAGGCGATCTAAAGCTACTATTACACATGTAAAAAATCGTGTCAATTTTCGACATGCTGACGACAATTATGACGTCGGGTTTTATCTACACACAACTTTAGGAAAAAATCTGACGACATATTGGCACAATTTTTGACATTATGTAATAGTAGCTCAAGAATTTGATCTCTCTCGACCGGCTGCATATCAGCTCGACAATATAGGTATCATCAACAAGGATTGACGTATTTTCAAATGATTATTGTAGAAGCTGTTTAGAGAAGAAGGAGTTTGGGGAGACCATTCCAGAATATCTCTTGGCTCTCTCCCAAAAAGGAAGACTCTGTCTGAAAGAATTCGAATATAATGACCTAAACGAACTAATATCCACAGGAGGTATTCGAAGTCTTCTACTTTTAATTCGAAGCTCAATTTGGTTCAACGCGTATAGGTAGGAGAAAGCAAGACTTCCTCCATTTATGCAGTATCACAAGGCACCTTATAACGGTCTATATGTTTCGGCTTTATATGGAAAGTCGCTTTAACCTAACCTAACCTTCGTTTAAGGAATTCGTCTTTTCTTAACGAAATGAATTTAAATACGAGAGACCTAGATCACATTGGATATACCTATACATATTTTCAAATTCCTATACCAAGTGAGTAGACTATGTAATGTATCTGACAAATTGGTACTTTTATTTGTGGCGTGTTCAATCCCACTTGTCAAGTTCAAACCTTGCTGTAAGTATACATGTACACGTACACCCACAGTCCGTAGATATAGACCAACGTCAATTAATTTATTCCAAAATATTTTCCGTGTTCCGTCATGTCTTAATAAACGATCGATATCTTCAAGAATTTATGGATTTCCAATCTAAATGCCATAGCAAAAATTGAAAAACATCCGTTAACTCATTGATAACTTATTGAAATACCTACATGCAGATGAAAATATTACGAATGACCTCATAAATGAAAATATTTGCTTTTGTTCCACGCGAAACCAGGAAAATTCCAATTTACTCCTGCTGTTCAACAACCCCCACAGCAAATGACGTCAAAAAGATAGAAAAGCATCTTTTCATCCACAATCGATTAGAAATGCAAACAAATTCCGTTTCGCCCTCCATAGCCACACGATCGTGATCGTGATGATTCAGTGTGGCTAGCAGGCTAGGCTAGATTTTGCAGAAAGCTTCACAAAAAGCTTCCCCATACAAATGTAAACTTTGCAGAGCGATCGCGCAAGGTGTAGATACTTGTAGCAGGGCACCGTGCGTCGCGTCGTCGTCGTCATCTTTGCATTGTATTTTGGTGGGCCAATTTATTTGCGGCTTCTTCATTAGTATGGTATGCAGAACAATAGTTACCGTTTCTTGGCTTTCTTCCTCAGCGCCGCCCGTCCGCCCATCGCCCGCTATTGCAGATCAATAAATTCCCCATTTTCCTTCCCCCAAAACGATGTCACTACACCGCACCACAAAAGACGCTGCTGTGGCCGGCGCGTACGCGTACCTATAGCCGACCAAGTTTTGCCAAGCAGATCTTTATTGGCAGAGCACCCCTCTGCGCGATCTAACAAACCAAAAAAAAAAGTTCTTATAAGTTCTGCTCTTATTGTATTGTGTGGTGTGAATATAT
The DNA here is from genome assembly GCA_949372485.1 of Cheilosia soror. Taxonomy (NCBI): domain Eukaryota; kingdom Metazoa; phylum Arthropoda; class Insecta; order Diptera; family Syrphidae; genus Cheilosia; species Cheilosia soror. The sequence continues at coordinate 60,637,123 of OX443564.1, forward strand.
CTGCAAAAAAAAAAAATTGTTATTAAGGTGACGACGACGGGTGCTATGTTGGGGCTTTCATGTGTTACAGAATGTTTTCAAAATTTCAGTTTCAATCTAGAAGCGAGCTAAACGGGTTGTGTTCCACCAACAGCGCGGATGTGAATTTCCTTATCTTCGCTCGTACTCCTCGGTGTACACTGATAAATTTCAGTTAACGAAATAAATTTGAATAGTGTTTTAGATACTTAGATACTTTTAGTGTTTATTGCATTTTTTTTTTGCATGATATTGCGAAATTTATTAAAGTGATCGTGAAAAAGGAATAAATAAATATTTTACGAGTTTTCCCAGAATATTCTTATAAGGGAAACAAATATAAGTTGTTTTAAGGGGAATAAATGTTCAAAATTCAAAAGAAATAAACCAACTACCTACTTACTGTCGGCGCTCAAGATTTGAAGAGCATAATTCTGATGATTTGATGAAATTAGAGAAGATCTTCTTGTATACAATTGTTTGTGATATTTATTTGCTGAAGGAAACGTATTTTTTTTTCTTCATTAAGTCAAGTAAGTGTGTTTGAAGTTATTATTAAATAGCTATATAAAAAAAAACATTTTTTTCGGCGTTATTTGACTCGCAGGTATTTTATTAAATTGTGCAAAATTGGCTTCGTCTGCGAGTTTTGTATTCCTTTGGTGATTTTTTTTTGTGGCTACAATTATAAGTAGCCGCAATTAATTGGCCATTAAAGAAAGGTGGCTGTAGGAGTTATTGTACTTTGGACTATGTCCGAAAGTGGGTTAGGTTTACAATTCAATGTCATAAAAAAATGTGTCGATGTAAAAATGTTTGTAGTTCGGCAAATTTAAAGAATAAATTGACCATAGGAAATGTATAGAAAAAATAATTTTTATCTAGCTTGGTACGAGAAAGAAAATTGTTTGATGAAGTGGAGTGGATTTTTTGAGATAGTCAGTTTTTAGGGAAACAAATTTAAATACTTTTTTTAAAGTATATATCTACCTATGTAGGTTACCTACTTAGGAATTAATGGGTGGATACCATACCGATTTAAAACTATTTAGTGACAAATTAAATATTTGGATAAACTACAACTTGACTTGATTTAAATTTATTATTCAAAATTCAATAAAAGAAAATATTCAATTGAAAATTTTGAAAATACTTTCATTTAATATTTTTAACAAGATTCTCTGTAAACACATCGTCGGCTGAGTTCTATCTTGTCCAATGTCCATTTTTTAAGTTGTTGGGAAATCGATTTTTAAAGTTCAGGTTCAAAGTTTTTATTCATTAACCCTGATTTTTGTCTTTTGAACCTGAACTTTAAAAATCGATTTCCCAACAACTTAAAAAATGGACATTGGACAAGATAGAACTCAGCCGACGACATCCAGTTGAAGTGCTAGAAAACTATATTGTTTTTGTTTCTCATTCGTTTTGAGTGAATTATTTCTTATTTTTGTGGTTTTTGATTTTATGTCTTTAGTTCAATAGCTACTTACCTATTTATTTACTTTTGTTTCTCTTAAATAAAGTAGAAAATGTACATAAATAATTTTGACGCTTTTTCCAAATATGTAGCAATAAAATAAAATAATGTATCTACTTATTTATGTATCTAATGAAACTTATTTTTATTTAAAATTTTTTTAACTCTGGTGTTCAAAAATAAAAGTTTGTTGTTCCCCTTTTTAAACATTTTACCCCCCCTAGAAAACTCATGATGTCCCCCTTTTCGTACTTTTTAATCTGGCAACCCTTATTACACATCTTAAGATTTTTTTCACTGCACTTTTGGCAAACATCAGAAATATATCAGAGAAAGACAATAACTGTCCTGAAAAAGCTTTTCAATTCGGCCATTCGGATTCGCGATCTGCAGGTCCCTTTACTTTGAAACAGAATTGTCGTCTTCTGCAAAAAGGTCTTGAAAGCTTTTACTATATCAACTTGTAACTCATTTGGAAGTTTGGATTTACAAAAACGGTTTTGTATATTTGTCCCAGGAGCATGGCTCATGGTTCTGTAAAGGTCCATTTAGCAGCTGAGGATCTGAGCCTCTATTTTACGGATTGTAGTTAGTTGTCCGCATTATGAGAAACAAAGTCCGGTAGGGTTTTCGGTCTCAAAACTAAGTTACCTACTTATCTCATTCATACCTATACATTATGAGAACAAAATATGAGAATGTAGGTTTTTACAAGACCATAATAGCTAGTTTCGAATATCTTTTTGAAAATCCATTTGCTGGTCATAAATGCTGTTAATCTCTTACAAAATATCTAATGATTCACATCACGTGACTTTTTGTCCCTATTGGGTAGTCGCACGTAACTTGCTACTTTATAGCATTTCTCTGGAACAGGGCGAAACTTTATTTCAGGGTATACTGACAAAATTGATGTCAATTGTTGGCAGCGTTGCCACAATGATACAAGTGTAACAAAAGTGTTACACTTTTTAATCATTTTAAAATGTTGTTACAATGTTACTTTATTTTTCGCTTTGTTACACTTTTTCCCATTAAAATCTTTTTTGTTTTTCTCGTTTAAAAAATATTGAAGAGTTCAACTGACAGCACTTTTTTCTTTCGAATAAACTTCTAGCAATTTCTGTCAAGGTATTTCATCGTTTACAAAACGTCAAACTGCGAGTGGGAATGGGAATAGGAAGAAATGAGAAAATACAACAATAAGGGTATTCTGATCAATTTATGCAGCTCGTAAATGTATAAATTTCTGCGGTGCTTTAAGTGAACCCTCGGAAATGTAATTGCGTATATCGACTGTAAATCTGGAATCAAACAACAATTCATTTGACTGTGTGTCGAAATCGTCGCGGAAAATTATAAGGTTTGCGTAAACTATTCTCCATTATGTGACTTAATATTAATATTAATATGACCCTTAATATTTTTCGTCTCACCGTTGACAATGTTCTACATGGTGGTAAATAAAGTTTTTAAAATAAATGGTCAATTTTTTTTCCACACATGGACAGGTGGACAAAAAAAATTTAGTTTGTTACATTTTTTCCCATTTGTTACACTTTTTGAAAAAAATTGTTACACCTTAAAAAAAAAACATGCGGCAACGCTGATTGTTGGTCTGTTTTGTATGGTGCCCATACTATAGGTACATAAATAATCGATTTCGAGGAATAATTTCTTTAAGTTTCTCGGAACATCTGCAACGATAGTAGATACCAATAGAAAATATTATAGGGATAGGTCAGGTTGTAGATTTTACATATCTACGTGTCGAACTGCTTGGATCTGTATGTCGTCATGCAAAGTAAATGTTTTGAGAAAAAAATTATGATATGAGCTGAAGTATCTACGAATTGATTTAAATATGTACCTAACTTGCCTTTGAGAACGCTGATCTAATATTAAAATTAATTCTCTGCCTTAGAAATTGGCGATCTTAGAAAGATAATATTTTCTATATAAAACTAGCGAAAACCTGCACACTTCGTAGTGCAAAATATGAAAATATAAAAATCTATTTCAAATTCATTTAAATGAATGGTAAACAGTTTCTATTGTAATGCCCTGCTGTATTCACAACACTTGGATTTTTAGGATTCGTATTGCCTACTTAATATTCTTGTCTATCAGGATAATGCGCATCAATGTTAAAAATTTGCGAAACTGTAGCTCCCATGACTGTCGAAGAATAACGCCTCCTCACCCCTTTATCTATTTTTGACCAATCTTCACAGGAACACAATCGATTCGGTGGTTTTCGAAATATAAGATTTTTAATGTTTTTTTTTTTTGTAAGGGCGGTACCACGCCCCTAGGTCCAATTTTAACCAATCTTCACAGGAATACTCCTGGGCCGATATCTAAGATTGTATGTAAATTTGAATTCAATCGATTCAGTGGTTTTCGAGGAATAAGATTTTGAATGCATTTTTTGTATTGGAGCTGCCACGCCCCTATAACTCATGAACCAATACACATACAAAGACCGTATGAACTTATAAACCATGGTATTAAAGTCACCTTTCATGGGAAATTTCCAGAATCAAAATCGGTTCACGCATTACAGAGAACATTATCGACAAACACAATTGACCATGATTTTTATATATATAGATTAGCTATTGTTATCCCTATATTAGGTCACAATAGCTAATTTTATATGGAAAATTTTACAAATGGGAGTTCGTAACATTAACCTGGACACAAAAAATGATTAGTAGCACCGCGCATTGACTTCTGATAGAATCAAGACTATCCCAATCCCAACTTACAAAATGCCACAACTAGGTATACCTATCCTTAAGTGTTTTTATTTTGTATTGGAGCTACAATCTTATTTTAATAACTTTATCTAAATATAGTTTCTGAACTTAGTCTGCTTCCTTGACCTTTAAACATTTTTACTCGAAGTCGTAGCTATTGATTGATTATTTTAATTTTGCTTCAAATATTGTTTGTTTGTCAAAGCTTTTAGACTCCCTTTCTAATGACGCAAACATTATTCTTAGAACGAACCAACATTTTCGCAAATGTGTTTTTATTTTTCTCATCTTCATTCATAATATTAAATTAAAATATTTTATTAACATAATTTGTGGAACTCTATTGTTGTTTTCGTAGCAGGATTATGATAATAGTCGCAGCAATAATGAATTAATCAATTAGCTAGTTGGATAGAAACATTTTCGAAATTCAAAATCACTAATAGCTATAATCAACACATCTGTGGGTTTGATGACAAAATTCTTGTCATCTAATCATTGAAGATACAGTTTAGACTATTAACTACAAAAAAAGTTCTATAGGTTGATAATGGATTGGAACTAGAATATACATAGGATGATTAGTTTGTTACATGTTATTAGCAAAAAATATATTTATGTGTAAACATGGACATCTAATTTTCCAAAGTTCATTGGTTTTTTGAAATTTAAAATTCAAATTGGCCGGTGATTCACCCAGAATATTTCAACATCTCAATTATTTACAAAACAAATGTCAACGTAGACAATTATCTATACAAACAAAAGCGATAAAGAAACATGTTTTGACATTTAAAGAAATAGAGTTAATGTGTAACGGTAATTAACAATTATTCAACTGTTAACATGATATTACTCTCGAAATGCTACTTCCTCGTTAGTTTAGTTTAGTTAGTAGTCCATATGGCTCATTAAAATTTAACTATATAACTAACTGTCTTATTCGGAGAAAATGTATATGACAGCTAGATAGGTATACCCGCTTATCTTAACCCAATTTGAGAAAGAGTTTATTTTGAAAGCAATGGCTGTTTCCAATTATAAATATTTTTATTGGTCTAATCATTGATTAGACTTTTGTATAGTAAATCGCTCACCTTTTTATAAATATTTTAAACACGTGATTTGAAGTGGGCTATTTAAAAACATTGTTGATTTTATACCTATAAATACATTTGTTTACAGGCTTGTTTTAGAAAAATACATAAGTGGCCTAATTTGGCCAAAAATAAAGTTTCTACCCACCAATTCCACCTTAAGTACGTTACTGAATCAACATAAATAGCCTTTAAAAAAATTATTACAACACGCAATTTTTTAATTCAATTAAAATCTACCATCAAGCTAAATTATTGATTGATTGTGTGTAGGTTCTATTTTAAAAATAAATCAAATCCATAAGTTTGTCAATCAAACAGAGTGTAGGTATGTAATGTACACACAAGAGTGTATTGAGTTAGCCCACCGATATCACCATTAAAAGCTTTACACTTATTGGCTTACCCACAAAAGATAATGTATCTATACATTTAAACCACATTGTTAAACTGTAGCAAGGTCAAATAGTCGACTGGACATCTGCCAGAAAAATTGATACCAACCATTATGACTGGTGTGTAGGTATACGTTGATAAGAAATTGGGTTAAACATGTGTTTTATTTCATTATTATCTATCAAGGTCGTATGTAACTCAGGTTGTATTCAATTAAGACTTTGCTTAACTATTTTCCACCCAAAGATATAATAAATGTCTTTTTGTGAACAGATTTGAATCAATTTCATTGATAACAATTTGGACACTTTGCATTGTAACAGAAGGTTTGTAATGGAATATAACCACGAAGGAGATGCATATCTACAGAGACAGTGTTTGTTGCTGTTGGCGTAGGTATAAAGGTTTTTCAAAAACAAGTTGTGAAAATTCGGTCCCAAGTTTCAGCCATCGGGCTCATGAGCTCACAATAACTAGTCACTTATTGTGCATTTTTTAAGTGGATATTTATTATAAAAATAAGTCCCGCGTTGTTCGTTAATTTTTCTTAACAAGTCGTACGAAATCTTCTATACTTAGGACGCTCAGAAATTAGAACCACTTTCTAATTCTAATTTCCGAAATGTTGTAATTTCTGGGCGTTCTTTTAGTTTACTTAAAAAGTGAAAAAAAAAGAATGAAACTACGTCCGAAATTTACTATTTTCACACATTTCTCTTTTATGAGTCAACAATTAATTGGTAAGTTTAGTAAACCATCCGTCACTTGCACGGAATGCATTTTCATCTTTATCGAAATATTCATCATCAAAAATGTACCTACTTAGCTTAAAACGATGAATTTCCATTTACACCGGATATTCAACGATTTGTAAAGATCTAGTTTTTGCTTCTAATATCGCTTCTTTCTTCGATTTTATATAGCTGATGGCAGATTTTGTCATGTTGAAATCTAGAGCTTTTTTAATATCTTAACGTTGGTTTCCTATGACAAAGTTTTTTTTTACGTTTTTTTTTGGCATTTTTTGAGCCAAAAACTGAGCCAAATATGTACATGCAAATCAAACATTCGCAGGTGTTTAACCAAATGTACCTGGAGAATGACAAAAGGATTGGTGATTCCCCTTTCTATTTTTGCATTGTTGAAGCAAAATAAATACAAAAATGGGGATTCACCTGTGTACAGAACTATGAAAAAAATCGCTTAGAAATTAGAACCTCAAGTCTTTCCTTATGAGACTTTTAACAGCGCTATACCTGAAAATAGATGCATAAGTATCTAATTATGTACATCTAAAAGTTTTTTTCCCACGCGCCATCTCTCGCGAACGTCTGACAAACCTCCAAGAGTATCTATAACTGTAGCAAGCCTCTCAACTCAGCTTTTCGAACTGGCGTACAATTGTAGGTCCTTTCCATTCGTCCTAAAGCGCACCTTTTGCTTCAACTATTTATATTTTTTGTTATCACCCTGTCACATTATAGCAAATTATAGTTTTTTATAGGCCTTACCGTAGACATCAAAAGGGGTTATCACTGAGTGAAAGCCAGTTTCGTAGAAAAAGGTTGTAAGTATTTGGAATCCATGCCATTAATTCGAGCTCTATGCGGTTGGAATGGTTTGCTTAACCCCGACATCTGTCCTCTACTTTTATGGACACGATTTAGAGTCGGCAAGCATTATGGCGTATTTTTGTGTTAACAATTCACTGGCGCTTGCATTTTGTCGCACTCTGCGCATTTACGTCACGATGTAGATATTACTACGTCACATTATAACCTTGCAATTTAAATGCCAGATTTTACAACAAGAACAAGAAAATCGTGAGCACATCGTATCGTTGAGAAGGTGGTTAACCGCGGAACAATGTAGACAGGCTAAGATGGCAATAAAGTGACCGACCTGCTCCACTCAAAGAAGGGTTCTAATCGCATGCGCCGAGAAACATTGAAATTGGTTCTAGCGTTCTTATAGGTTCTTAAAGAAGATGATACTTGAAAAGAGACAGCGGTACTTCACGTCAACATCCGTCACTATATAGCTGGCATAAGAATCAAGATTTTGGGAAGATTTATCACTGAGATATAAAACAGATCTTATAGGGATACAGATTCTGTCGTTAACACTAGAACTCGAAACCAAGGAAGAAGTTTGTAGAAATCCAGAGTATCTCTGGGTAAAATGATATACATACAGAGGAAGAGAGACAAAATGGTATAGTCTGTTTCGAAAATCTCTCAAATGTAAGATATTTAATGGTAAACCGATTATGATTCCATTTAGCTCCTTCCTACTACGAAACTAAGACTTCGCATATACAATTCATTTTCCATTATGAACCATTTCTGTATAAGAGCAACTTCGTTGTCTATTTAACACCCAAAAGGAGATTATTGTTAATTTGAAAACAAGGTTAGCTATGCAAATGTTTATCATTTGTAGTATCTTAAATATACAGTAGGTAGGAATATACCTAATACCAACCAAAATTCTGTTGTTCTTGTATAATCCCCTACTATATCTTTGCTAATGGTCTAATACATTATTACCATATAAAGCGATCCCCAACATTTGAATCCCATTATAACAACCCATGATAAGCCGACTCGTTTGGCCTCCAATTTGACGATGCAATTCGTATATCTGATAAACAAATGTGACATCATTTTGCAAAAATGTTAAATAATCTCCGGCTATCTATACGCAAATACAGAAAGCGATTACAAAAATTCCATTGTGCGAACAAAACAAATTGTTAATCCCCAAGGATAAGGTGTATAAGTACACAAAAATATTTACCTTAAATTCCCACTTACAATTAATTACAATTAAGTCCTCGATAAGATATTTATAACCACAAAATGTATATGTGTGGAAATCGGGGGTAGGATAGGCAATTAGTTTGCAAAGCGTATCTAGAACTAATTAACATTGAACTGGATTGATTATATTTCTCCAGTCAGAAGATGAACCTAACTATGTTTAGCCCAAAGTAACGATTGATTTCCTTGTTTATTCCAGTTTACTTAAACTAGACCATGAATCTCAGACGGCAACGTATACCGTCACAACTGCTTGTGACGGCCATTTTGGTCGCTGTGATTGCTGCAAATGATCTGCGGCTAGACTTTCCCGGTCCATACTGTGCGAGAGACAATCGCTGTTGTAACAATCGACAGGACAATTGTTCGGTGCCTATTTCAAGTAAGTATAGAACAGCGAGTACCTATAGATATTTCTGTTTTCACAAATCGTTTCTTTAGATACCCTTTGCTATTGTGATCAGTTTTGCGATTGGAATCCTGGCGATTGTTGTCCAGATTATAAGCCATACTGCCTAAATGCGCCCGATCCAATAACAACCTGTTTGCACAATGGTCGACATATGCAACCCTTAGAAACGGTCAAGGACAACTGCAATGTATGCAAATGCCAGTTGAATGGCCAAGTTATATGTGAACAGGATCTCTGTTTGGTTGACAATGATCTCATCCACAACGTTAACTCAATCTCAGACTTGGGCTGGTCGGCGATTAAATACGATGAATTCTGGGGAAGGAAATACAAGGAAGGATTAACATTGCGTTTAGGTATAAGCTCGCAATAAATTAGACCCCCAATTAGTTCTATAACTTTCGACAATTTCAGGTACATTGGAGCCAAGCTATCGAGTTAAATCTATGACAAGGCTATCAAGCCATCAAACGAGTCTTCCGAAATCTTTTAATGCCGTTGAAAAGTGGTCGAGATATATTTCTGATGTTCCAGATCAGGGTAAGAAATACGAGTACGCAAGAATTTGTATTCAGTGCTAAATGTTGTGATTTGTTGACAGGTTGGTGTGGTTCTTCGTGGGTCGTTTCAACTACATCGGTGGCATCTGATCGTTATGCTATTCAATCACAGGGCAGGGAAGTTGTAAATCTATCACCGCAGAATATTTTGTCATGTACGCGAAGACAACGTGGTTGCGATGGAGGTCATTTGGATGCTGCCTGGAGATACTTGCACAAACAGGGGTAAGTTGTCATTAGAAAGGATATGGATCATCTTGATCTTCGATCAGGTTATTACTCACTATCTGAGGTGGAGCTACAATCTGAGTGGGCTTGTGAACAACTAGTACGCCTTTTCACATGCACTCTTCGATTTGGTTGAGGAATCCTTCCTATGTGCCACCTAATGCTTGGTCTATTGCGCTGTTTTCCAAGCTTAAATCTAAGACTAAGGAGGCGTTGGATTAGCATTTCTTTGACTAGGTCATAATGTGGCGGTAGAATAGCACTCGTAGAGTTCTCTGCTAAATCTCTTCCTCCCAAGGCCTTTGACGGAAACCAAAATGAATGAGCTCGTAGAATGGCATTCAAAATAACCAAGAATATCTATATCCGTCTAAGTTTCTAAATATAAAATATCGAAGCGGTTAAAAACTTCCTCACACTCCATTTTCAACCGTACGATATCCGTGCCATAAGCAACACATTTCACTAGACTATTTTAGAATTTTAGTCATCAAACTTGTGAAAGATTAGACAAGTATAGCGTCTTTTTATTTCCCTATTTGAAAAACCTATACCTACCTTTTGTATGCGGCTTTAGTATTTTCAGAGTGCGATGATTGATTAAAAGAACAGCTCTGCAAAATTATATGAAAGGTCCTATGCACTTCCGTAGATATAAAACCTTTAAAAAAAATCAGACTTCAAGTACCTACGTTCAACTTCTCTAAAACAACCCCTTCTCTTCCACAGTGTTGTCGATGAAGACTGCTATCCCTATACTGCCCAAAGAACTGTCTGCAAAATTCGTCACAACAAATCGCTTCGTGCCGCTGGCTGTCGTGCACCTCCAACAACTGATCGTGATGAGTTCTACAGAGTAGGCCCGGCCTATGCAGTGAACAATGAAACCGACATGATGATCGAAATTATGAAATCAGGACCGGTGCAGGCAACAATGTACGTTTACAGAGATTTCTTCGCCTACTCCGGTGGTATATATCGCAAGACAGCTGCCACTCGTGGCAGTGAACATGGATTCCACTCAGTGAAACTCGTCGGTTGGGGTGAGGAACGCCATGGCGACAAGTATTGGGTGAGTTTTTTGATTTGAAAACATCCAAAAACATGTGAAATCAAATTCCCAATTTTCTTCCATTTATAGATTGCTGCCAACTCATGGGGTCCATGGTGGGGTGAGCACGGCTATTTCCGCATCCTTCGTGGTAGAAACGAATGCGGTATTGAAGAATACGTATTAGCCGCATGGCCAAATGTTTATAACCACTATCATGTGAAAAACGATAGCACTTAAGTTTCTCCGCCTTTGACAGAAAGGTTACTCTTTTAAGTTATAACGAAAACAAAAGAAATCTTAAGCTTAAGTTAGACCTGTAAGACATTCTCTGAAAATTAAATTAAATATAAAAATAAGCAGTTTATTGTTATCTTCCAAAAAAACATTTGTTAAAAACAAAAAAGTGTATTATTATAGTATGTTCTTTTTTATTTGTGTTTTAATTTTAATTTTACTTGGTAATTTGTGATTATTTATGTATATATTATATACATAAAAATATGTTAAGTAATTATTTTATTTAAAGAATCTAAAACGAAAGAAAAAAATGCGTTCATGTGGAAACATCAACTGCCAAAAACCGTAAATTGTTCAACCCTTTTATCCTTTGGAATATATATTTTTATTTAATTTGTATTATATCAAGTGTACGTACACGTGCATTATGATTAAAATGACGTTAATCAATAAAATAAGAAAAATGTGTTAAAAAATAAAATGTCTAGTTGTTAAGGATTTTGTAAATGTTAGTTATATTCGTATAAGTGCCTACTCATTAATGAAGAATTTACATTGCGAAATAAAAATATGAAAACTAAAACGAAAAAAAAAAAAATATTTCAGAAGTGTTTTTATCGATCGTTCATTTATCATGGCGATACTACTGGGCGCCAATCTATAGGACATATGTTTGGCTTTTTAGCCATAACTCAATCCATAAAGGTATGTGCAAGAAAATCTAGGACTTGATCTAGTTAAAGCTATAAAGGCTACTCTACAGTGATGGGACTTCTACCACTTAAGTGGTATTGCTACCACTTTTTCAGATTAAAAAAAAATGGAACAATATCGCAAATAATAACAAATATCTACACACTATAAGACTTATTTTCCATCATGCACGTGCATAGAAACCGAGTGGTTGAAAAATTTACCCGACAAATCATGAAAATCGGCCCCGCGGTTATTGAGTTACAACGTCATTGAGTTTGACCCCATAAAATATGTTTTTTTGTATGAGAGGCGCCAGCCCCCGTTGTCCGATTTCGACCAATTTTTACAGGAACTATCCGGAGCCAATACCTAAGATTGCCTGACGATCCCGACAGTCCTTACCTATACCTAATGAGAATCCAAACGCATTTCTTACATTTTGTTCCGAGCTAATTTTTGAAAATTGCTAATTTTTGCCATTTTTTTTTTGAGTTGTTCAAGTTGATTTGATGACTCTTGAAAGGCGTGGGAGGGTGTCACTGTTATCAGAAGAAGCGCTATGTAATTTTTTGCAGCATTTATGGTAAAAATCTACCACTTTTTGGTTTCCCAATATACCACCTTCTGCCTACTCCCAAGTCCCAACACTGCTACTCTATCATTTATTTTTTTTGTTGCTTCTAGTCGTCATCTCGACGAATAACTTTTGGCGATTGCAGATAACAGAAACGTATGTTTATTACGAAACCTTTGCCTACCTTATCATTCTCTACGGCAAGAAGTTCCAGGTAATTAGGCCTATTCGGCAAAATATTTTATTCTGTTATGAATCATAAAAGATCTCGACCATAGAAGACCTTTTATAAATCGTATTCAGGATTTCGAACTTTTATGAAACACTGTTATGGAACTTCGAAACTTGAAAATCTGTTACGAAGCTGTCAAAACAAACCGCAGACTTTTTTAATATATACACAGTTAGGTTCCAGAAATCGAGTGAATTCGTTTTCAGTGTTCTGCATTTCGAGGGATTCGTAAACTCCGAATTTATTTCGAAATCACAATTTCACTTTGTCTCAATTCCGAAAATTTTGAAATCGAAATCGAATAAGTACAGTGAGATATAGAACACAAAAATTCATTTCCGATTTCATTTCGAGTGAAAGTGAAATGTGGAACCCAGCAGATAGACGGTGAAATTTGTGCAAAAACCATCTATTAAAATGCAGTCTGAAAAAGAGTAGGTATGTTTTGAATTATTACGAACTAAATAATGTAATTGTGTAATAAATACTGGAACATCTTTTTAGGAAAAAGACAACAAAAAACCACGACGAGGCAAAAAGAAATATATCAAAGGGCACGTAGTGCCCCAGCCAAGTTCTCTAGTAAAGGCACTTAACCTTTTTACAGGAACAAACTCAGGCTGTTTCAGACCCCCCTCTAGCTTCGGAACTAATTAAGCCAGAAACTTCAAACTTGAAACTTATACCATTCTCATTAAAAAGGTCTACCCTACCAAATTTCCTCTTTATAGCATTAGTGGTTCTCAACATACAGGACTTCAAATATCGCCAAAAACTGTAACTGACTCACTCACTCACTTAGATGAAGATCATCAAAATTATGAAGCACTTCCGGCCATCCAGAAGCTTGAAATTTGGCAGAATGCTAGATCCTGTGGTACATACACTGGGAAAAGTCCAAAGCTTGAGATTTTCCATTCAGGGGGCGTGGTATACGCCTACTTTTGAAAATAGTTTATTATTTATTTGGGCCACTTCCCATTGCCGTAGAATGTTGAAATTTGCTAGAGCGATAACTTTTGTGATCTGCAGGCGTCAAATTATTTACTGTCGGTGGGACGTGATTTTGAATTCTAGTTTTACTATATTGCAATGTGGAAACGATAGTTATCTACTAATTCAATCGTCGTGAGTTGTGTTAAAATTAATGTTTGACAAGCTATTAAAAGAAAAGTACATACAAATTTAAATTTGATGTTTGATTGGGCAGCAAACATCTGAAAAACACTGTCGAAAATGACATCAGATATGTTTTTCGAATTTTATACTTTAGCTACCACCAAGTATCTACCAGTATATCTGCTGGTACTAAGTAGGTACGTGATTTGCTCTAACATTTTACAGGTCGTCATGTACCTAATATCATTTTTTCGCTTTCACCATTTATTTTGGAAGATATAAAAGGTAATCTGGTAATGCTGCGTTGCAATCAACTCACAACAAATTTTGTTTTCCTCCCTTGACAAAGTTGCTGTCGATGTTTCCAATGTGTTTCATGCGACTTCTGCTGTTGAAGTTGCTGCTGCTGTCAAAGTTGCTGTTGCTGGTGCTGTGGTAATCTGTTTCTCGCATTAGTAAGATAGGACTTGCAGTGTACGAAAGGAGAAATATCAATTATTAAAATTTGTGCACTTAAGGGGCGTGGAACTGCCCACTTAAAATATGAATGGAAGTTAATCTACCTGCAGAATATAATTTGAATGAATATTTTATAAGAAAGTGATGGTAGTCAGTGTCTATTGACATATTAAAAAGCTAAGATGTTTCAACGTTGTTTGTGAAATCTAATAAAAAAAAACTTCGCAAAAAGTAGTAAAATCACACCAAAAACATAAATGTAAAAAAAAACCAAGTTCTTTTATATAGAACAACAAAAATTAAGTGCGTAACTAGTCAGCCACGGAAAGTAATGAGATCTAAATGTAAAGTTCTTAGCTTACGAAGGTTAAATGTTAAAAAAAATTGGTATAATCTTCTAACCTCTGGCACGAGTAAATTGAAAGCTCAACTGAACTGAATACTACTACATATACTAAACTTATCGTCGAACTGCGAATTAAAATAAAATTCAAAATGTAAGTCGTTTTGGATATTGGAGAATGATGTATGGGATGCGTAAAAGTTAGTTCACTCATAATGTATGAAATTGAACAAAAAAAGTTATATTGAACAAGATAGAAATAAAGAAAACGAAACTATGAAAACAATGTAACTAATAGTACTATTGAACAAAAAGTCTTCTAGTTTAGTGCTTATTGAACACACTAGATCTCTATAACTTGAAAACTGAAGGAAATAGAACAAAACGGATTTCACCAAACGAAAGAGTGTCCCCAAATTAGTAAGACTGCATACCTAACTCAATTTCGCCAAAAATGGTTTATTGGACAAGATAGAACTCAGCCGACGTGATATCTAAACGCACTGTAGAACATCAGTTTAACTGATAGCTCAGCTGAAACTGAAACTGAAATGATCGTCTAAATGGTGCTAGTGACTGCAAAAAATTGTTTTCAGAAATCTCTTCGCTTTTAAGATTTTTTGCTAAAAATTACTATTTTAGCCAATTTTTCTGAGATCATCATCCCATTCAAAAAATCATAAAAAATATTAGCGAAGAAATTTTTGGAAACATTTTTTTGCATTCGCTATTAGAATTGTTTGGAGAAACTTTTTGCATCAAAACATATTTTTTGAGACCGAGGAAAAAAGTCAAAAAAGTAGACTTTCACAAAAAACCTAAATTTTCAAAGTAAAAAAGTAGACTTTGTAAACATAAATAAGAAACTCACTTGTTAATAAATGACTAGTTTATTTTGAATTTTTCATTCAAAAATTTATTAATTTTAAGCAAGCTTTTATAAAGTAGATACGTGGGCGTGGGGTACCATGACTTTTGCTAGTCAGTGTATGTATACTGTATAGTGTTGTGGATTTGTTTTTCTTTGTGGGTTTTGAGAATTTTTTCGTTTGCTGATGGGTTTTTTTGCGAGTGACATTTTACGAATTTTTGTAATATGAGTGTTGCCAAGTTTTTAAGAAGAAAGACCTGAGCCCCGATAATCGATTTTTTTTTGTAAAGCTATAGGTATCTATTAGCCAAAAAAACACACTTATTACACTACACTACGAGAAGTCAAACCTCTTTAGCAAAGAAGTTTCGGAGGCAACATGGTTTTGCTGTGGGCAGCAAGTTTTGAAGAAAACGTCGGTCGATCTTCCCTAATACATATTTGTTTTTGCGGCAGAAGATCTATAACTTTGAGGCACTTACTTACAGCTGTGTGTGATTACTCGTCGCTATTATTCAGCCAACATTTTCACCACCGGATGAGATGATGCGTAGAGTTGGACTGCTAGCCAACATCTAATTCTATAGTTAAAATTCGAAAACAATCGTTACCAATGTTTAACGTTCTTGTTGTTTTTTTTTATTAATTAATTTATAATATTCTTTTGTTTTTTGTTTTTTTTTATAAGTCAGTTAGTTATACAATGTAAATACTATAATTTCAAGAATGTGTTTCAAACTTAAACGTACATTTGGGGGTTGGAATAAACTTGTTTTGATACAATGTATGTAATAAGTATGCTTGAAGTTTTTAGAAACAAAAATGGTTGGTTTCTTGTAAAGAATTTTTCAAAAATAACAAATAAAATTATAGATAGGTAATAAAACTTTATATGTGGAAGGGGTGGAACAGAGGGAAGATGGGGGGGGCTCGCTCACAGGGAAACAATGTGAACACAGGAGATAATGTACTAATTAATAGAAATGCCAGCGAAGGACACTTCCAGGCCGGCGTCGTTTGATTCTATGCGACTCTTTATATGGGCCAACGTGTTCTTGTAGTGCATTTCAATTTGTTTTGTCTCTTCGCTGGGCTCCAGATTGGGAAGTTCTTCATTAACCTTGGCTATCAACTGAAAGACAGAGGAATTAATTGTGAACGAATGTTTGGGGCAAAACAAACTTACTTGATTCAGCATGGCGACTGTAATCAGTGAATTGCCGCGCTCAAAATAGAAGAGATAGTGATTGAGGAGTTCTACATATAATTGAACTTGTACACCAGTATCTAGGCACTGAGATGCGATGCGGACGCCCTTCTTGAGGCATTCCAAAGTCCGCTTCTCGTCACGCATTTCTTCGCCATTTTTCCTAGAAAGGAGAAAAAATTCCATAAATGTCTTGTCGATTTTTGGTGTCAGTATTGGCAAACTCACTTTCCGCTCCAGAACAGACTCGCACAGGAAACAACACCCCTGCATTGGTCGGGCTTTTTGAGCAACTTCGACGCGGCCAGGGCGCAATTCGTTCGCAGTGGTTCGGCGTTTTCCTCATCGAAGCAAGTCATTTGTTCGAAGGTGGACATGATGAGTGTTATGGCCGCCAACTGCGACTTGGAGTCAGATATCTCATCCTCGTAGAGGGAAAATGCCTGTGTCATAAAGTCATAGGCGACTGTTTCGTGATTGGAATAACCAATCTCACCAATCACCAACGCTCCCTGTAAATACAACCTTAGAGCGAGCTCCGGCAAGTCAGCCTTGGCGAGAACTGCAATTGTGCTATGGCAGTATTGCAGAATTTTTTGACACTTTTTATCCCAGTTCTCGTCCTCCTCGGCGATAGTCTTGTATTTGTAGGCCAACTGATAGGCGGAGAATATCAAAGGTGGGAGGACATGTTTAATTCTTTGTGGCCCACCAATGCCCAGGTGTTTTCGGGCATTCTGAAGGATCTTATACTGCATGTCGGGATCTTCGGACTTCATTAGATGAACAAACCTTGCGACGATTCCCTGCTCCTCGGCAAACTCCTCGGGATCGTATTTGTCTTCGACATTGCTGGCAGCTGGTGTACCCTCTTCGTCTTTGATGAGCGGTGCGATCATTGTTAGGACTTTGTCGGCTTCATCGGCAGTCGGTACAAGTGTCTCGTATTCGAGGATATTCATTATTAGGTACAACGCCAGAGATTTCCGAGAAGTGTAGTCGAATTTCTCTAGCAGTGGACAAAAGTTTCTCAGTTGGATTATTGTTAGGGCGTTATTGTAGAAATCAATACAGATGCGTAGGAGGCGAGAAAGCTCCTGATTTACGGTTAACAAGTGGGAGATACTGAAAGGTAGAAGGTATACAGTTGTGGGAAGCCCCCCTGGTTTACGTAAATGGATACTCACTTGTTCATGTTCATCCGTTCGAGAATTTGGGTGGTTGTTTCCAACACCTTATCGACGTAGTCAACACGATCTTGATATACTTTTTGGGCGAGACTAAGCAGAGCCACTTGCAGAGAAATAGTGTCCTCCAGAGGCATGTCAGTTCGTGTCTGAAATGGAAGGAAATGTTCGGAATAAAGATACATTTTTATTTCACAAGATGTACGGCGATTGATTGAACTCGTTTCTGACTACGCGTGCTAGACATTTAAGAGGCGGATTCAAATTCACGCGAGATCCGATGATCAGCTGGGTTAACGTACTTCGTTGGACGCACTCTTAACTCGCTATTACAATGCTTCTATGTAATTTATATGATGGCAAGTTCTTTTCTCACTTACCTGAACAATGTTGGCCACCTGGACACTGAAGACTTCAAACAGTTCGACTTCTGCAGGAATCGCTGAACCAGTTTCAGTTGGCTGTAAAAGAAAACACGTCAAATTATAAATTGCGAAACGTTCGTCTACACTCACCTTGGCATTCCGTTGATTATATGCAGCCAGTCTATCGATTAGCGAAATAATTATATTCTTCACATTGACGCCTGTCTCGAGTTGTGCACACGACTTCAGGAACGGATCCAGTGTCTGCAAATGAAACTCATCGGGAAACACCTGAATGATGCACTCCATCAGGTATTCCTGGGCAATTGCATCGCGACAACTGACAACCTGTTCGAGTATGCCGGGCAAAATCAACCGCTGATACGTGTCCAAGGAGGCAGACTCCAATTGTGACAATCGCACCAAATTCGTTCCCACCAGAATTTTCAATTCTTCGCGCTCCTTCTCCCTGCGTGTCTTCTCGCTGGAGTGCCCCTGGTGTTGCATACGCACCCACAATTTGTTCATTTCGGCGAAATTCATCAGTACAAATTCGATGGCATCCATAACATTTCCCTCGTTCTCATCGTCAGCCACCACAACATCGGGCAGTATATTGCGAGTACACTGCAACAGATAGTTGCGCAAAAATAGACCACGCAATGGATGCTGTACGCCGCGACACATTTCCACCAGATCCTTTAGGATGCTACGTTTCAACGCTGAGTTGCTTTTAATGTACACCAGGCCGACAGTGATTAGCAAATAGAGGCGTGGCACTATGTTTGCCGAGTACTGCACCAGCTCGTATAGATCTGTGTCCTTGCGACTCTTTTGAAAGTCATCTAACAGGGATAGCTCCAGATGGCAGAGTTCATCTGTGATGGCCATATCTAGAGGAGAGAATGGAAGTTTTAGACAAAATCTAGTTACAAATAGATTTGACTTACACAACTCGTAGTAGCTCTTCGGTGATAGCTGTGAAGTCCTCAACTCGGTGAGCATTGTGCTGGCGCATTTGATGGCCTCCATCATGCGGTTTTTGTCGAGGAAATGTTTCATTTGGAAGGCCTGCTTCCGCACATTGCCGATGACCTCGCTGAGGAGTTTCTCTTGTTCATCCAAACCATTTGGCATGGTCTAAAAGTAGGTGAAATGCAAGGTTAAGGAGGACGCTAATGGTAGACAAGGCGTTAGTACGTGTACAAAAGCGAGAACAGTCACAGAGAGAGCTAACAAAATACAAAACATACAGATGCGGACGAAATGCAATGTGATAAGACTCTCTGGTTGGTTTAGGCTTTATGGAATGCTTAATTTCTTAGAGAAGAACTACTGATGAAGAGAGTGCAAGGTTAAGTGCGCTAGAAAAGGTCGTGTAAAACGATGACGACGACACTTGCGTTCATTGGCGATTATTCCACAGTCGCATTAGTTCGTATCGAGGAAGAAAGTCACATTTATGCTTCAATAACCAGATGGGAACCACGGTACAAAGACAGTTGCTTTCTCCTTGAGAACTAAGGACGTCTTCGGTATCAGGTAGCAAAAAGAAAGAACCATAGCTACCGTAAAATACGCGTACTGCAGGTAATTGACAGAGTTTAACCAGCTTTTACAGACGTACGAAACGTCACTAGTACAGCCTCTTCAACTAAATCGTCGGTCGTTTGGTGTGAAGTGAAAAGAGGTGCAACAACATGTTCGAAATTATTGTCGAAGTCAATGTCTTTTATAGACACAGCTTCAAAGTACAAAACTGACGACAGAAAGAAGAAGCAATAGAGATGAACTACACGATGGTGTAACTGCAAAAACCTTTTTTTATTCTTCTGTTACTGATTTGAGAACTCATTTCTTTAAGTGCTGTTGTGATCCCTTGACCGCAGGAGACTTGCTGTCATGTTTCTTCGCAGATTTTGCACAAGCGAAGAATTGATTCCAGTTGCGGCGGGTTACCTCTTCCCAATAGAAATAATTTTGACAATCTCTGACCGATGCCGATGTGGGCTTAGAATTTTCGTCTTTATTTTGCAAATTTGAACGAAGCTTTGCGATGGGAAATTGGTTTTTGGCATTTATGCAATTATGAACATAGTTTGGAGCCTTGCTGATTGGAATTCACATTTTTTCTTCAACGAGTAGGTACCTAAGCAATAAGCTGCGCTAATAAGGTTTTTTTAGACGAATGTTTATTTAATTTTTTTTAACCCAGTTCAGTTCAAAACATACATTCTTCTAGTACCATTGCGGTGTTGTTTTTTTTCTCGTGGAGTTACATCAGATAAGCTTGAGCTCGTATTTGTTCATCTGGCAGTCTACTTTCTGTATACCATTTCGTGATGCTTACTGGGTAGAGTCAATTAACTAGAATGATGGCAATAATTCTTCGCAACTGTACCGCAACAGATAACACTGAACGAGATAAAACTCTCTATCTCGTCGCAAAAACAGAGATCAGCCAAGAGTTCATTGTAACGGTGAATACTTTACTTACAACGCTAAGTTAGAAAAAGAGTGATTGTGCCTTCCGATGGTGTGCATTTGAACAACTTCTTGAAGAAATTGAATGGATTGAAACTGCATCTATTTTCAGATCATTTTGCATTTTAGTTGTCTGTTTTCCACAAAAAATTCTTGTCATGTTAAAGAAGAAATACGTAGACGAGTTCAAGCTACTTTTAAGTACCTACGCAACTCACACCAAATAGAAAATTAAAGAAATACCTCAATCAGCGCAGAAATGCACTCTCCATCAGAACAGAAAAAGAAATTGCCTGGAATTATTTACCCTACTCAAAGTTGCATAATCCCTGCAAAGGAAGGAAAGTTTAGTTTTCTGCCAAAACTTGCATTCGCAAACTGAAAAGTCTATAACCTACGTACACCCCCATCAATCACATCACTTTATCGCAGGCAGTTGAAGAAATGACGAAACTTTTGCACTTCCACCTCTCGCTGTCGCACCTCTGGTTAATTATCACATCGGCGCTGACTAATAGAACGCATTGGTAATTATAAACAACCTGTTCGGCTGACTTCTGAGCGCTACATTCAGCTCCACTTGCAATGCCAATGTAAATCAAATAAATCAAATCTTTCTGTTTTCTTTTACGAAATCACATTGCACTTGAAATGCCCTCTCCACAGGACCTGACCTTTGTTTGAACTAAATAATTGCACACATCTATTACAAATTGAGTCGATCAAATTAATTAAGGGGTGTCTTATCACATTGCACCGCGACGACAAAACAAATATTAGTAGTAAAAGCGTAGAAAGTGATTTTGTTTTAGAATTTTATTTTTGCAATCCGATGGATTGAAATTATGTACCACCCATTATATTCCCAATTCGAAATCCCATATTCCCATGTCCCAGTGCCAGAAGTGTGTACAATTTTTTCTTTTCTTTTTTTTGTGATTGACGTTTATGTTCGTCGAGTGTTTTTAAATGCGAAAAAAATAATTTACGAAGAGATTACCCTTGTTGCGGCGGATGCAAAATTGGTGCTGTTATAGGATGGTGAACTCCACGGGTACATTTTTTTATTAGTTTTTCTTTACCTTTCCGGGGGAAATGGCGTTTGGTCTTTGTTTCTATCGGGTGCGCTGCTAGTAGCAACGCAAACTTACCATAGTTTTGCTAGCTCAGCAATTATCACGAAAACGTACGAATTGGGTGGACAAAAATGTAAAGTAATTCAATATGCACGAAGAATTATAAAATTCTCTTATCGCCTATCTGACACAGTGGAAATGATTTTTTCTGATTTGTGGTGGAATTTTGACGTTTCGGCAGAAATCAACTGAGATTTTGACATTTGGTAGAGAAGTGATGACAAATGGAAAATTTTGAATGGTGTTTGAGTTTCCCATAGATACTGGAAATGATGGATGGTGTGATTCATAGATGGCGCAATATCGGTTTAAGTCTGAGGTGGTGGACATGTAGTCAGTGTTGCTGTGTGGATTAAAAACTTTTAAATTAATGAATTATTTTCTCTCCACGAATTTTAAATAAAATTATTAAGCTAAAAAAACGGAGAACTAAAGAAAACGGAGAATCTTTGGTGTAGTTGTTAAAATTTAGAACGAAGCCCGTAGGTACTTGGCTAAAACAATTCGCCAATTTTATCTTCAAAGGGATTTTTGTATGGTAACCTAACTACCTACCTAATTTGACTGTTCCGTTTTGGGTCTTTCCAATTTGTAACAAGGAATGGTAGAGGCACAAGGCACTAGCACTAAATTGGACATTGAGACTTTGTCATTCAGACAAGCGCTGACATCTAACTTTTGGCGTATTTTTTTGGGAAGTGAGTATGTATAACAATTTTGCATGTAAAACCAAAAGTGAGCAAACAAGTTTTGCATGGAAAAGTAAAAGTGAGCTAGCTATAGATTCTCAAAAAATACGCCTTTTATGACACAAAAAAAACATATTTGCGGACGAATTGGTTTTACACTGAAGAATAATAAGATTCTGGTAAAGGGAGTTTGCAAGTTCAAATGTTCACCATCCCTGGACAATGATGCATGGCTTGCTGCGAGGGAGTATTAATACTGCCTGACAAACGATCTATAATAATGACGAAGGACCATCATTTGACATTTTTATTGGGTTTATGCTTATGACTATCACACCCGTTTTCGTCTGACTGTGACCGGACCGGAGTTAAAAGATGGCTGTAAGAACTCACCAGGGAAAGGCACAATAGGTCCCTTTTAAAGTGGCGCCGTTCCAGAGCCCCATGAAAGCTCTCTCGGCTTATAATCTAATCTAATCTAATCACCAGTGCCAAGAAAAATAGGTCAACGAAAACGGGTTAATGGTTTTGTTAAGTTTAAGAAGGCTTTGTCAGATCAGTATGTCGAAAATGACAGATAGTTGCTTTCTTTATCAAGAGAAACTAGTACCACCCTCAACAGATTACATTACTCCCAAAATACTTCTCGCAATATATTTCGAAGTAGAATTCCCGTTTAGATTAGATTGGACGAGTGAACAGAGACTCGCATTTAGCAATCTACAAGGACGGTTCAAAAATGGACTGTGGAGTAGGTGAGGGAGTATTTTCTGAGTCTCTGAACATCTGAGAATCCTTTAGCCTTCCGGATACAGGCAGTATGTTTCAGGCGGAAATACTTGTCATCCGCGAGGTCAAACATTCATCGACAGTCAAGCTCCCATCAAGGCTTTTGCCACAAAGGTGGATAAAGACCTTCTTTGTCGTTCCGAACGCAAAATTCTTCGAGTGATTTTTGGTTACGTTTTCGTTGACAGGCTTTGAAGGAGGAGATAAAACAACGAACTCTACGAGCTGTACAGCGACATCGATCTGAAAAGTTCGTATCAGTTCGACTAAGATGGTTAAGACATTTAGAGCGAATGGACACCAACGCTCCGGGGTATAGAGTCTCCGATTCCAACTCAGAGAGACAACGCAGTATAGAAGAAGACCTTAGCGCACACAAGTGGAGGGGAACCTCAACCAACTTGGAGTGCGCAACTGAAGGCGGTTAGTCAAAAATCGGGCACAGGTCCATCCCGGACTGTTGCGCCATCTACCTAAGTAAGAAGGTACCTACTGCTTTGATCTTCAGAAATTAGTTCATTTGACAGATTTTGTACTGAACTGACGTTTACCGATTTTCGGGACACGACTACGTAATCAACGTAACGTAATCCTATTTTCATAAAAAAAAACTCTTTATAAATATAAAAGTTTGATGCTAAACGTATGGCATAATGTCCGAAAATCATTATACTGGAGTTTAGAGTCCTTGCCGCGAGCGTAGCGAGACACATACCCCAATTTGACGCAATATAAACTTTGACATTTCGTTACGTAGTCGTGTCCCGAACAACGTGCGAATAGCAACAGCCTTTGAGCAACCCGTATTGTTATGACATTTTATTAGCCGCATGAGTAGAATGTCCATTGTCGTATATTGACGTTTTCACTGACATAATGCCTTCTTCCGTTATCTTCATGAAACAAACCTTTTATAAGTGTTTGGCATCAATAATCGACCTCCGTCTAAAAACGTTTCCCACACTTGGGTTAAGCCCAAACTTTTATGTTGAATACCTTAAAATGAATAAAACTCTCTCAAATAATATTTCGTTATTATATTCTCTTGTTTTATTTGTGTTTCGGAAAATACTTTTTGTTTTGTAATGTTGAACTTTAAATTATGTCTTAATTTTCTCATTATATTATAATTTTATGTTTTATAGTTATGATGTATGTATATATAAATTCTTAACATTTATAATTAATAATTTCCATGTTTTGTGAACAATTTTAATCAAACAACATATACAATTTTCTTATATGACTTATGTACATGAATAATAACATTTAAAATACAAAACATACACATGATGTTACATTTTGTGTACAAGTTAAAAATGTCTGAATTTAATAATCAATTGTTAACTACGAGTAGTTAGTTATTCAACTGACTCGCCTGTCAATAAAACATATTTATTTTATTTTTCTCCGTAATTTACATTTCTTGGCTACATGAATTATAACAATAATAAAAAACACCAAAAACATTTTTTGTTTTTTTTTTCTAATTATGATGATTAAATTGGAAAATATCACTTCAAGATAATAAAATTTAGTTATATGTATATAATATAAATACAATTAACAATATAAATATAAACGTAATGGCATTTAATATTTTTATAAATATTATGCATGAGTTTTAGTAAACATATTAATTTTATGTATAATCATTTTGACTACTTACATATAAGTAACTACAATATTATTGTTTCTTTATAAATTCCATTGTGCAGCATGTTATAATGTTCAAATATAAGTTTTTTTTTTATAATTAAAATCTAATAAATTCTAAAAATCTAATTGTATATAATTATGCAAAAATCACATTAAAATAAAAATTCTCTTTTTCAATTTTCTTAATAATTTTGTGTATAATATCGTTGAATCGGGGTGTCAGTAGGCGATTTTTGGTTTCAAAATTATACGCAACTTAAATTATGTTGAAGTTGGACTTTTAGAGAACTTAGGAATAATGTGGGTAAAAGACCAATCCATGTAGTTAAATTGAGGTGAAAAAGGTTGAAAATAGTTTCTCTTCTTAGACGGAGCACATGAAACATTATTTTCTCTATAAAAATGTACTGCGTTAAGATTATCAAAAACTTATATAGAAGTAACCTCAAATTTCTGAGTGTTTATGACGTTTGCTAGCTAACTGACAATGATATATCTGTTACCAAGTTAAGGGCGACTTACACACGATCAGGGTATTAGGATATGCACTAGAATAATTTGAAAGATATCTATAAGTGCCTATCTAACTTAGGTAATAGTTGAGTAGAAGCGAAAAATAAACATCAAGTTTACCAACGCCAATTTATATTTCAAAAGCAATATTATTAGGTAGTAGGTATGAGAAAAGTTCTGGTACCTTTTTACAAATGACCTTGTGTAAATGAAAACATCTAGCGGAGCCAAACGTGTTTTGCTGCAAAGCATTTCGAAAATTGACTAGTTAGAAATTGGCCGCATTCAAGAATTTAGTTATCTTAAGTCAACTGGAATACTAGCCTCAAATGAAAACTAACTTGAACTGTTGGTTTGACACTAACACTAGTGATTTTTTTTTAATTGCATAAATGTCGCAATTTGTTTTTAGTAAATCACTCATTTTTGTGCTTTACCTGTTTGGATCATTATTATTTTTTTTGTTTCTTTTTGTTTTCTATTTAAATATCTGCGGATTTTTTTAAAATTTTACTCAATGGTAAGACCAACCGAAATGTCAAACTCAGTTCTCCAGACATAATTATGTTGACACAAATAGATGTCAACTTATTAGCAAATCGAGAAATTCTTGACTTGAATTTTTAACAACCCCTTGATAAGCGTCAACTGAAAAAACTGTAAACGTAACCAGTCTAAAGGACCATTCACATGGGAGCGAACGAACCGTCCGGAAGAACTCTCCGCGATTCTGAATTCAAATCCAGAAGCAAATTTCTCTTCTTTTCAGTAGAAGAACTGTCAGTTGAGTGCCAATCGAAAGCATTCAGAAGCGTTTGGATTGCTACCGGAGGGTACCGGACGACCAATCGAAAAGGACATAAAACTTATGTCGTTTTCGATTGGTCGTCCAGAACCTGAAAAAAAAGAGAATTTCGCTTCTGGATTTGAATTCAGAATCGAAACCAGATGCGCACTAAACGTCAAAATTGTTTAATGTAATTTTTTTTGTGTCGCATTTTATAGCTTTGAATTTTTCTTCAGCATCTTTCTCGGCATCAAGTAGTGATGATGATGATGCAATTGCGCTTGAGTTTAATAAATACAGCGATGCATAGACTTCAAACTCAAATAAAATTTGTTTGCGTATTCGATTGGCATCCCGAACCGGAGAGTTCTTCCGGACGACCAATCGAAAACGGCATTAGTTAGAGATACATAAATAATAGAGTTGACATCACACACTAGTAAGAATAGACCGTCGACTACTCCCCCATAACGGACTTTGCCTACAAGCTGCCGACGGGCCCAGGATTTTTCATGTATTGGTGCTGTACAAAATCAAAGGAGCACCATTAACGCACGCATACTTGCAAAATCTTAGGCCCATGGTATAGCATGGAAAATCATTGCCGCCATTAATTTTGACATTTACACGTATTCACAGACAGCGTAATTTGTTCCGGGGAGAATCAGGTAGGTGCACCGGAATTCGGCGGTCTAGTTCTTACTAGTTTGTGGGTGACATACCGACAGTGATGAGAGTTTGGCACGAGATTTAAGCAATTTTTAAATCAAAGTCAATAATTTGAATCTTTGCAAATGGCGATGTCAGTTGATTTTTCATTAATACTCACTGACTGAGATCAACTTACAATTTCATTTACTAGCAAAGTCAAGCTGTCGGTTGTTATTTTTGACTTTTTTGAGTCTTGTTTTCCAATACATATTGCTACGTCGTTTCCGTGTGGTCCCAATATTTTAACGTCTTAAAACAAACCAGTCGATATAATTTAGGCTACCAACTTATGATTGTGACAACATTACTTTAGGGGGCTACAATATTAACAAGCGTAAATAATAATCCGTCATTTAATAGTATAGTATTTACCAACTTAGTAGTATTTAGCAACTTAGATTTAAAGATTTTGATTGAATGTAGATAAGTTTAAAAAAGCCTGCTTGTTTCATCAACAGTTTTTTTTATTAATACCATTTTAGGATATTAAAAACTAATTCAGTGTCTTTCAAACTGTTTTGTTTACTTAAATAAAATTTGATTTTCATCTCAACTTGCAATTGATTTTAACGTCGCGGCGTTAAATTATGTCTACAGTTAAAAAAAAAAATAACTTATACTTCTTAGAAAAATAAATTGAAATTAAATGATAACTAATACTATTAGTTTTAATTTTCATTTACGAAAAATATTGCTTGTAATAACGGTTTTGTTTTATCTTATTTGCATTAACACTGTAATATAAATTATATTTATTTTTAAATACATATTTTCATTTCATGTCTTGTTTTTTTATATGTATTTTCTTAATGTAATTTTTTTTAATAATACTTGAATTTGAATGCATGTAGTATAATGTGTGGTTTGTTTTACAAAACATTGACTTTTTGCTTAAAATATTTAATTAAATTTCATTAGTTTTACTACACCGATAATAAAATTTATAAAATTCGAATTACATCTAATGTTATTTTAAAAAAAATGTTACACATTTATTTAACTATTATAATTTGTTTAAATATTTAAAATTTAAATGGACCCAATGTGCATATTATTAGCTTTTTTGCTGGTGAATACGTTTTATATTTTGTTTGTTTATGTGTTTCCTTACGTCTAATTTATAGGTATATTGTAATTTTTAATTTATATAATTGTTGCTTTCTTATATAATATTGAAATAGTTTATTATGGTAAATGGAACTTTTTTTTAATTAGTTAAAAAGCTGTTTCTTATTATCATTTCTTTGTGGATAATGATCAATAATTTAGGATATCGGGAATGCTTGAGTAATTTTGAAATTACATTTTTTGGTTTGGCAGAATGATCCAAAATAAATAAAATAAATATTTTTTGGTCGCAAAAGGCCGATATTGGAACTTGGTTCTCGCTTCTCGATGTCATTTATACCTATTGTGGGTGTGCTTAATTTTTGTAAGGAATGCGACAAATGCCGTCAAATTTCTGACAGAAAATGTTTTTGGAAATTTGACACTTAAAATATAAAAAAAATGTAATAAGGACGTGAGGTGAGTTATCGACATTTTAGAAATATCTAGAATCAGCAGAACCGAGTTTATTATAACCTCCATAGGAAGCTATGCATGTTCACTTTGCCATCACATTTGTAACGCCAAGAAAGAGGCACGGGAGACCCCATAAAGTGTACACATTCTAAATCAGGATCAAATTCTGAATGTCATGTCGGTCTGGCAGTCTATTGAACGAACACCAAAATACAAAAAAAATCTAGTTACTGCCGTATCGACTATTTTATCGACTGTAGTTTTCAGTTGTTAATCAATTAGGAATACCTACATGTACATTGACTCAGTGGCTATTGAGGGAAGTGTAGCAAAACTAAGTTCTTTGATATTCTTCTCAGATAAACCAGTGTGACTTAAATACGTTCTTTTTCTTCTAATTCATTTGATTTGTTTGTTTCTGATGATTGTTCTTCGCTTCATCACCAATTTTTCCCCATTTCTAACCCTTTCCACTTGAGCTTTCAAAAATAAAAGCACTTTCCATAAATCATCTGCCTATACATTTTTATAGATCAAAATTCGGGCGAATATTTTGGTAGAAAGATTTTAGAATAAGTTTATCCAGAAGATAATGTACAATAGTTAGTGAAGTAGCTGAAAAAATGTCGTAGAAGTGAAGACTGAATAGATTATCCTGTGAATCTGTCTTTAAGCCTAGATCTGCTTTCACACATGTATATGTTTGTAAAGCAAGATGTTTTTTTTTTAATTGCCTGTACTTGGCTTTTTGAGAAGCTATTGTCTTCAATAAACTGCACAAAAAATAAATAAAAATAAATAGGTGGCGCAACGGACGGGTAACACCCAAGGCCTAGCTTCTCGCAACCATTCGTTTTGTGTGAGTTTCTATTTTTGGGATGAATGGAAGGGACCTACAACTTTATGCCGAGTCCGAACGGCTGAATTGAGAAGCTTTTTCATGACATTCATACTCTCGGATGTTTGTCAGACGATCGCGAGAGGTGGCGCAGTAGAAAAAACTTTAAGATGTAACTTGGCATTTGTTAAGCAGAGACTGAGACAACGAACTGAGACAAAAGTTTTCTATACCAGTTCAAGCTTTTTCTCATTGCAAACGGTCAGTCCCAATACCTTTCGCTCTGTCTCACAGCTCAATCTCAAGAGACTAAGCTATTGCTTTTTGCATACGACCGAGTGTTTGTTGAAATAAATGCGCAACCACCCCGAAGCTGAACCACGACCAAGAACAATATTGTTGCCGATGTTTTTCGATTTTATGAAATAAATTTTATTTTATTGTCATCTACATATTAGATTTTGGTTTTGAACTCAGCTTTTGGATGATAGCTTAAAAAATATTCAAGGAATGATTGACTCCTTTAAGTATTCTTTCCTTTTTTATTGATTTAGAATTATTGCAGTAATGACATCCTAAAGACACTGAAGACAGAAATATAAAAATAAAATTTGGTCGAAAATGTTCCTAAAAATTAGGCGTGGCAATGAATGAGATAGCCTATAACCTTGTTGGAGTCTAAGGAAATATTTCAAAAAAAAGTTTCATCGAAATTCTGTTCTGTGATGTCTGTAAGACCCCCTGCAGTTTTATCACAGAACTAGACCGCCAACTTGCGTGCACCTACCCCATTCTCGACGGAATTAATTCGGACGGTCGGTTCCTCGGTCTATTCTATTCTATGTGGTTTGTGAGTTTTATTAGATGTTTGATTTGGATTCTGAATATTGCCGCCACGATATCTAAAATACTCGCGCGCTTCATTTTAGAATGGTAACGGCTTCCTTGTTATCACAGGAGCTGCAGTTCATCCAATCTATGGATCTTTGTGCTGATCGTACCAATTTTGAGTTAATATTGGAAGTTCAAAATTGATACAGCTCAAAATAATGTTTTCGAGTTGATATGAAATCGCTGACAATTTCTCATTACAGTTCGAAAATGTTGTCAATAATTAATTGAAAAAACGATTTCTCGAAAATGCAATGCCTTTAAGTCGTGGTCGATAGGAGTATCGAAGTGAATATATTAGCCACGTACTTGTCATAGCGACTATGACCAACATAAAACCAAACACAACTTTTATTAAATTCAACATATCACTCAGCACAACAAACCAATATTATGCAATTTTTTACCTGCTTACATTTGAAAACTTAAATTTGTTTTTATTAGTTTTTTATTTGCTTTAAACAATTAAAAATTTGCTACAAAAAGACAATCATTTTAGTTGTCATCCTATCTGTTATATTCAATAGACTGATCAGTGATCACTGCTCTCAATTGGAGTAAGCGATCGATTAATGGAGGGCAAAGTTGAAGCTGAAGGTTTATTATTTACTGACAGTTACAACGAGAAATGTCTGTCCAAAAGGATTATAGATATACGGATAATTGACTCTAATGCCGTTTTCGGTTGGTCATCCAGAACCGTCCGGAAGAACTCTTCGCGATTCTGAATTTAAATCCAGAAGCAAATTTCTCTTCTTTTCAGTAGAAGAACTGTCAGTTGAGTGCCAATCGAACGCTTTCAGAAGAGTTCCGATTGCTTCCGGACGGTTCTGGACGACCAACCGAAAACGACATAATAATACTTTAAAAATAAACGGCCCAGGATATCCATAGGACATAAGGTTTGATTTTTTTTTAATTCAACTGTTTGAGCTTGAAAAAAGTCTAATGATCAATCAGTGGTGTACCTAGTTGAAAATAGGTACAATACTAACCAAAATTGCTTTTTTCTCTAACAAAACATCAAATGAAAACTGGACAAAAATTTCCCAAGAGAAGTCGTCAAGGTAGCTCCCCCAATTTAAACAGGAAACCTTTATACCCATCACTTCCCCCATTCTTCAAAGAAAAAGCAAAAGGCGATAGCCGTCAAAAGAGGGAACATTTTGTACTCTGAGCGTGAGGTCTATTTTATTCTAAAGCTTTAGACAAAAGTTAATAGGCTGTGTCAATGTTTTGGGGAGAAATGGTAGACTAAATCTCTTTTGTTCAATGCAAACAAGATTTATAAATCCTTCGTATATATGGGGACATAATCCTTTTATTGTTAACCGATTATTTACAGTCTATCGATTCAACTGCAATTCCCAATACAAATTTCAAGTACCTAGTATCTATCAATACCACCAGCACCCGTTTAAAGGGATCAACTTTTAAGTTTTTGGCAAAGAACTGTCAGGGGTTTCAATCTACCATTTTCAGTTCAGTAGAAACTATGTTTCTATGTTTCTTGTTATTAGGAATTGATAAATGTCAAAATGTCAGCGGGGAGAATGAAAACTAGAGAAAAGGTTATGGAACGCTTCTGGAGTGAAAAGAAGTACATTCTAAAAAGCAAATTGGCAGATGTTTTAGTTGATTTATATGTCAATGAAAGTTTTTCGGAATTGATCAAACTGCGTTGATATAGCTATTGGCTGAACTATAAAGCAAGGCGCGCATTGAAGTGGTGAGTAAGTGCCGTGCCAGTGGCGTGGTGACAGGTGGAATCGCTAAAGCCTATGTAAATAAAAAAAAATAAAAAACGAGGGCATGAGAACGGAGTGTTGCCAACGTGGCATTTTGCAGGTGGCGTGATGCCAGTCTGATGCCACTTATCTCGAACAAGTTAAATTGTTGCGTGGCAGGCGGGTGGTGACGACGTGTATTTGTAAAGGCATATCCCTTGTAGAAGCGTGGATTTTGGCACTGCAACTACGTATTTTTGTTTACACGGATACTAAAAACATAGCAAGCGACTAAGCATTTAACTTAGGCCTTCCGCACACGACTCGTATCGTCATCGTCACATCATGAATTTGCCGTGCAGCTACGATAAAGATAGGCGTAGTAAACCCAACACGACGCAATTTCCAATCTTCAAAATACAAAGCGTAAAAATATCGCCTGACAATACGTAGGTATTGAAAAATGTAAACAAACTCCAAGCGTACTCGTACAAATACGATAAGCGGTAGACATTGATCGACTATAGTCGTCATGTAGCATGCATTGTGCGACGATTACGCGTAGCAGCGTACGAGTCGTGTGCTGTTTTCTATTTGTTGCGTGCGGCAACAAATCGTCTGCCTCTCGTACATCGCACCGCATACGCTACGATGACGATACGAGTCGTGTGCGGAAGGCCTTATGATGACATAATGAAGAGCTGATGAATCGGTGGCACCATACGTTGTGTCCCAGTGCACGTTAAATTACTTTCATTCCAATTAACCACCATTCCATCGCCACAACATAATGTTCACCGCTCCTACGACACTTGACACTTGGTCACCACTTGAGTGTGCGCCTTGCTTAAGAATTCGAGGATATCAAAAGGCGGCATTGCAATAAAACGAGTTGCAGAGGAGATTATCCATTTTTACCTGACCAAGAGTTTACTAGCCACTTTTGTATATCAATTGCATTTTTCACAAAATCTTACATCGAGCAGTGCGAAGTCCAAATTGGGGCATTAACTTGTCCTAAAGCAATATTTGTTGTTCGGTGTATACTTTCAACTACATTGCGCCTTTCATATTTATTTTCGTTGTCCGTTGTCCAAAGATGTCGGACCGAAGACTTCTCCATGACATTGCATGACATTTTATGCGATGTAAATTTTGAGGAGAACATTAGGCGACTCTCACACTAAGGGAACAAGCAATAAACCACTAAGCAAACAGCAATTGTCAATAAGCAATATGTAACTTTATTTTAACCTATTCCCACATTGAAGCAACAGCAGGACTGCCAGAAAATGTTAGCTATCATGTTATTCTTATTATTGGAAGTTCTACTTCAGCTTCGATCGCTTTTAAGTCGTAAAAATTGCTACCTACTACGAAGCAATATTTGTTGCTTTTCAACATGCAAAATTTAGGACCCCATGCGTAGATTTTCTGTTTTTTTTTTCCGACGAATATTTCGCAGTTGAAAAGAGCTTTAAGTTGTGATTTACGACCCCTCGGTCGTAGTTCAGCACGCCGACTACTGATACTGAGATTCTGAGAGGTGGGTTATCTTATATCCTGCTCTTTTGATGTTGCTCTCCTTTATTAATTGTTGACATTTGGGAACGACGTTGAGTAACCACTTGCTATATTTAGTAGTAAAATTTTGAAATAAAGAAACGGACATTCTATTGAGAAATGGAGGGTGTACCCTAGTGGCGACAATTTGAACCCTACTAGACATACAAATTTGACAGACCAGCAAAAAAATATATGGAAAAGAAGCTAAGAGCCACTAAATAATTAAATATTGTGAATAATAAATACATTTTTCAAGTAAAAACATAAAAATAAATGCCTAACTAGTTTACGCTAATGGAAACTAAAGAAAAAGTGTTGGATCGAGCGTCGCAACGTGGTGCAACTCATATAGACAAAATGGGTTAACCATTAACAAGATTCTTAGTTTGATTTCGTGGGGTTTTAAAGTCATCGAGGATGCATTTATGACCAGACCAGTTACCTCACTCTTTCCTGGATCTTGTATCACACCTATAGCATAGACCCAACCAGTCTTGACGAGCTCTTCCCTTCCCAAATGGAGCGTTTTATGTTGCTAAAATATTCTGCAATATCGCAGATGGTTATCGAGAAAGTCTGAGATAAATCTCAGTTAGTTTTGTCCGCTATTGGTATTTGGGATAATGCTGCACAATAAATGGAAAACTAACAATAATTTGAAGAACTTTAAGCAGTTAAAAAAGAGTCTTATCCAAAAAACAAAATTGTTTACCCGAAACCAAAACAAGTTTTTCATTCCACTTTTAAACGATTTAAACATAATTTTATGGACCCGGGATTGTTTTATTTTTCATAAACAATACTTGAATTTTAGACCGACAAGGCGTTTACCTCGATTAAAATAATTTTTCATTTATAAAATAAATAAATTATCTGTACAAAAATACACGTACCGCTTACCGATGACAGATTTCTGTATGTCTGATAGGGTTCTTTTCTTCACTACCAGATATCGCAGGCCAACTTGTACATTTGTCAATAGAAGTTCCCTTATCACACACATCACCGGGCTACTCATAAGGACAAAAAAAAATCGATGGTACCTAAAGGCATTAGGTCACTGTTCAAAGTTCAGACTTGATAGAAAAAAAGAACTAATAAAATGTAAACTTCAAGTAAACAAAAGAAAACAAAACGAAATTATTAAAATTGAATACATTGCGATGGATTATATATTTTGTTCTTCACTTAAAATATGGATTACAACTTAAAATAAAGAAATACAAATTATATCATAATATGTACAAAAATAAATCTTACATTTCAGGAATTAAAAAAAATTGCATTTAAAACAATATACTAAGTTTAAGTAAAATGTAAATGCTATAGAATAGTGTTGTAAAATGTAAAATATACTGTCGCGCGTGGAAGGATTTACAATTTTTTCTTGCTTTTTACAATATCCTTAGAAAAGAAGTGAATGAAAGTTAACCTAAATATACATCCAGAGACGACGCACATTATATACATACAATAAATGTTAAATATAAAAGACATAGTACAAGGACACCACATTTAGATGTTAAATATACGACGACGTAATTAGGTTTGCAGCGTAATCTTCTATTTCTATGCAAGGACTCACTGCTGGGCTGTGTATTTATTTTCCAAAATAGTATGGCAGCTGCGATGAAACCATAAAAAATGCACACATACAAAATCCTTTTCGGTGTAGCCTTCACTTCCTCTTTGGGTATATTTGCACCGCTTAAAGAACATGCAAATTCTCACAGCTTTTTGACTTGGAATCTCTTGCCCAGACTCGTCCTAGGAGACCCTTAACTTTTAGACTTGCCGATGTGCGTGATCCACGATATTTTCTAGGACTACATGAAGAAAACCGAAATAAGTTAGCGACTTACAGGATTTATTCGTTTCTAGAGAAATCTTACCTGCTATGTGAGCTTCCTGGTGGTGTGCTGACATCTGTAATCACAGTATTTGCCGGTCCCAGAGGAGTATTAGGATTTGTTCCGCCGTTGCCAGTGAGACATGCACCCCCCAATGGAGAGCAGGCTCTTCGCTTTGATTTCCTTGTGGAGCGTTTTCTAAATAAATCCCTGTAAGAAGAATAGATTAAGGACATGCCATACGTGCGTTTCAATGGAATTTAATTCTGGTGGATTTTGTCGGGACTTAGTTTGCTCTTGAAAGAGGATCCATTTCGAAAGGACGACCCACAATTCAATTTCTAAACAGTATGAAATTTCTTTTATACATATTATTCTGAAGTGGGATCAAGTGGCTGAGAAATGAAATTAAATTTCATTTTCCTATTCTGACGGTTTAGCTAATTGAAATCATCCTCTTTCATAGTTGAAAGCAAATAGCAAAGAACGGAGTGTTGGTGGGTAGATCTGTTAGCTTACCTTGATTTTTCTGGATTTTCCAATTTTAGACGAATCTGCGAAAGTAGGCCAACAAGTAATTCATCAACATTGTGATTAATTCCAACTGAGGTTTCTATAAATTTACAATCGTACGCAGTTGCCATTGCTTTGCCCTCTGTAATTGAAATAAAAGTGGAAAATTTATATGAATATATTTTTACGTATGTATTATGTATGTATGTATATGTTGCATTACAAAAATGGCTTCACTGTGATATCTCATTGTAAAGCAAGTAGAAAACTCATTACAGCTGTCGAACGATGTAAAGATTTACATAAAAATGAAGAGTAAAACAAATGAACATATAAACTCAGCGCATTAATGGGCGATAATTATTATCAAGTGACGCTTTTTCAGAAGAATTTGACGCCACTAGACCTTCTTTTCGTTTATAGTAATTCTATGAGGATTTGTAGTTCTATAGGATGCAATAGGATGCACTTTGAAAATCTAAAAGTGGGAGTAAAGTCTTTTATACGATTTATAGAGCATAACCCTGGCACACATTCAGCCAATCTAATGACGAAAAGAGAATTTCTTCGTCGACTAAGGACAAATTGCACTTTACAAATTTACTAAAGATTTCTGGAAAAAGAAGCATGAGAGTATACCTACAGTAAATTACTTTGCTACCGGACGAATTGCGTTAATGACAATTGTGAAGTGTCGTGTTTTTGGAACAATATGACGACATTTGGGTTTCTTCTGTTTTGTCGATTAATTTAGGGGTGTGATTTATCATCTAATATCATCGATAAATATTAATTAGTCTTGCTGCCACAGGGTATGACACAGAGGGGTCACTGCAATAACACAATGTGTTCAAATAAAATAAGTCTGCTGTTATTTCTGGTATCGAACTTTGAGGTAGTTCGGGACTTTGTCTACCTCGGCTCCTCTATTAACTCTGAAAATGACATCACATCAGAAATCAAGCGAAGAATTACACTTGCCAACTGCTGTTACTTTGGCCTAAGAAGGCAATTGATTAGTAAGGCGTTGTCGAGAAACACAAAGGAGACTCTATATAAGACCCTCACCATCCCAGTCCTGCTTTATGGCGCAGAATCATGGACGTTGTAAAAAGCGGATGAAGATCTCCGTGGGCGCTTCGAACGCAAAATTCTTCGAGTGATTTTCGGTCCCGTTTGCGTTGACGGGCTTTAGAGGAGGAGATTTAACAGCGAACTCTACGAGCTGTACAGCGACATCGACCTGGTCAGAAAAGTACGTATCAGTCGACTAAGATGGCTAGGACATGTAGAGCGAATGAATACCAACACTCCGGCCCGAAGAGTCTTCGATTCCAACCCGGAGAGACAACGCAGTAGAGGAAGACCTCGCCTTAGGTGGCGCGCACAAGTGGAAGGGGACCTCAACCAACTTGGAGTGCGCAACTGGAGGCAGTTAGCCAAAGATCGTGCTAACTGGAGAGGCGTTTTCCGAAGATTCTATTTCCTCTTCATCCGTGCAACTTCTGCAGAAGTCATTTGTAAAGATACCCAGTCTTTTGGTCATGTTTCCAATGATGCACTGTCCGCTTTATTACCCCAGCGAGCACTCGAGTTTCTATCAAAAGATGTTAAGATCTTTAGCCATTTAATGTCAATTACGGGCCACAAGCTGCGAGTTATGGTACAACCGAAAGTGTTGTGTCATCGTTTTTTATCCAAGTTTAATGTGACATTGTCAATGACATTCTTAGCTGCGTTAAAAGCTAGTTGGTACTAATCTATCAGCTAATCCATTTCAGAGCCGCATCTGGGCGGCTTCCACACCAGGAACCTAGGACAGCAGTACTGTGCAAGTGTGATGGTTTATTGCTCTTAATACTAATGGAACGTCCATTTCAGAGCCGCATCTGGGCAGTTTATCTGCTGCCTCGTTCCCTTCCACACCAGGAACCTAGGACAGAAGTACTGTGTGAGTGTGATGGTCTATTGCTCTCAATGCCGAGAGGCACTGATTGACTTACGTATTTCGAGTTTGCCAAATTGAAATTACTCGCTGTAAGTGCTGCTGGGTTGCTCATACAGAAGGTAATTTCAATTGATGGTATTTCCCCCGCAAAGACAGTTTGAGATGCTTTCTTAACTGCGGAGATATCTGCCTGGAAAATACTGCACTGATATGCCAGACGGATTGAAATTGAAAAGCTAATACTTAGTTCTTCTGAGAAGACTCGTGATCTCGTTCCATTCTTCGTCTTTGAGCCATCTGTTAAAATGGGGTCCTGTCTGTCCGACATAGGTACAGAGAAAGACGTTCAATTTCTTTTCAAAGTCATACCTTGGTTTCTTGTAGTCCGTCAGTGGCATGAATCCGCTTTGATCAAAGATATGACGTATTAATGCGACCAATATATAGTCAATAAATATTTAATTTTCTGAAATTTCGTCAATATTTTGACAGGTGTCGCAAAAGTTCACCCGGTTTAATTTTCTATTCTAGTTGCAGTGTCATAGAAAATCTAGCAGTTGCCTTTTCATTAAAAGTTTGTATGAATGAGAGTTCAACAACGCTATACTTTTGGGTATATACCAAGTAAGTGAGTAAGTTATGTGAACAAGGAACAAGGATCTGCGAGCCAACATTATTGTCAAAGTCAAACGATTTCAAGATGCCATTTACTTCAACAAGACATACAACAAAATCCCACTGAAAAAATTGTTTTTTGTATCTACGAAGCAATTGTAAGTCCAAAGCAATTAAAAAAAAATCCCCCATTATCTTCACGGATCCATTCTACGTTATCAAAAATTAATTTGCCTTGACTCGCACAACGCACACACGACATAAACATTATATTATTTTCATAAGTCGCCCAAATTCGAAGTGGAAAACATTTCTCATCATGGCTTTTCCAAGAAATTTCTTTAAGCCATCTCAATCACTCAACTTGTATGTGTGTACCTAAATTCATAAGCAATCTTCCTTTTTATTTGTGGAGCACCTCACTTAAGAAACACTTTCAATACAATGAAATTAGGTTGCCGCATGTATATTTTATATCCGGTTTTATTTTTTTGTCTCTGACACCGTCATTTCCTTTCAATCAAAAATAATGTTCACTTCCGATCAGTGTTAGTCAGGCAGGACGATAAAAGGAATATACTTATTCACATGACTCTTAGAACTCTGCATATGGTGTACTACATGTTTTCAGTTATCCCATACTACGACTCAGACAATATTTGTCCCTCAATTTAGAAACGGATGTACCTACACAAAACTCTGCCTTTGATGATTCACAAATCAATAGACTCAATCAATGAGAAAAAAAATCAATCCCAAAACGGTTTCTTAAATGCTAGAGAAAAAGTTTAAACCAACTTTTTGAAAGTTGAACTCACTTAGTTACTTCACTTGGATAAAATTGCATTTCGGTTGGCTTGCTACTGCCATATCCTTTTCAGTGAGGTGATTCCCCAGAGAAACATCTAAGACACTCGTGGAGGTATATCGAACAAGTTATCGGTGAACGACATGCAGAGACAGAGAAGGTGAATGGTTTTGCTAACAAGGAAGATATATTTTCACATTGAAATCCATTCAACTGAATGGAAATTCATAGGAAGTGAGAACAGTGATCTCATGCGTCGTTCTTCAATGTGGCGCCACAAACATTGAAATTTCGGGCACGTTTTCTAACCATGTTTAGTGTTGTAGGCATTGAATAATTATGTATATCGCTACCCGATTAGACTACTATTGGCTTAGTTGTGAAATATAATTCTTGCACATGCCGGATTTTGTGTTATGAAGAGTCAAGCAATCTAAGAGATTAAGATTACAAATCTGACTTTATGGGTGGCATTACGGATTGTTGTATGCATTATTTAAGATGAGTAACAATCACTGTATGAGATGGCAATAAATTAAGACATAAATGGAGTGAGACACTAAACCCACTAAGCCCACAGCGACTTTGGCAAAATTTAGATAGAGGATGAATTGCAGTAAAATCTTGTAAGTCCAATGGCAAAAAATCGTTAAATTGAGAATCCAAGTTCTGCCAGCTCTCACACTCGACTGAAGTTAATATACTGAGCTGGTGTCCGCATCCGCACCTTCCCATAACTGACAGAGTCTTATTTTTGAAGCGAGCCATCATTTTGTTATAATTTTTGTTATGTATCCAAACGTCCTAAAAATAAAAACTCACACAAACCAATTGTAACATCCTATCCTATGCCGCCTGCTCTCTGCGGTCTCTGTCGATCAAGTCACAATTTTTTAATTAATTTTTATTATTTATTTTACTGACGTTTTACACTAAGTTGCTAGGATACTATACCAATGGTTATGAGAAGATGGGCCTAGGGTGCCTGGCCTATATGGACCTGTTTATTTATTTATTCAAACGGACGAATAATTGAGAAGCTTTATCATGACAGCTGTCAAGTAAAGTAGATGCTAAATGTCAATATTATCAAATGATGTCAATATTGTTTGAGAGAGTTTTTTTTTGGCATAGAAAGGGCCTACAATTTGACGCAAGCACGGAACGGATTGAGAACATTTTTCTGACCTATGCTGAACTTATACATATTGGTCAGATGTATGTACCTATTATTATTAGTTTCAATAATGTCACTCAACTGAAGAAAGATCGAGACTAGTTTGATCTTATCAAGGTTGACAATGGTATCATCAAATTGTGTCAACATTTTAGATGAAATGCGAAGTCTATAATCGAGACTGAGAGTGCCTAATGGTATACTCTATAAAAAGTAGGAAGAGTAAATATCTACTTCGTGGAATATTATGGTCTTGGCTATGAAACAATTTGCAAACTCTACGATAACGAATAATCATAATCGGATCTAAGATCTACATAAAAGCATTAAAAAAAAAATCATACAGCTCGAGGAGTTTTGAATCTGTTTTAAGAAAAAGCCATATTTTATCTAATCATGACACGGATGCCAGACCGCAGCGGGTCCTTTAAATTTGTCATTAACAAAGCTGCAACTTTGACAAATTTTTATGAAATTCGGGAGATAATTTTCTTATTGTGGACTAGTTTTTATCTGCCGCTCCCGTTGGAGAAGTACCTGCTACAACATACTCTGCTTTGTTACTCGCTCGATAGGATGAGAAAAATGTCACCCTTCTTCCGTCGCTAAAAACTCGGGTCCCAAGCAAAATTTCTAAAATCAGAGAAATTGATTTTCTTTAATTCTTATATAGAGTACACAAGCTGAGTTTGAAGTCGATGAGATAAAAAATAAGAATTTTTCAATACAAAATTTGACCACCCCCTTTTTACTCTCTTGGAGTTTGAATTTTCAAAAATCGCTTCTACGTTGT
Organism: Cheilosia soror; assembly: GCA_949372485.1. Lineage (NCBI taxonomy): Eukaryota > Metazoa > Arthropoda > Insecta > Diptera > Syrphidae > Cheilosia > Cheilosia soror. The sequence continues at coordinate 60,678,260 of OX443564.1, forward strand.
CACTTATGCCATAGAGAAAATTTGGATGAAAATGTCAGCTTCCTAGCATCCAAGCTCTTACCTTTTAAGCTGGACGTTTATCACCAATCGCCAATCAGTCAGGAAGGACAAGCCGTTGTATTTATATAAGATGGTCGAAAAATTGTTTTTTTTTTTTTTTTTTTTTAATTTTGACTACTGTCAGTGATTTGTTTTAAATTCTTCGTCTAAATTTTATTTTAATTTAGGCATGTATAGTATACAAATTTCGTCAGTGGGTATCTAAACTGGAAGTTCTGATAATGGCGATTCATATTATGATTTTAATCTTAGAAAAATGTCAAAAAATTCAAAAATTTCGGACTGTGAACTTTTGTCAAAAAATTTACCAATTTTAGGAAAATAGATAAAAATGTTAAAATTGTTGGAATATCGAAATATTGTTTAAAATTTAACGATATAATATAAAATTTAAGTACTTAATTCACATAATTTTTGGACATCATATAAAATTTGTGGACAAAAATGTCGTAAAATCATAATTTTTGGCATCTCAGCAGCTTTTGTATTTAATTTGCCTGACAATAATCTGTGTCTGTGACCACAATAATCTGACACCATGTTCTTAAGATTTTTTGATACAAATCATAAATTTTGATGAAATGCATGATAAATATTTTTGAATTTTTCGAATGTATTCCTAATTTTTCAGTAAAAAATAACAGATGCAAATTTGTCGCTTTTAAAAAAAGTTTAAGTATTCGAAATGGTCAGAATTTTAGAATCGTCCAGACAGATATAAGAAATATGTGTCAGTAGTACCATGGGCTTAATGTTTCGTACGAACTAACAGATCGGCCACAAGTATATCTACCACAAATAAAATAAAACCTACCACACCAACATTAGTTGTATACTCATTTCAGCTCGGAAACTATACCTAATGTGAAATTGGTCTTAAAATCGTATCCATTATCGAACTAACTGACTATTTTGAAGGTGCTTAAAAAATCGGGATTATTCAAAATTAGTTGACAAAACCCACAGTAGCTTCATAGAGGTAAACTATGTGCCTAAAGGTAATCACGGGATGGTGGATACTTGGATAGAGTGTTTGCTTTTGCCAATCCCCGTCGGAGAACAGAAGAGTCCTTATTGGTTTTATTATACTCAAGCACCGATTGCTCGAGGCTTTGGATTCTTCTTTTTCTTGGACAATGTTTTTTGGAAATTTCACATGATTGGGCAAAGAACGAACGAGTAGGTATGTCAAAATGAAGCAAAATAGAACTCTGTCTAAGATTCAGAAAAATTCAAGAAAATGTTACTCCGTGGAATTTTGTAGAATTTTTAAAAATTCACATCGGTTTTCTGAAAATTGGTAAGTTTATTGTTTGTCATGAATAATTATTGTCAAACAATCATAATGGCTTTAAGTCGCACTAAAGAACCGGATCTCTGAGTGAATTGTTGCAAACAAGAAAAATGGTATCATATACTACCCACAATCTTATTACTCATGACAAATAAAACCATTTAATTATCCTTCCCACTTTATCAAGGAAAACTAATTAATTTGCATTTCCTCTTGCTAAACAGCCAGTCTATCACATCATCACAGTGAAACAGAAGGGAATGAAATAATATTTTTCTCTACTCTTACCTTCAGATGTAATATGTCTGCTCCTGGCAAGGTCTGCTTTGTTTCCAACTAGAATAACAGCCTTTTGTGCGATGTTTTCATTCGTCCACAATACCTGCAGTACCCTTTCGGCAACGGTGAAGCTACTGCGGTCAGCAGATGAATAAATAACACAATAACCATGGGGATCATAGCTGGTCAAGCAGTCATCCGGCTGAAATAAATAAACAGAGAGTTTTGATCATTAGTTTGCAGGATTGCTTTCAAATTAGACTCAAGGACTCAATGACATTCAATTGATTTAACTTACTGTCATCTCTGTGAATGGATGGTCGATGAAAATCAGCTCGGACTCCTCTCCGCTCAACAGGACTGACACGGATTTTTCACCAGAATCATCATCTATAAGAAAAGGAAGGAATGGCAGATTTATTAAAAGTGTTAGCATAGCATTGCGTGAGGACATTCAAAAACTTATTAGCTATGTGCTTTTAGTGCCATTTAAGCTCTCTTATAGAGATACTTTCAGTTTATATTTATGCTTTAAGATTTTCGTAGATAAATTATATGAAAAGAAAGAAGAAAAACCAAAAGGATATAAAAAAGAGATTTGCATACAAAAAGGATATACACTATCTGCAGCCCGAGCAAAGGTGTTTCGCAAAGAAATGGTTTTACAAAGGACAATGTATTTAGGGCAAGGATGCAACCGAGGTGAAAGAGCTGACAAAAAAAGGAACAATAGAACGAACAGCGTGGAACGTGCTTAAAGTAAATGTTGTTGGTATAAATGCACATTGTTGCAGAGGATAGATTGAGTTATAATAGTGTGTATACTTGGAGGTGATGCTGGAGGTGTGTAGTTTAGAAATTAATGCAAGAATTCAAAAGATTGTATGCAAAACAAAGGGGTTACTAATGCAAAGACATAGGATGAGGTACCCGCAATGGTATGGGTTTTTTTACCCAACAATGTAGAGGAATTTGCATCTTAAATGCGCGTCGTTTAGAAGGGGCCTTTACTGCAGGTAATAGGATAAATGGATATGGTGGGCGAATACTTAAGAGATTACAAATGCACTTGTCTTATTTGCAAGAGTTTGTTGTTTACAGCTTGTCTAACAAGAAAGTAGGGAACAAGATACTACAAAGAAAGTAACCATTTTGTCCTTGGGCGCATGAATTGAAAACATTTCATAGCAAGGACAAAATTGAAGCATTTAATGGAAAATTGTAATTTTTTCCAAAATTTTGAAAATTTAATGTTTTAGGTACTAAATTTCTTGTAACAAAAAAAATCTAGAGTGTAGGTATGTAGTTGTCAAAGAATAAATTAATCAACTATGTCTATGGTGCAAAACCATCGACAGCTTCTTGTCAGAAAAAGTGATTTTCTAAGTCCGCAGTTACTCTTGAAACTCCTTTTGACATAAGGACTTGTTGTCAATTTAAATTTTACATAATAGAAAACAAAAAACATTTTCGACTAGTCCCAAAATTTGTTCTAAAAATCTCGAAACAAATTAAGATAAATTTCAATGGCCAACAGCTATCAAAAAGTTTTGCTAAGAATTTATGAACAAAATCGTCTAAAAATTTAAAATTTACAGACTTTCACTAAGTTTGCCAGTACGGGATAATGACGTGTCTGAAAATTATTCCATCGTAGGAAAAATGCCCACAAAATCTAAAAATTCAGACATTCATTCTGAATTTTGGTACAACATTTTTGAATTATAATTCAGACATTCATTCTGAATTTTGGCACAAAATTTTTGAATTATAAGCCACAAACGAAAAATTAAGAAAAAATTGTCGAATCGCAAAATCATTTGCACCGATAGATATTTGTAAATATTCTAATTTATTTGAATATTTCAGAGATATGTTAAAAATTGGTCAGTAAATTACATTGAATTTGAACCCAATTTATCGATTTTTTACTTTTTAGTGAGACGATTGATGGCTTATTTTAGTATAAGAAATTTGATTTCTTTAAGAGTTTATCAAAGTTGAAAAGTGAGTATCGCATAATTCATGTCGAATGATTTTCTGGTAAATATTTAGGAGTTCAGAAAAAATGTCGAAATATTTGAAATTGTTGGAATCATTAAATCTTTTGACCGTTGGTACTTATGAGCATAGATTTTTATAATGATACCCCCACTCTAGGCAAATTATCTTCATGAGGTTTTTGAGATAATACGTTATCAATTAACAACAACAAATAATATCGAAAAATGATTGAAATATTTTAATCTTTGTGTCCTAATTTTTTTTTTAAATATTGAAGTTGGTACTTGGAATTTATAATTTGATTGCTTTGTTGTCATGTTGATTCTTGGTCTATTTCTGTTATAAGCAATTTATAAAGAATATAAAGTGATGCGATCAATGCTGGACAATGTGGACAAATTTAACAGGCACTTCTAAGACTTAAAGAGAGAGATTTGTCTCAAAAAGTGTCCACTAAAGTAAATTAGAAAATTAGGGCTGAATGTTTCATATAAACCATAATATTCTAGAAACACCAACAAATATTTGTGCTCAAAAATTTGACACTTAGAGACAATAATTTCGAACTAAAGTGGGAACTTAATAAAGAGTAAGACCAATCGTTTCAGTGACCACTTTAAAAATAAAGAAAGTTTGCTTTTTAAGAAAAATCACTTACAAATTGAGAAATAATTCTGATTTGAATAAATTTTAAAATGTATATCTTGAGAAATATTTCTGATTTTTATAAACTTTAAAATGTATATCGTCCAAAATATTATTTTCATAAGCTTTAAAAATATATGAAAACGTGAAGACAATAATTTAGAAAAAATGTTCTCAATTTTCTAGCCATACTACGTACTTGATTGGGGAAACTTGCCCAAGAAGAGGACGAAAAATTAATAAGTTTTGAAATTCTTCGTTTTCAGAATAGTTTACGCCAATTAGGTTAACAATTTTGAAAACATCGAAATTTTAAAAATAACGTAAGTTAGTATTATTAAGACTTGTCAAGGAAATGCATGACAAAATGAACTAAGTGTTGAAGTTGTTAACTCTCAGAAATATTAATTCTCAAAAGCCTTAAGATGTAATTGGTGTGTTTTACGGGGATCGAACCTGAAACCCCTCGTACAGTAGTCCAGCACACTAATCACTGAGCCACTAGATTACTACTGCCTAAAAATAGACAAATTCCCAGAGTTCAACAAGTTTTCGAAAATGTTCAAAATCTACCTGTAAAATGATTAACCCGCATCCCCTCCCATTAAAAATCTTGTGCCCACCTTAAAATCCTGTTAGACAAACTGTATTCGCATTGTATATCTCCAAGGACTCTCGTATATATTAAGGAAATCGCTTAATCTTATTCGATTTGTTGGTGAATTGCTTTGGGAATCTTGCATGTCGTCAAAAAAAATTAAAATAAATATTTGAAAGAAAAAAAAAAAAATTGAGTCTCTTATATAGAGATTTACTTTAAATCTATTATTTTCTTTTACTATTTTGTATCCTACATGTGAGTGATTTGTGGGAATATTTGGAAAAGAAAAATATACAATGAAGTTTTATTTTGTTACCATCCGGCGGTTTTTCAATATGGATTTTAATTTCGGTGTTGCCTACACGAATTCGCACATAGAAAGAAAAAGAAAACAACGAAACAATCAAACAAACACCAGAATAAAAAGAACACACAAAACAACAGGGCAGAGAATGAAGAGAGAAAGAGAATAGAAGCAACATAAAAAAAATATATATTGATAGAGAAATATTCAAAAAAGGATCAATAGATAAATTGAATGCTAATATTAGAATAAGGCACTTTGAATAATATCTACAAAATACGCCACAAGATGTCCAGTTGTTCGTTGCGCAGTTTTCAAGGACAGTCGATTTGTTTGTCAAAGTCATTCCGAGGAAATGTCGGACTATTTACCATTTAGAAATGCTCCTATAAAACCTTGAAGTATCTTCATGAAATTTATAAAGAGTAGCTATCAACGCAGATGTTTGCGTTCTCAAACGATTTAATTGCATAGCTTTAGGCAGAAAGGACATTGCGAATATTATAACGTTTTTTTACGATGCTTCTCTATTCTGGTTACTGGAGAAGTGTGCTTTACGACTTATAGTTTAGTGTTGTAACCAAGCCTACAGGTGAATGACACTGCCGAAAGAAAAGCTCTCAAACATTCATTATGATAAGTGCCATAATTATGGCACCATCAACAGGGTAGTTACCAAACTAAAATGAAGAGGACATTCATCCTTTTAATCAAACGCTGATGTAAGCAGAGCCAGCCAGCAGATAACCTCAACTTGAAACACACTTAATTTAAAAAGTTTTCTCCATTTTTTTCTTTTTGAAAAATTGTGATATTCCTAAGTAGGACATGATTCTCCTTTTTATGGAACTCTTTCAATAAATTATTCGAACTTTTCCCCAAAGGCAGACCTTAGCAGAAAGTTGTTATCGTTTCGATGGAGGTTTGTTTCTCATTTAATTATGCACCTTTTATGTGCTAGAGAGGACTCTGGATCTGGACGTCCAATTCCTTTGGGGGAACAATAAAAATCATGGAAGATTTGATTTTTTTTTCAAGTTTTGCTTCTTAGGATGCTATTTAAATTACATTTTGATTGTTGGGAAGATTTATTAAATTTTTAACTTTTGTTACGAATGAAGATGTATCGTAATCTGCCTGACCGTAATGGGTTAACAAAATAGTAATGGGATTTTACATAGTAGAATAGGGGGCAACGTAAGATTGGGTCATGACAGATGGTGACATTTGAATTAAACTTGTATTTTACTAAGTTAGGTAAGTGAGTGGATGAAGATCTCATTGGTCGCTTCGAATGCAAAATTCTTTGAATGATTCTCGGTCCCGTTTGCGTTGATTTGCTTTGGAGGAGGATATTTAACAGCAAACTCTTCGAGCTGTACAGCGACATCTAACTGGTCACAAAAGTACGCATCAGTTGTCTAAGATGGCTGGGATATGTAGAGCGAATGGACACCAACGGTCTGGCTCGTAAAGTCTTTGAATTCAACCCGGAGGGACAACGCAGTAGAGGAAGACATCGCCTTAGGTGGCGCGCGCAAGTTGAAGAGGACCTCAACCAACTTTGAGTGCTCAACTGGATTCAGTTAGCCAAAGATCGCGCTAACTGGAGAAGCGTACCTACTGGTCCAGGTTCACCCCGGAATGTAGCGCCACCTAAGTACTCACTAAGTAAGTACGTAAGTGAGTACCTGATGAAGGTACTTGAATAGAAAAAGTGGTGGTTTAAGTCAAAAACGAAACAGACGAATTGGGCCACTTACATTTTGCTAACTTTCTTTTCCACATTAAGTTGTGAAAATGTGTGCAGAACGCCATGCAGCTCATGGGTTAAATGGTTTTCAAACAGAAGGTGGAATACATCGTATATTTGGATTTTACAAAATAAATTTGCTTAAATTTGGAAACTTCATAAAAATTCATACTTTTTGGTTATTTATCTTTTCGTTTAGCTGATTACTTTCAACTTACAACAATTTAAGTACAGAAAGTCCACTGCCATCTTTCCCCTTTCTGGGAAAAATATTTAAAAAATGCAACAGATATACATATGTATTGACACCATTTTTCAAAACGGCCAATTGTATTCATCCCTATTCCCGATCAAATAGTGTTTGGCCGTTTAATCGCCGAAATACATTCCCCCATCAAAAGGGGTCACAATTTTTAGTCGGAAATGTTTGCCAAGGCGTATGAGTAGAAAATTGAGAAGACTTGAAGACTGATCATTCCTTAGCTTTTTAACTAAACGATTGCCTTACCAAATTTTGAGATTATCTGTGCACTAAAATTGAGGACGACAATAGGAACTTTTGTTGCATAGAGACAATTGTTGTCTTTGAAACTTCGACTATGTTTAATTTTGACTCAACAATGCATTCTTTTATAGCTTTGAAACGGTATGACGGATATGTACGAACTATGTCGAAACAAGGTGAAAGCTGACGACTAACTCATTATGTACTTTGAAAATATTTGACAAGACTTGCTAGACAATCCATCAATAGGAAAATGTTATACAGTCTCAAACCTCGGTCTTCGATTTTTACTGAGAAATTTCGTAGATAAAATTTTAGTGTGACAGAATTGAAATTTTGTGAAGTTTTAACCTAAAATGTACTTAGCTGCTGTTCTATAGAAAAAACATTGAAAAGAAGACTCAAAACATCAGAAAACTTTGTTAGCAACAACAAAATGCATTACGGTCGTCAACCTATCTGTTGTATTCAACAATTGGTGGCCAGTCGCTTGGACAATTGACAGCAAATCGAAGTGAAGGTTCACTTTATGACAGGCGACAATAATAAAAAATGTCTTCCCAAAGAGGAATAGGTATATTTATGCAGAATTAACTATCAGAATTCAACTGCTTATAAAAATCATTTGAAGAAATTTTATGATGAATGAGTGTGTAGTTCGAAATAGCTATAATTCCAACTGAAGTGTTTGTTAAGAAAATTTGTTCTACCCTCAAACAACACTTCATTGTTCGTTTATTCCAAGTCAAATACAATGCTGCTTAAGTAAGGAAATCTGTACAGGTTTGCATGTAAAACTTGTCAGATTTTTTTGAAAATATACCATCATCCACTGATCGTTTTTTGAAAAAGTGTAAAAAATTTAATGCGAAAATCCATTGACATTCCAAAAGCCATGAATTCGGGGAATACATTATGCAAATATAAGAACGAATAAAATGTCTGTAAAAAAAAATCATAGACAAAAGTGTCGTATCTGAACCCATAATCAAATTCATTATTTTTGGTCCCATTATAGCAGGTTAAACAAAAAAAAAATATTTTCTATTCAATTGTTATGTTATTTAAGAAAATTGTAACAAAACATACCAATACTTGTATCGTAGGCATGCAAATACTCTGAGGTCATAAACTGTGATACTAAAGAACTCTTTCCAACAGCTGGTCCACCAAGCATTAGAACTCTGAAATGTAACAAAGAAGGGTTTATGAATTATGTTTCTTTAAAAAGTTTTTATTTTCAAATGTCTATACCTGTATGGTCCACTTCCAGGATTTGATGTGCTGCTCTCTCGGCTAGAGGCTAGACTGCAGGTGGCTGATGTACGTGCTGAATTTGGCGCGGGAATTTGTGTTGCCGTCAGATGTTCAGTGCTGAAATTCAATTAATATAGAAGATAGTTTAAGAAAATGTCAAAAATCAATTCATAGGAGTGAAATGGTTCACTTTTTACAAATTCACAATTTTTCAAGCTGACAAACTGACCTTGAATTTGAACTGGCCACACTATTATTGGATCGACTGCGACGACTTTTCAAGGAATCTCCTCGATTTACGACACCCTTGCCGGTTATGGAAAAATGTCTCAGTCTATAGTACTCCTCCTCGACGCCGGTATTTGGCATTGACGCCACCCTACATAGAACAAAACAAAGAAGAAGAAAAAAAAAAAAAACCCAAATTAATCACCGTTCAGCTACATGAAATTCCTTTTAATTCCCTAAATAAAAACAACTTACCGAGATCTCTGTTGGGGCAGGCATAATTGGTTTGGTCTCCCCGACGCTCTACTCCCAGGCGTTTTAACCGATTGTGAACGACTGTGGTGTGGTGAACCATATCTAGAAAAAAAAGCAAGTACGCCATGCAACCTTATTAACAAATTCCATTTCGTTAACACTTAAAAGAGTATACATGCTGTTCTTTGAAAGAAATGCCTACGGGGGATTAATATTCACACGAGCGAAAAATTCATAAAAAACAAAAAAATGTTACGTATACGCCCTACGCATTGATACTATAATAATCTAACATCAGACGGAGTACGTGCTCGGCTACACACGAATTATTTGAAAGGTGAAAGGCTTTTCAAAACCCCTTAAAAATAAAAAAAGGACTCTGCAAAGTTAAACCAATCCATCAAAGCATATTGATGCTTTATCTCACGGCAACTTTGAAGTAAAGCCTACCTCAATGACCTTTTGCAAAATCAAAACATTCAGACGTGTACACGGGTGGGTGTGTTATTCAGTCTCTCAGTCTTAAAATAAAAATAACAAATGACAAATCATTTCTAAAAACAACATTCTATTAACCTCGCTTTTATGTGACAAAACAACAAGCTTCACAACATGATCCGCGCATTAAGGTTGCTCTTATCGTCATCACTATTGCATTTGTATGTCAGTTTAGTTTTCTATTTTGCTTTATATTGTCTGCTAGTGACGTACGATTTTTCTTAAAAAGAAAACCAACAAAAACACCGTACGTAAGGTGGCCAGGTTAGAGTCTACATACAAGGACCGATAGAGGTAATCTCTGTCGTCATTAAAATGTGTATTTGTATGATGTATTTGTATAACTATGCGATGGAAACTTATATTCAAATCTATGTCAAGAGGACAAAACTGTGCACACGTGACGAGATAGCTTAATGAATAAGAAAAATCTGTCAACGAGTGCCAATATACACATACTTTTGTTTTTATATAAATTTATTTTTTTTTTCTAAGAATTTTTGTATCTCTTTTGAAGTGTTTATTAGATGTGTGGAATGTTTTATAAAATAAATGTTATTGTGTTACGTGTTAATGGGAACGTAATCAGTTTATAGAGAATTTCGGTCTGACAGTGATGGGGCGAACTGACAGTGGAAATATTTATAGAAAACAAAACGAACACCCACAGTTTAAAATAATGTAATGTGTGGTAAAAATATTTTAAATTGAATACTTTTTGAAATGAGTTGATTTTCAGATTTTGAGTTATCCCTAGACAGAGTATTTACTACCATTTACTATCCTTTTCTTTGACTGTTTTTCTTGTTCACTTAAGTGATTGTATAGGACGCATTAAAGAAAAGGGTTCAAATCAGTTTGAAGGACATTTTTAACATTATGCATTCATCATTTCATAACCACTTTAAGAAAAATACTAACTTGCTAGAAAATGGAAGATTGGGTGTCATTTACAAGTGAATATACTGGGCATTGGTGTGGTGAAATGTCATAAAATAGAGACAAACAACTCTCCTTTCTACTGTAAATTTCCTGTTTTAGTAGGTTTAATTTGGTGGTATCTGCTCTTTTAAAACGCCATTTTAGAAAATAAATCCTTGACTTTGGTTTGTATCTATGTAACAGCGAATATATCTACAAACTCCCCACTCATTTAAAATCAGTTTACTTTAAACTCAAACTGCCATCCATTTACTAATTTTCACAAAATAACAACAGTGAAAAGTTTTATACCTCAGGTACCTCAGTAAAATTTTATCTAAAATATTTGCAAGAAATTTTTTACACAAGCTATAATCTGAATCCCAAATGAAAACAACATCCGCCTAATGGGCGTGTAAATATTGTTTTGTTGAGGATTAGTTTTAAATTATTCATCAACATTATGGCAATATTTTCGCACTATGGTGCGAAATCCCTAATACCCTAAGCTCTGAGCACAAAACGAGTGAAAGACAATAGTGAATGGAATATGTTTAAATTATGATTGTGAGTAATAGCAACAATGGGGATGATGACTCTCTGCAATTATTGCCGTTCATTGTTTTTATTTTGTGTATTTTTCTAAAGAATTTAATAGGATTCCAAATCCTCGGACAACTCGGATTGGTAAACAGGTGTATTGTACCTACTTTTATATCGTGAAATATAAAGGTACATTTTTAAGGGGGACATGGCATTAAAATTAAATAATAATTAATACAGATAATGTTAGAAAGAAAATTGTATTCCATTACTGTTTAGGAATAATTTTACACATAACTATAGGCTTTAGGTCAAATAAGGCACAATCTGAAAGTCTAGCTTCTGAGGCCGCCTAACCATATTCATGTTCTGTTCATATATAACAAACCACCCATCCACCCAACCATCGTCAAAGTGGTTGTAGCTTTGAAATAGTGTTACCAATTAGAGAAACAACCTCTTAAAAATAACCACTCTACATAACACAATTCATAATATTTATAAATGAATGATCATCAGAGACCACCTAAGTCGATTGCCCCGCACAAACATACCATCGATATTTTTTGAACAAATTTATCACCTACTTAGTACTGTCCCCAAAATGTAGATAAGCAGAATTTAGCTAAACGAAATTTATCTAAGCTTAAGTTGAGCGAATGCCTTTAGCCAAACGGTACACAGCTCTAGCTAAAAAATCAAATTTTCATTTCAGACTGTACTTCTTGTATCTGTCAAAAATTAACCATTAAAGCCTAGTACGCTGCTCGAGAGAAACTAAATTTTAGCTGCTCTCCAATTTTTTTTTCTCCAAACATTAGCAAAATCCCTAGCTAAATTTTGACATAGAGTACGCTGTGGATAGAAGTGTCACAGAAAACAGCTGTTCGTTGAAAATAAATTTCATCAAAAATCGACGCGAAAAAGTGTGACGCTAAGAACTGTTGTATTTTCGTTGCACTTTCTTTTTTCCTTGTCTGCTATTCCTTGATCTCAAATTTATTACTTTCAAAGGACTCCTCATCGAGGTATTCATTAAAAAATACTATCCTTATTTACTTTTCCGCAACACAAAAACAGAACAGAACAGAACAGAATTTTTAGAAATTTTAGCTGAAGCAGCGCAGCGTACCGTTCGGCTAAATGGATTCGCTTAAATTTAGCTCAGCTAATTTTTGGAGACAATTTAGTTAGCTCGAGCAGCGTACTAAACTTTATGGTTCAATACAGTTTTCAAAGCTAAAGCCCAGTATCCTGCTCGCGCTAAATTTTATCTTCCATACAAAAATGTCTACAGAGATAAAATTTAGCGAGGCAGTTTAGCAAAGCAGTATCCTGTTCCGCACGCTAAATTCTTACTTTCATATAGATGGGACACACTCAATGTCAGTCCGGTATAACAATATTGAGTGTTATACGTACTACGTACAATTTTGTTATACTCGGCCAAGAAAATGTCTCCACTGATTTAGCTCGCGAAAGAATTGCCTGGTACATTAAATCGGCGATAAATTTTGACATTTTCGAAACAAAACAATTTTTTAATTGAATATTTCTTTGAATATTTGATAATCGATGTAAGTGAGTAGGAAAAATGTGAAAAAATAACAAAAATTAAAATACATGTGGCAATAAAATATGGGTGTGTGTCCTCTCTATATCCGGTACAACAAATTTAGCGAGCATTTATCTGTGCTGTGGAGAGAAAAGCGCTCGCTAAAATTAAGCGCAAGCAAGGCTTAAGCCTAGTATCCTGCTTGCGCTTAATTTTAGCGAGCGCTTTTCTCTCCACAGCACAGATAAATGCTCGCTAAATTCGTTGTACAGGATATAGAGAGGACACACACCCATATTTTATTGCCACATGTATTTTGATTTTTGTTATTTTTTCACTTTTTTCCTACTCACTTACACCGATTATCAAGTATTCCATGAAATATTCAATTAAAAATTGTTTTGTTTCGAAAATGTCAAAATTTATCGCTGATTTAATGTACCAGGCAATTCTTTCGCGAGCTAAATCAGTGGAGACATTTTCTTGGCCGAGTATAACAAAATTGTACGTAGTACGTATAACACACAATATTGTTATATCGGACTGACATTAAGTGTGTCCCATCTATATGAAAGTAAGAATTTAGCGTGCGGAACAGGATACTGCTTTGCTAAACTGCCTCGCTAAATTTTATCTCTGTAGACATTTTTGTATGGGGGATAAAATTTAGCGCGAGCAGGATACTGGGCTTAAACTTTTGACAGATCGTATTGTTTTTTTTCTGTTGTGTTTTTATGCAGTGAAAAGTAAAGAAGTTTGAGTTTTGATTGCATACCTCGAGGAGAAATACCTTGAAAGGGAACAATTTTATATCAAAACAGTAGTCAAAGAAAAAAGAAGAAAACGCAACGAAAATACAACAGTTCTTAGCGTCGATGAATTTTTGAAGCAAGCTATTTTCAAGAACATCTTTTTTCTTTGACACTTATCCACAACGCGAACGCACTCTATGCCAAAATTTAGTTAGAAAAATTTGCAAATGTTTGGAGATAAAAATTAATTGGAAAGCTGCTTAAATTAAAACTTGAGGTTAAGGACTTTGTCTACCTAGGCTCCGCTATGAACTAACACCAGCGCTGAGATTCAACGAGGAATAACTCTTGCCAATCGCTATTTCTTTGGGCTAAAAAAGCAATTGAGTAGCAAACCCCTCTCGAACAACTAAAGTGACCCTTTATAAGACCCTAATCATCCCAGTCCTTCTTTATGGTACAGTGGCATGTACTCTATCAAAAGCGGATGACAACTGTTGGTTGTTTGAGAGGAACATTTTTCGAGTAATTTTCACTCCCGTTTGCATAGACGGTGAATGGAGGAGGGCGACATCGAGCTGGTCAGAGAGTAAAGATCCAACGAACGACTGAGGTGGCTGCGTCTTGGTCTTGTAGAGCGAATGGAAGAGCGAAAGCTCCGGTTTGAGTTTTCTTCGAATCCACACCCAAGTGACGGCGCAGTAGAGGAAAACCGCGACTCATGTGAAGCACGCAAATGGAAGGGGATCTTAACCAACTTAGTGTGCGAAACTGGATACTAGAAACGTTTGTTAGTTGAGGCCCAAGTCCACCCCGGACTGTAGTGCCACCTAAAGTAAGAAAGTAAGTAAGCTAAAATTGAATTTCGCTTGACCTACGTAAATTCTTAGCGTCAGAAAAAGTACGCAGGTCATGAATAAATTAAACCAGCCAATAATTCGGGAGTAGAAGTTCATTCCACTACGAGTTATCTACTGTTTAGTGCAGTAAACGACTTAAAAAGTGATGGTGATTTAATAGTGATAATTGAGGTAGATACCGGAGTAAACAAATATTCAGAAGAGGATCGGCATCGACCTTTATGATGACAAGACCATTCTGTGGATTGTTTGTCGGCACAGCCAAATGCTCTATTAAAAACTGTCTGAAAAATAAAGTGCATTACTGGACAAAAATTGAAGGTAACAGACAAGTTCTATATCTATATATGTTTACCACTTTGATGATGATGAATTTCACATATTGTCCTCACCTAAGTATTGAGATTAGCCATTGAAGTGCGCGATTTCCGACCGTCCAAGCCAAAATATCGATTTTAAAAATCTCCTTAGAAGATCTAACTATATATACGTCCGATTCGTACAGTCAAAGGATTCCTCACTGGGACTGCGAAGTTAAAAAATACCTACTTCATGATTTGGGAAAAACCTTACAGATTGTGCACTAGGCTATTCAGTGACAAAAAAATTAGAAGAGCCCTAAAAAAACATTTTCTCATGGAATGATCAACATTTTCTACGACTTTTCAATGACATTTCTCCAAGTTGTTTGTAGCACCTACTCGTGTATACTTTTGAGTGCCAAATCAATATCAAACGAAATAGCATCTCAAAGTTGTGCTCAATAAATATTTTTAAAGTGTAGTCACTTTCTATAGAACACACAGACGCCCACGAACAAAACATGTTCAAGTTTTACGAGCGTCATAGTAGCACTTCAAAATGCACATTGAAAGTTCACGACGCGACGAGGAAATATCTATATTTTCGAAAACGAAATACGAGTATGGTTTGCTCTTCCGTGTCAACTAGGAGCATTTTTAGTTTGAGTTGCACTTAAAAGTTCATACACCACCAATAAAACGCGATGATATAATAAAATCTGCTGACACATCGAAAATATAAAAAATCGATAGCTCCTTAAAATATCTTCAATGTATCTGCGATACTCCCACATAAATATTGTTTAAGTAAATTATTATCACAGGTTGGCAGATGCTCTTCCCATCACAATGACAACAAGATGGATTTCTATCTTATGGTTGTATAGGACCATTGCCTAAAGACAGCCGTCTGCTGAGTGTCTGTCGCTATATTCGTGGGTTGAATTTTATTTTATTATTATTTTTTTTTTGTTTTTCTTTTATGGAAAAACCAATCATTCTAAGTGAATTTATAGACACACTTTAGTGACGCAAAGTGTTTTTCACCCAAAATCGTGATCAGTTTACTATTTTAAGCGATGGGTTCATCTTCCTAGGCCATATACACTTCTGAGTTGACGTAGATGCAATTTGTCGCATATAAATCATCATGAGGAAATTATCCACAATTAATGCCATTTGTAATTAGCATTAAACGCTTTTGTGAAATAATTTTTATGAGTTTAATTATTTGACACAAAGAACATGTTTGAAGCACCGCCTTGGCGTTGATTGATTTGATGATCAATTTTTGTTTGTGGTTTTATGAACAAAAAACACGGTCACTTTATGTGTACTTATATTTAACAAAGAGATTTAAGTAAAATGTCTGAGGCAACAATGAGCCATACTATACCCACTTTTACCCTCGATGTGGAAATGCGTTTAATTCGGTGAATTGGGAACGTATCGTGAGCTGTCTTTACCGGGATTGAGATACCGAAATATCTCCATAAAATGGTAATCAGTTACTTTGCAAAGAAGGTCCTGCTCTATGAGTCTGATTAGGGAATTTTTTCTTGCAGGTGTTGTTGGTTTTCATGTACGCAGTAGAAATATTGTCAACTGCCATGAAAGTTAAGTTTTATGTACGCAGTATTAAGTCCGTCTACCGTCTTAGTGCATTTAGAACTGTTTTAAACGATGATACTCGTCATATCTTCCATCACCTATCAGTGAAGAAATAAAAACGTTTAAAACGTTATCGGAAATGACCCGGTAGATGGCGATAAAAGAAGGTATACGAAAGAAATCACCATCGTTTGCCCGGTCCACAAAAAAGGAGACCCCTTCAATTGCGCCAACTACAGAGGTATCAGTCTCCTTGACATCGCATACAAAATCCTGTCTGCCATATTGTGTGAACGCCTTAAACCCTTTGTAAATAACATGATTGGCCCCTATAAGTGCGCTTTTAGACCAGAAAAGTCCGCCGCCGATCAAATCTTCACACTTCGGCAGATCCTGGAAAAAACCCAAGAAGTCCAAATCGATACCCACCATCTTTCCATAGATTTCAAAGTCGCGTACGACAACATCTATAGAGACGAGCTATACCAAGCCATGTCTAGCTTTGGCATCCCTGCAAAGCTTGTTCGATTGTGTAGGATGACGATAAAGAAAGCTCGCGCTGTATCAAGGTCGGTAGCGAGAATTTAGACAAGGTGACGCGCTGTCGTGCGACTTTTTCAACATCATACTTGAAAGAATTGTCCGAAACGTACAGGCCAACACACAAGGCACAATCTTTCAAAAGTCCGTCCCATTACTTGCATTTTGCATACGACGATAGAATATGAAGATATCCTCGTTCGCTTTGAGAAAACGATTCTTCGTCAAATTGTCGGTCCCATTTGAGTTGACGGGCTTTGGAGAAGGAGATTCAACGGCGAACTATACGAGCTGTACAGCGACATCGACCTGGTAAAAAAAACTGCAAGTATAAGTCGTTTAAGATGGCTAGGACATGTATAGAGCGGATTGAAACAAGTGCTCAGGCCAGTAGAGTCTTCGAGTCTAACCCGGAGGGATAACGCGGTAGAGAAAGGCCTCGCCTTAAGAGTGACGCGCGTAAGTCGAAGGCGACCTCAACCGACTAGGAGTGCGCAATTGAAGGCAGTTAGCTAAGAACCAGGCTAACTGGAGAGGCTTGTTAGCTGAGGCCTTGGTTCACCCCGAACTGTAGAGCCGCCTAAGTAGGAGTGCGCAATTGGAGGTAGTTACCTAAGGACCAGGCTAACTGGAGAGACTTGTCAGCTGAGGCCTTGGTTCACCCCGAACTGTAAAGCAACAACAATAGAATGAATCGTTAAAGGGAAAGATGGGCACATCGTCTCATAGTCATAACAGTGATCGATGCAGGGATTAAACGAACTTATATGGCGAAACAAATTTATATCTGATCTAGTTCTTGAGGGTCAGAAAATATCTCTTTAAACGCGGACACAAAACACGTGCTCTTCCACTGCCCCATGGTAGAATCGTCTTACGGGACCAATTTGAGGAATGGAATTACATGTTGAAGAAAGACGAAAATTGGACCATTGTAAGCAACGTGGCCATGCGTACACAGGCGACCTTAGGCGTTTGGAGCGTCAACATAATAGTTTTAAGCTAATTTGGCTTTATACGGACCTCTGAAAAGTAATGCCTTACGGCCGGCGATTTCGCGGGCAACAAATAATTGATCTTTTCTGGAAGGGAGATGATTTTAGTCGGTAAAAATTCAGCACTACCAGCGACCATCGGATCGTTGGTGCCTCATGCAAGGTTTCCACTTTTCATCAAACAAAAAAAGAGCCATCGATATAGAAACAGCTTATTTCTTTGGTCGCTTTTAAAAATCATAAAATGTATAGTAGTCTGCATAATTGAATTAGGGTTGCGATAAAATCCTGGAAAAATACAAAATTCAAAAAAAAAAACTCTAAACAATGAAACAGTTTTCAAAGTTTCAACTGAAATGGGTCAGGCCCTGGGCAAAACACAAATCGTCTCGGCGATAGTCTTTGAACCAAAGATTCGTCTTGAGGTATGATTCAGAGTCACTTGTTGATTGGAAAACCATAGCTCTCGGTGAAAATCGAGCAAATAGTGCGTCTCGATCAAATGTGGTGGTCGTCTACTGATGAGCCACCCACCCACCACATCGGGGCGAAACGCATTTTTGGAGTAGAGGCCCCCAACTCAACTGTTTGGTACTCATTTTTCAACTAGAAAACTCGTAACATCTTAAAATTGTTTTCCGAATTGAATTTCTACAATGGATATCCTTTCAGTTAATAATTTAAAACACATTTTGTAAACTCAAAGAAGGTAAATTAATTTTATTGCATTAGTACAACAACACCTTAAAGAAGACAACAAAAAAGTTGATATTAATTCTACTCAGTGATACCAGTTTGTTTTGTATGTTTACTTTCAGTAGATACCGTAAATTGTTGTATATTAAAATTTACCCTAAATTTTGAATATATTCATTCATTCATTTTCAAATGGTCCGCTTGTCCATTAAGTGGGTCGCGGGTGTAGGTTGCTCAAGTGGACCCTCCATAGCTCTCGATCCTCCGCCATCGACTCTAAATCATCAAGGGCAATCCCCATACGGGTAGAGGAGAGATTATGAATTTGATCTAACCATCTCATCCTGGGTCTACCTAGGGGACGCCTGCCCGATGGTACGGATTCCATAGCACGTCGTGGAATCCTGGTCGGGGACATGCGTTTAACATGGCCAAACCACCGAAGCATGGATCGCTCCGTCCGGAGAAGTAGCTGCTCGACATTGAGTTCCTCACGTATTCTAGTATTTCTAATGCGATCTCTACGGGTCACACCAGCAATACAACGGAGAAATCTCATTTCGGCAGCTTGTATTCGCGATCTTATTCTTTCGGTCATTACCCAAACCTCATGACCATAGGTAAGAGTTGGAACAAACACCGAATTAAAGACTGACAACTTAGCTTTGACACCAAGTTCAGTCCTCCTGATAACAGAATGACCAAGCTGTCTCAAAATCGATCCAGCCTGACCAATCCTACAGGAAAACTCGGCATTGCTCCTTCCATCACTCGTGAATAAGACCCCGAGATACTTAAACTTCTCCACCTGTTTCAATGGGACTCCACTAACATGCAGAGTGCATTGAACAGGCATTCTGGAGACGACCATCACTTCAGATTTGTTCACATTTACCTTCATCTCAGCTTCAACACAAACGGCTACAAACCGATCGAGTGCGCGCTGAAGTTCAGTCTGAGAGGACCCAAGGATGACCAAGTCATCAGCGAAGAGCAAATGACTTATCCTCAGATCTCCCAATTCGAAACGTTCTTCCCCAAGACTGCGCTGTAACATCCAGTCCATATAAGTAATGAAAAGGAGAGGCGACAAGACGCACCCCTGGCGAAGTCCAACGCCCACGGTGAAAGGTATTGATTTAACGCCGTTTACCCGAACACAGCTTTTACAGTTTGTGTAAAGAGATTGAATGGCTCTCAAGAGAGAACCATCAATTCCATACTCCTGTAATACACTCCAGAGTTTCCCTCGAGGGACTCGGTCATATGCTTTCTCCAAATCTACGAAGCAAGCGTAAACAGGTGTAGCATACTCCCATGCCTTCTCAAGTACCATTCTGAGAGTGAATAGCTGGTCGGTTGTGCTTCTGCCGGGACGAAAGCCGCACTGCTCATCTCCTAATCGTGCCTCGACCACAGCTCTGCAACGCGTTTCCAGCACCTTGGCAAAGACTTTTCCGGGGAGACTTAAAAGTGATATACCCCTGTAATTGGAGCAATCCCTTTTATCCCCTTTCTTGAAAAGAGGCACAATCACCCCAATCTGCCAATCGCTGGGAGTTTCGCCGCATTCCCAGGCCACTTTAATGACACGAGAGAGCCATTTGACTCCCTCTTCACCTAAGGCCTTTAGCATTTCTGGCCGGATTTCATCCACTCCGGCAGATTTGCCAGCTTTTAGCGATTTGATCGCAAAAGTGACTTCCTCTACCGTGGGACTATTTTCCGCCCTGCTTAAGGCGATGGATGTGTCATCCTCAATGCCCTGGATTGGATTGAGCAATTCGGAAAAGTGCTCGCTCCATCTGCGCAAGATGTCCTCCTCATTAGAAAGAAGTGTACCATCTTTGGATTTGACTCCTTCGATAATGTTCCACTTCCTTCCTCTAAGACGGCGGATGGTCTGCCAGAACACCTTGCTTGCAGATCTGTGATCGCGGTCCAATTTTTCGCCGAACTCCTTCCAAGAATGTTCTTTGGCTGCTTTAACAGCCAATTTGCAAGTTCTTCGCGCCTCAATGTACCGGTTTCGAGAAGGAGAGTCCCCCAAGTGAATCCACACCTTGAAAGCCTTCTTCTTCTCTCCGATGGCTTCTTGAACTCCGGGCGTTTTAAACCACGCAGTTCTTTTCTCACCACCAGCCGCCACACCGAGCCGCTTCACTCCGCAAACATGTCCTGCAGAGGCAATAACTGCTGTTGAAAACAGCTGCCATTCTTCCTCTACATTCAATGGAACATTTGGAATTTGTTCAAACCTTGCAGATACCTGCCGTGCAAATTCCTCCCGTATCTCATCGTTCTGTAGTCCCTCCCACCGTATGCGCGTAACCATTCTTGGTTTACGCTTTGGCAGGATAGGTATTTGATCGGTGAGATACAATTTGCACAACACCAGGTGGTGATCAGTTGACAGTTCAGCCCCTCTCAACACACGAACATCACAAACCATCCTTTTAATACACGACGGTACCACAAAGAAATCTATCAGCGATTTCTGCTGCAGACTTCGACGGTACCATGTGTATTTATGGATATCTTTGTGTGGAAAGAAAGTGTTCATAATGGACATTCCATTTGAACAACAAAAGTCCAACAACTTCTCTCCGTTGGCGTTCTGATCGGGGTCACCGTGTTTCCCAATCGCGCTGCCCCATGTCGAGAAATCCGCACCCACGTGAGCATTGAAATCACCCATCAGGATATAAGAATCCATATCTGCAACCTTTTCAAGGGCTGCATCAACTTCATCTAAGAAAGCTGCGTACCCTGACTCCAGATTCGGTGCATACACCTGCACTAGAGCCAGAGTTGATCTTTCAAGCTTAAGCTTTAAGATCGCAACTCTCCCTCCTAACGGAATCCACTCCAATACTCTGCCTGACAGCCTGGGACTTGTGAGTATCCCCACTCCCGCCTGAGCAGACATTGAAGGTGCTACTCCCGACATGAAGAGTTTCCACCCATCTGCAAGGTCCACAGTTCTAGAACCCCTTTGCTTTGTTGAGGAAACACCAACTATATCTAGTCGATATTTAACAGCCTCCCCAACAAGCTCCAGGTCTTTTCCCGTGAGCGAAGAGATGTTCCACGTGCCTATCCTAAGTCGATGCCGTTGTCGAGTAACCGTAAGTCCACTTATGCCCCTATTGGTGCATAGCGCATCCACCCTCTGACCCCCATAATGGTTTGCGAGACCATTGACAGGAATATTTTGAATATAAATATTTAAAAATACATTTTTAATGCCAACATCTAATCCAGTACAGAGTACTTTCTACTTAAGCGAATGATAACCCTTTTCCAAGGCACAAATCCCTTTCACCTAATTAAAAAATAATTCATTCCCATCCCAAAAGGGATTTTCTTCTTTAGAACACCGAGTACTCGTATGGATTGGGAAAATCTCTATAGCACTGGAGTGTGATGATGCTGAGATTAAAACGAAAAATACCCAACAGAATTGGAAAATTATTAATTTCCATGATACAACACAATTTGGTTCGAATCTTAGGTGACATAATTATATACTCTTTATGCCTATCTGAAGGATTTTTTTTTAGATTTTAATGAAAACAAAAATAAAAAAACAAAATGCTTGACTGTGTCAAATTTGAAACATTTCCCGCGCATATCCACACTTAAACCGCACAATATTCACTACATACCTGTTTACTTTGAATCAGAATAAAAACGTCTGTTTATATAACGAGTTAGCCAAAAAAAAAAAAATCCCCAAAATTGACAGCCGGGCAAATTTATAAATGGACACTACAAGTTATTTACATTTAAAAAAGAAAATATGTTTGTACAACTCAATATTGTAGAAAAGTTATAGCAATGGCAAAACCAACAAACCGTTTATTTAATTTGTTATCCCACTGATTTTTCCAATAGAAATCCTTAAAAAAAAATTAAAAAGAAAACAGCAAATAGTTAACAACCCCCACGCGTATTATAAGTATCAACAACCTCATGTATTTATTAGTCAAAGTCAAGGCTTACAAACACCTAGGAATTTTTTTTTGCATTTCAATTCTATCAACATGGTCATTTAATTCCTTTGAGGCGAAATCAGAAAAATGTAATCACTTTCGTAAACCTAAACATTCTCAAAGTCCTTTCGATGGAATACAAATTGAAAATGTTCACTGGAGTTTGGTTTTGAAAACATTTTAATTCCATTGCAGTGAAGTATAGTAAATGCCTGGGAAACGATTATCCTTTATTTGGATTGCTTATGAGAAATGATTGCGAGGTTAATGGAACCCAGAGTGCATCAGCAAAGAGGTGCAAAAAGAGTCGGTTCTCCTATCAATAGTTTTATAGAATTTCGATTTCTGCACTAGCAGTTTCACAAGGATACTTTCGAAGGAGAGGTTGCGTGACTGATGGTTATTTGGTTTTAAAATTTGCGTTTTAGCGTTGCGATGGTTTAATCCTATAAAATAAGACGAACAGAAATATGTGGAAATTGGTTTTTATTAGGCGAGGTCAGGCCTGTTTTCGAAAACAAAGTGGGCATGTTTTTGGAAAATAATTGTTTATCCATATTTTAGCTATCATGGGATTAATCACATGTGGCCATGGGATATATTGTGGTACGTGATTTTCAGCACAATCGAGGAATCAATTTAATTGGGAATTCTAATTTTATTTATAGGAAAATTGATATAGTTGAGTTGACGAGAAGGTCATCAGAAGCATTTGTTTATATTGTTTCGTTATAGTCTAACAAATTGTGGTACTTAATTTAGAAATAAATCTATAAGTGATGTGTCTAAGGCAAATTCTTCAAACGAAGAATTTGTAGTCTTAAAATCTCCCTCGCTTATAACTGTCACTATTTATGTATACGATTTCAAACTGGTGAGTTTTTAAACTTCAATCGCTTGCGGACCACAAATGGATGGAAGGGATTGATTAGAGATTAATTTGCTTGGATTCCAATGAAGATCCCCATGCCGAGAAGAGGAATTAATATGAAGACCACCTCCTATTTTTTTATTGCATATACCAACCACTGTTTGCTCAAGTACAAAGCGGTTCATTTGATTAGACGCACCAGAGTTATGTTTGTAAATTAAGAGGATATAGGAGCTAGTTTTTCAATTTTCCGCTTGTCTTGTGCGGGGTTCTATATTTGATGGTTGAATTGATCTAGACACTGAATGCAGAAAAAAAAAAGTTCGCACAGTCTTTGATATATAAGATGGCTGGAGTGTATTGACATCAATGCACCGGCCCGAAAAATCTTCAACTTAACCTCAGATCGACAACAAGGTAGAAGACAACCTTACCTACGGTGATGCGCTCAGTTGGAAGGGAACCTCAACCAACATAGCGTGCAAAACTAGAGGATCGAGTTGGCTGGAGAGGCATGTTGGTTGAGGCCAGGTAAGTCCGGACTGTAGTGCCATCAAAAGTAAGTAAGTCTTTGTTACCTTGTTTTAAGTTTGAAGTTCTTGTCAAATTACACACTAAGTTGAGACTATTTGTACCCAAGGCTGTTCGCTCAAGCATGTAACGCAAACAACATCTTGGTGTGACGGCGCGCATCCCAGGTGCCATCTGCCTGTGACTAGTCGTGGTCTGTATTTTTGTTTTGATGTAGACGAAAGACGTGGTTATTTTAAAGACGTGGTTATAATTAAATATAACGTATTAACGAAGTCGTGGTGTTTTATTTGGTCGGTAACAAGCATTACATAAAAATTCATGCTATTTTTTTTGACAATAAAACCTAGAAAGCCTCAACAAACATCACGAGAAAGTTACAGCCTTATAACTTAACCCTGTCTGAGATACATCCTACAGAACAGGGCTGAACATTATAAACAATTGAGATGTAAAATAAAATAAATCAGAAGCTCTTGGATATCGAGATAAGGTAGCCTAAATGATGGTAGACTGGTCGCATACTAAGGAAATCAAGTGACACCATCGAGAAGCAGTCCATCGCGAAGGGAATTTGTAAGGTTGTTATCTTAAATGTGCGTAAAAGTTGACAAAATTGCAGCAGGAAGTGCAGCTGACCGACAATATAGCCTAAAGTCATTCGACATTAGACTAGATAAATTATAAGTCGTGAGAGCCGTCATGGGGCCTTGGCACTGCGGCCTCTTTAAAGGCGCCTATTGTGCCTTCCCTGGTGAAATTCTAGAGCCATCTTTTTACTCCATGGACAGTCAGAAAGACAAGGATTTTCTCTGGGCGTATATCAAAAAGATTTGCTGAAGTAACGATTTTCTCGCCAAGGATATTCGGAAATTCCATGAGTATGTGAAGACGGGATTCGTCACTCTTCAGACATAGTCTACATGTGGGGTCCGCTGAGACGCCAATTCGGTGAAGATGTTTTTCCATGAGGCCATGGTCACTAATTATTGCTGTCAAGATTCTCAGTTTTTTTTGTCCAGATTAGTGAGAATATAGGATTCTCTGGAGGAGAATTTTGAGAAGAATTGCTCTTCCCAACTATTTTAAGCTAGGCTTCAATGGATTAAATTTGAGCCAAGCTCAGCTGTTTCGTTGTCAGAAAAGCCCCTGCGGGCTGGAATCCAGGAAAGACTGACTAGGTTTTTCTTTGCAAATTTGTAGATGGACATGTGTTTTGCCAGAACCAGCTTCGATTTTATGACAGATGAGTCAAGAGCTTTGAAAGGCTGCTCGGCTGTATGAGAAAATGAATATAGTTTTTCCACATGTATTACAACTTAAATTTTTTCTAGCACAATGGGTAATGGCTAGGAATTCAGCCTGGAATATGGAAGAGTTTTTGAAAAAGGCGAACTAAATAGTTCGCTTGAGGCGTTTCAACTCAAAATGGTACCTACATTACCTACGGGCCACTAGTTTAATAGTGGTCTATTCTAAATAAGGCACATAAAATCACTAGCCTAAGCTGAGTTTAAGGAACGGCTGGATTTAAACGAAAACGGTGCCCTTCGGTTCAATACGACAGACGCACTTAACGTATGCTCAAAAAAAATGTTCCCCCATCATCTCCGTATCATTACAGAGAAGCGAGTAAAACCTACGAAGGGTAACAAAATACTTCCGATAATAAACCTGTCTACAACAGATACCCCAAAAACTATCGACTTAGTCAATAATCCCTAAATACTTCCAGCTATAAGAAGGGACTGCGATGGCATACAAAGAACACTTCCTTACCTAAGGATTATGTAACTAAAGCATTTAACGTTAAAATGAAAACGCTAAAATAGGGTTACGACCAGGAAGCTCTTAAACTTACAAAGTTATCCTGCGCTAGACGGAGTTAATACGCTGCTACAAGACCTTGCGTAAACTTTGCAAAATTGATGACAAAAAAATGAGCTCATCTGAGGACTTGACGATTATTTCCTGTCAAGAAAATCCCTTTTTATGAATATCCTTGTAACAACTTCCTGTAATGCTTATGTAGATTTATACATGTGTATGTGTGTAAATGAACACAGATCGAAAAAGTTATCTCTAGAACGTCGTACCCTAATCCGGGTATACCATATTCCAGATCTCGGTTGTTATTATACCGTTAAACAGATTCAAATCCAAAAGCACAAGTCAATTTCAGTTCATTCTTCGTTTGCGGGTTTGCGTGAGAAGCGACTTACCTCATTTCGAAATCCCTTAACTCTTCGAAGGTTAATGTGTTGGTAACATCCAGTAATTGCCTCATATTTTCGTCCCGTTTCTGTTGTTGTTGCTGCTGTTGTTGTTGTAACTGTGACTGTGATTGCGGTTGTTGATGATGATGGTTCAATTGCTGTTGGATGTGTAGCTGTTGTGAGTTCCTTTTGCGAGAGTCCTTTCCCTGTTCAACGCTGATGAAATCACCCTCACTTTTTATGAGTAGCGTTTCGACGGTGTTATCTAAGCTTAAGGACGGCTGTAAATAAAAAAAAATGTTCAAGATAAAAAAGGATAATAACAACTGTGCAATGCTATAAAAATGAAAAGGGACAACCAAATAGATGTCAACGGGAAGATAGGTGACCGAACGCGGTTGTATTTTTTTTTTGATATGAATCACATCCATATTTCAAAAATTCACCGTTTGTGGCTCCTTTCTCTTTGACTATGTGTATATGGTTTGCAAACCGTCATTCCGCATTGCGGTACAAGAAATCGTCTTGCCACAACAAATATAACATTTTCCACTCTGCACCTACCATGGCGAAGAGATTGCATTAAAAAGGATACAGAAAATATTGTGAAAATGATGAGAGGTTATCAGTGTAGGCAACACAGTTATAATTTTAAAAGCCTGGCTCGTGTAATTAAATTATATCATGCAAGAACAATATAAAATACATTGGGGAAGACTGATTTTTTTTTTGTTCGTTCGTAGCAAAACTTTGTATGCTCAAAGGGATGCTGGAAAAACCGCGACACCACGTTGACATTATTTAAATTGCAGACTTTAATTATACGCGCTGGCTAATAAAATCTCGTCAAGGGACTCTCGAAGGATAATTGATTTGATTTAATTTCGTTTTTTGCTTTTGTCTGGAGTATGTACGTGTACGCATTGACAGGGGAATTTATTTGAAAAAGTTTTAATGAAAAGGATCATCTGCCGAAAAAGGCCTAATTAATATGTCAAGGGCAAGTTTCATTTCTAAATAATTAAAAGGAGCCTTTTGGGAATTTAATTCGTGGTTACTTGGAACCCGGATCGCTGGCTGTGAGTTGTTCAAAATCAATACAAGGATAAGGTGAAGCATTTGAATTTTAAATGCGTATTTGAAAAACGTTTATCTTGTACGACGAAGAAGTCAAGGGAAATATTTATCTTCTCACAGTAGGAGAGGTTTAGTAGGTAGGAAATCGGTTAAGTATATCAATTCGACAGAGGTAGAGAAGGTTGGTTCGATTCAGTCTCAGTGTAGATATACATTCCTTCTGCAGTGTATTTGGCAATGAAGATACATGGTAACAATCCATCCATCAATATGTTTGCCGCTTCATTACCAGGATGTGAAGGATGTGAAGGCATGAGAAATATTTTCAGAGTATGTAGGGTAGGTACCCTCTGGGTAAATTTTTGTTTCTCGAAAACATCAAAGAAATCGTATATGTTACCTACCGTATAATGATGTACATTTTTGGTGGGGGAAATAAATTTATTCACTGCCATGTCGAAAAAATAAATAAGTAGGTAGATACATAAATGTTTTCTTTTCATTTTTTAATCTTAAAGAAAAAGAAATTCGAAAAATAATACCAACTTTGGTAGGTAATCGGTAAAAGAAAGGTTCGAAAACACTACTGAAAGAAAAAAAGTACTAGTGTCGTTTGTCCACCACAGTACTCAATATGGTACATAGTACGATCTTACCTATTGAAGTCAATGTAATCACTTTAAAAGCATAACATATTTTGCTGAATTACTCGACAATGAATATAGAATACCAGGCACTTTTATACCATTCAAAGATGTGATGGCTCTCGGCAGTGGAACGACTTTCGCTTATGTTTGAAACCCTAAAATAATATTTCGAAAGACGTCAAAAATTCACTGAAAATATACATTTTGGTTCTTTATTTTTGTACTATTTTTTAGATGGATGGATTTTCATGCTCGATAACTACTTTCTTTAAATTATTCCCAACTCAACTATCTCCCAAACTTGAACTTAATCCCACTGCATATTTTGTGGGACTTAGCTCATTTGGGTATTGGCAGCTAGTTCCATGTGAGGCTTAGTTCATGGGCCATCACTTTGCATTTCACTCCGAATTTCTTCAATAGCATTTACGCATTAAAAGTGATTCGCAAAGTTCCGATTTTTTTATATGAAAAGTTCCGGCGGAGATTCGTGGGACGTTCCCCCGCAGAGACAGATTAAAAAAAACTTAGTATGGCACTTTTCCACTGTGCCACCTCTCTCGGAAGTATGACAAACACCCGAAACTGTGTTAAAAAAGCTTCTCAATTCAGCCGATCGGATTCGGCATAAATTTAAAGGTCCCTTCCATTCGTCGTAAAAATAAAAAAAAATCACACAAACGAATGGTTGCCTGAGAAACTGGGCCTTCATTTTTTTTTATTCATAAAAGTTGATTAGTAGCGAACAACATAACCACTGACTTTGTTGATGAACCTTTTTCGGGGTAGAGAAAACCCTTAATTGATTCGTCAAAAACTACTTAATCCTCGTAGAGTAACTGCATGGTGCGGCATTATTATACAAAAAGCTCGTTCTACGATGAATAATGTCAAAAAGTGGTATTGTGGGCTGGCCCTCACGATTCCGTGTTATGACACATATCGATTTCTTCCAACGAGTGTACTTGATGTAGAAGTTGTACACCCACAAACCAAACACCCTTGATTTTTAAGAGCGAAAGAAGGCCTGACATTCCAAGAGTATGTGAGAGGATTCGTCACTTTCTAGACATAGTTTACATTTAGAGTCCGGTTGGGGTCCAATTGAACATGTTTTTTCATGAGGCCATGGCCGCCTGTCATGATCCTCAGATAATTTTTGTCCAGATTAATGAGGTAATCGGATTTTCTGGAGGTGAATTTTTGAAAGAATATACATACAAATTGAGTCCCTATTTCCCCGCCGGTAATAACTCGGGCCCAAAGCAAAATTTTCAAAATCAGAGAAACAAATTTTTTTCTTAATTTTTTATATAGAGTACACAAACCGAGTTTGAAATCGATTGGATGGAAAATAAATATTTTTCGATTCAAATTTTGACCCCCCCTCTTTGGGGTTAGAATTTCTTCAAATCGCTTGTAAGTACTCACTTTGGCTATAAAAGGAAATTTGTTGCAAAGTATCAGCTTTCTAAGCTTTTACTATTTGGGCTAGGCGTTGATCATTAATCGCCAATAAGTTAGGACAAACTGTTTTAAATTTTATGAGATAAAATTTTATTTTATTTAAGTTATAAAAAATGTATATAAAAGAACAATTTGATGAGTCTTAATAAATCTTCCGATATCGGCATGTCTCTAATTTTTACATATTATGTTTACTCTAAGCAACAGTTCAGTTAGAGCTCAAGTTGGAATAGACCAAAATGGAGCCTTTTACTAACTTTAGATATGTGATTTTGAACTTTTATTTCAAACAGTGATTTGTTATTCTCACGGTATTTAATAAATAAATAGGTGGCGCAACAGGCGGTAGATACCCTAGGCCTGGCTTCTCGCAAACCATTCGTTTGTGTGAGTTTCTATTTTTGGGACGAATGGAAGGGACCTACAATTTTATGCCGAGTCCGAACGGCTGAATTGAGAAGCTTTTTCAGGACAGTCATACTCTCGGATATGTTTGTCAGACGTGCGCGGTATTTAATACTTCTGCTGAAAGGTGCCTAAAATATTTAAATAGCCCACTAAGGGTGGAAATGGCCCACAACTAGTGACTAGAGTATTTCATATACCTACGGTTCCTTTTGATAACTACTCCTAAATAGACACATTAAACGACACATTTTAGCTAATGGTTAACAAAAAATCAATTTTATAGACCTATATGTATGTATAGACTTGATATACGCACCAAACTGCCCTGAATTGTAACAAAGTCTCTGTCAGTGTTGTATTGTCACACTGCAATTGCTCGAAACTGAATCGGATTACCCATTCCGAGTCTACCAAAGCCATTTGTTTGGCTAGTTCCATCTGATCAATTGCTTTACGATCAATAAAAACCCGAGAATAAACAGCTCTTGTTCTGAGGCGTTTTCTCAGCCGCACCAGACACCTTCATTAAATTACTATTTCTAGTATTTAGCAGAGCGTTTACATTTCAAATGCGAATTGTTGAAAACCATAAACAAGTCAAAACAAATAAACAAAGCATCGTTGCGGCGCGACGCCAACTGGAGTGTTTCGATTTCTATAAGAGAATGCTTCTCCAGGCATCCACAATGTGTACCAGATCACTCTTGCTGCTTGCAGTGTTTTTGAAAATAGAAAATCCTCTCTATTTCTGATTCGCACCAACAAAATAATGAAATCATCGCCTCCACCTCCCACATATTTTATTTCCAATTAACAACTCATAAAAATCGAATTTGCAGCAGCACGCTCACCAGCATCATGTTCGTACTAGAAATAATGTTCGCGATCTGACTGTTTATGTTTACGGATCTGTTTGAAATACGCTCGCAGATGTTTTGTATCGAGAAACTTGTTTGACATCGAGCCGTATTGCAATTCTATTTTCGAACAGTCAGTTCTCAGTGGCGTGGCTAATTTTAGAAACGCTTGATCTTTAGCGGGCCTATTTCGAGTGGGTGGCTGACTTTTTTTTTTTTTTGAATATTCTAATATTTTGATAGCGAAGAGCAAGAGTGTTGATGTTTACACAAACGCGATCATAATTTGTTTGAGTTTTGATTGGCAAAATGAGATCGGCCTTTGGGCTGTGAATTATTGTGCACTCAGCACCATGTATCGATGGTATAGCGAACCCAAATGACAGCTGCTGATGGCAGGCCATTGTTTACGTTCGATGAAATATTCATTTCGGAATTGGACTAGAATATTGTGCGCGCCACAAGGGGTGGCATTTACAAATACTGGCGCGCATTAAGCGTCACTGCGTACTTCTCGCTTGGATTAAATTGAGTGCAAGCAATTGACTAAGCGCTCACTTGTGAACTCAAATTGAACAACCTATGCGTGAAGACGGTCAGACACTCAGACTTTTCAAGCTCATGAATGTTAACCTAAATCCTCCAACCAGCATTTTTTTTTTGTATCTTTTTTGAATTGTGTACGTCAAATAAACATTTCATTTGCATACTTTTTACATCCTTCGATTCTCGTCTCTCGACCCAAACCAACACAAGGATTACACGAGTACTTTAACCAAGAAATGCTAATGGGGGTCCTCGCTCAGAGATACATAGATTAAGGACACACAAATACGAGTAGGTACTCTTTGGGATAAATTGATTTCTCAGTGGAAAAGACGTTACACACTTAGGGACGGTGAGGGTTGTGATAGCCGAAAACCGTAAAAAATGCCTAAAATGGGATGTAAATGCCCCTTAAGGGTGGCAAATATCAAACAAGTGCGCTTTTAAAAAGGCCATCATTTGTATTATGAGAAGAAGTTGGTTAAAGAAGAAGTACACACACGCAGACGAAACCCCGAGGCAAAATGATGGTTAGTTTAAGTGGAAGGGTGGAGAGCGAGAGATCAATGAATTTAAATTGTGACTTTAATGAAATTACTATATCCGTTCTTCGCAAATATTAAAGTCGTTAAAATCTTAGCTGTTTTGATGTAATTTTAGTATGAAAAACTTCAGCATGCGACTTTCAATACATAAGTTAGTCAAATGCCACTTGCCTTGGAATTTGATGTCTCGAATACACGTGGCCTGTTACCTATAAATTAATAGGTAATACGGATTTCGGAGCCGTCGTTCCACTGGAGACCTGTTAAGCTACGTAACGCTCTTATGGACGCAAGCAATTGAACAACACGGCGAATCCAGAGCCGTAGCCTTGGACATATCAAAGGCATTTGACCGAGTCTGGCATAGAGCCCTATTAGGCAAGTTGGCGTCTTATGGATTACCACAACAACTCTGCGGATGGATGCAACATTTTCTTTTGGGAAGATCGATCCAAGTTGTGGTAGATGGTGTGTCATTATCATCACATATCCTATATCGCAAGATCGGCGTCCGCTAAGTTGAGCTACCTATTTAGAGCAAAGAGGTACTTTAGCCCCAAGCAACTTCTCCTTCTCTATAAAGCACAGGTTAGACCAGGCCTGGAATATTGCTCCCATATATGGAGCTGCCCCAAAATATTCACTTAACCTACTTGACAGCATACAGAGACGAGCAGTTCGACTTATTGGAGACCCTACACTCACATCGAATCTGCAACCGTTGGTGCACAGAAGACAAGTCGCTGACCTATGCTTGTTCTATAGGTACTTCCATGGTAGATGTTCCGAGGAACTCAAGGACATTATCCCTCGAAATGCAACTTTTGGGCGGCCCACAAGACAGGCTGCTAATGCTCATGGCCATACAGTACACTTGACAACCGCGAGGACATCATCTTTCCAAAACTCCTTCTGTTACAGGACAAGCAAACTTTGGAACTCGCTTCCTAGGGATATATTTCCAGAAGAAAATGCAAATGCAGAAATGCAATTTAAGTGCAGAACTAACATACATCTGCAAGCATCTCGGGGCGCTGATGAAGCGTTATAGGTTTGCATTTCCCGGGAGAAGTATTTAAAAAAAAAATAGGCAACTAGAGATTTGAGATTTTTTAATCTCTTGAAACATCCGCGAAGATCTGACAAAATTATCCAACAGTACATCTATCTCCACAGTTGCTGCTGCAGGTCAAGCAAATTTTGGAAAACCCTTCTTTTGAAACGTATTTTGAAAAGAGACATATTTCCAGAAGAAGTTACAAAACTTAGAACAATTTTATTGCAGGCTTTTGGGACCAAAATGAGCCTCCAGGGCAGGGCCCAGAATATTTTCTATATTAATATTTTTTCTACGAAAATTAATATTCAATACTTTGCCGATCTTGTATAAGAGCTTAATATGCGACATTTAATAAAGTTAATTACATCAGGCAGTTATTAACAATGACTGTCTTCAATTCTTTATTCATTGACACTACAACATGTTGTGTAAATTGCTGTCCAACAAATTGTGCATTGACAGCGTTTTCCTCATTCTTATCTACTACCTGTCAGATAAATGACAACAATGTGGCCAATGGACAATTTTCAGCTAAAGGGACGTGTAATCTATTTCAAAACTGAATATATATAAACAGTTCAAAGATGCGACCTTCAAACATTTAAATGGGACCAACTAATGTTTCAAAATTAATTTCCAACATTTTACATAATTCCATCTACATAATTGGGTTAAAAAACCCAAAGACGCACAGCAGCTAATGACTAAAATGACCTTTACCTAATTGCCATTATTATGACAAAGGGGGAACCGACTGCCTTCATCAAATATTGTACCGCAATAGAGCATTTTATTGGTCCACCTAAAGCAATATAATAGTTCTCCATTGTTTAGGCAATGCCTTGTAACCATCAGTAAATAAATCACTGACATTTCAGTAGGTATATCCAACAATGCCCCATTCAACTGCATATTTGAGTGGGTTTGCATGTTAGCACTTTGCACTCATCCCCTATTCAGTTTACGTGTGTATACAATTACATTATACAAACATCCCGTTTCAATGAGATTTGGATTTTCAGAAATAGCCCCCAAATTACTTTTGATAATGCGCAGTTAATCGAAATTCAAAATCAAATCACAATAATAATTCAATCAATTTGCTTGGATTAATGACACCTTATGCAAGGAGAGTATAAGATCATCAAATTAGCATAAACTTGGCCTTACTTCACCTTCATCTCACGTCTAAGTGATTAATACTATTTAAGTATTGAATAGCAGGGTGGCACATTAAATCGGTGGACTACCTGTGGCTTTAACGGGCAATTTGGGAATATCATTATTAATCGGCATAAATTTTAATTAGCCGCAATATGGATAAACTACTCTACGCCTCCCCAAAGCGGAAAGTGATTTTATTTTTGGGTTTAAATGAGTTTTTTTTTTTATTACTGAAATCATAAAGGGGAATGACCAGGGCATGGTGATTATTAATGCTCTATAATGACCTAGAATGTTTGTTTTTAGTGAAGGCCAAT
This sequence comes from Cheilosia soror, assembly GCA_949372485.1. Lineage (NCBI taxonomy): Eukaryota > Metazoa > Arthropoda > Insecta > Diptera > Syrphidae > Cheilosia > Cheilosia soror. The sequence goes on from OX443564.1 coordinate 60,712,419, forward strand.
ATGACCGAGAAATGGGTCATTCTATATACGAGCATCGACTCATGGCTAAGTCTGAGATAGTGTGCTTTTGAAAAAATGCTGAATTGAAAGTGATAAGTTGGAGGATGTCTTTTAAATTGGCTGTTGAGAGGGAGTGTGCTATCGTGTGGTTCTCAAATATTTGTTTTTGCTGTTTAGATAGAAAATCAAGGGCGACCATGGATCTGGGTTAAGGGTGGATTTCACAGAAATTGGTTCATGGTAACAGCTTGAGGAGCTTTTGGAATTGTATCCTTTGTATGACCAGAGCAAATATTTTGAAGTAGTTTGTAAAGGTATGTAGGTACTTTTTGGGACTGCCGTTGCAGTTTTGATTGTATGTTGTAGGTACTCTTGTGCTCTTGTTTTTCGTTATTACTTAATAAAAATCCAATCGGTGCCAAAGGGAGGACAGTAGAGAGTGCAAAAGTAAACAAAGTTTATCCTATAATCTAGTGTATGTATATTGATATTTTATGTGGGTACTGTAGAGGTTCGTAGGGATCGTGTGTGCGATGCGGGGATTGTTATGCAATTAAGAAAAGCACTGTGTTACCAAATTCAAATTACAAATTTTATTTCAAATTAATAGTAAACTTAAAGTACTAATAGAATTATAAATCTTAATATTACGTTACTAACAAGAGCCCTATACGCAACCGCACACGACAGCCTCAGTGACCAAAAACCAACTAACTCTAGTGACTAATTACATCTGCCCAGTTGCTCTGAGTTCAAAAGATGAGAGTTAAACAATTGACTTTTCTCTTATACAATAATCGCTATTGCCTTTGCCTAGGTCCGCCAGTGACGTAGAACCGTTTATCGCAAATAGGGAATCTTGGGGACGGAGAACACTACAGTACCATTGACGAAGCAGTTTTACCACTCAATCCATTGAAATCTGTTCCCGATACTTTACTATTTTTAGTTTGTGAAATTTCGTCTAAGGATTTTGACGATTCTGCCTTCATAAGTTCTAGGCTTTTTGCTTATTTTTACGAGGGGAGGATTGTAGATTATATTACATGCAAAACGCAAGCTTCCATGTGAACCCATACCTTGTCATAGCACGATCAAGAACAACACTTAAGTATTTTTTTTTTTTTTGTATTTAATAAGTATATTTGAGAATAGGCAGTAAAGTCAGGAAAAAAATACATTCTGTTTGAAAACTGTTCCAAAGGACGTGGCTCATAGCCTAAAACCTACTCACAGTCTTAAGAAAGTTCTAAAAAAAGTTTCATTGAAATCGGTCCAGTAGTTTTTGCGCTTGGAGGTAACAGAGAAAATTCCTACAGTTGTATCTAAAGGGTGATTTTTTAAGCATTTGTTTTTTGAAATTGAAATTAAACAAACAAAAATTTGCAAAATGGATTGACATTTTTATTATGGTCGATAAATTAATTCTTGCCATTTACTTTTTGAATATTATTTCGTGTTGACAGCGACTACGCATCAAGTGGTCCATTCGGAAAGTTCAATTTTGGCATACTTTTTCCAACATATCGAATGGTATCTCACCAATAACAAGTGTTGTGTTGACTTCCAAGGCGGCAATAATGCTGGCTTATCGGTTTAGACAAGAGACTGCACATAACCCCACAAACCAAAAAAATCAAGCGGTGTCAAATCGCACGAACTAGGCGGCCAAAACGTGAGATGAATTCTTCGAAAAAAAGCGGATCTTCTTCAAGCCCATTCACAAAATCTTCGACGTTGTAGCAGTTCGCCTGGCTTCAGTTCATGCACCAGTTGTATATTGTATGGTTTTAGACCAAGATCTTTGTATAAGATTTTTCACGTGGTCGAATAACCACCTACCCAATTGCCGTGAATGGCGCCGGATGGCCATTTCACTGTCTTCATTAACGTCTATACGAAGTCTACGAAAAGGTGTCGGTGGTTTAATGTTCAATAACGTCGAATTGGTGCGAAATTTGGTCAGAATGGCTCGAATAGCCAGTAGGACAATTACGATGACCATAATATGGACGAAGTGCTCTAAACACATTTTTTTTACTGAGCACGATTTTTGGTAATAAAATTCAATAATTTGCAAACGTTGTTCGGGCGTATGTCTATCAATGGTGAAATGGCAATGCGAATGCATATGTAATCTACACACAGCTTCAGTCGAAAATTTGTTAAACGTCTAATCATTTAATGCAGAACAGCCACCGGCGCATTCCCATGACAGTTGTACCTACACTCAAATGTTTCTCAAACTTTTACGAAATCCAGAAATGGTTCTTAACCAGCGCCTGATATGCGGAAACATTTATTTCAAATCCATTAGCGCATTTAAGACTAATTCGAATTTCAATTCTTCATTGTCTTGCTTACTTATCCACCAGCCAGCTGCAATAAGTCAAAATCAGAAAAAAAAAAATACAAATCCCATGACACTCCTACGCTAAATTTGTTTTCATGACAGTACAACGTATCTGTCATTGTAACTGACCAACAAAGACAGCCAACAACATTAACTTGCATTGTAATTTTTGTAATACATCATTTCTGCAGCTATCAAATTGATTTCCTGCTTTCAAAGTGTCCGCTCTGCGTGTGGCATCTTTAATTAATTTATTTTAAAAGTTATTAACAAAAAGAATGGACTGATATTTTATAGAATACAAAATATCCATTCATAATAATAGTCGACTCGTTTGTAAGCGCATTATGTGCACTAAAAGAAACTGTAAAATGATTTTTCCGATGAATCAAACAAAAGAGCCAATAAATTTACTCGGGGGCTGTTTTAATTAATTATGATGCGTACTATTTTATTAACGTGAATGATGGGGCATGGGGGTATATTATTACCCCCTTTTTTTGTTGAACAAAATAATGTAATTTCTTTTGTGTTTTTGGTACTATTAATGTTTTTTTTTTTTAGTGACTGGCTCTTTATTAATTTTTAACGAATTTTCCTTTCATTATATTTTTAATTGATAAATTAAGGTACGCTTAAAGGTAATATTTTGGGCAATGTTTTTTTTTAAAGGGACTAAAATATGAGAGTTTTAATTTAGTCTATATAGTGTGAAGACCCATACCAATAATAGCGAATTTGTGTACCTTGGCTATTGTATTCTTAACTCACAATAGCTACTTTTTGAAATAACATTATGTTAGAGTTTTGGGTATTTATAAGGCATTTGGTGCATTTAATGTTTAGTGCCAAAAGCGACCTAGCTTTTAAAATGAATCATTTTGGTCCAAAAATGTTGAATTTGTTAATAACTTGACTACTGCACTTTTTATCGCATTTTATCATATCTATAAACCATCGTCTCGACAAAATATCTATATGAATAAGACCTCAACCGATAAAGCTGTTCAGAAACTACAAGATAACACACAAGTGCACCCAAGCTGTATACGGCTTTGCTTGTGTCCAGAAATTATGTTACTTAAATAATATTCTTGCAAATCAATGCTTCAAAATCTACAACTTAAAGGTCATGTGTAATGAATGATTCATGAAATAGAATTTTAATTTCTTTTTTTGTTTGGTAGGTAGCTACCACGTCCCATGATAACGTCATAAGACATAAGAGTAGGTATGGCGCTAATTTTTCGGTGGTTGGTTTCTGTACTTATTGACAAGATCAATATTTGGCTCTCAGTCTTCCAACTTCATTATGTGAATGTGTGATCAAATTTAATGCCGAAAACATTGATTCACAAGAACTGATCTTAAGCCTGTTAGTCAATTTATTTTTTAGTTAGGTCATTTTTGAAAATACGCCCATACACAAATGAACTAATCTCAACCAAAATTCTGGGCAAAAAATATATAAAATTTATAAACTCAAAATGATCGAAATTTTAAAATTTCATATTATTTATAGTAAAAGCGCCAAAATCATGAAATTTTATAAAAAATCGTCTCATTGTGACAAGCTGATGAAATAAAGTGCAAAATTGCGACTAACGGTAACGACGCATTTTCAAAAGTATGTAACTTGGTGTCAAAATTTTAAGTCAATCGACCGACTAATTTTTGAGTTTTGCGCTCACAAAATATACGCAGGTTGTTGAAATAGAAGTTAAAAATGATTTTTTTAAAGATAGTGCTCAGATCCTATTACATTTTTGTTTAAAATAAATAAATAGGTGGCGCAACAGGCCTAGCTTCTCGCAACCATTCGTTTTGTGTGAGTTTCTATTTTTGGGACGAATGGAAGGGACCTACAATTTTATGCCGAGTCCGAACGGCTGAATTGAGAAGCTTTTTCAGGACAGTCATACTCTTGGATGTTTGTCACACGTTCCGCAGTAGAAAAAACTTTAAGATGTTATTTGTGTTTTTCCGGGGATCGAACCTGGGATCCCTCGCACAGTGTAGTCCAGCACACTAACCACTGCGCTACTGCGCCCTTATAAATATTTCGGGATTTTTCGTAGTGTTCTTCTCTTTATTACCTTTTTGGGCAGTAAAATATTGAAAGTTTGTATTTATCCGAAAGGCTATACATTTCTAACCGTTTACTATAGCACTAAGCAATTTTACATAAAGATGGACATTGGAAAATAATTGGATACGTATTTCGGGAAATTTTTATTTTGGTCCAATACCTGGCTCATTTTAAATGGAATCCCCCAAAAAGGTTAGAAGCATTTATATGAAAGAAATGATTGTGTGTCTGGTAGTATTTACTAAAAACTTGTTAAATGACAATAAAAATAAAGAGAAGTCCCAAATTAAATAACCTACCAGCGGCAGCGACATAAGTTTTGTCAGAACTATTGATGAAAAATTTATCTCAGCATTGGCAGATGTTAGGTACCATTTTAAGGAGGCTTTTTCATTATTTCAAAAATTTCATTGATTTAAAAATATTTGGTAGAAAAATAAAAATTATCTTAAAAACATACATATATTTTAAAATAACATTCATCTCAGAATTAGGGTAGATTTTTTATTACGGTCGGGAAATTTATTAAGTTCTATAGGTAAAAACGGCCAAGTATCTATGAGTTTTACTCGCGCAGCGTAAGTTCCGTACTTGACCAGAGTTGGTTCGAAACATGTTTTGAAAACGTTAGTGTGTCGGTATTTCTTTGATTTGATAGACCTATGTAGATAGACCAAAATTATTTTGTCGTTTAACTAGAGATTATGCGTGATGTCGTGTGAAAATGTCAGCCCTCTACGTCAACTGATTTTTAAGATAGACCTATATAGGTACATGGTTTCAGGCAGACGAACAAACATCGTAACAAAAACAATAAGGTTTCGTTTTTTCCCCTTAAAAACGAAAACATTTTTAAGGCCTCAGAAATATTACCAGGAGATTATTATACCAACAATAATTAACAATCTGCAAGTTGCTCGGTTTATTTGACAATTTTTTAAATTTTATTTTTTGTTTAAGCTAGTTTTTGGTCATATATACAAATATTAATTCCAACGAAATAAGAATAAATATATTCGTTTATATCGCACGATTTGCGCACACCTTTCTACTGCATTAAAAAAAAATATTTTTTCAAAAGCTTTAACTTCACAATAAAATAATATGAGTCGACAAAATAGCAGAAAATAGTTCAGTGCAAACAGATTAAAACGGTGAGAAAGGATCCTCGTTTTACTGACTAGATTGTAGAATTTAAAATAAAAATTAAAACTAAAAATAAAATAAAATCATATACCAAAACTTTTCGTTTTTGGACCGATAAAACAAAATCCTTAACCATCAAAGCGGGTAAGCTAAAAAATAAATATAAAAAATTTCAATGGTGGCCAGCCCACTTAAAAGTTGAATTTATAAAAAAAATCTGAATAGAAAACGGACCCATTTAAGTAGGTATGGGTACCTAACCAGCGGTAGCTACAACAATATTCTTGCTTCCAGCCAAAAGTAGTATAATAACCCTAAATGTCAAAATGCGTTCGAAAAATGCTTTGCAGTTGTAAAATAAATGACTACTGATGTCAACAATCTCAAACCTCAATAAAACCCAAAGGCCTGGGTTCAAAAATATATTGCTTAAACAATTTAACACTCATTTAGTATTTTTTTTCTTTACTAATTTTAATTCGATTTTTAAATTCGTCCCTAAAATCACAAAATAAAATACCTAAACATACCTTTATGTAGTGCTTAGAGAAGCTTCTGCAGAGCCTTTTATAGAAAGGTGCCATTGCGGTGTAAATATTATTAATTTCTCAAAATAGATTTATTTTCGAATTTTACTTTCAATTCTTATTAAAAAATTCACTATAAACACTTTTTTGTTTCTTCGAATACTAAGAAATAAAATCTGATCACATAATTTCGAAAATTTCCGAAATACGATCGCAAAAAAATTAATTTTACTCGATAATCACAGATCGACACTTCAAAGAACAACGAAATTATACTTTTCAACACAAAACGGTCTTCAAATGATCATAAAAGATACACGCTCGCACGCTATAATGGATCGCGTTAAACTGCAGGGCATCTACAGAAGACGATACTCTTAAATGTTTTCTCTGTTTTGATTTTGAATGTGATTCTCCCGAAATACAAGCGGCGCACGGCGGGCGTTAATGGGTGAAAAACTCTTTTGGGAAATTATTTTTGAAAATAAAAAAGAGGAAGATAAATTTTGAATCTATCTCGTTCTACGTACTTGCTGAACGACTATAGTTGCTCGCGGTTGCGTACATACTGCCGCTTCCATGGGATTGGCAGTCACATTTATAGGACCTCCACCGCTGCCGCCGGCGTTTTGTGGTAATCTCTGGCACTCGTCCAAATTGTCGTGCTGCTGCTGTTGGTGTAGATACTGTACCTGTTCCTTGTCAGGTTGGGGACTGCTGCTGCTGTGATTGTTGTGTGATGATGACGATTTGGAGTGCATTTTGGACGCTTCCAAGAAGAAGTCCACCCGTAGATCAGGTAGAGGTGGAGTTCCGCGCATTGACCCGGTCGGACTGTTGGCTGAGGCGATATTTTGCGGGGAAGAACATCGGTTGTTGTTGTTATTGTTGAGAATGGTATTACTGCTGCTGGTATTTGTGCTGCCATAAACGTTGGCATTGGACCCATGGTACTGCTGCTCGGTGGCAGCATATGGCTTGGGGGGGATCTGATCGAATTTCGAGGCGATTTGCTCGAAACGGTTCAGCTCGGCGTGTGATTTGGGTGAGGTGCTGGCGGCATTTGGTACGGTGTCGCCACCATTGGTTGGTGGCTTTGGGTAGAAGGCATCTGATTTGGAGCGGTGATCGTGATACTTGGAGTGCACTAGATCGGGACGGTTTCGTTTGGAGCTTCGGCGTTCGTATGAGTGGAAGGTTTCTTGCTGCGAGAGCAACGTGTACTGTTGGAAGATATCGTTGCTTTTGGCTGAGCAGGCGTTAAGGATCGCTTTCGATGGGGACACGTACATTGGCTTGCGCTCGTACACCGAGGGGTTGTGGTCATCGCTATCTGTTGAGCTGGTCGTCGAGCTGGAGTCGTTTGGGTCTTCATCGACTGCAAAACATTCCCTTTGAATTCGCTCATAGTCCAAGGCCTCCCTGTCGAACGGGAACATGGTGATGTCTTTCCGATCGCTGCTGGACGAAGATGACGAGGAATACTTTCGATTGGAGTGCTGCTGCTGATGTTGCGGTTGTTGGTGATGATGGACGCCGCTGGACGGTGATAGTTGCTGTTGTTTGCTAAAGAACTTCTCCTTGGATGTTACAGCTGGAGCGGAATTGATTTGCCGGCGCTCTTTCTTAGGGCTGGTCTTCATGTTGCCCGCATAGCGACTGGCTGACTTTGTGCGATACTTGGTGTCACGTTTCTGTTTCTTGACATCGTCCTCATTGGAGTAATCGTGGTCGTAGGTAATTTCATCCTCAATACAGCGATTATTGCGGCTGCGGGTCTCATTGGACGCATCCTCAGTCCGCTTGTATGTCTTGTACTTACTAGGCGAGGTCTCCCTGATGGAACGTCGCTTCTCCTTTTCATTGTCCCATCGCCTACTGCTGTAGCTCTTCTCCCTTTCTTGCCTCTGCCCATCGTGCATCGATTGACGTCGCTGCTGCTCCAGGTACACATCAGCCTCCTTAAAGGTAAACAGCGTCTTATTCTTCTCCGTGGTGCGTACACTTTTCGGTGATGTCGGTGGATCGAAGGGAAAGTGAACCGATGTATTGCTGGATATGGGAGCTGTACGGGGAATTTTCTGCGACAACAGTGGCGTGGCAGCAGTCGGTTCCACCTGGATCGATAACGAGGATTCTTGACTCTGAAATAAGACCAATTTTAGTCAAAACCCAATGAGGTGCAAATTAGTGGTGCGGCAAATCCTTACCTCTGTGCTTTCTTGGGGATTAACATCGGGACGAGAATACATCGAACTTAGTTCCATTTCAGTGCCGTCGTGTTCAGAGTCCCCGCCATGGATGGCTGTGAGGAGGGGCTCCTCTAATGAACTGAAAATAGGTTCACTTTGTCCGGATGTATCGCCTATGAAAGGAAATACACAAGTTAGCTTGTTATATAGGCCAGATTATGGAGAAGATACACATTTCCATAGAAAACCCCAATCTTAAACTTGGAATTAGCACAACAAAAAGGATATACACAGCAGAATGTCGTTGGTGTTAGTCTGGGGATGTGATTTTCGTCAAGGAACCTCATTTTGGTATAAAGAGGAGCCGAGGATAATCGTATCACAGGCGCATTGTCCGCAAGCATTTATCAATTCGGATGGAAATTTATTATTACTATATGCTTGGGTAATTTATTCGGAAGGGATTTGCTCTACAGGAATATACGTGTGCTACCGTTTGGTATAATATTTTTTTAATATAAAAAGGAATCCTCATACAAGTATCTGGGACAGATTTTGAACATTTTAGTGGTGTGTGAGATTTACTAGGAATTTGATTAAAAAATGCAAAATAACAGGCTACAAGGTTTATGGAGCGGCAAATCCATCAGGACAAGTTATTTTAACACGTGGGATCTAAACTTTCGTAAGGAATTCGTGTTGTACTTTACGTCTATTTGAGGGAAGGACGTGTCTTTGTGATAAGTTTATAAGAATTATTAGAAAAGATGGAACTAACAAAAATTAATTTATTTATATAGCTTTGAGTGATCTTTGAACAGTTGAACACAAGTTTTTTTGGCCACGCCGGTGAAGGTGACCATCAGAATACTGTATGCTGAACCTCTTCCGCCACCTACGAATTTTTATTTTCAGTTTATCAAAAGGATGACTGAAATAAGGCGCCTTCTGTACCTATCAATCCGAAAAATGCTAAAATAATCGAATGATTTGTTGACGCCCAAAATTCGGACAGATCTTACAGCCTTCTCATGATCGATATAATCGGCGATTGTCAAAAAGTTAGAAATCAATTTAAATAGCCAACATAATCCCGATCAAAGAACAGTAAAGGAATGGATGCCCGACCCGATTAACTCATTTAACACTCTCAAGCTACACCAACTTAGCAGTCTCATTAAACAAGCCCATAGATGTTCCAAAAGCTAATTGCCTAGTCGTCGGATTGCATTTCAACCTATGTATATGCCAAGATCTTGTTAACGCATTCTTCTAAACGGATTTCGTTCATTCGAGGAGAACGCATTACTACTTTGATTCTTCTAGTCTCAAGTTTGTTTTAGATACATCACAAGGCGGTTGGACTGTCTGCTAGTGCTGACGAATTTTATCAAATGACTTCCAAAGGAATATGACGAACGTTGTATATTTTCTGGGTCTAGTAGAAGCCTACAATATTTTATGGAAAGAGGTCTCCGGCATAAGTAGAAAATTGTATTTGAACCAAAGTCTACCTCAAAGAGTCAAAGAGTCCCCTTCAACTATAGCATCACAGTAGATCACTATAGTGACCTGTGTCTTTCACGGAGTACCCCTTCTCGCAGACTCACTTACCCAATATGGACTTAAAAGATTAAAATTGCAGTAGTTACATATATTTTCTACCAATCAGTCCAAGTTAGATTGCCGGCCTAATCTGTCCTTTCAATTTTCAATTTATAAGTCATCAATCTGCATAGTAATGCAATAGCCTTCCTAACTAAAGTTGTCGAAATTAGTAATTTTTTTTCACCAAATTGTCACCTGTCAAATGTGACAATTTTCTATCACACACTCACGTCGTCAACCTAATTCGAGCAACTTGTAGCAATAGGTATGAGTCTTCACAGCTCATTCGAATTTATGTAGTTTCTAATTTCATTATATGTGACGCATGATTAGCGCCGGCATTTCTTTTCCAACAACTTGTTTGTCATTTATCGTTTCAGTTTTTCACTTCCACTAATAAAAATCAAATCTCATTCATCCTTCAGAGAAACGAGGACATGACGCATTTTCTATGGCACACGAGTAGAACTTTTATTACGAAAAGTTATTTGCAAGTGGTTTTCTATCCAAACACTCTGATGAACAAGTGATGCCAATTTTTGATTTATTTATTTTATGAAATGAAATTTGTTAGTTCTATTGTATTTAATGCTAATGATTAACTGTTGACAGTTGCAAGATATAACAAAAAAAAAATATCCTTTACGTCAAAAGCAAACCAAAATTGATAAGTCGGGGTTTTTTTTTAGAGAAATTTTTCGGTTGTCAGTTTAAATTTTTCATATTAAGGCAACTTGTTAGTATTTTTTTAACTGTCGCCAAACAAAATGTAAACGTAGAAAAACATCAAATTGTCATTTGACTTTCTCGAAAGCACAAATTCCCATTCAAAAGCGGATAATGTCAAATGTGACATGGCTGACACTCCCGAAAGTAGGTTAGGCCAAGGTATATAGAACTACAAGGTATGATATTCCGCGATTAATTTTTCGTTTGTTCTGCGCATGTACATCACTTGACGACAACAATTTTGACGTTTCTGTGAAAATATATTGAAATACGCGTAGTTTTCTATGCGCAAGTTTTATTTTTAATAATAAATAATGTTTTGTGTGATGTTTTCAGTGTAATAAAATAGTAAACAAATAAATAAATTATTATCTGTTCCCTATGTTTTGTCGTCTGGTGACGTCAATTTGAAGAGAGAGATGCAAACAAACATGCGCAATATCATACCATGTATTTCTATATACCTTTGGGTTAGGCTGTCGGAATGGGTTACTGTCAAATCAGTCGCGGTATATAATTTAATTAAAAACAACACAATACGACAAGACTATAGTTAAGGTCTCTTAGAATAACCTTATCCCTTTCGATACAATAGATCTTTTAGGTCGCAGTGTCAGCCAAATGGACAGGGAATTTAAAAAAAAGAAAATAGTTAAGGTCAGCATTGTACTATTAACGATCTGACAGACATAAGTTAAACTTGTAGAAATTCGCCTGTACTACCTACAAGTTCATTTCAAGTTGTGTTATAGGCACCTGACCTCCGACTAAAAAAAGTGTCATCACTTATGCTCCCTTATGAGCACTCACCACTTCACTAGTCACCACATTTCGGCCGAGTAAAACCCTGAATGTTTACAAACTTTTGTCCGTCATTAACAATTCGGCTTGATCGCTTATACCGCAAACTAACTAGCTACACCGCATAAAGTCAATTACAGTCATAGTCTTGACTCGTAATTTGTTCTCAAACAAATTTACTCCCCCATGGGACTAATATACTCCTACTTCCAGAGTGTATCCCCCAAACAGTTTCCTGCATAATTGAGGCCAGCTCTAGAAATTAAAAGAAAAAAAAAATTCAACCACTAACTGAATCATACTGCTCTGAGTTCTGATGGCACTGTGCTACGGTCCCTCGAAACGGAAATCCTTCCGTTGCCAATTATGAAAATAAACTTCTGACAAAGGAACGGAAGGGCAGACAGCAGACTTACACTGGCTGCAGGCGGTTACTGTTAGAATAGAAAACCGAACTTACACTTTTCGCCACCATTCGTCTTACCCATGTCTAGAGAATCGAATGTCTCCGAGGTATCTGTCGTAGCAACACTGGTTACAAGGGTGGAAGCGGAATCCGTTGATGTATTAATATTCGTGTCAGTCATGGAGGCCGATGATGAGCCCATGATAACTACCTGTAAAAAAAAACAAACACAAGGGGAAGTTGAAGTTAGAATGTTGTTGTAATAAAAGTATGTAAACAAATGTACATGACATAATAAGACAGTAATGTTGCGTTACAATTTTAGGGGACTAAGCCAAAGCCATAACCTTAAAGGTACAAATTTAAGGTTTAAATTAAAGGAAACAAATTTTGAATGTTTATTTTAGAACTGAAAATCGAATTTCCTATCGGGAAGGTCTATAAGAGGTTTTGGAATACTTTCAAAAATATATTTAACATCAATTTTAACTAAATTGGCACATTTCAAACTAGAAAGTTGGTCTGCTACTTTCAAAGTCCAAAAATCATTCATTTAACAATAGATAGGTAAGGTACCTATGTTAAAGTAACAAAATGCTACGCTTACTTAAGATTTCGGAAAAACTGACCAAAAATTCCATTTTTAAAAGCTCTATAATTTTTTTTATTTTTAGAATTTTGTAAATATTTAAGATTCAAATTCATGAATAAAATTATTCTTCCTGTTTCAAATGGCTGTCACAACACAGCTTCTCGATAGTCCTGTCTGAAAATTTGAGTTCGTTTATTTGAAGGATGCTTCCCAACAGTCAAAACCTATTATTTGAAGGGGCAACGCGTTTCTGTTTTAATTTTTAGAGACCTCTTAAAAGCGTTCTTGAAACTAAACAAAAAGTTTTATGGAACATAGATTTTAAGACTACTGGTAAGCGTTCTGAAAAGTTCTCTAGAGTTCTATAATATTTGGTTCGGTTGAAAGTAGGTAGCTGCCAGCTCGGAAATGCCAACAGACTTAGACATAAATGCTGTCCATATGGTGATGCCATGAAAAACGGAGCATTGGAGGAAATTTCAACCATTTTAAGCTTCTTATAAAGCGCAAGAGGCTTTAGATGCTCTGTGAGACCACATAAGTCGTTGAAATGGAAGGCTCTCAAGTGAAGCTTCCTTCTGCGGGAGAGAGCTGGGTAGAAACGAAAAAGGTGAGGAATAGTTTCTTCATCCATCATAAAACTTCTGCGAGAGTCGTTTGCGAAAAGGCCTAGCTTTACGGTGCTTTTTTTTCCTATTAGGCAGTGCGTAGTACTGACACCTATTGTAGGGCCAATAATGCAGTCTGTTGAGAGAAATCAAATTCTTAGGGCGTTTTAAATCCAGCTTAGGCCCAAATTGTTTTGTCACTAGACAAGTAGTGCCACTTGCCCACCTAAGATTTGCACTATCGAAAGCATGCAGCTCTAAATTTTGTTTCCAAGTAGCAATTTATATGCCCAAGGTGCCTTTATCCGGCAGGCGGCAGGATGGCTAGTGTTGTTCCTATTCTGGCGAGTTCATTGGCCTTACAAGTCCATGGGATGTGTCTAAGCGCGCGCCGGCCGCCACCGAAAATAGGTGAATATTGATCGGCAGGCGAGGTTTGATAGATAAGTTATGGAATTCAAGGATTTGATAGCTGCTTGACTGAAAATATGCAGATGTCTTTAACGGATATCACGTTTTTATTTAGCCATAATTTCCGCCTTGCACACGCTATAGTAGTTTGGTAGACGGAAGGAGAGCTTAGATTAAGACTTTCGGAAAAAACACCCCCGTCTTTAGTTTTCGAGTAAATTGACTCATTTTCTGAAAATTCTCATTCCAGATTCCTCTGGAAGGGATGGTAACAAGAAAGTCATTTAATTTACTCATTTTCTATGGCCCGCTTATGCATTAAGTGGGTCGCTAGTGTAGGTTGCTAAAGTGGGCCATCCGATTCTCCGCCATCTGCTTTAAGTCTCTAAGTCATCAAGGGCAATCCCCATGCGGATATATATACTTGATTTAACCATCTTATTTTGGGTCTACCTAGAGGACTGGGTCCATTGTGTCCAGTCACGGGAACCATTCACAAGCTCTTGTATCCAGATTCCCAGCTTGTCCTAGGAGCAACCGAAGTGATGTGGAGTTTGATGACCTACTGGAACCACCCCGATTCGAGTATGAATCTCAGGAGTTCCTTAAGATCAACATTCACCAAACCCTCTAGTTCATCGAAGAAGAAGCTGTTGAGAATCCTCTGTCTACTGTTTTTAAAGGCTGGACATTCGCAAAGCAGATGGCGAACAGATTCTATTTCTTCAACAGCTTCTGCAAAAGTCATTATGCAGTATGACCAGCCTTTCCGCGTGTACCCCTATCGCACAGTATCCAGTAATGACCCCCGTGAGTATGCGGATGTCCTTGCGGTTAAGTCCGATCATGAATTTGGATCTCTTTTTGCTCACTTCTGGCCATAATTCTTTTGCATGCCTACAGGTGTTAAGATTGTTCCAGCATAGATTTGTTCTACTCAATGATTCAATGTCGATCTTCCTAGCAAACGTGCTTATCGGAGTTCTTACTGATTTTAGGGCCATTGATGCGTGCATCTTCGACCCATCGTCCAGCTAGCTAGCTATAAGTTCCAAACTCCAAAGCCAAATAAAAACCGCATTGGTGTTCACTCACTTTTCACGCTCACGTACATATATCTGAAGCAGACTCGCATTGGCCTCAAGCAATACCTTTAAAGGAGTTAATTTTTATTTCGCATGTAAAATTCATTTATCTAATTCTGTGAATAGCCAGATTCTGGATGCAGCGGTTCAGTCCCTGTTTACAATTACATATAACATAAATTCGTTGTACCTACCGCCGCGTCGTGGCTTCGTTGGGTAGCCCACTATTTCACCGGATGTAGATTTCCACCATTTTCGTGTAAACCGTCAATTTTGCGAATTGCGAATGGTTATTTCATTATTTAGTTTTGCAGTTTCCGCAATGCTGCTGCTGCCACAAAAGCTCAGAGGGATTCTGGGAAAATTTCCCAAAAAAGTTGGTGCTCACAGAACCGTTTTTTAATGTGCCATCTATGAACTGTCTATTCCCGGAATACTACCTAATCTAGTACAAGCAAGCTCTAAACTACAAATTAAATGTGCGCGCATTTTTGAAAACAGAAACACACTACTTGCACTTCTTCTATGGAATTCGTTTGAATGCACCTCAACTATACAAATGCGGGATACAGATCAAAGAGACCATATCAGTCAGCACGGCACAACTGCACATCGTCGACGATTAAATTAGAAAAAATAAACCCCGTTCCGCAATCTCTAAACTTAACGTGGGTAAAGCTGGATCCACCACATTCAAGTATCGCCAAACAAAGTATGTGGGATTTAGTTGCTATTTAATTGCTATTTAATTGCGGTAATTTTGATTTTTTTGCTCTTCGGGAAGTGGTAAATTCTGTGGTGGACCTAGCTTACCGGTAAAGCTGGATCCACCACATCGCCTTTTCGAAAAAAAAAAGATGAGGCATATACCGCTGATTTAATTGCTCTGGGAAAATGCAAAAAATTTTCCGATCGGACAAGCCGTTCCGCCAGAATTAACCGTTAAAGTTTTAAAACCCCAGTTCGCTACCGAACTCTTTTGTTTTTTTTGGAAAAATTAAAAAAAAACGATTACCCCTTTCGAATTTTTCTGCTTTGAATATTGCGAAATAATTGTCTATGCCTAGGCTATCTTACAACTTAATCAAATAATTTGTCGCTCCTCTCTAAAAGTGTCAAACGGTGAAACAATTTTTTAAAAAGTTACTTTATACTACTTACCAAAAACCTATTACCCCGGGCGAATTTCTCCACTTTAAATATCCCAAAATAATCTTGTATTCATTGGCTACAAAGCCTCTTACTCAAATAATTTGTCGCTCTTCGATAAGTGTGTCAAAAAGTCAAAATACCATTTAGTACCAAAATGGGCACTTTTGACATTTTTTATGCAAATTTACAGAAAAACCCATAAAAATCAAATACGCAGATCGAATTTGTCCATTCCAAAAATAACAAAAGAACCGTCTATTCATTGGCTATTATCCCCCATCTTCAAATAATTTCTCGCTCTTCGATAAGTCTGTCAAAATTGAAAATTTCGTCATAGTATCATAAATGGTACTATGCACATTTTATATGGAAATTTACCAAAAAAACCCAAAAAAGTCATATACCCAGATCGAATTTGTCCATTCCAAATATGACAAAAGAACCGTCTATTCATTGGCTATTATCCCCCATCTTCAAATAATTTGTCGCTCTTCGATAAGTGTGTCAAAAAGTCAAAATACCATTTAGTACCAAAATGGGCACTTTTGACATTTTTTATGCAAATTTACAGAAAAACCCATAAAAATCAAATACGCAGATCGAATTTGTCCATTCCAAAAATAACAAAAGAACCGTCTATTCATTGGCTATTATCCCCCATCTTCAAATAATTTCTCGCTCTTCGATAAGTCTGTCAAAATTGAAAATTTCGTCATAGTATCATAAATGGTACTATGCACATTTTATATGGAAATTTACCAAAAAAACCCCAAAAAGTCATATACCCAGATCGAATTTGTCCATTCCAAATATGACAAAAGAACCGTCTATTCATTGGTTATTATCCCCCATCTTCAAATAATTTGTCGCTCTTCGATAAGTTTGTCAAAATTGAAAATTTTGTCATAGTATCATAAATGGTACTATGCACATTTTATATGGAAATTTACCAAAAAACCCCAAAAAGTCATATACCCAGATCGAATTTGTCCATTCCAAATATGACAGAAGAACCGTCTATTCATTGGCTATTATACCCCATCTTCAAATAATTTGTCGCTCTTCGATAAGTTTGTCAAAATTGAAAATTTCGTCATAGTATCATAAATGGTACTATGCACATTTTATATGGAAATTTACCAAAAAAACCCCAAAATGTCATATACCCAGATTGAATTTGTCCATTCCAAATATGACAAAAGAACCGTCTATTCATTGGCTATTATCCCCCATCTTCAAATAATTTGTCGCTCTTCGATAAGTTTGTCAAAATTGAAAATTTCGTCATAGTATCATAAATGGTACTATGCACATTTTATATGGAAATTTACCAAAAAAACCCCAAAATGTCATATACTCAGATTGAATTTGTCCATTCCAAATATGACAGAAGAACCGTCTATTCATTGGCTATTATACCCTATCTTCAAATAATTTGTCGCTCTTCGATAAGTTTGTCAAAATTGAAAATTTCGTCATAGTATCATAAATGGTACTATGCACATTTTATATGGAAATTTACCAAAAAACCCCAAAAAGTCATATACCCAGATCGAATTTGTCCATTCCAAATATGACAAAAGAACCGTCTATTCATTGGCTATTATACCCCATCTTCAAATAATTTGTCGCTCTTCAATAAGTTTGTCAAAATTGAAAATTTCTTCATAGTATCATAAATGGTACTATGCACATTTTATATGGAAATTTACCAAAAAACCCCAAAAAGTCATATACCCAGATCGAATTTGTCCATTCCAAATATGACAAAAGAACCGTCTATTCATTGGCTATTATCCCCCATCTTCAAATAATTTGTCGCTCTTCGATAAGTTTGTCAAAATTGAAAATTTCGTCATAGTATCATAAATGGTACTATGCACATTTTATATGGAAATTTACCAAAAAAACCCCAAAATGTCATATACCCAGATTGAATTTGTCCATTCCAAATATGACAAAAGAACCGTCTATTCATTGGCTATTATCCCCCATCTTCAAATTATTTGAAGATGGGGTATAATAGCCAATGAATAGACGGTTCTTTTGTCATATTTGGAATGGACAAATTCGATCTGGGTATATGACTTTTTGGGGTTTTTTTGGTAAATTTCCATATAAAATGTGCATAGTACCATTTATGATACTATGACGAAATTTTCAATTTTGACAGACTTATCGAAGAGCGAGAAATTATTTGAAGATGGGGGATAATAGCCAATGAATAGACGGTTCTTTTGTTATTTTTGGAATGGACAAATTCGATCTGCGTATTTGATTTTTATGGGTTTTTCTGTAAATTTGCATAAAAAATGTCAAAAGTGCCCATTTTGGTACTAAATGGTATTTTGACTTTTTGACACACTTATCGAAGAGCGACAAATTATTTGAGTAAGAGGCTTTGTAGCCAATGAATACAAGATTATTTTGGGATATTTAAAGTGGAGAAATTCGCCCGGGGTAATAGGTTTTTGGTAAGTAGTATAAAGTAACTTTTTAAAAAATTGTTTCACCGTTTGACACTTTTAGAGAGGAGCGACAAATTATTTGATTAAGTTGTAAGATAGCCTAGGCATAGACAATTATTTCGCAATATTCAAAGCAGAAAAATTCGAAAGGGGTAATCGTTTTTTTTTAATTTTTCCAAAAAAAACAAAAGAGTTCGGTAGCGAACTGGGGTTTTAAAACTTTAACGGTTAATTCTGGCGGAACGGCTTGTCCGATCGGAAAATTTTTTGCATTTTCCCAGAGCAATTAAATCAGCGGTATATGCCTCATCTTTTTTTTTTCGAAAAGGCGATGTGGTGGATCCAGCTTTACCGGTAAGCTAGGTCCACCACAGAATTTACCACTTCCCGAAGAGCAAAAAAATCAAAATTACCGCAATTAAATAGCAATTAAATAGCAACTAAATCCCACATACTTTGTTTGGCGATACTTGAATGTGGTGGATCCAGCTTTACCTAGGTCTAAACTTACCTTAGGTACATTCGAAGAGTTTGAAAGTGTTCCCGATGCATTGGTTGCGGTTGTAGCCGCAACTGAATTAGAGTGGGCGGTGGTGGTTCGATTTGAGGCAGCTGCCGCCGATGCCGCTGTATTATTGCACGGCATGGTCGAGTTGTGTTTTGTCTTGGCACTGCGACCACTCTTGAAGTACAATCGTCTAAGTGCTGTGGCGGTAGCAGAGGAACTTGCAAAACCATCGGTATCCGATCCACTCGAGTTGCCAGGACTTGGAGGTCGACCCATGGCGAGGGCCATCATTGCTGTGGCCTTAGACCGACCGGTTGTTGTTGGCTGTTGGGTTGTTGTTGCTGTAGCGGAGGTGGTGGTTCTGGTGGTAACGACTGGTGCACCATTAGTGGCATGTGTTACCGACACTGTCATTGCAGCGGGGGATTGAATTCCTGTGAATGATAAAAAGGCACAAACGGATGTTCATTAGTTCATTTACAGATGAATGGGCATCGTTCAGTCAATATTATAGTCGTGTTAATTCCTCTAGTCAATTACAGGCACAAGTGCATTCGCCATTGTTACGGCTACAATAACCACAATGTTATAGAGTAGGTGAATTACCAGAAGGAGCTTCAACAGTCTTTGAAGTTAATTTGGGATGCGTTCAGGTGGAATATATGATTGGTGGTAGTTCTACACGAGTGGAGCTGACATAATTGTAAATTGGGAGAGGTTGAGTAATAATATAATTAATAACGAATATATGGCAATTGCGATGGGTGTCGGGTCGGTCCTTTGAATGCGAATGGCGTTATTGTTTTTGGTTGTGTATCTGTCAGGTAGACAGACATCTGACAGAACTGAAAGAGGGATAAATGTAATTAAAACTAATTAGCGATTTTCATAGGATAATTGACAGTAATTATTGCTTGCGAATTTGTGTGTCCTCTACTCCAAAAATCCGTTTCGCCCCGATGTGGGGGTGGGCTCATCAGTAGACGACCACCAACCACATCTGATCTAGATGCACTGTTTGCTAGATTTTCACCGAGAATTGTGATTTTCCAATCAACAACTGACTGTGAATCAAAACTCAAGACGAATCTTTGGTTCAAAGACTATCGTCAATAGGATTTGTTTTTGCCCAGGGCCTGGCTTATTTATGATTGTAATCAAACTATGTATTTTCAAATCTTATTGGTGGAGAGTATTTTTTTTTATTTATTTTTCATACTTTCTGCGAATAATTGCCAACAAAAAATAGCAAACAGATTTATTTTGCCACATAAAATCAGCTCATCCAAAGCTGATAAAAATTCATAACCAAGGCAAACTATTTTGGAAGCGCTTCTCTCTACAAATGCGATAATTAATTCTTAGTATCCGGGGGGCACCCAGAATGGTATTGCGTTTCCAAAATGCAATGTGTTTACATTGCTGCGGCACTGTGTAAACTTCATAAATGCATACTTACTTGGAAATTATGTTCAAACATTCCCATTGGACTGAAATAATTGAAATATTCGATTCGATGGAACGTAATGTGCTTACGCAAATATTTTCAATTCGCATTTGTATACGTGTAGGTAAAGTTTTCCAAATTTATATGGCGCCATGAACATGGACATACATTAATGGCCTCCTATCTGAGGTACATTGAACTCATCTTCGTCCTCCGATTCGGATAAGATATTGTGATTCAAAGCATTCTAACAAGAATCGCGTGTGTTAAATGGACTTTGTGTGAGTTTGTCGTTTCCGTTGCGGCAATATATTCTACTGAAAGATGGATATAATGCACGCAGATAATGGAAGGTGATGTATTAGTAAAATGCCGGATACTGCCTACTGAAAATGGTTTACTTGAGTCCATAAAACCCAGTTTGACAGTTTTTATAAATTGAGATAAAGCACATTCATTGGTGGCAATGTTGATAGAATGAGAGAAAATCTCATGGTTGTTGAATGACATCCTTCGATCGACGGCAGTTTAATCACAAAACATTGAGGGCATTCAAGAATTTAGTTTGACAACTTTTTAACTTCGTGTTGCCTAGTGATAACACGTGAACAGTTTTTTCAGTTGACGTTTATGTCGGCAACTCCGAAAAATCAAATCAGGAATTTCTTGACTTACTACTTGTAAGCTTATGACATCTATTTGTATCAACAGCAACACGTGTGTGGAGCATGATGGAATAATATAAGGTGGTCTCGTCGGCTGCCGAATAGTTCGTTTTTTGGTCCCTTAACGTTCAGTGAGCGTTTGCTTATTGAAGCGAAAGGTTGTGTGCGGACGAATTTGTTTGCAAAACGTCAACCCTTGTGCAAAAAAAAATTTTTTTTTATTATAATAGGCAACTTCAAACCAATTCCACTCCACTTAAAAGTTAATCAACAATCAACATACTCATGAACAGAATACTCTCTCTGCACACTCTATTGTCGTTTCACTTACACTTACTACGCTGAACCCTTTCACACGCACTTATTACTAGTATAGTTAAGGGACTACTTTTTGCCGACGAGACCACCTTATACTTATTCCATCATGGTGTGGAGGACTCAGTTTTGACATTTCTATTGGGTTATCGGAGAGCATGGGCGATGGGTTAGCGCAGTTTGACATTTCGATTGCCCCGACGTGTAGCGCACCAATCAGATTGCACCATTCGATTGACCTGACGTGTAGCGCACCAATATCAGAAACTCATAACCCAGAAGAAAAAATAGAATTGTCAATAAGTACATACTGACAATGCAAGTAAATTTGAGTCCAGACAAATCAAGTCGACTTACAGACGGTGACAAGATTTTTTACTGCGGCCATTCTGCCTGTGGAACTATTCACCAACAATTATAGCTATGCGAAGAACTTTATAAAACGGTTCCTTCCGTTGAATGAGTTATCGATGACGCATCCATCGACGTAATGTAGGTACCTATTAGATGGATCTTGCCATCAATGATTAGGCCAAATCTCACATATGCATTGGGGCTTTTCAGTTTTGTACAATTGCTTCAAGGATGATGATAAAATTAAGTTACATGATTGAAGACAACGTAAATCTCTTTTGGCATCAAAAGGTTCTGTGGTGTTCTTCCCGACTTTGGCGGAGCAACGAGATTTCTTTGTCATCATCCTGCACAGATGAACGCTAGTTTGGCAGGTATTGCGAAGTTTTATAGAAGGTTTCGATGTCATTGCGGGAAAACTCTTGTTTGAAAACTATTTCATTGAGACGCCATCTGGTGATGCAATCCTACTGGAACTTGGAAACGTCGCGTTCAAAAGTGTGCTCTAAGGCTAGGTGCGCACATACGATTTCAATCGCTTAGGCGTTAAAAATGAAACACACATATTTCAATATGATTGCGCGAAAGAGTTTTTTAAGAGTCGGCAAATCAAGGAAGCTACACTTTTTATTAACTTGAACAACTAAACAAAAAAATCGGCAAAAACGAGCAATTTTCAAAAATTAGCTCGGAACAAAATTTAAAAAAATAAGAACTGAGTTTTAATTTTCATTATATGTAGGGTTGCCGTTTTTAAATCCGCCTTCCAGTCAGATTTGACTGGAAAAAAATCAGTCAATAACCTAAAATCCAGTCAAAAAAACAGTCAAAGAAATTCAAAGAAAAATCCAGCTAAAAATCCAGTCATAAAAGTATAAAAAAAATAAAAATACAAGTAAAAGTGTCATCAATAGTCTGGCCGTTGCTTTTGATATCCTCCATTGCATACATAGGTATACAAGTCATGCAAAAAATTTGCCATGTGAGGCATGGGCATTGGTCTAATGTTGGTTTGGTGTGAGGTGAGGGGTACCAGAACCCGACCGATATAGCCTATATTTTCAATACCAACCTGAACGGTAGAAAGAAGTCCTCTGACAGAATTTCATTCGCCTAGGTCGATCTTTTGACGCTATATTGTGTTTTCAACAGAAAGACAGACAGGCAGACGAACATGGCTGAATAGATTCAGAACTTGATCCTGGTCAAATCCGGTGACTCTTTCTTGAAGTTACAAACGTAATGATAAAGGAAATATTCCTTCATGTGGATGGTATACAAAATGTATTAACTTATAAATGAGATTTCTACTCTCTGAGCGCTTCAATTGTCCCCTCATCATTTACATTACATACATAATGTCGAATATTTTATTGCTACTTCTGTAAGTAATATTAGTACCAACCAATTATTTTGTTACTTCGGCCGGTGTAGGAAAGTTGAACCGCACACAACTGATAAATTTTCAGTTTCAAATATTTGTTTGTAAGTTGGCAAAGGCAAGTACTTGTGCAAATGCAAACGCATAAATTGGTTCATTGTATGAGTGGGATATGCTTCCAAGCTCAGTGCAACAAAAATAGTGAAATTTAAGCAATATTTGTTCGTTTTTTTTTTCATTTTTTTCTATTTCCACTTTGAATTTAAAAATGTATATTGATAGAAAAGTGATATTACACGAAACATTTAAAAACAGTCAAACAAAATTCGTATCCAGCTAAAAAACCAGCCGGCCGGATTTTAAAAAATCTTCCAGCTAAATGCATATCAATCCAGTCAGATCTGACTGGAAAGCAGTCAAAATGGCAACGCTGATTATATGTACCTTACTTAAATAAAGGTTTTCAAACAAGTCAACATATTCAAAGGTCCCACCTCTGGAAATGCCAATTTATATTATTGTTTATCATTTTGTTCCTTCTCCTTCCCCGAGTTTCGATTTTAAAAAAGGCGGTCGACATCAGTGAAATTAAAATTTAGTGAGTTTCGATTCGATTTTAAAGACGATGGTCGGCATCGCCAGGGAATTGTAGGTATTAGCCCCGGATAGTTCCTGTGAAAATTGGTCAAAGTTGGTCAAACATTTTCTATGGGGTGAAATTCGATGACGTTATAACTCGATAACCGCACTGATTATATGATTATATGATTTCTATATGCAGTCGGCAAGTTCCTAAAATAAGTCCGCATTTCAATGAAAGTCGGACCCCAAGCAAAATTTCCAAAATCTGATAAATTGATTTTTTTATTTCTTATATAGAGTACCTACAAAAACCGAGTTTAAAGTTGATGGGATGTAAAACAAAAACTTTGTTTGACTTCAAAAAACCGCAAAGAAAAACGTCCAATGGCGTTAAATCTCAAGATCTGTGTTGCCAATTCTGATCGCAAAAACGGCCGATTACATGATTAGAAAATGACTCATACAGTACCTAATTGAATTGTTTATCTGGCTGTATGGCATGTGGCACTACATGTTGGTCACATCCATATCTTGCAATTTAGGTATTAAAAAAATTGCCTGACCAGCCGCATTTTCGAAGGAAAATGTTCCGATAATCCGCACCAAACAGTTACGCGTTGTGGATGCATTTGTTTCGTAGATTTTCTGAACCCCATATGCGGCAATTTTGACGATTAACGAAGCCATCAAGATGAAACTGAGCTTCATCCTTCATCACTGAATACGATTTTGTTCGAAATGATTTTGAAAAACCTTCATTATTTTTAAAATATTGCTCAACAATGAAAGTGCGTTGTTCTTTCGTATAGCGCTCCATTTTTACTAACCCGAACTGCCAGCTGTCACATTGTTATCTTTTTTCCGTTGGCAACACTGTACTATTAAATGGCGCAAAATTCAAATTCTGCGTGAATTATAGAACACCCTTTTATATAAGTAGA
The DNA here is from genome assembly GCA_949372485.1 of Cheilosia soror. Classification (NCBI taxonomy): domain Eukaryota; kingdom Metazoa; phylum Arthropoda; class Insecta; order Diptera; family Syrphidae; genus Cheilosia; species Cheilosia soror. The sequence continues at coordinate 60,736,779 of OX443564.1, forward strand.
TTAACCATCGAAAGTTATTTAGTTTTAAATAAATAGATATAAGTACAGTTGACTCCCTCTAAATTGAATTTTCAATGTAAAGATCAAAATTAGTTCTAGTTAAAGGTATTTCGAAAAAAATCGAGCTAGAGGAAATTTTGACTACAAAAATAAAACAGGCGTGTAGACACCCTAGGCCTAGCTTCTCGCAACCATTCGTTTGTATGTGAGTTTCTACTTTTTGGACGAATGGAAGGGACCTACAATTTTATGCCGAGTCCGAACGGCTGAATTGAGAAGCTTTTTTTTAGAACTTTTATAATCTTGGATGTTTGTCAGACTTTCGCGAGAGGTGGCGCAGTAGAAAAAACCTGAGCTGAGCCACCCCAGTGATGCCGTAAAAATTTTAAAATGTATTTTCTATTACAAGCGAAACATACTTGCTCTTTCTAAAAATATGTATCTTTGTAGATGTGTGTTTTTCTTTGAAAATAGGTATACATGTCATTATGCAAACATGTTCATTTCAAATACTCCTTAATTTGAAAAGGCACATTTGTTGGCAACACATCTTGACTTAACATAAATATCATTAAATTATTCCGTATTAAAGGCTTGTGACTTTTGAATGCCTGTCGCATGTCGCATCCCTCCATTCATCGTACCATTTTGTCAACTGTTTATACCTCTCCATCTGTCAAATACATTGTTCAACATTTGGAATATAGCTTCCAAAGTACAGCCCCTGATTGATATGTGTACATAGTCTGAATTCCTTCCGACTCTGACAAAGTATTTTCAAACAAACCTTCCCTGCTCCATCAATAACCACTTGCGCCTGTAATATTTGCCATAAATCTCCTTAAATCGTCCATATGCTCCGTCCTTGAAACAACAAGAGTGTTGTATATGGGTACGAGTCATTTTTCTCATTAATTCCAGGAATTGTTAACTTATTCGCAATAAAGTTGCCACCCCATTCCGCTCGGTTTCAATTGGATTTTCATCAATGCAATTTATTCACTCTCAATTGGGGCAATGGAAATATTTTTATTTTTATTTGAAAATAATTCCGAATCTGAAAATAATACCCCCGAGTTGATTTTACATCACAGTGCCGGCGGCGTTGTGCTTAAAAATAAACAGGCCAGATACAACACTCACTCGATTGTTTATTTAGCATTCAGATTTCCATAATCACACGATCACCACCTATTCATCTTCATTGAAGGAGAACACTTGTTTTTGATTCGCACGAACAGACGAATTTTCGCGAATCAACTCGATTCATCGCAGCCACTCAAAATCCAAATCAATTTGGCCACCTTCGATAGTAGATAGAGCTACAGCAACACCACACTGCGAGCCGCCACTTCATCGTGCTGTCCATCCACACAGATGAAAGATACACTCGTTCGCTACTCGAGAAATGTATTTTTAACCTTTTGGAAAGTGTATAATATTTTTTCGAGAATTGGTTACATATTGGGAATTATGAGGAAGCAACCAACCTCATCACATTATTGGGACTCACCGGAGCAGATCAATCTATTTGTATATTTTCCTTATTATTTCCGGACAAGAGGGAAGGATATACGTATTTTTAAATAGGTAACTGTAAGGTGAATCCAATGGTTGGGAAAAAAGCAGCAAGGCTGAGTCAATTAAGCCCCGCTACACATGAGAACCTATATAGAAAATGTAATAAAATGGCTTTGTCGACGAAAGAGGATTTCGAACGGGGATGATGGCAGAGGAGGACCCTTGTTAGGGCGGCTCACGGATTTCTAAGAATTTTATTTTGTGTGAGGATGAGAATGGCAGTGGGTTCTTGAAGGTCCTTGTGCTGCGGTGTTGTTGAGGTGGATATTTCAAGTGGAAGATGTCGTATCGATTTTGATTGACTGCTGTCGTGTTATCTTGGGGTTAACACAGTTTGACTGAATGTCATATGGTGATCGAATTGGTTTGAGAAAGGCAATAATATGAGATTTACTGTCTGATGATGTTTGTATTGAAATCGAAGACATCCATAAGATGACAAGGAATTTAATTTGCATAATATTCGCGGTGCCTATGTCTATGATATTAGACGTTATCAACATGAATCACATCAAAAAGTGACATTAAGTGGATCATCGTGCTTTGCGACTTCAATGTCAGAACGAAGAGAGGTGGCTGCTTTGGCAAAAATGTATGCATAGAGTATACGATACCACGTCGCGTATTCTGTCTGAGGTGCCCAGATTGGCAGTAAGCATAACCTAATAAGAACAAACGTATATTTACATTGATAACCTTAAACAGTGCAAAATAAAAAAAAAAAAATAAAAAAATAAATAGGTGGCGCAACAGGCGGGTGACACCAAAGGCCTAGCTTCTCGCAACCATTCGTTTTGTGTTAGTTTCTATTATTGGGACGAATGGAAGGGACCTACAATTTTATGCCGAGTCCGAACGGCTGAATTGAGAAGCTTTTTCATGACAGTCATACTCTCGGATGTTTGTCAGACGTTCGCGAGAGGTGGCGCAGTAGAAAAAAACTTTAAGATGTAATTTGGGTTTTTCCGGGGATCGAACCTGGGATCCCTCGCACAGTAGTCCAGCACACTAACCACTGCGCTACTGCGCCCACTGTGTAAATTTACTGTGACAAAATTCAACAGCGACTGCGGTGGAAAGAGACTGACGGAACCTATGTCGGATGCGTTTTCGTCAACCTCCTAAGAAGTGCTGTGCTACCAGCTTCAGTTGTAGAAGACCAGATGCAGCGCTGTCATGTAGAAAAGACCTATAAGACAACGCAACAAGTCCATAAAATCTTACAAGTGGCATTTGTACCTAATACTTGTCAATACCCCGCATCATCATGCCAAGTGTATCTACAAAACCCAAACTAAAGCCTGCAAAGACGAAAAGGCGAATGTTATAGGTAAAGTTGCAGCCGGATCTAGATAATAATGGTCATCCTTATCAAGATTTAGTTATCGGGTATAGTATGAGCCATTGAATATTAGGAAAGACACACGAGAATCCTTTTAACCTTCTTAAAGGTTAAAAGATGCGCGGTACTAATAATCAGGTTAAAATTTAACGAACTCACAATGGCTAATTTTTTTATTTAAAATTATGTATCCATTGTGACCTATAAAATATTTAAGGCTAAGGTTAAAAAGGTTAGTAAAGCTGGATGAGATATTTGCGAGCTTTGGTGGCCAGAAAAAACTAAGGGCCGGACAATACAGGTTTGAACTCTATTGCTATATCTGCGAATTTCTTTTGAAAAAGATATCTTTATGTATCTTACATCGTTGAGAGGTCCTGAAAGTGACTGAAGTAGTTAAAATTGATGAAGTTAGCACTTGCTGGTGGAGGTTTATGTTCGGATAAGGACGTAGGGTGACCTCTGACAGTCCAGTCACTAACGAGGGAGACTATGGTGCGTGGCAGAAGTGCATGATTGAATCAATCCGCTTTGCTGCTTGACTAGAAGTTAATGGACGGATTTTCTACTGGAAAAGGATAAAATGTTACCGTAACAGTCGGCCCTCTACCCTACCCTCGCGACCGACGGAGCGTAACCGAAACATTCTGCCCCGTCTATTGACATTGACACCTTATTCGTGAGGAGACAAGACTGACGCTAAGTAGAAACGAGTGATCGAAGCAGTCTACCCGACTACTAATACTGAAAAGGCTGACGGTTAGTCTTTGCTAGAAGACGAAGGGTGACCGAAAAAGTCGAACCTCCCGCCTATCGCCTCTGACGGAGTCCATGGATGTTCGATATGTCAATGTAAAGTTAACCGATGTAGTCAGCTTCTCCCGGTGGAGGTTAGTCTTCAGAAAAAGACGAAGGATGACCGAAATAGCCTAACTCCCGCTAATAGCTTCTGACAGTCCGCTTGTAAGGAATGTGGCTGGTACAGATCAGAGACGAAAGTTTAGAGCAATCTGCTTCACTGCTTGACGTCGAAAAGGGTGAGAATTTGTCTTCAGGAAAGACTGAGGGTAACAGAAACAGTATATAACAGGGGTTCCCAATCTTTTTCGTACTGCGACTCCCTAGAGAGGTTGGAATATTTTTGCGACGCCCTTATAAAAGCAGAGATATGTGAAGATGATCTTACTAAAGATTAACTAAAGGGTTTTTCAATAAGGACTCGTAAACGTTGAAATATCGTCGTCCCATATTTATGGCAATATTGCATTCATCTAAATGCGCCTCGTCGGTAAAAACGATTTTTCGGCCAAAATTGAGGTTCTCTTCCAAACGCTCCGAAGCCAAGTCAGCGAACTGGATTAGTTGGTTCTTGTACTGGCGTAAGCCCAAGTTCCAATGCAAAATTCGCCAAGTTGGAATCTGCGAAAGGCCGATTTCTTATGCACGTCGAATTGATTGCCTCGAGTTCTTCTGTACACTCTCATGGACCACGGCAATGCTTCCGACGAATATGGCTGGCAACGACCCATAAACCTTTATTAAATTTTAAGTGCCATGCAAATACGAGTGACAGCCACAAAGCAAGTCTGACTGAAAATGCGGGAAACACAGACGAGCTTAATATTCGGCTATTGGATTCCGCTTCGACCTTAGCAATCGTAAAGAGAAACGTAATGCCTTTCCTTTGTTCGGAGTCTTACAGTAATGAAAAACTAAAACTTGCTATGCCCTTAGACTAGCGCCACGACGCCCCAGGGCGTCGCGACGCACAGTTAGGGAACTCCTGGTATATAAGATTAAGCCTCTTCAAATTCATTTATAAAAAATTCTCCTAAAGGCGATCTCCATCAATTCGTTCCGAAAATTAAAAAAAAAACTCACACACATGAATGGTTGTGAGAAGCTAGGCCTATGCTGACCTGTTGCGCCATCTATTTATTTATTTTATCTTCAAACATCTGAGTGCGGGTCTTGTCTCTGAAATGTATTAATATTCGCACCTCAGCAGTTCTTGGAATAGATACTCAGTCAGGAGCTCAAAATTCATACCACCCATTAATTTAGGTTGGTCTTTGACATGTGTGTGGTATAGAGACGAAGTTAGTTACTATGTACCTGGTTTTATTTTCTCAGGTAAAATCTTCCAATTGTGCGGGGTGATGTTCTGGATAGAACTGTTGCTGCTCTTTAAAGGTTAGTAAAAATACCAATAAATCTTTTCACGTCAGAAAAAGTTCTCATGATCTATCCTAAGGTTATGCGTCCAATTGAAAGCAAGCCTTAGTCCAGCTGGTTGAGGCACAGTTCTGCCGCGGACTGCCAGCGGCAGTGGAGATTTATTTAATACCCGACGCAACAGGGTTATTTGAAGACTTGAAGTTCTTTTTTTTAATTTTCGCGGTATAAAAATGGTAACTTTCTCTTCATTCACCACACTACACTGACAAATATTGCTAACACTAAAGGAATAGGTAATGTATACCTAAATTCAATATCTACATAAGTTTCGCACATACAAAAAAAAAAGTTTATTCTCAAATCAAGGATGCCCATTTCGAACATCGACAGTTTTGTCTAAATGTTTGAGTGAGATCCCCAGAAACTTTATTTTTACGATTCAATTCATATTATGCGTAAACAAAAATAAAATCGTAAAATCATTCTAATTGAAAAAGTTTATGCCTTCAACCCCCGGGGGGGGTTGACGGGGGTTAAGTCAACAACAAAACTATTTACCGAATGTAAGAGAAAAAGTAATAAAATTATAAATCCAATACCTGTTACTGTTATGCTAATATTTGTTTGCATATCGACATTGTTTTTCGAAATGAAATTTATCAAATTATGTGTATCAACAATATGTGATGTCATGTGTATAACAAAAAAAAATATAAATTAATCAGTCTCAACAGAAAAAACACATAAAAATTAAGTAAATTGCAAAACAAATAGAGGAATGCTTGCAAACTTTGTAAATAAATATTTTTTTTTCATCAAACGATGACCTTAAAAAGCCTCAGCCAGAGGAAAATATTTCGAAAAAACAATTTCTTATATAAATAAATTTTTTAAGTTTATTAAAATTTGACGAAATTGTTAAAATTTCAATATATTTTTATTTTATTCATTATACTGTATTATGAAATGTTGAAGTGAAGTTTCAGAAAATGGTGTCTCCTTCCAGGGTAGGTTCAAAACTTAAGGTAAAATCTGAACTTTTTAATTAGATTTTAATTAGCACGATTGCTTTATACTATAACAATTAAACGAGCAAGTTACGTGCGACCCAGTCGTGCACATTTTTAGTCGTTAACTGTGACTGACCTTAAGAAACTATTGCATTTCAATCATCTATTTTGAATGTCTTTAACTGAATAACATCCTAACCTAACAAAACAACTCAACCATTCCATACAATGCAACTAACATTTCTCAGAATCCTTTATTTATTCTTTATACAATGAAAGAAAAATCGTTTATAATCAAATCGATAGCACAAAAAATAATTCGCTACGTAACCCAATGTGAACTTATTTCAATGTGAAATCACAATAATGCGTAACCACCATGCTATTACAGATAGTTATGTAAAATCTAAACGAGAGAAATTATTTTTCAAGGGAAAGTTTTAAATTTTATTTGGTTTCTAGGAAAAAATTCCTTTTACCAACGTGATCTGTTTATTGCAGACATTTTGTGTGAGAGGATTCTTCCCCATTCTATTACAAGTTTGTGTACTTTGCATTTTGTAAAACGTGCTGAAGTATGTGGCTTCAAAAGAACATGTAAATAATTTATAGCAGGACTTTGTTGGACGATAGAAAAACTTTTTGTTGTCGTTGCGTTTTCAAGTGATTCAGTTAAAAAAAAAACTTTGTATATATTGTGTATACGGTATACCCGGTAGTTCTCCAGGAAGTTTTGCACGACAATTTCATTTCCACGAATTTGAAGTTACAATAACCATCCATAGTTCAAGTAGGTAATTGTACTATACTAGCAAAGAAGCCTCATTCATAGCAGTCCAGTCGGTGCTTAAAAGTGTATCTTGTATCTATAACATTATTATTTTGACTCCATTCGTAGGGAATAGTTTTATTTTATTTTAAAAGAAACTTGTTTGCTTTTAGATATTAAAACTATTTGGTATGTTTCGACATATATTTTTTAATAAATACTTTGCTCGCGGCGTGAAATGTAGTTGTAGGTTCTTTTTAGTGTATTTAGAAAGCTAGTTAATAGCCTGAAATATTTGGGGAAAAATTGACTCCCTAAAACACTTTTTTTTTGTGTCAATTGTATGAATTGATTAAGAATTATTTGAGCAATGGCAAACTAAAGGCAGTAAAAACAGTACATACAAAAATACATTTCAGTCAAAAACAGATCCAAAAAGCAGGCGTGGCAATCAACAAAATAGCCTATAACCTTCTCGCAGTCTTAAGAAACATTTCAGAAAAGTTTCACTCAAATCTGTCAAGTAATTTTTACGGTATTAGGTAACACATTGAACATTTGAACATTACAGAACGGATTCACGTTTTAGGTAGGTATTTCCAAAAGCTCGCATGAACCCTGAACGCCGATTTTAAGATTGTTTTTCTTCTAAATTGGTGGATATTTTGGTGACCTTTGGAATATGACCTTATTCGTATTTGATTAAGTGGTGACCTAAAGCCCCCTTAACCAAATACGAATATTGTTTTCTTCTAAAATAATTACGGTCAAATGTGAGACATTTTTTGCGTTGATATTCACATTTGGAAATATTTTGTATTCAAATATACGACGGATTTTATGGCTGAATACATTAACGTTGATGCAACGGATATACCGGATTCTGTGGGTTATGTCAGTTGGGCCCCCAAACAGGTCTTGTACACCGTTCATAAGGGTGCATTTTGATGAGTGTATTCAGCCAAAGGTTCGAGAAGACAAGGAAGACTGAACCTCCATTTCAAAGACCAAGCCATCGCGGATGCCAGAGCCCATGGTATGCACAAATGGAAACAGCGTGCCCGAGATCATAGTCGTGGAAATTTTCCCTTTTTGGAAAAATGTTTGGCCTGGAAATGAGCTAAAAGGGAAATTGCATATTTACAAATTAATGGCAATATTAGATAATTTTTTCCATTTTGAAATGTGAAATTTTCAGAAAGAAAGAAACGAAATTAAAATCTAAATTCAAAGACATTCATCGTTAAATATTTTTTGAGTTTTAAGTTTTAAGTTTATATGAAATCTGTCTGTTTTTTTTTTTTTTCAAATGTTAGTAGTATAGCTACGATTATACGGCCATTTTTTTTTTTGATCATTTAAATGGCGCTGTGACGTCAGGAAAAAATGTCGCATTAGAGCGACATTTACTTATTCATGTCATTTGCTGCGTCATTTTCCTATAGTCATTTAAATGACGCTGCCAAAAATGGCGATCACACAGAGCGACATTTAAATGACTGCTTTGTGACGGGATTTTTACGTCAGAGCGCCATTTAAATGACTCGAAAAAATGGCAGTGTAATCGTAGCTTATTAGATAAAAGATTCTTAATCAATATTAAACATCAAAAATCTAATATATATTTTTGCGTTTAGAGTTCTTATAGAGAGTGTATAAACTTTATAAATAAGGCTGATACATTTTTAAATATATCCACATTATTTAGTAACAAAAGTATAAATTTTAAAAATGTTAAAACAGGCCAAAAGACCCTTGCTAGTGCCAGTATCAGAACTTGGAATTTTGTGGTTTTAGAAATGAATTTTTTTTTTGTTCACAAAACTTGTTGGTCAACACGAATCACGAATTCCGTTTAACTTTAAAATGAATCACAAAACTAAAGGGGTTTTCAACATTGACGCTACAAAAGTAGAGCGGCAGGGACAGCAAACGACGCCGAATTTCTTGCCGCTCTTTTGACATTTCTCTTCAGTAAGGTTTGCCATTTCATGATGGAAAGATATACGAGCCAACAACGAGTCGAAATTATTAAAATTTACTACCGAAATTCTGAGTCAGTGGCCTCAACGTTAAGAGCGCTACGTCCAATTTATGGTCGTCATAATCGTTGATCAACAATTGAGCGTCTAGTGGGAAAATTTGAATCCACAGGCACAGTACAAAATGTTCCCGTGCCAGTGAGACAAAAAAGTGCCCGTAGTGTCGAGAATATTGCTGCCGCTGAGGCTTCAGTTGAAGAAAGCCCAAATGTGTCTCTCACAGGTCGTTCTCAAGCGTTGGGCATCTCTGTGACGTCGTTGTGGCGAATTTTGCGAAAAGATCTTGGCCTACATCCTTACAAGATTAAATTGACGCAAGAACTGAAGCCGCATATTCGTGAATTGGGCTGAGCAACAACTTGAAAATGATTCGGATTTTAATCGAAAAATCATCTTCAGCGATGAGGCTCATTTCTGGCTGAATGGCTTCATCAATAAACAAAATATGCGGTATTGGTCAGGCTTGGTGTGGTTTATGGGCCGGCGGCGTCATTGGGCCGTACTTCTTCCGTGATGATCAAGACCGGCACGTTACTGTGAATGGGAATCGCTACCGTTCAATGATAACCGAATATTTTTGGCCCCAATTGGATGATTGGAGGACATGTGGTTCCAACAGGACGGCGCCACAAGCCACACAGCGAAACCAAGTTTGGAGAACGTGTTATCTCACGAAGTGGTCCAGTCGCTTGGCCGCCTCGGTCGTGCGATTTGACGCCGTTAGACTATGTATTTCCTGTGGGGCTACGTCAAGTCTATGGTCTATGCCAACAAGCTAGCGACGATTGATGAACTTCGTACGAATATCGAACGTGAAATTGCAGCAGTATCAACCGATTTATGCTTGAAAACCGTCGAAAATTGGGTTCAGCGTCTGGACTTCTGCAAGCGTGCCCGTGGTGGCCATGCAAAAGAAATCGAGTTCCATACATAATGACATCGAACGTACTTTCACAGGAATAAAGAATTTAATTGATATCCAAAACCGTTTTTGTTTTATTTAAAAAAAACTTTTGTAGCGCTCTTATTGAAAAACCCTGTACTTATGTTATGTTATTAACAAAAATTGTATTTAATTGTTTAATATAGTGTTCCTTTTACCGAGGGTATGTACTTTTTGATCTACTGCATGCAAAATAAGGAAATTGTAGTTTTCAGTGGGGAAACGCCTGTTGGCATTGATTCGCCACTTCAGTTGGTAGTTTTTAGAGACTGAATTACCACACCCACGGTTCTGGATCATGGGAGCGATATTTTTCGTGAAAACCTTACTTGTCTTTTACAAAGAATCAAGTAAACATGAAAGCGGAGGAGAAAGAATTTTATTTTATAAATATAAATGAAATAGGGCAGAGTCCTACCCCCTATGTATGGAACAGGTCGAACGTAAGTTTGTAGAGTGGGACGCCCACAATTGTGTGGCATTACTTATTGTAGGTGAAACAGTCTTAGTAGAGCCTATGTTATGTAGCTAAATTGTGATACGCCGACGCTTAGAATAAGGCCCTTTTAGCTCCATTTACACTTTTTAACATTCGTACTTCGTGGTTCAATTTGACTACCAAGGGCCCAATCATCTCTGTGCAATCCATGCTTGACAAACTTGTAAATGTTCACAATTTTAAGAACATCTTCCCGTTTTGCATATCTGCGTCCCAAAAATAGAGATTGATCAACTTGGGGGCTCCAATGGGCGATAAATTCTCGTTCAGAGTAGTTTTGCACAAGGCAAACAAATTGTTCCATTTCTTCTCACGTTCTCATTAGCATAGTTTCCCCTATATTTTTTGGATTCTAAACTGACCTTTAATTTCATTACATATGTATATTAGGTACCACTCCATTTCCCCAACTCATATCTGCCAATCCTTCATTTGTCGACTATTGTATGTCTATGTACTTTGTACTCATACTTCCCAAGCCATCCCAGGGAGTTGAATAAAACCTTTTTGTAGGGAAATTCAACCGCTGCGCTGGCGCTGTTACCATGAAAAAATGTCATAGGGTCTCAAAGGGTCTGTAGCCTAATTTGGACTTAAAAAAAATCTGTACAATTTTTAAGCTCAACAGGGATACTCTCCGGGTACTGCCTTCTTTGATTTAACAAATACGGATACGGGCATGTATTGCGAGGACCTAATATGTCACAGAGGATAATTTTCTTTGAACGTCAAGCTATTTCTCAGAAAAGAAGAAAATATCTTGGCAGGTACTCCTTTGACTCCTTTTGGAGGAAATTGGACTCTCAAATAAAATTGAATTGAATATTTTTGCAGCTGCTCTTTGCCATCTGTTGGAAGTGGATTTGGATTATCCTCAAATTCAATTGCAAATACCTACCGCTGATACAATATGCCGCATATCCGATAGTCCTTAATCATACCTACTTAATGTACCTACATATACCTCACCTCGTTACTATGTCTTCTTAAATTCATAAAAAATGCAGATCGCAGTCTTTCTTTCTTGTGAAACTCAAGCGAAACCTTTTCGAAAGTAAGCCATATCCAAATCGCTTTTGACTATATGTTACTCAATTTGCATGATAAAGTCATTGAAATTCAAAAATGAAAAAGCAAAATCAACATCGATACAACTTTACATTCCGCGTGCTGAGTAAACTGCAATAACTAAATTTAATACTTTCACAGGAACACGTCCTCCCACTTCATTGTATAAGCTCTGGTCAACCCATATACCCTGACTTAAATGAGGAAGATATGAAAATGAGTGAATTAAACATAAAGATGTCCTTTCGCCTCCTCTATCGTATATATGAATATTTGTAATCGGATTTATAGGGAAAATGATAACAAAAAGGAACACAAAACATTGACGACTTGTATCCCTGCAGTAGCAAGGCAAGGACACTGAGCTGAAATATATTTCTAACGTATACCGACAGAAGCAAAGTACATAGTCTTAAAATTTGTAATTTATGATAATCGGTAGCATGGGTAGGGATATACTTTATATAGGCGGATGTTTGAATAAATTTCGAGGGTGCTTTCAGTTTATACGAACCTTTGGTCTTACTTCTAGGAGTAGACGGTGGAGCTGGTGTTAATGGTGGCGTTTTCCTTTCGTCGTGGAATAGAGGGGATCTTGGTTCAAATCGATCGTTCTGCAATGAAAAAGAAAAATACAAAAAAAATCTCTTTTAGAAAAGATATAAATTTTTCAGCTAACGAGCAAATGATGGAATGTAATAAAAAAGTAAAATTTCAAAGAAGAGAATCTTGTTACCAATAAAAAGTTAGAACAACAACAAAAGTAAAACATTTATGAACAAATGAGCAATGTAATGGTTAAATGGAAATTTTAGATTTATTGCTATATTGGTATGCAAATTTCAGTTTGTTAAAATAAAATATAAAATTTTGACAGAGAAGTGCAGCCAAATTAAGTCAAACAACATTTTTAAAGAATGTTACATTTGCCTGATTCTCCATGGAAGGTATTGTCAACTTTTGGCATTTTAATTGCCACCCATCATTTTGGTTAACATCGTGTTACACCTACTGAACACGCATAACTTGTATACGACCATATGGCGTCTAACTGAATGATTACCACTCCGTCATGGGTGAAAGCAACAACTTAATTTTCCTGAGAATAATTTTTCACAACCCCTGGCAGTAGCAGTTTTGTATTTTCAGCGTTTTATTATATTTTCACCAGTTTGTATAGGTAGTAGCGAATTTGTTGTTCACTGATAACTATAGGCTGGGATAAATGATTTGTGTACTCCATTTTTGAGCTGTAAAAATTGCTGAATACGGGAAGTTTCAGAGTCTCCTTTGTGATGGAGTTTTTTTTTTGTTATTTCGGACAAAGAACTGCACTCACCTGTTAATTGTTTCTATACTAAAAAAAATAAATAGTTGACAGAATAAGTTCGTACAGGCAGCCTGTCTAGCATCTTTAAATAGAACCTCACTCGTTTGTGTAAGCTTTTGTGTTTTGGGACGAATGGAGGGACCTCACATTTTATGTCGAGAGCGAATGACTTAATTGACAAGCTTTTCCGAAACAGCTAGTTATACACTCGGATGAAAATCCTTGAAATGCAATTTTGTGTAGTTCCGAGGACCGAAACTGAGACCCCTCGCTCGCTAGTCCGGTACACTGACCCACTGCGTCCACAATTTCAAATTCCTCAATATATAAAGTAGAACAACCTTAACTTAAATTTCCTCAGATAAAAGCTACCACCGTTACTTTAAAAAAGGGTTAGAAATGTATAAGTTTAAAGTTTTGTCATCATCATCATCATCATCATTTTCAATGGTCCGCTTGTCCATTAACTGGGTCGCGGGTGTAGGTTGCTTAAGTGAGCCCTCCATAGCTCTCGATTCTCCGCCATCGACTTTAAATCATCAAAAGGGCAATCCTCATATGGGTAAAGGGGAGATTATGGACTTGATCTAACCATCTCATCGTTGGTCTACCTAGAGGACGCCTACCTGATGGTACGGATTCCATAGCACGTTGTGGAATCCTGGTCGGGGACATGCGTTTAACATGACCAAACAACCGAAGCGTGGATCGGTCCATCCAGGGAAGTAGCTGCTCAACATTGAGCTCCCCACGTATTCTGGTTTTGTAGAAGAAAAAAATAGCTCAGGCCCCTCTAGATAGTGCCTCTTCATAGCCTGGCTACATTGGCTGTCAGAGTATATTGTGATATTTTGATCGACATACTTGCGTCCTCATTGTGTCATTCGCACTATATATTGATTGGGGGTTATAGCAAAGAGATGGAAACTTTGCTAATTCTGAATAATTTTCTGAAACTAAGAGTTTTGGAGAAGATTTCCCTGTTTTTACCGATGATTACAATCGTTGGTATGGAGGGCCAACACATCATTATCTATGACTACTTTTACTTTGTAGTCGTGTGTTCAAGAACACTCCTTTGCTCTACCTAACTGAAATAACTGAATAATGAATCACATATTTGCATTTCCAACCTCTAAGTTGTACTGTGCACCAATTAATTAATTAAATTAATTAAAGGATTTATTAAGCGAGCTTGTAAAGCCCTCAATCAGTAATCGGCCCTATTCCTAACTCAAGTAGCCTTGGTGGCAATTAGAAATGGTAGGTAGATATGTACGAAAAGCTATTCGGGAATACGTTGTAGCAAGAAGTATCTTTTAAGATTGACTCCATTTAATGTTACCAGAAGGTCGGCGAAAGATGTGACTAGTTGACAGACGCTTTAACCTCAGAAACTACGGATTTTCTTTCAAAACCCAAAGATTTCTTCTTCTGCGATCAGTCAACCTAGTTTACGTCGAGGTCTTCCTGTTTATGCATTTTTTTTTCTCATCTTCGATAAGTTTCATCCAATGCTGTCTAGGATTTTAGGTTCAGAACCTATGGGGAGTCAGCTTGTCTGAACCATATCCATATCCTTGTTATAAACTTTTAAGGTAATTGCTTGTTTCAAAAGCACCTTTCATCATCATCACATCTTTAATCAGGACCGATGGAGCCGATGATTTTTTATTGATCGCAATGAGCGTGCATATATAAAAATATCTTTGCCCTTTCAGCTTCACGTCTTTGCAGTTATCAGTCAGTAGTTATGGATGACTTCATGTATGTCGTCAATAGAAGGCACTTGCGTATTTGGCCTCTATCCTTCCATGCAACAACTGTGAGCTTCGCATAATGCAAAACTTCTCCTAGTTTAAAAAAATAAATAAATAGGTGGCGCAACAGGCGGGTGACACCCAAGGCCTAACTTCTCGCAACCATTCGTTTTGTGTGAGTTTCTATTTTTTTGGGACGAATGGAAGGGACCTACAATTTTATGCCGAGTCCGAACGGCTCAATTGAGAAGCTTTTTCATGACAGGCATACTCTCGGATGTTTGTCAGACGTTCGCGAGAGGTGGCGCAGTAGAAAAAACTTTAAGATGTAATTTGGGTTTTTCCGGGGATCGAACCTGGGATCCCTCGCACAGTAGTCCAACACACTAACCACTGCGCTACTGCGCCGACTTCTCCTAGTTTGCTTAGTGTAAATTAGAACTTATAACAAATTGTTCTTGGAGCAAGCTCCTCTTTTATTGGAATCTTACTTTTACTAACTTTTACATTTTTACTTAGCTAAGTTCCTATGTTATGATGAGATATGATAACCAAATTGCATGCGGCTGGTGGAATGATGAGATGATCACACTATTTGCGGATGCCACGACATAATGCGATAACTTGTAAAAGGCTGAATAAGATATCTAATTATAGCAGCTCCACATGAAACTTGTCCTGATGTCAACTATACTATCGCAAGAGACAGTAAGTGCTCCAGTGTTGTTCCTTGCTCCGCAGGCTACTCGACAGCTTCACCTTGACTGTCACCATTCGAGAGAGATAGTGTCATCATCATCACTTCCATGGATCGATCGTGATCGCTTTCACGAACGTCAGCAGGTGAAGTTTCGATGCACATTTCAATAATAAAAAGTATACCTGCGTCGGCTTTACTGCAAGTGAGTGGTGATTTTTCAGAAGGCTTGGAATGCATTTAAAAAAAATCATATCTGTTTCGAGTAATCAGTATCTATTGAAGGCCAAATACGCGCACTAGTATCTTTATTCAGATAATTTTTGAGGTACCTAATCGAATTTCTTGATACTAAAATTATAACTGGCTCGTTTATGAAAAAAATATGACAGCGCATAAATTTATGGGGTACCTCCGCCAATGCACATTCCATTAGTCACTGATTGTGACTTGCACAACTCTTATCAACTCTAAATCAATAAAATCAATTACGAGTTCATTATCTATTTGATCAACTAACCAACTGATAAGATGATAATTTCATATAGGTACCTACTGCGGGTATCAGCTTTAGTCACATACGATGACAACCAGTAATTACTTACTAAGTTCACAGGTGTCTCGCAGATAAATATACGAATATCGACGCGCACAATGTCAAATACAATCAGTGTCATAATTCTTCTACTAATCGCGGTAGCGTTTCATCAAGTTCACTGTGAGTGATCCGAAATAAAAATAAAAACATCGTCAAATAATTAACGATATCAATCAAACCGAATTGTGTGTCAACCGCGACACCGCCTTGCATTAATTAGAAACACTGACGAGGACGCGACAGGCGACACGCAGACAATGTGCCCACCCCAAACCTCTTTCCATGTGGCTGTGTGTCGCGTTGTCACTATATTTATACCTTTTGAGTATCATTGCAACCTCACGGAATATATTTCGTGCTGCTCATCATTACATAGTTGTGTTCGCGGTGCTCATCTAAAAATACTTCTAATGAAGTCATCCAAATTTCACTTGTAACAAACGTCGTCGTCGTCGTCGTCGTTGTAACGCTTAAATCCCCGCATCCTGTATCTATACAGTGTGTTTGCGATTGTATGTTTTTCTTTGATTTCGATCGAGGTTACTTATGTATTTCTGTTTGTTTTTGTTTTCATCCGAACCACTGCATTGACGTCATCAGTGCTTTTCATCATAGTTCTCTCGAATTAAAAATTGTATCTGCATATTGTATCTATCTGGTGGATGGGTTTGGGATTAGTGTGCAAATTACAGCACAAGAATGACAACGACGACAAAGTCGGCATCAGCTTTAGCATAGACAGAATCCCGCATTCAAATGCATGTTGTACCCATGAGTGTAAAAGTATCTACATATTTACTATTTGTTTTTTTTTTTTTTTTTGCTACTTGTAGGTCTACGCTGCTACACCTGTACCTATGTTGATCCCAGTCCGGATAAGTCATGCATTATGAACTCTGAATCGGATGGACAACGAACGACCTTGTGCTCAAAAAAATACTGCACCATACAGCGGCAGGAAACTTTGGTATGTGTAGTAGTGTAACCAATTTGGATTGTTTTTAGTACGCGAGGACGCGACGTCACAAAAGGGATAGAAGTGGCGGGGCAACTGTTTGGTGGACTGATTTAATGAAAATTTATTGCTGACTAAATTGCAAGAGGATATTTTATTAACAGGCACAACCGATACCGAACGTTATTTTGCCACATGGAATATCTAGCGACGATTAAAAAATAATGTGATCAAAACAGTCGATAAATTTCTCTAAATGGTCCATAAACGCTTATCTGTATAAATGTTCGCACATAGGGAGCGATAGGCTGGCTTAAATAATAATTGTTTTTCCTTTGGGAATTTTCCTCAAGATTTTGCGCCTCAGCTGTAGTATCTGTTACTCATTCACATCTTTTACTGCGATACACAATCATAATAATGTGTGGAAAATTTTTCTGTTCTGTGGTTTTGATAGCAGATGATGAATTTTTGTATAAATTCTAAACAGAAGGTTATTCTGGTTTAGACCGATTTTATATACTGTCCTTGGAGCTAGCTATAGTCCATAACAAACAAGACAATAATTTTAAGATACACAAGGAGATGTAGTTCTTTTCTGTTAAGTTATCGGATAGACACGCGTTTCGCATTAGTTTCCGGGGGGCTAGTCCGCATCAAAAATGGTCCAGGATGTCTGGTAGCATTTTATACTGAAAACTATTCCCTATACATACATCGTTAGCGACAAAACTATTTTCAGTCATAGTGAAACATCGAATGTCCAGTGGCGTACTGGATCAGTAGTGCGCTAGGCTACTAGGTGAAAGGTCTTTGGTTCAACCTTCAAAAAAAAACACAAATGACACACACCTTCTGGATTTTTTTCACTGCGTCAACCGACTCACCTCTCGCGAACATCTGACAAATATTCTACAGTACAACTGTCCTCCAAAAGCTTCTCAATTAATCTCTTTAAAAACTTCATAGGTAAATGTGTAGAGGAGTAGGTCCCCTCCACTCAGAACAAATGGCTGTGATAAGCTAGACCTATATGTTGTGAGAACATAGATCCATGGTACCTTAAGGGATCCGTTACGCCAAATAATATATGTAGTGAGAGGTAAATGTTGTCAACTAACATTGGCGAAATATTCCAGATATAATTTTCTATTGTAACCTACCAACAGCCAAAAGCCTTCCCCGCTGACTAACCACCACCTAGAGGAGCTGACTACATTAGTCAACTTCATCTCGACTCTTGGAACATCTCGCCAGTGGGATGTGGGAATAGCCGGGGGATTAAGCTATGTATCGGTCTTTTTTCCCTGAAGATAAACCGAAAGCTCCTTTTCGGTACCAAGTGGTAAGGTGTGCATATTGCTTCAATAAAGCTCTTCTGCTCAGCCCCAGTCTCTGTCTTGTGAACAGATTGTCAAAGGAAACAAACGGTGGACAGGCTGCTAAGGTTAGCCTCCGTCGTTTTCCAGAAAAAAGAGGTCCATTTGACTTCTGGTCAAGCAGCAAAGCGGATTGATTCATTCATCCATCTCTGCCAAGCACTAGTCTTCCTCAGTGATGGACAGTCAGAGGCAACACAAGCTATTACGGTCACCCTCTGTACCTACTCACCCGAAGACAAACCGCCACCAGGAGGAGGTGATAACTCATACATTGCTAACTAATTGAGTTGATTGCTGTAGTCCCCACCAGGACACTTTAACGAGGTAAGATACGCAGAGATATCTCTTTCAAAAGAAATTCGCCAGTAGCAATAGAGTTCCCCTCTTGTGGCATTACCTAAAATACGATCCAAGTGTGTCCTTAGAACAGCTACCTAACCTAACCTACAAACTATGATTCTATCCGACTCCCGTTAAAAAATTGTTAGAATAATTTAACAAAAACCAGTAAGGCCGAAGAAAATCTCAGAGAACTTTATTATAGTCTCATCGAAAACTTCTTAATCTATAAAAGTATAAGATCTGCACCGGAAATATAATTTTCTTGGAATCCTGCTATGGACATTTTAAGGCTATAAGAAAGCAAACAAATTAGAAAGACTAGGTTTAACAGATGTTTTAGAAGAAGCTGATCCCTTTGTGAATATCCTGATTTGCAATCTCAAGCTTGAAGGAGGGAAAATAGCCGTAATATAGGCAAACGCCAGAGGAACCGCAATACTCTGCAGAAGAAGAATTTTGCAGAGGCGGTGGCAATGGAGTCCACTTCCTTTTCTGTGTCACTGTCAATCTCTCAAACACACCTGAATCAAATTCCTTGTATTGTACTTTTTCCGAGACCTAGACGAGCTTTTTAATACATCTCTAGGCTCTCTAAATGGACCAAAACTTGTGGGCTTGGCGTCAATCCTCAGAAAACTGAAATGGTCCTCTTTACAAGGAAGTACAAAACACCCGTTTTTGTCCCTCCAAAACTAAATGGCACTCCGCTTGTGCTCTCTAACACGGCTAAATACTTAGGCCTCACTTTAGACAGCAAACTGAGCTGGAAACCCAATATACTGCAGAGGGTTCAGAAAGCCACCACGGCATTATACTGCTGCAAGAAAGCTATTGGTAGCAAATGGGGACTTCAGCCTCGAATCACTTACTGGCTCTATGTATCCGTCATTAGACCTATACTCACGTATGGTGTCGTCGTCTGGTGGACTGCGCTGGAAAAGGCTATTCACTGTAAGCAACTTAGTCGTGTGCAAAGAACGGCATGTGTGTGCATCAGTGGAGCGCTTAGGACCACTCCAACAGCTGCGATGGACATACTATTTCACCTGATACCGCTAGACCTCTACTGCAAACAAGTGGCAGCAAGTGCAGCCATCCGTATGAAAGCAATCCGTTTGTGGACTAGTCGACAAACTGGTCACTCGTCTATTCTAGATAAAATAGAATGCATCCCTAAAGATACTGATTACACCCTCCCCCAGTTTCAATTCAGTAAGAATTTTGTTACATGCATACCCTCCAGAACTGACTGGGAGAGCGCTGCAGTGACTCACAGGAAATCCGTCTGCCTGTATACAGATGGGTCAAAAACGGAAACAGGAGTGGAGGGTGGTGTTTTCTCCCAAGATTTAAACTGTGCGATCTCATTCCGTCTTCCCAATCATTGTAGCGTGTTCCAGGCGGAAATCATGACGATCAAGGAGGCCCTATCGTGGCTACGGTATAATGTAATATCTGCAAAGGATATCGTGATTTTTACCGATAGTCAAGCCGCGATTAAATCCCTGGACTCTGTCATCTTTAAGTCCAAAACCGCCCTCAACTGTCGCTTGTCTCTTAACGAGATGGCGGAGCAGTTCAAAATTCACCTTATATGGGTGCCGGGCCATAGGGACATTCCAGGGAATTGCAAGGCCGATGAACTCGCTAGGCACGGCACAACGCTGTCGATTCTACCGGAAAAGGAGAATCTCTATATGCCTCTCGCTACGTGTAGACTTTTAATTCAACAAAATGCGATAAGCGCCACTAATCGCAGGTGGTCAAACTGCACCACGTGCTCCATAACGAAACAGATCTGGCCCATGCTGGATCTTAAGCGCTCCAACAATCTTGTAAAACAAAAAAGATCCAACATAAGCATATTAGTAGGTGTCATCACGGGGCACTGCATTATTGGGAGACATGCTCTCAGGCTGGGCCTCCCCTCCAATGATTTCTGTAGAAGCTGCATGGACGAGGAGGAGGAAGAGACAATTCTTCACCTCCTATGCACGTGCCCTGCCCTTTCAACTCGTAGAAAGCTATATCTCGGAGAATACTTCTTCGACAGTCTCGGCGAACTCGCTAATGCAAGCATAAGTTGCCTCCAACGCTTTATTTTCAGCTCCTCTTGGTTCAACGGGTAGTTGTGAGATCATCAGATCCTGTGGTATCACAATGGGCCTCCTCTGGCCTACGTGAGGCTGCACTTGTCGCGGCCTGCCACTCTAACCTAACCTAACCTAACCTAACAGGAAAAATAATTAGCTTACACAAATCTTCAGTATAGTTTTAGTATTTATACAAATAGGGTTACAATAGGCAAGGGAAAAACTTCTTTCCTCCAACGGGTTTCACAATGGGTCTTTGACCACCTGGCTCGATCGCATCAGGTGACAGATCTTTGGGGCTGACGTGGTGAGTGCCGAACATCTAAGCTCTTCATCACTGAAGCTCCTTCTCCTTGGCAGTACAATGGACCCAGTAGTTGTGTCTGAGTGCTCCATCGGATAGTAACAAGTAACAACCTCCGGCTCCGACAAAGAAAAAAAAATGACCACCTGAGTATGTGTCATGTGGGGTACTCTCCGCCAAATAATCTCAAACCCACATAAAGGGATGTTCAGTAGATGCAATTTTGAATGTACACTTGATACGTTACCTTTCGTTTTCTGCATTTAAATGCATTTACTTGTTTACGGATACCTTTCCTGAACTCTATCACTGGATATGGCAATTTGAATAGTTTCCCTTTACTTTGTCGTACACAAAAGAAATCCAGTCAATAGCAAAGGGCATGCCTTTTATGAATCACACCAATTTGTGGGCCAAAATACTGAATTATTTCGCCTCAAAGGTCCCTTTTGTAATTTTATAAATAGAAAATAAATCAGTTTTTATCACACCCCCACTTCTTTTTCTTAATATTGGACAACATTCGCAATTCAATACCCCGCCATTTTATTTAAAGCAGCAAACTCTCAAGGAAAACACACAGTACTCTAGATTTAGATTCGATATCATTTGGGACTCCCATCGCACGCCCACTCATTTCAGCACAGTTACTTGAAGGCGACCACTTGTCTGTTGTCAAAAAAAAAAAAATTAAAAATAAAATATCAAAAGAACTTACAACTATTTAATTAATTGCCGATTAAATAATAAAAAAACAAAAAGAACAAAACCTACATTCAAATGTAAAAATAATAATTTATCGCCTTGTATGCGCAATAAAACCGTCTATTTTTGAAATGTTTTATTTGTAGAAAATAAACAATAATAATCAGAGCTCTGGTGGACTAAATGACTGGGTATTCATTAATTGTGGTGGACATGAACGACGCGGTAGTTAGTATTAACAATCGTGCTGTACACACACAGCAAAGCAACGCATCAATAGACACCCTTCGTTCCAAGGCTCAATCGGTCATTTGGAAAATCAAAGCAATAACGTTCTTCTTGGTATGGCCTACTGGGGCGTATACGTATTGTGCGCATTTGCTTTCCTATAACTATAGCTAAGCCACCACTTGAACGAGGAGAAGTCTTACTCTCGATTTATTCTGGAAAGGACCAACCAAATCCGTTGGCATAACTTCTTTATTATGTAAATTTGATGGGAATGCAAATTTTCACATCATACCCACTTAGAGAAAGTTTTTGTGAAAATCTGCTGATAAAGAAAACGTTTTTGAGTTTTTTTTTTCTGTTTATTTTTATTTCACTTCATGCCACAGATACTTTGCATCGTGAATAGATACATAAATGCTTGTGAAGGACAATGAACTGATGAGTCATATTTATATCAGTTTCTGGTGGTTAAAGTCGCCACTGAGCCTAAAGGCTTTACGGTTCGATTCATATTGAAAGCAATTTCTTAATCTGATTGTTAAGGTGGGAGTAGAAATTGATTGAAAGTGTCGAGAGCGATAGATTAACGAAAGGCGATGAATGGATAATAGGTTTTTTTTTCGCTCGCATTTAGGGAAAGTTATAATTTATTTGCGAAATAGCATTGCTTCAGTATTTGCGCAGCGATTTATAACGTGGGTGGGTGCTATTGAGTCAGTTGTTTTGGTTTTATTGAAGTTTATAAATGGGAACCATTATAATTGTGAGAGTTATTGTAAGAGGGGGTAGGGTGGTAGGTAGACAGCTCTAACCATTTCTAAGTTCTACATGAGTGGTTTTGTCTTACATTTATTTGAACAAATTTCATTAAATTTTATATTAAAAAAAAGTAGTTTGTGCAGCAGGTATAGAATCCTAGACCCAGTTTCTTATTCATTTATGAGGCTTTTTTATTTGGGACGAATATGCGAAGTCTTTCTCTCCAGCGTTAGCCCTGTTAGATTTGAAGCCTGGAAAATGTGTGCCCATTCGAGCCATATTATTCGACTAATGCACAATTCTTAAACCAAGTCTCTGTACAGCTCGTTTGGTTCGTCGTTTAATCTCCTCCTTCAAAGCCCGTCAGCCTAAATCAAACTGCACGTTTAACAAAGAATAGTTCTCTCGAAGCGACCGACTATATTTTCATCCTAATAGTTCGATAGACTTCAAGCTTCTGGACCATTAAGCAAGACTGATGTCTTAAATTGTTTTCCATTAAGTCAAGAAAATGATATGGGCCAAGTGGCCCGCCTTAGAATTGATGACCATTCAGGCCTGATTTATGGCATTTTCCATCACACTTGGTTTTGACAGAACTACCGGCGATAGGTTCTCGAATTCTTAGCTTTTTCAAAAAACATGTCCACAGAGATGGAAATGGGCCTCGTCGCTCATGATGATTTTCGATGAAAAGTTATCTATCTCCCTTGTGGTTGTAAGGAAAAATCTTACTTGGCGTATTTTTTTGGGAAGTGAGTATAACAAAACCAAAAGTGGGTATAAAAGTTTTTCAGGTAAAAGTAAAAGTGAGCTAGCTATAGATTCTCAAAAAAATACGCCTATGTCTTCCATCAAAATTCTCTGTATAAACACCTCCGTTCGATATCCAAATGCGTCGCTCGTCGTCTGGCTGACACTTTGGGGTTCTTTTGTGACATTTTCTTAGCAGAACGGTTGCTCCAGGGCCGACCAGATCTAGTAACATCTGGTGTTGTGGTTTTGTCCCATACTCATCTAGGCTAGGGGCTAAACGTCCTAGTTTAGTCCTTGCCCAGTTAACGTCGGGCGACCGGGAAATCTGCACTAAAATTCACGCTGCGCCAACATAACTGACGAATTATTCTGTAAAAAAATCGAAACATAAGTAGGAGTATAGCGATTCTTGTCTTGTTGACGTGTATTTTGTATCTGCTTATTTCACAAATAATGTCAAAGTACCATTGCCATTTACAAAAATTATAGGATCTTCCGATAGAGTGATAAATTTTGCGAAACCTTGTATGTTGGCCTGTTAGACAATTATTTCAAGTATATTGTTAAAAAGACGCAAAATTCTCTTTCGACATAAAAGGTTTCGCCTTTCGAGTTGCCAAAAATATACATGGCTCTATAGAGCTCGTCTCTTTAGGCTACGGACAGAGTGCATGCGAAAAGCTAAGCGAAAGCTAAAGCTAAAGATTTTAAGCTATACGCAAAGCGAATGGTGTCCATAATGAACGCGAACATTACCGCTTCGGAAGTCCATCAAAATAAACAAAATCCTTGAATTGTGGAAATGGAAATGGTCAGAAGGAGAGGACTTTCCATTAAATAATTTCTTTTTCAGTCATTCATTGTTGGAAAAGGACAGTCCGTTCAAGATATTATAAAAGCACCTAATAAATATGACGAATTTTATCATCTTTACAAAGATTTACGAAGACATGGGAAGAAATCCTAGCAAAAATTGCTGAATACGTTTGAATGTCATTAAACGTATTCGATTTTATAAACAAATCTATTGACAGCTGCGTTTTAGTTTGAATTTCTTGCTAAAAAACTGAGCAGAAGAGTTTATCCGCTTTTAGCGCCAAGTTTCGCTTAGCATGTATCTTAGCATCGAATCTACTATGGCCAGTGCGATTAAAATGTATATGGGCGCAGTTTATTAGCTTTGACCTGTCAAACCTTAGCCTTAGACTCTGTCATAGATGGCTTTGAAATCGATGGAAAGATGATGAGTTCTATCTGGACTCTTTGGTTTTTTTTTTTCCAGGATCGCGGTTAGGGTAATTTTGGGTTATTTACGAAGGGTTTTTGATGTTCACACAATATGTCATATAGAGTTTTGTATGAGATGTTAAGGAGACTGGTAATAAATTTGTAGAAGAGGCATTTGAAGGGGTCTTCTTTCTTGCTGACCTCGAAAGCGATGCTTGCTTAAATTCCATTCATCGGGAATACTTTCTTTCGACCAAATTTTGAAAATAAGTTGGGACATCTGTTCCACCAACTGATCTGAAAAGCCCTGAAGGTAAATCACCAAGCCCAGCAGTTTTGTTGGTCTTTGGCTTGTACTTTAGTTAGTACTTTATTTTGGGTCATGTGGGCAGACATTTTATCCATTGTCGGCTACATTAGGCGTCTGTTATAGCTATCAGTAAAATGCACCAGTCAAAAAAATTGATTTACTTTTTTGGAACCTAATCGTTGAACTCAATCTTGGTCTTAAAATGTTGCTTTTGAATTATAAAGCGAATTCGTCAAAAAAAAAAAAAATTAAGCTATTGATCTTTAAATTTTCTAAAAAAACAATTTCCTTATTTTTCCGTACGAAAAACTTTTTCTGTTCAACTTCTCAACCAGTTTTACGAAGTATTCCACTGAATTCCTATGGTATGCTATGGTTAAATTTTTCAGTTTTGTTCTGTTTCGTGTTTTTATGGATGCATTTTACTGATAGCTATAACTGAGGCCTTAAATGGTACGTTGTGAATAGCAGTGGGTTACTGGTCTTCGTCGCTGAAATAATTTTTCCACATTCTGAGGACCGTCTATGATTATAGGTGTACCCTCAGTATCTCTATAGTTTTTTGTACTTGATTTTCTGTTCTGGTACGATCTCTTTACCTTCTGTAAAACTTATGAATATTATTTCTCTCCATTTCTACGATTCTCAAAACCCCCGCTTTTTCTGACTCTACAAATCCATGAATATTTTTTACCACTTTTTGCGTTTTTTGTTAAAGAATATTTTATGAAAACAGTTCCGTCAACCATTTTGAATGAATGAGTAAAAAAAGACATTTCCATTGCGTTATGCAAAAAATTTACTATAAACTGAAATAGGTAGTTTGATGGGCAAAGTTCATCTCATTTTCTACTCCTACACCTACAATTCATACAAAACCCCAAATTATTTCAATAATTTATTTAAACACCACATCCACACTGACTTCCGTTAAATTAACAAACACTCTCAATACACCAATTTCGATGATCGCAAATTGCTACTGCTAAGTTCAACGACTTCAATTGAAGGTTATTCAACAGGTTGAATAGACCAAATTGAATTATAAAATCATATCTTAGATTGGAAATTCATATTGTCCATATATCACACGAGAGATCGGCCTTGGCCCATAAAAGAGCCATTGTGCCAATACCAAAGAGGTACAGTGCAATTACCTATTGAATAATTAGACTAAGGTCATTTGCTTCAACCATTTTTAGCACGTTCTGATTACACACCTAAGTGATAGTCGTTAGTCTTAAAATAAAAAGAAAAATCAATAAAAAAATATATATATCTGTGTATACAAGGATTTGATTAACGGCGCTAAACAAAGCCATTCGATATTCGACGCAAACATCAAAGCGTAGATAATGGCAAACAAAATAAGTGAAAATGACTGGAAAACGTTTTCGCAGGTGAAAATTCGCACACTCACCGTGAACACGGTCATGTTGCGCGTTGGTGGGAATTCCTTTTTTTATGGCCTGTCTACACACTTTGCTGAACATAAAACATCAAACACTTAACGATATATATAAAATTGAAATAACCCGAGTTGATCCTGATGTGGGGATGCATGGATGAGAGTCGTTTATCCAAATGCCAAACCCTATGCCCAACAGTTTGTTGTCACATCGTGAAAGGTGTTATAATGGTATACCAGGAGTGAATTACTAAAATCTGGCAGTGAATTTGAATTCACAGAGTTATTCGGATTCTGGTTTGTATCTGCTGGATGCAGCGTGAGTATCTACACGCGACTCTTGAATATTACACGCTCTGTGAATTCTCCATTAAATTATGGTAATTCACATTGTCCGGCGGGATGTTTGGGAATCCATCATCAGACAATGTTTGGTAGAGGCGCATCTACCTATCACCGACCAGATCCATCAGGAGAGCAATTCTGCTGGTGTCCAGTGTAATTAATTTTTATTCCACTTTCAATGTCCTCTGCCTGGCCTGGGGGATCATAATTTAATTTCTCACTCCCTATGGGGTGGTGTGTCGCTCGGATGAGACGTGGCGGAAGTCAAATGTCAATTTAGTTGTTTCAACAGTGAAACGTGCTGGGAGAAGGAACTGAATATTGCACGACAGGACAGTAAAATGGGATTTCGCCAGGATAATGATGGAACTTATATAGGAGTTTTTTTTTTCGTTATTATAAATGTAGGCAGAGAGGCAGACTGTTGTGTTAAATTATGCGAGCAGAATGTTATCAGAGATTTTCAATCTAAAGTGCTTGTAATGCGCGGCGTATAATAAAGTGGTTAATGGGAAAGTTTCGGAATTATTATATTTGAAGTGACTGCACGGACAGCGCGGGTATTGTATTCATTAAGAGGAAATAAAGCTTTATGGGTGGTAAACGCAGCTGTTGGTTAAATGGCCAAGTGTATGATATTTTAGATCGAGATAAAAAGAGGATTTCAACTTATGAAAGTCTGTAGTAGTCGTAGACTCGTAGTAGAAAAGCAGACACCTTGTGGGCGGAAACACGGAGTGTATTTGGTGCAAAATTACTTTAGACCGTGCATGAAATAATAAAATTTCAGCCAGATTTGGTCGACAACTCAAGGCACGGTTCCACACAAAGGTATCCCCCAAGGGTTTTTGCCGCAATTAAAAAAATGGCCCATCAGCAAGATGGTCAATAGTCCCAAGCAATGTTCTAACAATATACGCAAAACGAATGAATTTTTTACGTTTTTAATTTTGCATTGTGTTCATTACTGCTGTACCTCTACCTATTCTGTAAATGAAAATAATAATAATTAAAATACTCACTCGCCAATATTCGGGTGCGAATGTAAAATAAAGCCCAGCAAACCTCCCAAATGATTTTAGTGATTGCTGGCCGAGAAATGCGAAACTCCTGAAACAGTGTCTTATAATATATCACCATACTAGCAATGCCCGCGGCTCCGACCGCCGATTTCTTTTTTTAAATAAAATTAAAATATATTTTATTTATCATTGTACCTACGTTTGTTTATATTTTTTGCTCTTTTTTAATGCTACAAAATATTTTAACGATATGCCTTTTTGTAAACTATACACATTATTTTTTTAGTGGGCGCTAGTACTATAACCAAATTACCACTGCAGCTCACATATGCGAACTTGCAACATATAGCTGCCTATGTGGAAAACATGGCTGTCGGAGGCCAACTCCGGCAATGGAGAATTAGTTCCAAAGAGTAGCCCCAATACCTCCGTTGTTTGCTACGAATTTAATTCGTAGGTATATACTACTTACGCAGCACTCCTTATATATACGTACATATACATAGTTTGTTTTATGCATATCCATTCTTTACATCAAATTCAACTACGCCATTCATGAGCATTTACAATTACAATGTAGAATGCCATGTAGTGCAAGTTATAATTCATTAATGGAGTAATTGGAAAACGATGAATAACGCATGTAATAGCTTTGACTTATGTATCAACATGCAAACTTTCAAGTTCATACGGCTAACTGTTCGTGAGACCCCCCTTACTCCCCGAGACCCCTTTAATCCACTGGCCTAATTTGGCCACAGATCTATAAATCAGAAAAAAAAATCATGAAAATCGGACGAATGGTTGTCGAGTTAAGGAGGGACGAACAGACGGACGTTGCCTTTTATAAAGTATGTACTATGGATATGGATGCAAGGTGTTTCAGTGTCACCGCTTTATACTCTTTCCTTTACGCTAATAGGCAGACGCCATCGCGTGTTTTGTTTCTAGACAAACGGTCGCACTTCTCACACAAAAAATTGAATTGCTCCTCCGAAACTTGTGCAAAACTACGCAAAAATTCGTCTCCCTCTGCCCGCAAATCTTTCATAAGTGTAGCGTAGTACGGATTTTCAGCACCACTCTCCCAATATGGTCGCTCCCAAATTGCTCTTAGAATTAATTGCAAGCGATTGCGGTTGCATGTCGTGACGACCCGAAATGTGCTTGCAGCAAGTTTGCTTGCACGTAAGGAAAAAGTCGCTTGCAGCAAGCACTTTGCCTATGCTTGGTGTGACGGCACCTTTAAACCTTTTCGTACAGAAATCTGGTTTTATATCAGAAATAGAAACTTAAAATGATAGTTTTTCGAGGACTTAGAAGAACTTTTTTTTACAGGTTCATGAATGGCAATCCATAGGTAGGTTTCCATAGTGCGTTGTCATAAACTCCAATAAACTGCATCACGACACAAAGGAACTGCCTTGCAGAATATGTTAAGACAACAATATAAACAAATAATTTGGCTAACATGTGCATATTAGGTATTAAGCTTGCTTTTTTACGGCGATATCCCAACTTAATAAGTCAGACTTCCATAACTCGAACTTCTTTAAGTCGAATTTCTTTATTACTCGAAGTCTTATTGAGAACTCTGCGTTTTCAACTTTTTAAGTTTTGGCCTCCATAACGCGAAGTTATCTATAGACTCACGTCCCTGCTCTTCGGCCGTATAACTGGAATGGCAACGTATGTTAAGCTCATTAAATTCCGACCTTGATAGCATTTTAAAATGGGGCTTAGCCAATAGAGTGGAATTTAATGCTTCAAAAACACAATGCTGTCTGCTGTCTCTTAAGCGAAACCCGAACCTACAGCCATTATCCATGAATGGCACTTGCATCACCGAAACCGAAAGACTTTCCATTCTCGGTATGTGTGTTCATGACAACCTTCGTTGTTTTCTAGGTTTTCTCAAACGATGCAAGAAATATTTTACCCCTTCTGATCTATGGCTACAATATATAACAAACTTGAGTACAATTCCCATATCTGGTCTGGAGCGCCGAAAACCATATTGCACCTACTAGATAGGATCCAAAATCGTGCGTTAAAACTTATTAGAGACTCGAATATAGCGAATTCTATACATTCGCTTGAACATCACAGAAACGTTACGTGTCTCTCGCTGTTTTATCGCTTTTTTAACAAACAGTGCTCAAACGAAATTGCCAGTTGCATTCCGCCCCTTCAGAAATTCAACCGCAATACTCGCCTTGCTAGGAATGCCCATCAGTTTACCATCCAGCCTATCTTCGGCCGTACTTTGAAATATAGAGATTCTTTCATAAGCCGTACAACACGAATGTGGAATGCCTTGCCCAGCTCTGTCTTTCTTCCTCAGTATAATTTACAGACATTTAAAGCCAATGTGCATCAAAATCTCCTATCTTCTCTATCCCATTTTCCTTAACGCCCGCGCTGTGTCTACATCACACTACACCATAAGAGTATGTAGTCATGAACTCTTTAGCGCGTGTGAATTATAAAAAAAACGCGAATTTTTTTCTTTGATTTTGAGAGTTCGACTTATGGAAGTTTCACGTATTGCTCCGCAATAAATATAGGCCCTTATTGTGATTGTCGATCAGCGATCGTTACGACAATTGTCAATTGTGTTGATTGATTTAAGCTATTCGTATGCACAAAATTGTTTCACTTCCAAGGGAAAGCATCGATCACACATTTGTAATCGACTTCAAGCGACTGACTAATTGACAAATATCGATCGCAATCGACAATCACAGTTCTCGATCAATCGACAGTTGTCGATCAACGATTAACTATCGACACTCTCAATAGGGGCCATAGAAATAATACGCACGAGCCATTGTGGCTTCCAGCATGTCAGATCGACCAACCATATCCCAAGTATCAACCCTGAGGAAAGTACTCTAAAATTCCACGACAAAGTCTTAAGTGGTTGGTCTTGAAATACACAAAGACAAGACCAAATTTTATGTACCAACTATGCACTGAATACGTTCAAATCTTAACATCGGATATTCGTCCCTTCTACTTGATCTAAACTGAGGCATATTATCGACAAAACAATCAATCCACTTCATACTTTGGGAAGCTGTAAATAATTCCAATAACTCACTCAATCCTTCCAGTTAGGAAAGTCCATTACTTACATAAAGAATTTAATTAATTCAAAAATCATTATCTGAGCACTACCTATTCATATAAAGTGAACTCCTTGGAACTCCGAGTACCTACCCTACTACTGTTGCATAGAACCTGCAATTCCTAATTCACTTTTACAGGTGCAGCTAAATCTTTTTTAAAAATATAAATTTCATCCTTACCTTCGCCATATTATTCCACTCCTTACTTCCGTCTATGCAGTGTCTAATCCTTCCAGCCCAACTCCACTGCCATAAATCTAATTGCGATTTTAATTTTGAATAGCTGCAAGTATCTAGCTAAATGACTTGCTAGTGCAAATTCCCTCTTTTGTGATTAATAGACTTCTACCGTGCGCATATTAAAATTGAAACCCAGCCACTCCTGTTCTTTTCAACCGGAAATGCCAAGTCTATTTCTCTCGCCTCATTTTTGCCGCCGCGCCCAGGGATGACTCATAAAAAAAAGAGCCGAAAAACGGGAACACTCGTAAATCGTTCCAAATTAAAAATACAATTTTTTTTTTTTGCCATTTTTTGTAATAATTCTGTCAGGTTTAAGATGAATTATCTACAGGAGGTGTTTTCATCTACAACAAAATATCTATCTATATAGCTGGGTGCATGCATGATTTCTTTTTTAATAAACAAAAAAACTCTTTTCCGCATTCAAAAAAAAAAAAAAAAAACAAAAAAAATCCTTAATGCAGAGTGAAATGTTTATTTGTTGATTTGTGCTTTTACAATTTTTTCTTTTACAGAATCCACCTGGAAAGGTCGTGTCATTCATCAGGGACTGTCAAGACAAGCCATTGGTAAGTGCTAAATATTTTGGAAATGTAATGTGTTTCTTCATCATAATGAAAAGTCATTGTTTGTAAAGGTAAACGAATTTCATTTTGGGTTGGGATTGCGAGTGCACTGTTAAGTAGCTTGTGAAATATTGTTTGTGTTGAAAGACAGAAGAAAATATTTTTTCTTTAAAAGCAAACGAATTTATTCCGTTTGTTATTTAAGCGCAGTTTTTTGTAAAAAAAAAAATTACAAAACTTTAAAAGCCATATAAAATTTTGAAGCAACAAATTGACTTTGAAAACAATTAAAACCGTTTGTAAAATGTTCACAAAAAAAATTTAATACTCTCGGTGGCGTTCTTTTAAAATTTTTTGGAAAATTGGAGTCTGAAGTGCAACGTTATTTTCGAAACGCAGAACCTGTCAAAATGCTGTTTATAGGTACTTGCTGGTTTTTCTCTCGTGTTTACCATTTTTAAAACGTATATAAAATAAAAAAACTGCAGCTTGTCACAACTGCAACAAAAAGGCGTAAAATGTATAATGGCTTCGGTAAATTTAATATTTTATTTTAATTTTTGTACACATTATAATAAAGAGCTTACCTATTCAATTCGTTATTCGGACTCGCTCAAAATTCAAATACGTACAGTAGAATCTCAGAAGATGAACACATAGAAATTAGGCCCATTAATCTTATCGAATTTGTTCATTTTTCTTGGATCAACATTTTTGGTTGAGGAAAAATATATATGTAAATAAAAACACTAAGATGTGCAACAATAGAAAAATTTAAACAAGAAAAATTTAAGGAAAAACCGGCCAAGTGCGAGTAGCTATCAGTCCCGCACCTAAGGTTCCGTATCCGTACTTGGCCAGAGTTGGTGTGTTGAAAACGTTAGTGTGTCGGTCGTTCTTTGATTTGATAGATCTATACAGACAAAATTAAACAGTTTTTTGTCTGAAGGAAACTATTATTTTTCACCAAATTACTTATTACTCCAAATCTAGTCAATGTATCGCTATCATTGATATTTGTCGTTTAACTAGGGGTAATACAGTACCTGATGTGTGCATAATTTCAGCCTTCTACGTCAATTAATTCTTCAGATAGACCTAGGAACAAAATTGGCTTAGTGGGTTTGGACAGACGGACAGACATCGTAGCGAAAACAATATGGTTCCATTTTGTCCCTATGGAAACGGAACGGAATAAAACTTATTATATAAGACTTTTATTCAAACTGCTTGATAGCAGACTGTCACCCGAAAGAAAGTTGTTCTTTCTCTCTTAACATGGACAGTATCTACCCGGGTAGATATTTGAATTTTAATCTCTAAATATCTCTTCGGTTTCTTATTAGATTTTAATGCAGTTTCGAATCAGTGACTAAATTATGGTTTTATTGAAGATAAAGGGGGCACTCTGCTTGAAAAAAAGCTGTTATCTGGAAAATATGAACAATCAAACGTAAGCGAGAAAGTTAAAAAATAAAGGGAATGAATGCAAAAGGATAATATTGAAAGAAAAACTATAACCTAGTGGTAAAATCTCACACATAATGCGTGAGATTTTGTTTATTTACCCGGCTAGATACTGTCCATGTAAGTACATGTGAGAGTTAAACTTATTAAATTTAAAACGAAACATCGCCCTCAAATTTCAAGCAGATAAATGTTAATGGCTGAAATGACGTCTGCTTTTTTGACTATACATTGACAACAGTATCTGTGCTGTGGCTGTGGGTTCGAGGAGACATGTCCTTAGAGCCAATTTTGCCTCCACTGATTATTAAAAGCTCGAGAGCGCAGCGGCTCAGTGGTTAGTGTGCTGGACTACTGTGCGAGGGGTCCCAGGTTCGATCCCCGAAAAGCACAAATTACATCTTAAGGTTTTTTCCACTGCGCCACCTCTCGCGAAGGTCTGGCAAACATCCGAGAGTATAAATGTCATGAAAAGGCTTCTCAATTCAGCCATTTGGACTCGGCATTAAATTGTAGGTCCCTTCCATTTGTCCTAAAAATAAAAACTCACACAAGACGAATGCCTATATAGGTACCTGTTGCGCCATCTATTTATTTATTTATTTTTAGCCAAAACTATAGCCTACATATTTTTAATTTTAAGTTCATCGCTCGTGTTGTATGAATTTTGACTCATTGAAAATGGCGTAACATATTTTAGCCTTGGCTATCAACATATTCCCTTAAACTGGAACATGATGGTCACATAGTTTTAAGAACCACCGATTTACCTTCCACGATTTATTCACGCCAAATAGGAGTCACCGAAGACCCCAAAACGTGATATACAATTCTGAATCTGGATTAAATTCTTAATTGATTTAACCATGTCCGGCGTTTGTCTGTCTGTTTGTCTGTTTTGGGGCAGGACTTCTTTCTACCTTCGTCGTCAGGTTGGTCTTAAGATACCGGTCAAGCAGTTGTGGTATACCTCCCATACAAAACCATGCCTAACATTGTGAAAGTATCAAAGCATCGGTCAGGCTGATGATAACAGTTTTACTTGTTTTTACAATGTTTCGAACATTTCAGATTTTAGTTACATTTAAAAACTTAGCGTGTCCTCTAAAAATTTAATTGGGAATACTCATCTTTATGAGTAGCCGCACATTTTAACCAGTTGAACATTGTGATGGTGAAAATATTGTGGTTATCTCTCCAAACCGTTTATCTTTCCGAGACTCTACTGTAGATATTTATTTCTGTTAAAAAAAATGTTGGGTAAAGACCGGGACGAGCATTAAGAATGTAATCTGATGGTACAATATTAGAAGCTACCTTAAGCTGGCGAAAAAGTTCCCAAGACACTTCGAACATTTTTTCTTAGCCAAATTCGAGGTCTTGTGGTAAAAGATTACACCATCTCTGTTGGGAAAAGGGTTCGAAAGGGATATTTTGTTTTTTTTTCTCTTTTGAGTAATAGTAATAAGAAACCCCTCTGACTGTGCCGCTCCACGCGACTGTCTACCCTAAAGCCGCAGCTGTTTTTTTACACACTCTTATATTTTCTCAAACATATACACTCAAACCGCCAAGTGCTTACCATCCCCTTTTTCTCATTTCAGTACCTCAATGACATCCAAACGGACTCCACCTTCAAGGTATATTATCGATCCTGTACAGCAGACCTGTGCAACCATGGGGATGGCCTGCAAATAACTTCCTCGGCCGATCCGGACTTTGGCGCTGGTGAGAACCTTATCGTGGAAGGCAAAAGTGCATCAACATCATCACTTCAGGCATCCATGATGCTATTGTTAATCCTTGGAGCGTGCATTCTCATACTGTGCTGAGAACGACATGAAAATCCTTGAACTTTTTTTTCCGCCCATCTGTCAATATAATAGTGTAACTGCTAGTCCATTGAACAATCGCACCAAAGGATTAAACTGAATAAAATATACATGTTGAACTTACAAACAAGGGTGGACGGATGGGTTTTTGTTCTTTCATTAATGATTTACCATACCCTATATGGCCAACAGGGAACCAGGTAATTGCTCTACACTCTACGGTGTATGTCAATTCCCAAGTACAAATAACCAACAACGAGCTTCCCAACTTGGTTTGTTTAATGTAGTTAATTAATTCTGTTGTCCTTTGTTGAAACACTTTGGACAGTGTTGCTGGGTATTTTCAAGCTGGGAATACTCGAATGCTTAAACTTTTAATGACAGGCACATGGAACTGTTGTGCAGAAGACCCTATACAACCGACTATCCCTATATACTATCGATTAATTGGTTTAAGGCAAGATTGATTGCTTGTTACATACTTTGCATGTGTTGCAAGTGACAGCTTTCAGAAATCACAAAACTCTGTTAGCAGCTCGATATTAGACATGAGTAGGTTATAGGTACACGGTACACCCTTGGAAGGGCATAATCCGTAGTGGCGGCCTTCACAAACTTTTAATTGCGCTTTCATTGAATTTAATCGGAAAAATGCAAATAACAGAAAAATATGTACATAATCGACAGGGTTACAACTTACAAGGCTCTTTTCAAGCCCTATAGCTGCTGAATACAATTTATTGTACCTATAGGAAGACTTGGAAATTAATTAAGTTTCCGATTCGAGGAAATGTGTAATAAGTTTGCTCGCTACACCTTGATTGCAGACGCAGAGTGGAATTTCAATTCTCAACTGTCATCAGCATCACTAACCTACCTTTACATATCGGAGTGCATGAGGCAGCACTAAACTGCATAATTGCAAACTTTATACAGGCGCATGGAATTGATGGATGTTTCCAGCGCATATTGTTGTCACTGTAGTGTAATATGGGAAACTTTACATAAACGATGCGATGGATCCCCGAGCAAGGAAGGGAACTCGTTATTTGGATGGGGTGCGGTTCGTCTAGAACACTGATTACGGTTGCAATGGCAATGAAAAGTTACCAGACAGACAACTTGAATGTCAACGACTGAATAATACCATTCTCCTGGCAACGGTTCGCATTCGCGAAATAATGTTCTTTAATAAAGTCTAGAGGCACAGTATAGAGGTGGAGCCAAGAAGTGGGTGGAACTAGGGAAAGTAGGTTTCTTTTTAAGTGGAAGTGCTTAAATTTTAGTGTTCAGCTTCAATTTTACGAACTCACAATCGTGAATATGTCCATATAAAATAAACTTTTGTGATCTACAATAAATTAAAGATCATTATTAGTAAGAATTTGTGGTGGTGGTCATAGGTATGGTCTATATTGGCATAGAGTACGAAAAGGGGTTTTTTTAGTTAGTACTCAGGTCCTGGAGTCCCTGAAAAGGCCGGAAAAATCGTTCATTCCTTATTAAAAAGCTAATAAAGTTCTCTTGACCCCACATGCATTGAATCGAAACTTCAATTTTGGAAACCCGAATTTTTCGGTCACTCAAGCACACTTCACATCTTTAATCAGAGCAGGCTCATGCCACTACAAGAAATCTAGCAAGGTATGACTTGATAAAAAAAATTTCAATTCTATATACCGGACAGGCAGAACTGGCTCTCCCCGAGTACTGTCATAAAAGGTATACCCTTCTTCACAGATGGCTCAAAGACGGAGAATGGAAAGGGAGCAGGAGTCTTCTCAGAAGAACTAAGTATCAGCCCACTCATACCGACTGGCAGATCAGTGGAGTGTTTCCCAGGTATAGATATACGCGGTTAAGACAGCAGCTCAAAATGTCTTACCGCGGGAACTACCAGCAATGGAAATTACCTTCAGCGTGGACAGCCAGGTAGCACTAATTGTATTGTAGGTACCTATATATCCGCTTTTTGACAGTTAAATGTGGATAAAAGGTCGTGTCTTAGATAACAGCTAGAAAATGCCGACATTTAAATCGAATAATTGTAATCGCTGTACAAGAGGAAGTGTTCTAAATTTAAACAAATTTCAAGTTCAAAATGACATTTGTGTTCTGTTCAAGTCATTATATGGAAAGGCGGAACCATAATTAGATTTCTGGGTCGTACTCTGGCTTAAGGCAATATGCAATTACAGTAGGTAAATATTGCATATCACTACCACTAAAGGACAAGTAGCTTATTCCCAGCTTACTTACATAGATTTTTAAATAATTTTGACAGTATCTTAAGCCAACCTACGCCGCAGTAAAAATAATTTCTAAAATCAGAGCTCCATGTATGTCCAATCTATTACAATAAAAGGGTAAATGGTAAGTTTGATGTTTGTGAGAGTATAGAAAATAAAATAACAGGAATGGCAAAGCCTTTAATCAAATTTTAAAAACGACCATGAGGAGAATTTGACAACTCAAGACCGAGGTGAAATTTGGGAATTTGTAGTGTAGTAAGGTACCTCTTCTGTATTAAATTTTGGTACAAAATGGAATCAGCGTATAAGTCTCAGTTTGTTCATTAGAAACATTGACGGTATCTGTTACAAGAAGTGATATTAATTGATAATAGTGTCATGGTGATCGACGGTCACTGCGCCATCATAAAACTTTTAAAGTTTCAATGGCTACAGATGCTTCGTAGATGGTAAAAGGTCATTTTTTTGATGAATGTTTTTTCAGCCTCATTTTTTTGACAGTTCACGTGTGATTCGTGACACGTGTCAAAGTAACAAATGCTCAGTAAGCATTGCCATTTTACCATGGATTGAAATTATTAATTATTAAATTTTATTACCTACCTACCAAAAATTGTCCTCAGACAAAATATGCCATATGAATTCATGGACATATCCCGATACGAATTTGGTGAGCAATTCATCTCACGTTTTGGACCTGAATTGGCCGCCAAGATCGTGCGATTTGACGCAGCTGGATTATTTTTTGTGAGGATACGTGAAGTCTCTCGTGTATACGACAGCAAGAAGACAACATAACTCGTGTTATTGGTGACATGTTGTAAAGTGTGCCAAAATTGGATATTCCGCGTAGTCGCGGTAAACATTTACACGAAATAATATTCAAATGGCAAGAATTTGATTTATCGACCCTAAGAAAAATTTCACTTAATTTTGCAAATTTTCTTGGTTTTTATAACCTGTACCACACTGTGGAGAGGGTATATTCACTTTGACATTCCATTTGTAACGCACATAAGGAGGCGTTGTAGGTATGACAAACTATATATATTATTGATTAGCGTCACTTTCTTAATCGATCTAGCGATGTCCGTCTGTCTGTCCGTCTTTCTGTCCGTCCGCACGATTACGGCCGTAATTTAAGAGCTATCGACTTGAAATTTGGTACGTAAGCTTTTATCCACCAAACTGAGGCTAAGTTCGAAGATAAGCAAGATCGGATGAAAACTACTACTACCTCCCATACAAAATATATAGCTATTTTATGTTAAAAATTAAATTTAAATAGCTACAGTAAAGATAGCAAGTTTAAACTTTGCACGTATTGTTTTAATAATATTTAAATTTTTTTGACAAAAAATGAGCTGGGTCGAATAAAAACTACCTATACCTCCCATACAAATATATATTTTTTTAATACTAAAATATTTTTTTTTTTTATTTTTACAATAATACAGTACCGGGTATTTGAGCTTCGGCATAGTCGAAGATAATTGTCTTACTGGTTTTTTTTGTAATTTTAACAACCAAACGCTTAAAAAATCACCCATAATTCCAAGACAAGGCTGAGGTTAGACCCTTTCACGCCTTTTTCAGACTGATGGTGATGATTATATATAGATCTAAAACGTTGTTCTTTGAAGACTGCTACAAAAGATTTAAAGGTAATATACCACATTTCTTAAAATCAAATATTAGATTTGGATATCGAATTTTCTTGTTTATGTTTTCACTTAGTAGCTACTTGTTTTAAATGACAACAATTTATCTTTATAGCCAGCGTTTCCGTCTTGTGAGCGCACTATTCTTTCCGCATTTTAAAATGGCGAAAAAAGGCGACACCTAATGGTTGAAAAATATCTGTTGAATTTTATAACATGCATGTTAACCGTATAGGTTGTTTCCTAAGCACCTAAAATGACGGCTAAGTGACTTGCCAAATTGTCTCCAAAAAAGAACGACAGAACCATTTTAACTCCTCGTATAGGTTAGGTTAGGCTTGTGGGCTGGCGGGTAGTTCTCCTTGCCACACTCAGGTGAATACTGACCCATTGTGATGCCGTAGGGGAAAGAGGTTGTCCCTTACCCATTATAACCCTTCAAGCTTGAGTGTGCAAGGCGGTATGTTCACAAAGGGATCAGCATGTTCTCAAATAGCTGTCGAACCTTGTCTTACTAATTCGTCTGCTCTCTCTTTGCTTGGAATGCCTTTATGTCCCGGAACCGAACAGAGCGATACCTTGTTCTGTGTACGTAGAGCCTTGAGTTATTCGCGACAATACTGGCTTTTATTGCTGCGATAAAGTAGGTAATACCTTATGTTGGTATTGCCCTTACCACAAACTTATGGGCTGCTGCTGTTACTGTCAGGACCTCTGCTTGGAAGACGTTGCTGTGGTCGGGGAGGCATATCGATGTGGATATACCCAGCGAATTGGAGAAGACACCCGACCATACCCGGTGTTCATTTTAGATCCGTCAGTAAATACGGTTGTGGTTTGCATAATAGGTTCGAGTCCGTCTCTCCATTCTTCCCTTCTGGGAAAGGCGCTCGAGAAAAGTCTTGTAAACTCTATGTAAGGCGTGATGTAGTCCGTGGTAGGTATACACGTCCAAAGTATTTCTGTAAAATCATCGATTGACCCGTTTGTTTCGTTCAATTTTCAGTTTTCTGATTGCCTATTATTCTCATGGCACTAACTGCGGCCGATAGTTATGAATGTCTAGCGAAAGCAGGTTATGGATAGCCTCAATTCGTGCGGTTGGTGTTGTCCTCATCGCAGCTCTTCTTCTAGTATAAG
The DNA here is from genome assembly GCA_949372485.1 of Cheilosia soror. NCBI lineage: Eukaryota > Metazoa > Arthropoda > Insecta > Diptera > Syrphidae > Cheilosia > Cheilosia soror. The sequence continues at coordinate 60,776,727 of OX443564.1, forward strand.
AAAAATATTGGCGATATATCTTTTAATCTATATTCACCGAATTTCTGCTCGATAACCTCTCATGTTTGTCACTCTATCTATCAATCATTCTTTTAAATCAATGACGCTATCTACACCTACTCCGAATATCATTAAGGAATAAAAAAAACTACCCTCATTCTATATCTATACAATCATCGTCTCATCGGTATCCATTCAAACTCTATAGTTGCAAAAAGTACAATGAATACGTCTTATACCTACCACTAAGCCACTCAGTACTGCAGCATAGCCGCACATGCATTTTTTTTTTATATTTCCACGAAGCTTATAATACATTTCATTGGCAAGATGACATTTATGGCGCTCAATCTATTCTTTATTTGATTAGATTCTGTCGCCCCCCTTGATATCATTGTAATACATAATAATCGTCCTTAAGTTGTTTCCCCATTGCACAATGAATACTGAGTATCTGACTGAACTTGTTGCCATCAACGTGCCGAAGAGTTTATCCACGTCGCTCTACTTTTTTGCCATCATTGCTGCAATTGACATAGTTTTTATATAAGCACTTTGCCGCAGGTATCTAATAAGGATGCACTGAAAAGGAGTGGTCTCATAATGACATTGTGTATTGAAATTGAATTTATTCCTTTTTTTTTTTTGACCCAAATTGGAAGGTCAATTTTATGAACAGACTAATAAAGCTCTCAAGAGTTTCCCTTGATGCCAGATTTGTGAATAAAAAAAAAGGGAAATTTTGATTGATGAGCAATTTTCGGATACCTACGATTTGACTTTATACCATGCAAATGCAAGGTGCTCTGCAAGCATTGTTCCATCAGATTTACGATGCTTTATCGATTTTTATTATCTTGTTTAAAAATAACATCAAACGCACATACTGCAGGAAGCAATTTAATTTTATTTTGAAATATGATAATTTGCTTATATTTCCCCGTTTTGATGCACAGGATAAAACTGTGCACATAAATATGCAAATCACAGGGTTCAGTAGAAGCCGCCTCTGTGTCGGGCTGTTGCCGAGGTTCATTCACATCTTGCACTCTTAATAACGAGGAAAATGCTTTGACTTGATCATGTGAGCGATTGTTTTCAGCAAAACGAAGAACGACCGCTTTGATGGAATATCTACAAATAAACTGGCGTGCAATTGCTTACTGGTGGTAAGGTCGAACTTAATCCTTGCTGAGGAGATGCCATGGAGTTCACCATCCCGCAACATAGTGCTGTAAGTAATTCAATGCGAAGGGATGCTATCATTAGTACGTAGAAGTTGGTTCGTTGAACTAGGTGCATTGAACGAGAGGATTTTTGTCCACACATGACAATTTTTTTTTCCTTTCATCTCTGGTATAAACACTCATAATCGGATATTGAACCCTTGTCTAGCAGCGGAGCCGGAATGTCTGAATGAATGTCGTTTATGCGCACGTTTTTCCTTCCGTTCGAGTGAATGGGTTGTGGACTTAAATATTTTATCCAAGAAATTTCCGGGGGCTTGAATTAATTATTTTCATTGTAGAATTCATTTTGTATTGTTGCGGTAGATATCGTTCACCCGATGTGATTTGGTGCTGGTGTGATACCAACAACAACAAGTGTCTTGTTCTATTTTTATTGTTAAGAATCGGGTGGGCGAGTTGATTGTGGTCTGTTTTTAGAAATTTAAGGAATTATTTGGCTATGGGTAGAATTCCTTTAATAAAGGAAAAGGCTGGTAAAAACCACTCTATTAGTTTAAATTGAGTGTTTTCATTCGACGCGTTGGTTGAAAGAACAGCAGCTTGTTAACTAACACTTCGGTTGGAATTGTAACTGATTCGATAAATGTGATCTCTGTACATAATATTACTCTTAGAAATAAATTTTTGGTTTTTTCCGTATCCGAAAGTGAACCTTGCATACTTCTCTTCGCCGTCAATTGACCAAGTGCTTACCATTTGCGAATTTTGCGACAGCCGCAAGTTATTCAATACTACTAAAAAAGGGTTGACAACCGTACGAAGTACAGTAGACGCTCGATATAGTGAACTAATAAAAACCAGAGGCCTGTTCACTATATCAAATTTGTTCACTATTTCGAGCGGGAGTTTTTAAATGTTCAAGTAAGCTTAATTTGATATAAATAAACATATATGTTTCTAAGTTTTTAGTTAAAAGAAAAAATTTTATCAATCTTTAAAAAACACAAAGATAAAGATATTTTTTTGAAGAAATTATAATTTTTTTTTAATAATTAAATTTTTAAAAAATAATTTGTCACCTTCATTTGTGTCTTCTTCGCCGTCGTCAAAGACTAACCGTCACCCGTAGGAGCTGACTACATCAGTCAACTTCATTTCGATACTCTAAACATCTCGTCAGAGGCAATAGTCGTGGGTTAAACTGTTTCGGTCACCCTTCGTTTTTGCCCTCCCTGAAGAAGAAACTCTAACCCTTTTTTTCCGTACCAAGCAGTACGATTGTTTACATCAATCAAGATCTTCCGGTCAGCACCAGTCTTTGTCTCGTGGACGGGTTGTGAAAGGAATTAAACGGGGGGCAGAGTGCTACGGTTACCCTCCATACTTTTCTTTCAGTAGAAAAACCTTCCACTGACTTTTGGTCAAGCAGAAGAACGGATTGATCCAACGACCCATTTCTGCCATGCATCAATATCTCTCTCTCAGTGGTTGACTGTTGACTGTCAGAGGCAATAGACAGGGGGAAGACTGCTATGGTTACACTCCGTCCATACCCGAAGACAAACCGACACCAGAGGATGCTAAATGCAAACATTTGTAGCCAACTGAGTTGACTGCTTCAGTCTGTGTAAAATTGTGGTGGTTCACTATATTGCACAGTTCACTATATCGAGCGCCTACTGTATTTTTTTGCAGGTTACGTGCACACACTATTTTTTAAGCTCTGATTGCTATCAGTTTATAAATAAATTTCAAGGTCTAAGCAAAGATCAGGCGGAGCTACACAACAGTCTTTTAAGTCAGTAAGAAGTGATTTCGCCTCTCTTACGGATTTTTGTACTTTACAAAATCCTGACAAGACTTGACAGTGACCGCTTTTAAAAGTGGATAAAATTGTTGTATCAATACCAGGAATAGTTCCTGACGTGATTAGTGTGATCATGGAAAGGAGCTTGTGTAAGACTACTGCCTGGTCTATAAGGTGTGGCTAAAAAGTTAACCCAAGTAAGTCTGAACTTACAGAAGTATCCAGCATCTGTCACTACTCGTCAGTGCCAAATATGTGTACTTAACTAAACTTGAAGTCTAACATCGAATGCCTTTGGCAAAAAGTGGGGACTTTGACTAAAAATTCTTCTTTGGTAGTAGGTATATAGAGCCGTGATACATCCCATCCTTACTTATGGATCTCTGATATATACATATTGACCTGTCATAAGTTTAGCTCACAATAATTGAACAGAGTCCATTATAATTTAAGTAAAGGGTCCGCCAAATAATTTTTTTTTTTTTTGAAAATGCTATAAAAAAACTACTAAATATTTTCTCAAATTTCTTTTTTTATTTGAAAGTACAATCCTTCCGGTTAATAATGGAAATTTCAATCAATTAGTACAATCCTTCCGGTTAATAATTTCATTCAAATGGCTGCCTAGGCTGGCCATGCAGTAGCCTACACGATCGGTCCAATTTTTAAGCACATTATCGATTGTGTGCAGCTGTATTTCACCAATGGCTTCACGAATATTGTCCTTTAAAGCGTCAATTGTCTCTGGCATGTCGGCGTAACACTTATCTTTTTAGTCCAACGGTGTCAAATCGCAACTCCGCGGTGGCCAAACGACATCAGCTCTGCGGCTGATAATGCGATCTTCAAAAACAGGGCGCAAAACATCGAGTGTAGCTTCGGCTGTGTGGCACGTAGCGCCGTCCTGTTGAAACCAAATGTTGCCAATATCCTCCTCTTCAATTTTTGTGAACAAAAATTCGTTCAACATGGCCCGGTAACGATCGCCATTGACTGTAACGGCCCCTACTTGCTCATTTTCGAAGAAAAATGGCCCAATTATGCCTCTGGACCAAAATCCAATTTTCTCGGGTGTACGCACTGTTTTTGGCTTTTCACGCTTTGGTTTATCGATGAGGATGCCAGTTTCTTTCACTTCTTCCACAAGATAACGAACATACGGAGCTAACGGTGCTTCTCTTCTTCCAAAATCCGTACGCAATTTTCGCACACATTCTGCAACATTACCATGATTTTCAAAGTAATGTCGCAATATTTCCCAGCGTTGTTCAAGCGTATACACAACCATATTCGTTCAGCGGAAGGATAAAACTAATTATCTGTCAAATCAGACATGAGCTAAGTGTTACCATTCGCGAAATAAGCACTATAGTTGAAAAAAAAAGTTAGATGGCGGACCCTTTATATGGTGGCAATGTATGCTACAAGCCTCATTGTCATCAACATCAGACCAGAGCAGAGAGCTTGTAGACGAATTCTCCTTTTTTGTCCACAATTGGCAGTCTATTGCATTACTAGACTTTGCCGATAATGCTCATTACATTTCATTCTCATTTAAGCAGAGTTCTGATATCTACAGACGAATCCTCTTCCTTAGTTTTTAAATTTTGTACTTAAATTTCATTTTAGCGTCAGAACTGCCCCTGCTCATAGATATGACTTCAAAAACCGGCAGGAAAACATGTCAAAATTGTTTCTTATTTTGACTCTCGCAATAGATATTTCTTTTTGTAAAAAATCACCATGTTAGATGTGAGTTCTAAACTAAAATGATTATCAAAACCGCGCTCTGTGTAGAAATACTACTGCCCTACAAGTTGTAGGTAAAATTTAAATCCTATCTTTATTATCACCATTCAAGGACAATAGCTCATCCTATTTTTATTTATTTATTTAATGACTGACTTATAATTGAAATTATAAGGCAGCTGGATAGCCAGAGCATCAGAGGCCTTCGGCTAAGCTCATCCTAAACCAACAAAAAATATACTGTTGCCCACATTCCCATTATCTTGTTGATACTTCGAAAGTATTAACTGTACCGCGTCACATCCCAGCAACCAAAACCAAAATGATCAGTCTCCCATTGTTTCTTGTTCCAGTTTGATTCCAACAAATTACCTCGTTCACGGAAAAACCCCGACACATTTTCTGTTGTCTCAACACCATTACCGGTCGTTCGCCTTTCTCTGCTGTCATCACATAGTTTCGCACTGCCATATTTATCCAGCCTGTGACAGGCAATATCTATATTGGCCTGAGAAAACACATCAAGACGACAGGACGCGCACAGTAACAAAAAACTATTGAAACAAAATTTAATTTATTCTTCATTAACCATAAATAACAAGGAACGCGGATAGCACTGTTCCACGAAACGGCATTGCCTCGAAAAGACCATGTCCAAAGTATACCCAGGCCCATTCATATAGCCATCAACAATCTGTCTGTGTCTATCTTAGTCTGTGCCAGTGACGACGTCGTCATTTGTGACACCATTTCTTCCACAACACAAGGTGTTGCACCCTACTGTGACAATGTCTTCCGCATATCCAAAGAAAATAAAAATAAATAAAAATCCTATCTGGTAATAGCAGTTGTGCATTTTTTTTAATTTTTTATCATCATCCAGCAAATATGACTAACTGATGGATTGGATAACATCAATTTGGCATATGTCCAGCGACGAAAAGGATAAGGACTGTGCGTACATTTGAACATGTCCCACATGAGTAATTTCATAACTTCAAAATATTTGCAAAGAAAACAAATTGAGTAGAGAATTAACATGGCATTGGGATGGGATTGCTTATCTTTAAAGATCCAAAAGCAATATTTTGTTTATCTAATGTCCTCTGGGAGAGAACACGTAATAAGGATGTACACTCACATGTAGTCCATGCAAGTTGTTCAAATGAAAACATTGACATCCTGAACTCAGATTTTATATGTTTTTTGAGATACTTCGAGGAAACTACAATATACCCAGAAAAATGTGCACTCCACTTACGGACAGTAGTCACATTTGCATTTCCGAGATACTTTTTGGGAATCATATAAAATTCTTCTTTCGAAATCGTGCACAAATAAATGGATTGTGAAGAGTTTCGGAAAAAGTGATTTTCCGCTAAATAGCTTCCCAGGAAAAAGGAGATGATACGCTTCAACAAATTGAAATATTTATGCAACTAGAATAGCTGAGTCCTTTTACTCAGCTGTCTGTCTGTCTGGAAGTCTGTTTTCACTTTTACGCTGTCCGATAAACGCGAAAATAAAATATTTTACCTTTGGATATTTTACACCGCAAATGCATACTGGAAGCCCTTTAGTTACTGAGTGCAAATGGAGGGACTTAAATTGGCTATGTGTTTACCCTAGCGTCACACAACTATATATTTTAGCCCCGGTGCACACATGCGACATTTTAACGCATGGTGCCGCAATAATTCAGCGCACACATGTGGGTTTTTCTCGCAGAACAGTTCGCGGAAACCTGCGAAGCTTTTTTCCTGCAAAAATGCCGCGGCGGCATAGCGCAGGTTTCCTCGAGATCGCTTTCAGTACATTGTTTGTTATTGAGTAGTGCACACATACGCGTCATTTTGCCGCTAAGACGCAAAGGCGGTGCCGCTGCGGTACCGCGCCTTAAAAAACGCAAGTGGGCACCGGGGCTTAATGTTGAAGAACCACGGCGGTAAGGTGTCATGTGCGACGGTTCACATTGAAAGTTCTGTGTTCCATTTTGACATTCGAATTTGACACAACGCCCACGATAGACACATAACGTGAATGTCACGATTAAATGACAGACAGGCCTAGCTTCTCACAACCATTCGTTTTGTGTGCGTTTTCATTTTTGGGACGAGTGAAAGGGACATCACAAGTGAGCAGCACGTCACAAGCAGTACCTATAAAGCCCAATCGTATCATCCGTTTAAATCGTGGCCCGCTGTTTAATCACCCGCCGTGTGGCTGTCATTTTGCCAGTATTTAAACTCGGTCACAGAATGACAAAATGGTCATTTCATGGACATTTGAACACAGTGACATTCGCATGGCCGCACGATTGACACTGGATTAAAGCTGTTCAAGTTGGGTCAATTTAGGACAGTAAGAGAGTCATCATAAGGAAAAAAAAATGTTTAGTTTGAGTTTGTTCCAATTCAATAGGCCTTGAGATTTGGACACTAACCGAAAATATAAGATCGCGGCTTCAAGCTCAAACAATGAGATTGCTTCGTTATATTGCTGTAGTGACTCGGAAAGAGGCCTGAACAAAACGGTCCATGCTTCGTTGGTGCTGTCATAAATAAACACTTGTAGCAAACTACGGATTCCCAGAGGTGTTATGGAATTTGTGCCATCAGAAAGGCGTCTCTTATGTAGGCCCAGGACGGACTAAGTCAGATTTAGAATCAAAGGTGGAAAATCAAGTATGAAGAATATTTTAGCAAGACCAATTCATAAACAACGCCCTGTAGATAGGCTCAATTATCAGACTGGTTGATGTCCAATTGAGTCAACTGAACGTTAACTTGGCCGACTTTGTGTGCACCATAAAACGAGTGACGAACTTTATAAAATTGTCAAATTAAACTCTAATTTTGGAAATGAACGTTCACAAAGCACTGTTGCGATGTCGTGTAGCTGCCGCTGTTTTCGTGTAGTCCTTCCACACTTATAAGCCAGAGTATCCTGAACTCATTTTGAACTTGCATTCGACTTTCCATTGAAAAGTATGACAGTCTAAACAAAAAAGTAAGCTTCCGCATGACTGAATTGTGACCAAATAATAATAAGAACACGATGACACAACAAAACGATTTAATTTGTCGACATAATGACCTACAGACCCGTATTCGTCGCCACGATAAATATTCCGATTCTTAATGATCTGATTCCCAATCAAAAGCTCAACTCGCTCCTCATTAAACGAAAGTAGGTAGTACCTCGGCTACATGGCATTTCAAGAATTGGGTCAATCAAATTAACAACTCTCATCGAACGAAACACAAACAATCTGACTATGTCCCGCTGATTAATTGTGCGACCCCAAAATTAAGAAAACCGCCGCCGGCCGCCTCCCATTTCACCATGTTTCCAAATATTTGGATTAACCTGTACAGTCTGGCATTCTTGAACTTCATGTTTAAACCATCGTATTTCTGATCTATATCCATCACATTTAGGACAATCTCCTGGCAGAGTGCAATGCACTGTGCTGCCATAGATCTGGGTCCTCTTCACTTAGCCGAGATGTAAACAACCTGGCCAACTGAGAGGCAACGTTTTCCACGTTTTCAACAACAACAACAACAACTCTCAACCGGCACATTTTATTTAATTCACTGCAACAACAGTGTTATTGTTATTGTTGTGCACAATGAGATTTTATAGCATTTTAAACGGTGGAACAGTTTTTTTTTTGTCGGCCGTTTCCATGTACCTATAGTATAATTACAGCACCAACTTACAGCAACCAGGACGAGGTGTAGATGTACTGCTCCTAGTATACACCACGCGATGCTATTGTGTATAGATGTTTACTGGCGCGGCAAAAGATACTCAATTTAGTTGGATTCATCCCCTCGGTGCTCTCTGTGAGATGTTATTTCGGGAAATGGAGTAAAGTGATTATAATAATTATTTTTTTATTTTTCTCTTAGTTTTCCTGGTTCAAGACAATATCACTGGAAAATGTGGTTCTCGGTCTTGTGTTACTGCGACCAGTCCGATTATTATAGAATGGAATTTTGCGTGTCGGTTAATGTAATGTTAAATGGCGGAATAAATTGCCAATTTAATTGCGACGAAGAGGAAACATTTAAAATTAAGCGGTTGCTGTTTAATGTCTTGATTATAATCTAAGGTGCTTCAGATCTAACGGGGGTTGTGAGAATTTTTTAAATTTCCCAATAACCGGTTTAAAAATGTTTTTTTATGGCTTTAACGGGATCAAGGGAAATTGGAAACCCAAGTAGTGATTGGGTAACAATCTCATATCTATACATATAATAAAACTGTAGGCATTTTTTTTGGCCATTAAAAACTCGAAAACTACTGGACAGATTTCGATGAAACTTATTTTAAAATGTTCCTTAAGACTGTGAGACTGCTATAGGCTATGTCGTTTATAGCCAAAATGTATTTTTTTACATTATATACCTTGCTACAAATGGATGTTTATACTTCTGCGATCGTGCGACAGGACAACAAAAACAAAACAACACTAGCATACGTAGGTATACTACACACTCGAAAAGGGTTGATTTGTTTTCGCAGTGAGTGCTATGGTCAGTTGTATGCCCGATGCTAGATGGGGATAGAGTGCGTGCTGGAGTATGGCATGGGGTATATTTATAATCTTCATAAGAGAAGAGATAATACAAAACAGGTTTCATTTCAGAATTTCATTCTGATATGTGGTATGGTAACAGTGTAGGTTTCGGGTAGGTGGTTGCTTGGATTCCATAGGAAGAGGGAAATAAAGGAAAGGAAATGCAGTATTACAATTTACAAATAAGTAGCAAGATCTGGGAGAGGGATCAATTTTCTTTTTCTCCTAAAAGCGCGAAAACTATTGGACAGATTTCAATGAAACACTCAAAGTGTAATTTTAAATGAACCAAATATACCAATTTTGTGCGAGCGGGCAAGGCGAGCACGTGTCCAGCTAGTACTATGTACGTTTCTATGGAAGTCGATTTCGGTCGATATAGTCCATTTTAGTCTTAGGAGGGTCTCATGGAACCAGGTTTACCTTTGAGGTGTTTTCTTACAAGGCAGGAAGCATGGTTTTTGGTAGAGCACGATTTTCGACATGTGTCTGGTTGTTACTTAGGTTGTAAGGGCTTAATTAAAATAATATCGTTGTATAAGATAAGATAAGATAGGTAGGTACATAAAAGGATTCCGTATGGGTATCTATGACTATCGTTAAAAAAAGATTAAGAATTATTTGGATTTGGATTTGAAAGACCGACAAAGGACAAAGCTTTAAACACAAATGCATTGTGGTTATTTTACCGGTTTTTGACAGGGAAGCGAAATGCAGATTTACTTCCCAACAGAGAAAAAATATGTATATGGTATTTTCAATATATCTAATGGAGAATTGACTGTCAAAAATGCGAAATATATTGAAATATTCACTAAAAGGAGTCAGCTGCTTAGTTAGTGGCAGTTTGAAATGGCTATAGTTGCAAAAGAAGAACAAGTTGTTTTTCCTTAAAAACTATACACCAAATTAAAATTCTGCATACATTTTTCAACTGAATTTTGTAGGGGCTGGTTAATAATTACAGCGAAAAAGGTAAAAACTCCTCGCTTTCCCCCAATCGGCGCAAAATGTTGACTTAAAATATACGAACAACGCAACCATTCTCAGCTTCCGATGTGGATGCATATTTATACAGTTTGCTGGACTGCTGTTGCGCTACCCAGTATTTCTATATCATTAAGATATTTTTCCCTCGCACAATTCGATTTTTCCCTCAACTCTTTCTCACTAAAAAACTAAAAATGTTTTTTTTTTATTGATTCCACAAAAAAAAAAAAAAAATTAAATAAATAATGTCATGTTGTCGAAAACTCTATATAGGCCCGCAGTAAATTTTGGACGTGAGAGGCAACCGGATGAATTTTACATAAATACGTTGCTCTGATGCCCAAAATTTCAAATATGCCCGTCTGGCAGCGCTAATGGCAGCTAGTGGGTGCAACTTCATATTAAAAATCCGTTATGATTCAAAACAGAAATAATTGGTGCAACCGCTTGAATCTGCTACCAAATAATAGAGAATGGTTTTAGGTGTCGCCAAGGCCCTGCCTGACGTGGTGGAAATGCGTTAAAAATTCAAATTTTGAATAATTAATGCAAATGCACCAATTTTTTTATTTATACACAAAAACTCGCAACTGGACATTAAATAATTGACGCAATTTAAAATAAAAATTGAGTGTTAAGCGGCTCTCAGATTGAGGCAACAAGGAACAAGCAACTGTCAATAAGCAATACGCAACTTTATTTCTACCTATTCTCACATTGAAGCAATAGTACCTATTGCCGAAAATTTTTAGCTATCAGGGATGTTTTTCCACGAAAATAGCGGTCCCTCGCTAGCTGCCTCCATAGTTACGCAAACGAAGTTGATTGAGGACATTCTCCAATTGTGCGCGCCACCTAAGGTGGGGTTTTCCTCTGCTGCGTTGTCCCTCAGTGGACAGTGGGTGGATTTGAAGACTCGTCGCGGGCTGGTGCGTTGTTGTCCATACGCTCCACAAGTCCCAACCGCATCTCAGCCATTGTATTTTTTAGCTTTTTGACCAGGTTAGCGTCGCTGTATAGCCCGTATAGTTCGTCATTGAATCTTCTTCTCCACACTCCATCATCACAGACTGTACCGAATATCACTCGAAGAATCTTTCTCTCAATGCATCCCAGAAGGTTTTCATCCGCTTTTGATAGAGTCCATGCTTCTGCACCATAAAGCAGAACCGGGATGATTAAGGTCTTGTATAACATCTCCTTTGTTCTATGAGAGAGGGCTACTTCTTAAATGCGTTCTTAGCCCGAAGAAACAGCGATTGGCAAGAGTGTTTCTTCGCTTGATCTCTGTGCCGCCGATGTCATTTTGCGAATAGGCTCCACCTATGAGCTATCATAGGTTGTTGGCGAAAGATTTTAGGCGTTCACACAATACAGCCTACAAGATCTTATACGCGACATTCAGGAGACTTATTCCTCTGTATAGTTGGCGCAGTTCAAAGTATCTCCTTTCTGAATTTTCCCATAATCGTTTTTCATCAATGAAATTCTCACAAGAGGTTAATTTTCCCACAATATACGAACACTGGCTATAACTATTGTTAATATGTTAATTTAGTTGAAAACAAAACATGTGTAGTGTAGGTACCTCTAGTGGATTTTCATCACCCGTTTACTCTCCAAAAAAAACTCTCGTACTTTCAGTTCCCTCGAATTCACCGGAAGAAGATTTTGATTAGCCGGCGAGTTCACCTGCGAATCCCAAAAGAAGAATCATCTACGATTAAAAAACAATCGTAAGACTTAAATGCAAAAAAAGTGCGAATTCATAGAGAAGAATATGCGAACTGGTACTTCTACTGCACCCGTATTTCTGTGCATCTTCCTCAGTGTCGACTTTAAAAGACCCTAGACTAGCTAATTTGAATCCAGAAAAAAATATCTATACCATCCCCAAAGAGTGTCATAAGATTTCTGGCCAAATAAATGAGTCTTTGGTCAGCCGCAAATTTATTCCACTTATTTTTTATTATGAAGAACCCCACCCACCTAGAGGTATACGTGTTAAGGATCATCTAGAGCTAGACTCTACTAATTTCACCAAAATCACGATATTCAAAGAAAATTTTATTATCATCCACGTCATGAGATGGCACACTTTCGTTGTTGTCTTCATGTGAGTATCTTTATTTATGGGTCAGTTCCGCTGAAAACCAAAAGATACAATTTTAGTGCGAACATATTTTGATTCATTAGTTCGGTCTTTGCTGTGAGATTCGGCGATCGCGCGAACATTCAGAAAATCTGTCTCATCAATAGATAGATATTTGGTCTGAAAAAAATGACCTGAACATGTTCATCACTTTTACACTTAAGAAATTATCTACAAAAATACATTTTCATTTTATTTATTTTTATTTGGCTTTTTTTTAATGGCCGCGAATAATTTTCTTTTTTCACAGAAATCAAAACGCTTAGTAGGTATACAAAGAACAATAGGTAGATAGAGCAGCATCAGAAGGAGAAGGAGAATGAAAATAATCAGAAAAAATACAAAGAAAATAAAAGAACGTTTTCCCCGAATGAATGTGATATTTTCAGCAATGACAACGAAACTGCCAACTTTGAAAGTAGTGGATTATTTTTTTTTTGGCAAAAACCATGATTCATAAAGTCAGCGAGGGCATGGCGCGGGCGGTGGAGGTGACCAAGTAAATCCCAGAGACGATGAGACGCTAGCTTTCTATTTATTTACAATTATCTACGAATCGAATGAGGGGTTCTCTGATTTGTGGAAGAGTACATTTCATCGTATTTCCTCTGGCACTCTAATGGTGTCCACAGATACACTCGTACAGTCTGATGATGTTCAATGGACTATGAATCCGCCACGGAGATTGATGAAATCAATCGATAATCTGATCGTCGAAAGTCTTTAGTTGGATGAGTATTTTTTCGTTTTTGCAACGCAAGTTGGAAGAGGAAATTGTTTTTTTTTTTCTATTATTCTGGGATGGATAAAGTTTTGGACCGTATTTCAATTTGGGGTTGTTGGTATTTGGCTTTTTGGGAGTTTTTTTGTCTTGATGTAGTAAGCAAAAAAAAAATATACATGAGGTAATGGCTATTTCAAGGGGTCAACAATGTAACATCTCAAGTACTTACTGGTTACTGCTCAGGCAGAGAGAGTTGGTACACTGAGTTTCCTAATCGACTAGGGCCCAAACCCAATCATGTAACTAATATCGTGTTAACGCATACATGCAGCATAAAGTTCAGTACACTCAAAGGAATTCTGCCAAAAATAAAACGAAGTCAGTTAGAAAAATGCTTTTATTATTGGCGTTCTATGCAATGTCTAAAAGAATTGATTCACAGTCGGATTAGCAAAGTTGTCGAAAGAAAACTACCATCTTGATGACTTGTATTCCCTTCCTGACCATCTGGAATCAAATTTGTTGGTCAACTAGGTTTTTGGGTGGTAGTTGTGCAACGAGTTGCAACGATAAGTAGTTGATAAATACCTTCTTAAACTAGACCTAAGCACCATACTTTGAGCAGCTATGTTCGAACTCGGCATTCGACAACAGCTGTAGCTCACCTTGTTAACCAATGTTTTTTTTTTTTTTTTTTTAAAGTTGATTGTAAATTCTGAAGCAATAAGATTCCATTTCTGTTCATTGTACATATTACCAAACATTCAAAAAATGTTGTTCTTGAAATTGAAAGTGACCGAAAGCAGGGACTTAATCGCGACTTTACTGTCGTCGGTAAAAATGGGCGCTACCCCTTGTGAATAAAGGGTCCGCCAAATAACTTTTTTTTTTGAAAATGCTATAAAAAAAACTGCTGAATATTTTCTCAAATTTTTTTTTTTATTTGAAAGTACAATCCTTCCGGTTAATAATGGAAAATAATTTCATTCAAATGGCTGCCTCGGCTGGCCATGCCGTAGCTTACACGATCGGTCCAATTTTTAAGCACATTATCGATTGTGTGCAGCTGTATTTCACCAATGGCTTCACGAATATTGTCCTTTAAAGCGTCAATTGTCTCTGGCATGTCGGCGTAACACTTATCTTTTACGGCACCCCACAAATAATAGTCCAACGGTATCAAATCGCAGCTCCGCGGTGGCCAAACGACATCAGCTCTGCGGCTGATAATGCGATCTTCAAAAACAGGGCGCAAAACATCGAGTGTAGCTTCGGCTGTGTGGCACGTAGCGCCGTCCAGTTGAAACCAAATGTTGCCAATATCCTCCTCTTCAATTTTTGTGAACAAAAATTCGTTCAACGTGGCCCGATATCGATCGCCTTGACTGTAACGGCCACTCCTTGCTCAATTTCGAAGAAAAATGGCTCAATTATGCCTCTGGACCAAAATCCAATTTTCTCGGGTATACGCACTGTTTTTGGCTTTTCACGCTTTGGTTTATCGATGAGGATGCCAGTTTCTTTCACTTCTTCCACAAGATAACGAACATACGGAGCTGACGGTGCTTCTCTTCTTCCAAAATCCGTACGCAATTTTCGCACACATTCTGCAACATTACCATGATTTTAAAGTAATGTCGCAATATTTCCCCAGCGCTGTTCAAGCGTATACACAACTATATTCGTTCAGCGGAAGGATAAAACTAATTATCTGTCAAATCAGACATGAGCTAAGTGTTACTATTCGCGAAATAAGCTCTAGTTGAAAAAAAAACGTTAGATGGCGGACCCTTTAGTATACATTATTGTACGACAGAGCCCTCCTAATCGGAATGATCTCAGCCTTGAACACTCTACGATGTTTTAGAGAAACGGTCTAACAGTTGGTATAGAAAGCATCTTAGTTTGTTGAACCAAAGCCGGTGTGTTGTCTGGAGTTATCTGTATCCTTTGGGATGCATTCTACCTTATTTAGAATAAACGAGTGACCCTAGTATGCCGACTTGTTCGAGTAAACTTAAATGGATTGTTTTCATGCGAGTTGCTGCCACTTGTTTGTAATAGAAATCTAGCGGTATATAGCATGCATGCAGAACAATATGCCCATAGCTGCAGTTGGTGTTATCCTCAAGCATTCACTGGTGCAGATATAATTATGTGCTCACGACTAAGGTGGTTCTAATGGATGGCTTTTTCTACGCAGTCCATCAGACGTCAACCATAAGTAAGATTTGGATCAGCACTGAAGGATAACTACGTATCGCCGTCTATCTCATTTTTTTTAGGATTTTCATCAGAAATTTATGACAAACCACGCTATGCTGCCACCGCTTGTTAACCAATCTAGTGTAGGAGAAATTATAAGGACAGCTTTATACTGAATAGTTTTTTCGCATACAATGGGGCTAACTAGGAAATCACTTTTTTGGACCGCTGCCAGCAGTTTTTACGAG
The DNA here is from genome assembly GCA_949372485.1 of Cheilosia soror. Classification (NCBI taxonomy): domain Eukaryota; kingdom Metazoa; phylum Arthropoda; class Insecta; order Diptera; family Syrphidae; genus Cheilosia; species Cheilosia soror. The sequence goes on from OX443564.1 coordinate 60,792,380, forward strand.
TGTTTGTAATACGGGCTTTTGGATTGCAGGCAAAACGCACCGTACATTTTTTCTAATATACGGGGGCATTTGTCTTCTTCTTCTGTCTTCTGCTACAACCCGTAACAATCAATCACCCACTACGAGCATTCATATCACAGATACAAATATTAGTCATCATCACCTAACCTACGGTATGACTACCGATTAAAGAATGAATGAAACTGACTCTCATGAGTCAGTTTTACATTTCATAACAATGACTAAATTCTCTAAACTAGTACAAATTATGCATCATATTAAATTCCCTTTCAAATCTCCCATCGACCTTGCCAAAACTTAAAAAAAAAACAAAACAATTCAGTAACACAATGTACTTGCAAAATTATGGCAAAAAGTCAAGGCAACTCAGTCGCTAAACTCGACATCGACACTTGTGTTTTGGCACCCCGGTCAAAATACTACTTTTTCATCACCACTTCACCGTTTCGACATTTCCCCTCGCACTCGTAAATAAAGTATTCAAGTATAGTAGTCTGTCGGTAGTCCACCTCCACCTACCACCTGTCATCATCATACTTTTGCACAGAGCATCAGTCCGCATCGACATTTTGTTTTGAATATTGAGTAATGTTGCTGTCGAAATCTTTGTGGTGGTTTCGACATTGAATCCGTTCATTGTAATGAGGGTGCTTAATGCTTATGAACGGTAGATATAGATGTCATGAAATCTATTTTCATGTGTCGCCGCAGTGCGCGAGTATGATGGCATCGAACGGCCTTATGCTAAAAATGTCTAATTTTGCACGACGACCAAAACTATCAAAATGCCTTTGATACATTTTTGTGTAATGAAAATTCTGTTTAGCGAGTGCATTATCGCATGCCTGTTGAAGGGTGCGAGCTATTAAAATTCGACTATTACATAGACATGTATGTTAGGTACTTCCAAAGGCCCACTAATTAACGCCGATGACGTCAAAACGATGGCCATCAACTTATAAATATTCTTAAGTTCAATGTAATAAATTTATTAGCCAATAAAAACACAATGTACTAAATAAAACGCTCTGTAAGATAAAGGGCTGTAAAATATTATGCTTTCGCTGCTGATGGGTATTTTTGTATTTAATTCCCTTGAACTTCTGTGTAATTAATCATTTCTCACTCATGAAAAATCATCCGATTTTATTAAGAGACTAAATTCGCCGGAAGTATGATTTAAATTTGGTTTGTTAATATTTTCCAGGAAAAACATATCACTAAATGTGTCAGGTGCGAGTTGAATTGACAAAGGCCAAGGTATAGGAACAACAAAACACATAAGTCAAGTCGGTTTGACACTTTGACGAACATTTAGATTTATGCTTTGAGGGAAGTGATGGCTGTCGAGAAATTGTTCCGTCTTTTAAAGAGAGAAGGCCAATTATCCCAAACTGAATATTGTGGGAATGGTTGACTTTTTTAATACTCACGCCGAGCAATATATAGTTTTGATTATAACGCATAACAACAACAACATTGCGGAGTTTGAAATGATTCGGGATAGTCTAGAGATGTCGAAAGCAAAATTGTAAATATTATTTCCTTTATACAGTAAAGACTATTATTTTGTGTGTGGGAAAATGGTTGCTTTTGTGACAGCTGCAGATAGACCCTTCCCTTAGTTGGGACTATTATAGGGGAACCAACCTATTGCAGCACAAAACCGCGCTTTTTCAATTTGAACCACCTAGATTTTGAATGAACATTCAGAGTTTTTAAAGTTCTAATATTCCATTTCATCCCAGGAGTAACTGAGGAGATGAAGTCCTTCAGATTTGATTATGAATCTAAGGAGTTCGTTAAGATCCACTTTCTTTGGATTCTCCAGTTCATCAAGCAGAGGCTGTGATCCTCGATCTCTCATCTGTTTAAGGGCTGCGTAGACTGCGAACAGATTCTATTTCCTAGACATCCGTACAGTTTCTGTAATAGTCAGTGTAAAGTATGTCCCAGCCGTTCCTTATATGTACGCGTATCGCGCAGGGTTAAGTAATAACCTCTATGAGTATGCAAATACTTAATGGGCCTTACCAATAATCATTTCTAGACTTCAACTTAAATATTTTGACGGTCACAATGGATAATTTTATATGGAAATTTTTGCCATTGTGACTTCGTAAAATTTAGCCTGGACACTAAAAATGATTATTAGTACCGCGAAATATCTTTGCGTCTCGTTGATGTAGATATCCTTCCCCTATCCTAGGGCCATGCTATTTTTGTGGTTTGCTTTACTCAGGTATTCAATATTGATCTCCATTGCAAGCGTACTCAGAGGAGTCATTATCAAATTTGGGGTTGGTGATGCGTACATCTGTGATACATTTCTTGCAAACTTGTCCGCCTCTTCATTGGTTTTTTAAATAAAATAAAAACGGTTTTGGATATCAATGAAATTCTTTATTCCTGTGAAAGTACGTTCGATGCCATTATGTATGGAACTCGATTTCTTTTGCATGGCCACCATGGGTACGCTTGCAGAAGTCCAGACGCTGAACCCAATTTTCGACGGTTTTCAAGCATAAATCGGCCGATACTGCTGCAATTTCACGTTCGATATTCGTACGAAGTTCATCAATCGTCACTGGCTTGTTGGCATAGACCATAGACTTGACGTAGCCCCACAGGAAATAGTCGGCCAAGCGACTGGACCATTTCGTGAGATAACACGGTCTCCAAACTTGGTTTCCAATAAATTGATTGTGACATTCGCTGTGTGGCTTGTGGCGCCGTCCTGTTGGAACCACATGTCCTCCAAGTCCATATCATCCAATTTGGGGCCAAAAATATTCGGTTATCATTGAACGGTAGCAATTCCCATTCACAGTAACGTGCCGGTCTTGATCATCACGGAAGAAGTACGGCCCAATGACGCCGCCGCGCCGGCCCATAAACCACACCAAACCGTAATTTTTTCGGGATGCAATGATGACTCATGGAGTACGTGTGGATTGCTGCCTGACCAATACCGCATATTTTGTTTATTGACGAAGCCATTCAGCCAGAAATGAGCCTCATCATAAATTGGACGTGGCGCTAACGTTGAAGCCACTGACTCCGAATTTCGGTAGTAAATTTTAATAATTTCGACTCGTTGTTGGCTCGTATATCTTTCCATCATGAAATAGCAAACCTGAAGAGAAATATCAAAAGAGCGGCAAGAAATTCGAATAGTCGGGCTGATATATAGAGAGTAAGCCACAGCAACTGCCAGACAAATGACATTCTATAAGGTGACGCAACAAATATTTTAAAGTCTTCATAATTGAATGATAGTTAGAACCAAAATGTTCAATCACAAGCTGCTTGCATCACAAAGGTCCACGTACCTACCCCCAGGAAATTCACTGAAAATAATTCCTTTCTCTCCGAAGCGATACAAAAACTCGAACAGGCAGGTTGGTCAAGTTTAAGACTTCCTCGCCAATTAAGCATTAAATAACAATCCTTTCATATATAGACATTTAACCATACGCTGAGGGTTATTTTATTAGCAACATTTTTGACACTGTGTCTAGGTGAGAACAAAATTTAAAAAATTGCTCATCTGATCATGTTCTTCAAACTCAAAACGCTTTTATTGCCTACTGAGATTTTATTTCATTATCTTAGTGTTTCAGGAAAGATCGGTAGTAGGTACTGTAGAGACCCAATATTTCATAGTCGATTGCTTTATATTTTTTTATCAATTGACTTCTATTTTCCATATTTTTATTTTATAAGTGCGACTTTATTTTCATTGTTTTACATTTTATATAGTCAAGTGTTGGCAACGCACAGTGCCGATACTACAGGTACCTACCGGCAACGTTTTTCCAGATCTTTGATTTCAATTCCAAACACTGCGTAAGGAGATCAAATAATTTTTCAACATGTTCGTAATCCAGCGCGGCTAGAAGTTATGAGAATATTAGGATAAAATATCTTGTGCCCCATACTGACTCTCAATTAGCAAAGACAACAATTTACTTAGTTTTAACCTCAAAATATGTATTTTTCTGCTTCGTTCAACGGGGTGAATGCTTGAGAGAAGATCAGACCATATTTAATTATCCTTTCCGGAAGCAAAGCATTTATATTTTCTGTTCCGTTTTTAACATATTTCAACATCGACTTAACTTTGGGGTTTCACAAGAACCCATTGCAACTTTCCGCTGAACAAGCAATTTTCCACAGCAACACTAAAAAAAACTCACATTATATAGGTTAAGCTACAGGCTACACTATTGCGAAGATAAAATATGTATAACCGCTTGGCGTACTATCTTTATTTTCTCATTCGTGTATGCACACCACATCAAGGATATCTTTTTCGAAATAATTTCTTTCTGTTTCAATTAGAAAGTGCAAACTTATTTTTAATTAACTGAAATGTAATCAGTAAGTTGCAATTGAGTTATAGTTAAACATAAGTATACACCTATATCTATGTATATGGCACACATAGCACACCGATTACCTGCATCTGCATCTTCAGAAAGCTATGTGAATAATGTATCTGCACACATTTTTATAACAGAAGAAATGAATTTAATTAAAAATGTTTGTTTTGCTATAATGTCTCCAGCAAAGCTGCAATTAAAGAGAAAAGTCGACAAACGGAAAACGCTATGAATATCATCATCATCGTCAAGATAGTCTGTCAGTGAAATCAGTCCCGATACATTTAATTGAGAAAGGAACGACCGCGTTATTTTGACAGGTGGTGACGCGTATATACGGTGCCTATAGGTGGATGCACCTAAAATAATTCTATACTCAAGTGGAGATCACAAATCATTTAATTGTAAGGTATTATCGGATGAGACGAACTCACTTTGAGTTTAAATGTGACTAAGCTTTTACGATATTCATACTGGAACTCAAGTTAACCGGTCTTGGAATTTGTTGAGGAAAGTCACGCATTTGGCAAAAAGAGATACAAAATTTCACTTGAATGTCATAAATTTCTCAACACTCGTGGGAGCTAATGACGGACAATGAAAATGTACGAGCAGGCAAAACAACGTTTGCCGGGACCGCTATATATTTTTAAGGAGAAAGAGTTGAAATCTTTTTACAGATGGTAGTAGTGGTTAAAATGTTACTTAAATCTGGGTGCTCGTCTTCATGAACATTGTTCAAAAGTGACTCATCTATTTGCCTATCCTTCGCCGGATACATGGTCTCTCTTAAGGTGGGTTTCCATATGTCGGTTGATTGAAAAAGTTTTACAGCCCTCGCGTTTATGTCATTGAACGACACCAACGTCAGTTCATTTCCACTTATGCCAATTATTGGCAAAAAATCGTTTGTCAGTTGATTGACCAACTTATGAACTCGATGCCAATTAAATTTTCTCTGTCAATTATAGACAAAGTGACATTTTGTTTGACAATTCAGCTATTTTCACTTGTCCAGTGGGTTCTTTGTCTGTTATTAAACAATTGGCATAAAAATACGTCAATTGTCAATTTCAAATCGACAAGTGGAAACCCAGTCTCCTTCCAATTGACCCCAAAGGTAGAAACTAGGTAAACAAGCCTGATGGGTTGTGTCAATTCCAGGAGCATTTGACCAATTTATAATATAACAGACTTTGCTAAACTGTAGCCCATATGAACGGGCAACTGGCAAATAGGCACGTATACGCAACAACATCCTTCCCCATATTACCCCTTGCCGAAGCTGCGGAGATATTGGTTTCACTTAAATTCCTTGTGGATTTTCGGTTTTAGCTATATAGGTAAGCCATTCTTATAAGAATTCTCGGACATTTCAACCACATCATTGACGTTCTACACAAGTTGGTTTTGAGCTCCAAATCCTTTTAATTCTCTTATTTACAAATCGCGTAAGTTGTGGTTTCAAAACACTCATTCATTAAGTGCGTCGCGGGTGTGGGTTGCTTAAGTGGACCCTCCATAGCTCTCGGTTCTCCGCCATCGACTCTAAATCATCAAGGGCAATCCCCATACAGATATAGGAGAGATTGTGTACTTGATATAACCATCCTAGGTCTACCTTGAGGACGCCTGCCTGATGGTACGGATTCCATAGCACGTCGTGGGATCCTAGTTGGGGACATGCGTTTAACATGACCAAACCACCGAAGCATGGATCGCTCCGTCCGGGGAAATATCTGCTCCACATTGAGTTGCTCACGTATTCTGGTATTTCTAATGCGATCTCTACGGGTCACACCAGCAATACAACAGAGAAATCTCATTGCGGCAGCTTGTATCTGCGATCTTATTCTTTCGGTCATTACCCAAACCTCATAACCATAGGTAAAGAGTTGGAACAAAGAGTTGGAACCGAATTAAAGACTGACAACTTAGCTTTGACACCAATATAACAGAATGACCAAGCTGTCTCAAAATTGACCCATCCTGACCATTCCTACATGAAAAGTCGGCATTGCTCCTTCCATCACTCGTGAATAAGACCCTGAGATACTTGAACTTCTCCACCTTTTTCAATGGTACTCTAGGTACTAACATGTAGAGCGCATTGAACAGGCGTTCTGAAGACGACCATCACTTCAGATTTGTTCACGTTAACCTTCATCTCAGCTTCAACGCAAACGGCTACCAACCGATCGAGTGCGCGTTGAAGCTCAGTCTGAGAGGACCAACGAATGACCAAATCATTAGCGAACAGCAAATTGATTTATCCTCAGATCTCCCAATTCGAAACGTTCTTCGCCAAGACTGCGCTGCAACATCCAGTCCAAATAAATAATGAAAAGAAGGGGAGGCAATACGCACCCCTGGCGAAGTCCAACGCCCACGGTGAATGGTATTGATTTAACGTCTTTTACCCGTATACAGCTTTTACAGTTTGTGTAAACAGATTGATTTAACGTCTTTTACCCGTATACAGCTTTTACAGTTTGTGTAAACAGATTGAATGGCTCTCCAGAGAGAACCGTCAACTCCATACTCCTAAAATACACTCCAGAGTCTACCTCGAGGGAAACGGTCAAATGCCTTCTCCAAATCTATGAAGCATGCGTAAACAGGTGTAGCATACTCCCAAGCCCTGTTCAAAACACTTTAACCAAAATTGAATTTCCTGGCAGAATAAATCAATCAATCGAAGCTGTCCTTATAAGTCGAATGTCTTACCATACAGCATGCAATAGTAGGCATAATATTGAATTGAACAAACACATCAAGTATACCTGAGACTTATGGTTATGGTTGATCACAGATTAAAATTCCGAGAGTATATACAATATACAGACAAGAAGTCGTCTCGGTCAATGGCTGCACTATATCGAATAATGTCAATTACTGAAATACTATGCAGTCTGTCATAAAAATTGTTGTGGATTTTGGCATAAAATTTACCCTATAACCTCGCTTTATACTATGCCCATCGACTGCATAAATTTAAAAAAAATGTGAGCACTCTAATTTGTACAGTTAGGAAACAAACATGCAGATAACCATTAACCATCTTTTTAGATTTATTGAAAAACTTAAATATAAAATACATACATATTCACATATGTGGATAAAAAAAAATATCCTATAACCTTGCTAAGGACTGTAGCTTTTCACTGATGAAATTTCAACAAAATTCGTTGTTAAGTTTTACCACAATAAAGTGACAAACATTCTGATGAATCGAAAGATAGGTATACTACTACTTCACTTTCAATTATTTACTGTTCTTGGAATTTTAACTTTAAATATTCTCTCTCTATTACATTCCGACAAACAAAAGATACATTGCAATGTTTAATAATCAGATGAATGCCAACTACCACCATTTAGAAGAATTAAAAACATGACCCGCATGTGGGTCACATGTCAACAGACTTTTCATATATTTTTACACCTCGGCTATATGTGCATCCCCACCCACATTGTGATGCATTTTTTTCCACGCAACACGCATTTTCTTGGCAACGCTCATTGGTCAAATACTTTCACCAAAACAAAATTTAACAGAAATAGCAACGACCGAAGCTATATAAAGTTTTTCTCAGAAAACTATCTATACTCAGAGTATTTTGGTATTTTATCTAACAAATTATGAATATTTAAAAATAAATTTAAATTTAACGAGTAAATTTAGAGAGGAAACTTCACATGATTTGCATACAGTAACACTTTCGATTTCGTTTTAGTGCAACGGAAAGAATTTTTATTTTTTTTTTTGGATTTCATGTCAGTGGATATGGACTATGGAGTGTTTATAAATACACACGCAGTGCAGTTATTTTGCGTGCATGCATGCAAGCGATAATAATTGCCTGCAATAAAATGCATGTTCTAGGTGGGCGCAATTGATATGGTGGCGGTGGCGGTGATAGTGGGTGGTAAATATTTTTAGTCGATGTCATAATAAATTGTACTGTTTCTTTTTTATGTGCACGAAATTTGTATGCAACATTTTTTTTTTTATGCCAAAGAATTTTTTTTTCTACAATATAAGAGGGCTTGGCATGGGTCAGTTGAATTTACGATTTGTTGAGTTGGATAAGCGAAATATTGTCCTTGGAATGCCAGCTGTGATTTATCTCTTCTGCATTATGTCTCATTTGGATTGCATGTTTCAAGAAGTAGGTGACATTAATCCCTCTCTGAGTCCTTCAAATAAACGGCTTTAGCTTTTCACATTAGCCTCATTTTTTTAAAGCGAGAGAATTCCAAATTTACAGAATTTTAAATATCACTTGACTGTAGTAAGAAATCAATAATATTTATTTTCCTTTAAAAAAAATTGTAAAATTTGCCAAACTTTGTTAAACAATATAGCTATTTCAGTACATATTTTAATAAAAAAATTGTGAACAAAATCGCCATCGAGTTTCGAGGAAGACATTACTATTTGATTATTATTGCTCGCGGGCTCTACTTCAAAGTATATCGGCCTTGGAATTAAGCAATAGAGACGGCCTTGGAAATAGTTGGTGCTGATAAAAAAGTACATGTGGTACGATATCTGAAAGCCTATTAACTCTGCGGTACTTACGATAACCTGACTCATTGGTTACGTAGGCGCAGAGAAGATATTATTGGATTAACTCCACCTCCTCCTCATCTTTGTAGCCTATTCATAAATCTTTGGACATTTATTGAGCATATATTGAATGGGGAAGGGTTGGATTCTCTCAGTCTAAGAGCTGCTATTCTGGCAGAGCTTTTAATGAACATACTCAGCCCTACTTCTGGCACGCTTCTTACAACTTCCACCATGCAAGTGCTGCTAGATCTTTCATGTATCCCTTTGTGGTAGTTGCTGTATTCCATACTAGGGACCCTTATAAGGTGATTGCTTTATACATACATAACATCCAGTGGAAGATGAGCGGTTGCAATCCCAATCTTCCCAAAGGCACGCAAGGAGAACATTCTCTTCTCTATATATTTAAAGCAAAGTGGAAAAAAACTGTTTCCCTCTGTCGCCCGTAATTTTCAACCGATTTTGTTGATTTTTTTTTTAAATGTCGGTAATTACGGTGATTGGGTGATAGGCTAAACAAATTCAAAATCGGACAAAGGGGCGTGGCACCGCCCATACAAAAAAAAACATTCAAAATCGTACATTTCGAAAACCACAGAATCGATTGATATCAAACTTACAGATAATCTTAGGTATTGCCGTAGAGTGCTCCTGTTAGGGTAGGTCAAAATCAGACAAAGGGGCGTGGCACCGTTCATAAAAAACATTCAAAATCGTATATTTCGAAAACCACCGAATAGATTGAGATCAAACTTACAGATAATGCATTGGCCCTAAAGTACTTCTGTGAAGATTTGTCAAAGTTGAATACAGGGGCGTGGCACCTCCAACACAAAAAAATTAAAACATTGTCGCCCGAAAATAAATAAAATTAAATAAAAAATAAAAAAAAAAATTTCAAAAAGCAACAAAAGGCCTGGCGAAGCTGGTGGGGGTTCAGCTAGTTCATTATATTCTCTGTTATTAATTAAATAAATCTGTTCTAAAATAATTTGGAGTATAGAATGACGCTGAAACATTTTACTTCAGATAAAATATATATTGTGTGTGGTGTAACTAGCTTTGGGAGTGACAAGTCAGATATCTTTCTCACCTAGTTAACAAAACGAGCTGAGTTTTCTGAGGATTAACGGTCAAACCGTTCTGCTCGCATAGAGAGCTCTTTAAGGGTGTATTGCATAAGTTCCCTGATTGTTGGCAGAAATTTGCCTTTAATCAATTTTACTGAATCGTACTGATGGGCGACATTTTCATTCTCTTTTCTGAGGAGACTCTTAGGATTACAAGCCAAATCAGTAGCGAAAGGACTCTGGCGTGCCACTATTGTAATTTTCCTTACAGAACTATGTTGGATACTGAGTTGATGGTTCTGAAGTTAATCATGTTTTTGAACCAACTTATGCTTCGATGCGATGCTTCATATTGTCGAGTAAAGCTGGCTGGAAGGGACAAACTATTGTCTTTCAACTGTAGGTCGCACTCGTAAATTTTGTTCAAAAGCCACTCCAGAAGCTAAATATTTTGTTCCGCAAACCACTTTTTAGAAGCTGATAAATTCGTCGGAGAGTTCTATGTAAAAAAAAACTAAGGCTTTGTTTTAAAAACTTTTGATCACTCGTCACACTGTCGAACGATGCTTATTGCTTATCCCTCTATCACTCTTCATACAAAACCTCTTCTGAAAACGGTCTATAAAGAACATGACTGACTAAGGCACCTATCCGATCTTCCTTTACGATTTGCTAACAAAGAGACGGTTCACTATCTTGTTATAGCCAAGCTATGAGTACGGATATTTTGGGCGTTACAAAAATGAAGAAATATTGTGAAAAGATTTAATGTTGATCAGTAAAAACAAACCCCCAGAATAGTTATCAATCGCGTATCCCTCAACCTATGCAACTAAGTGTCGACTTCTAGTGGCACCGATGTCGAAGCTATTATTGAAAACCGCAACAACTGTTGTGTTGGGTTTCACACGACCACATTCACGAAGCCCTTCTTGGTTTGATAAAGATCGCCGGCAGGCACATCAACTTTTCCTTTGTTGAGGATTCGGAAAATCTGCAAATTGTTAAACGGCGAAGATGACCGAAATTCCTGTATCAGGCTGTCAGGGAGAATGAAGTATTCACCCTGACCCCAAGAAAGCCAAGCTTCCATTCACCTGACCTGATTTAATACCTTATGACTGGTCATGGTTCTCTAAATGCATTTTTGCATAAGAGATGTCTAGCTAGCTCTGAGTTGTGGGCATGTGGTGAGCCCTATGACGACTGGGAACACGTTTAGTGTGTTGCTATGCACTCTATGCCGATATCAGGAACGTCCCTGCTATATGGGCATTGATTGGGGGGCTAACACACGTGACTTCAGTAAGGACTTATTTTCCAGAGGCGCAAAATGGCGCCAAGAGTAGTTGATGGTTAGTTTTCTTTTAGTTGTTTTATTTAGTTGTTGGCATTCGTGCATGAGGTTGCCTAGCCTTAATGGTTGCGAAGCTCCACCGAAAGCTATATTCTGGTACCACGGAAGATAGGAGCCCCTGTGTTAGGTCGATTTTCTGATTACTTTTCATCAGTCGGGGGGCTTATTCGCAAAAGCGCGGCGGATCGCTTTTCATGGCGGATTGGTATTTTTATATTTCCAAAAGCGATTCGATCCATTTAAAAGCGATAGCTATTGTGATCCGTCACCTGAGATGCCTGAATAGCTGTCGCTTTTGACAGCTTTTGGAACTACAAAAATATCAATCCGCCATGAAAAAAGCGATCCGCCGAGCATTTGGGAATAAGCCCCCGGCTTAGCGCCTGTCTGAGGAGTGGCCCCCTAGTGGGAGTATCGTGGTGGCTGTGGTTGCCAAAAATTGTGGGAACATTAAGTGTTCTTGGACACAAGCGGTGTTAGATAGGCCTTGCTCTTTAGCAAGGAGTATAGTTCATGCCATGCCTTATACAATATACATGACTATGAAATTGTGCCGGAGTAGTATTTGTACTGCCCTGGGGGGTGATCAACGCCTTTCTTTCGATTCCTTCTATGGGAAGGCCCACCGTGTTATTGAGCCGCCAAAGCAGGTGTACACGTTAATTTTCTGACCTAAATTAAGTGAGCATATAGCATTATCCAAACTCATGTCCAATAAGAATGCCTAACCAGACCGAAAAACTTCTTAGGCAAACAAATATAATTTGAATACAATTAGGTAGTAAGAACTTTTTAGTAAAAATACGAAAGAGACTAAGCCAGTTCTTCTAGGTAGGTATAAAGCGCCGAAGCGTGGGCGTTAGGGAAGGCTGAATAAATAATTCTTCGAATGATCTTCGTTGAGGTTTTAGAGTAAGGAGTTATAGCTGGAAGTCTACGAGCTGTAAAGTGATATTGACCTGCTCAAAAGGTGCGTATCACTCCTCTAAGATGGCTAGAACAATTCTTCCGAAGAAAATCTAAGACGAACTAAAAAAAAAGCTATAGTAACCAATGAACGATCTTTCAATCTTGTCGCTTTATAATTTTAGTTCACAGAAATGGCAGCGATTGTTCCCTCTCTGATATAGGTATCCAATTTGGTCCTCCATCTGCCAACTATATTCGTGTGCCAAAAAACTAGCCAGCACAATTATTTTCGTTGTTAAGATGAGCTATTTTAAAGCCTTGAGCTTTCCCGTAGACAATTTTTTCTCGACATTTTATTCACCTCAGTTTATCTTCAAAAACACAGATACCTACATGCTACCACCAATGAAATAATCGCCTTCACAATACCTCTCTCTTTCATTTCCGCCGAATAGACAGCTACAATTAAATCGACACTAATTATGGGGATCACTAAGCGCTGAAACGCCAAGCCCCAGGCATCTAATCAATGAATTCACTTATGCAGAGATAATTTATCTGCGGAGCAACGGATAGCACTATTTTCATATCCGAATTAATCTTTCAATCCACTTAATGCAGATGCACGCTTGCATCCTGTCTTGTTATTTGTGTATCATTGGATTATGCCAATTTTAATGCACAATTTGCATCCACGAATCAATCAATTATCTGTAATGGAATCAATTATCTCTCACCGCACGTGTGCGCCGTGTATATTGCTGGCTTCAATTTACTAATAGTGGAATCATTACTCAAACCACGTACGTTGCTTATGCTATGTCCTTAAATGCCATCCATGGTAGAATGTGTACACAATTACGGCTTATTTCGAAACAATTATGCCAACTGGAATTGACCTAATTAAACTTTTCCCAATAAAACGTCTGTCTGCATGGACCGTTCGTATATAAAGTCCAACTTCTCCCATTTGCGTCCTATCCAATGGCTACGAATAATATAATTGTATTCAATTTGATCAAGAGTACATAATAATAGGCCAATGCCTGTACAATGTAGAAGGACCATTCCATACATCCGAAGGAGGAGCGGGTAGAATCGATTCAAGTATCTAGATCTACCTATGTCATTATTTTTCGATTAAGCTTGGATTCAATTAAACTTTACTTTGTGGATGCGAGGCTAACGAGAAATTTATAGCAACTCAATCTGACTCTTTCTCATTTCGTTTGCGTTCGTCCTTTAGTCCTTTATAGTTCTTCCATTTTTCACTTTGCTTCAATTTGAGTAAATCTAGTTGAGCGCGTCTATATATCTTCTCGCCAGGGGATTGGTATCCTTATAGGGGATCGGGTGATGAGTTGCCTTCATCCAACACGAAGGACGACGAGAAACCATCCTTTGGATGGTAGCGCTGGCGACTTTGATGTTGACTGGAGAAGTATAGCGAAAAATTGGATTTAAATTTTTCTTTTTGCATTAAATTCATCCGCAAATCAAGGCGGCCGACAGACAGTGTGACATATGAATCCAAATTGAATGAGGCTCCGTTTTTGACGAGCCATAGTATATACACATAAGTGGAAAACCTGATTATTTCAAACTTATTTACGCACATCGTTTGCATTCGCTTTCACTTGAAGATTGAGATACTTTTTCATTGATTTTTTCTTTTGTTTTGTGTACCTACTTTAATCAAATCAAATCCCAGATGTATCGCTTTCTTTATTCCGTTTCTGTATATCTACGGTTAGCGGAACCATTGCCATTCACAGGGAAAACTTAAGAGATATTGTTGAAAAAAAAAATTCACAAAATTCTCTTGGAATTTTCAATTTCCATTTAAAGAAGCAGCACAATGTCAAGAGAGGCGAAAGATGTATGTATAATGAAAATGTGATTTAATTATTTTTCGCCAACATTATCATTGGCAGCAACCGCCAAACGGCCGGCCGCCGCAATGTGCGCCTGAAGATGGATTTAGATATTTTTGTTAAGATATATATTTTTCTATTAATCGGGGAGGAAACTGTGAACTTAAAAGTGGCGGAAGCTGCAGTATACTCGGGGGCGTATGTGGAATATTTTTATTGAGTGGATGAAGTCATAATTTTTTCGTTTTTAATCTGCTATTATCGAGTCTCTTTTATGTTTACTTAAACTTCCTGGGGGATATATTTCTAGAGGACTACTAGAGGACTACAGTTTACAACAACGTAAGTGCAGAACTAACGCCTATCTGTAAGCCTCTCGGGGTGCTGTTGAAGCGTTATAAAAAAAAAGTATCTTGGGATGTAACGTGTCATTATTATAAGAAATCCATAAGCTACATTAATTTAACACATAGTGAAGATCTAAGGCATAATCCCTTTCAAGGTTCCACAACTCTCGGTCTTCCTCCACTGACTAAAAAAAAATAAATAAATAGGTGGCACAACAGGCGGGTAGACACCAAAGGCCTAGCTTCTCGCAACCATTCGCTTTGTGTGAGTTTCTATTTTTGGGACGAATGGAAGGGACCTACAATTTTATTATTTAGTCCGAACGGCTGAATTGAGAAGCTTTTTCATGACAGTCATACTCTCGGATGTTTGTCAACGTTCGCGAGAGGTGGCGCAGTAGAAAAAACTTTTTGTTTAGATGTAATTTTGTGTTTTTCCGGGGATCGAACCTGGGATCCCTCGCACAGTAGTCCAGCACACTGACCACTGCGATACTGCGCCCACCCTCTCCACTGACTATCTAATTATTATCTAGTGCAATCCCCATATGTTTTACTGACAGATTTTGGGCTTAATCTAAACATCTTATCCTCGGTCTACCTGCACGCTATGCCTGTTGGCACAGATACCGTAGCATGACTTTGAAATCCCTGCTGAGGATATGCATTCAGAGTGACCAAACCGCCAAAGCTTGGCTCCTTAGTCCGGTGAAATAGCTGCTCGACATTTAGTATTTCACATACTCTAGTGTCCCTAATGCGATCTCTCCGTGAGATCGAAAAAATCGTATTCCGACAACATATGCGATCTTGGTCTTTAGTTACATTTCTACGGACGCAGTTGTCTTAAAATCGACCAAGCCTGATCAATTCTACAGAAAAAGTCAGTTTTATCGTTCCGCTCTTCGTAAATAAGACCCAAGGATACTTTAACTTTTTCACAGATTTTTTTCATATCTACCTTCCAACCAGGTTCGACAAAGCAGGATACAAACCTATTGAGTGCACTCTGAAGTTCAGTTTGGGAGGTTTCAAGAATGGCCTAGAAGTCAGCGAAGAACAAATGACTTATGATAAGTTCTTCCAATCCCAATTCGAAACTTGTTTCGTCGATCCAGTCTATATAGGAAATTAAAAGGAAATTAGACAGCCGAACCCCTGACGAGGTCCAACGCCGACGCAAGGTGAAAGGTTTTGATTTATTTCCGTTTACCCAAACACAGCTTATGCACTATATAGATATACACTGTCATATTCCGGAAAATCTTCAATTCGACTCCAGACGAAAACAACTCTTTGACTGCTTCGACTATTTTTTTTTTAAATATGCTTTAGTTTGATTTGTATAGTCCCTTCTCAGCAATATTTTCCATGATGTCCCTCTGTATACGAACCGGTCCATAATTTCGTCTACTTAAACGAACCAACTCCACATCCAGAGAACCAACCCTAAGCCATAGCATTCACCACTTTTAACCTTGCTCATTGAGTATTGAGAATTTAAAGCTTCGTTGATTTTTTAACGAAAAATTCGAAAACCATTTGATTTCTTAAATTTAATTCGAACTCGTCAGAAAACAATATAGTCTTCCATTTAGACATTGTCCAATTGATATGGTCAATGAAAAATTTCAATCAAAAGAAATCAGACAAATGTAAGGCGACATTTGTTGGCCAAAATTAAGGGGGTAAACGTTAAAACTAGAGAGACCTTCATCAACAGCTCCCCTACAAATCGTTCTATCGTTCGCTTCTAAGTTCAATTCATTTTTAAATTCTCTAGAGGATATGATGGGATCTTTCTTAAGGTATCCTAAAAATAGATTTATCTCAACTGTTGGCCTTTCACCTCGGTGAATCGTTTTGACGAAATTGTCCGAGGTAAACAAATGTAATTAAATATTAAACGGACTACCACTGATTTGGGAACAAAATATTTTTTTTTGTATGACGCAGCTTGTGAAGTTTATAATTTGTATCTTAAACTCGTTGGAATAGCTTCTCGATATTTTATAAAAAAAAATATTTAAACTATAACTACGTACCTATACCTTCCGTTTTTAGGTCGTTTTGAAGCGCAAGCTTATAAATTGGCTTTTATACTTTTAAGTTTTGAAATATTTAGTCTTCGTAGTATAAGGTTCAGACCAGGGAATTTCAATTCGAAACTCAACTTTTATTCATCGACTTCAAAGCCTTGAATGAAGGCATACATCATCAAGAGTTCTATATGGCGATCGCCGAATTCATAATTCCGGCAAAACTTATTCAGCAGTGTCGCGTGACACTGGAAAACACGCGCTGTAATGTACAGTTTGGAAGTAGGTCCTCCGAACTATTTCAAACATGCATCGGATTTTCGGTGGTGGACGCTCTATCATGAGACTTCTTCAATCTCGTACTGGAGAAGGAAGAGCAGGTGTTAAAACAAAAGGCAATATCTTCAACAGGTCCGTTCAGCTGCTGGGGTATGCGGACGATGTTGATATCATCGGTCGTTTCCAGCGTGGTGTGATATAAGCTTTGATTGAAAAACAGGCGTAATCCGTTGTAAATGAGAACAAGCCTAAGTACATGCTATCAACAAACAAACATGCATCTTTCAACCGCCTAGGACAAAACGTTACAATTGATAGCAACAATTTCGACGTAGATAAGGAGTTCACCTAGGTACCTCGGAGTAAACATGAACTCCACGAATGACACCCTAGTGGGGATCCGGGAAGGAATTACACTAGGAAACCGCTCCTCTTTCGGTTCGGCAAAAATATTGGGTTCAAAACTCTCCTAACTCGAAGGACGAAATGTATGCTCCACAAAATCCTTATCCAGCCAGTTGTGACTTATGGTGCCGTGCCGAGTTCTAAACGATAAGCAAAATGGGCGAGCTGATACTGGGCTCCTTCGAAAGAAAAATATGGCATTTTAGTCCTGCGGGCAAATGGAGGAGAAGATACAAATATAACCACGAATTCTATGAGCTGTATACCAAGATGTGGATGTAGTCCGGAGAGCCAAAACACGTCAACTACATTTGGCTCGGTCACATCGAACTATTGGACAATAATGATCCAGCTAAGAGGATCTTCGAGTCCCAAACTCCCAGGTTCGAGAAGAAAAGAAAGACCGAACCGCGCGCCGTTTCAAAGAACAAGCCATCGCGGATGTCAGAGCGCAGTCCGGATAACTGAAAGCAGTGTACCCGGGATCGCAGATGATGGAAGGCTGCAGTGTCTCATTCAGAGACTGTTCACGGGTCGGTAGCCCGATAAGTAAGTAAGGTCTACATCAGCTACGGGTTCTTGCTTCTTATAAGTAAACTTGTAATCTTATAACACATTATTTAAAGATATCAATTAAGCTTATGCTTTCTATGAAGATATTGTATCTTATTGTATAAGTCTATACGTCTATACGAATAAATAAATTATGAGTTATGAGCAAAAAAAAAAAAAAATGTGAATATGTAAATTATTTTTACAACAGAGGGAATGAGTTGCTTTAGTTTTGAAGACCTGGATATTAATGTGATTTAAATTTAAGGATAGTTTTTTTCATAATGTTTTCCAAAAAGCCTATCAATCTCAGGAATATTTCCACCTATTAGAAACAATTTAAAAATATACAGATCTCTGCTTAATTATTACAAATTAAATCTTTAAGCATGTTCTAGGATAGGTATTTAGTTTTGTCCAATACTGTGTAGGTACATATTTCTAAATCGCAATTACAATTTTGCAAAAAATTCCCAACATCTGCACAAAATGGAATCTCAACTAAATAATAATTTCATCCGCTGCAGGTCTCCAGATGGTCTCTGTTTAAATTCTCAAAAACAATTTACTCCATCTGATGTAGTGCACATGAGTGTAATTATTTTGACCTGTATCCATATAACCTTATAGCAAACCCATAAGTTCCATTATGTGTGTACTTTGTGGAAAATGCGATTATAAAACCGCCCACATTGAATCGATCCTGGTGCGGTTGCATAGATACAGCCATTTTCTCATACTTTAGTTGTTTATACTTTGTGGTTACTCTGTTGCAAAATTGTGGTATTTTATAGGACTTTGCAGTAAGTGGGTATAATAATTAAAAATTGCGATAAATTACAACCGAAAAGAGCTCTGGTATGAAGGTAAGCCAATCCTCCAGACCAACCAGCTCAAGAGGATTTTATTTTAGTATCTACTTGGATAAAGTTGGTATCTAAGACCAGAAATATTTTAACGAGATACTTTGTATAATATTTTCTAGGATAACAAATAAATTTATGTATGTGTGTGGGTATTATGGGAAATAATTTATCTCCAAACAATTGAATGTGAGGCTTAAAATCGATACCAATATCTGCAATTGGTATTATCTCATAATTTCAGCATTCAGCATTTCAATTGAATGTCTAGAGCATAGTGTAATGTAAGCTTGTGGTCGGTGTCACTGAATTCATTCATTCATTCATTTTCAATGGTCCGCTTGTCCATTAAGTGGGTCGCGGGTGTAGGTTGTTCAAGTGGACCCTCCGCATAGCTCTCGATCCTCCGCCATCGACTCTAAATCATCAAGGGCAATCCCCATACGGGTAGAGGAGAGATTATGAATTTGATCTAACCATCTCATCCTGGGTCTACCTAGGGGACGCCTGCCCGATGGTACGGATTCCATACCGAGACTATCCATTCCAAAATTCCATGAGACTATCAGTTCATTTAATTATCGCCTAATTCCTATAATTACCCTTGAACGATAATAGTCGCAAAACATTAATAGATATCATCATCACTACTAATTGAGTGTCCCCAGAGTGCTTGTCCTTGATTTCGCCAAAAATACTCGCACAAAAGAAAGAAAAATAATACCGAATGTCAATGAGAAGATCAATTCGATGTCACAAATGTAACATGTCAAATACATGTGTACGAGTATTCCCTATCCCCTGACACACAGACACAACAGGAAATTCCTTTGTTGCCTACGAGAATGATACAGCTTTCCGCATCACACCCAAACTACATGAGGATGAAACCTACTAAGTTTCAATTACTGCACACTTCGACAAAAAAAATAATACTCCCCAGATATTTGACAACAGAATACAGGTCACCCTCAGCTTTATCCCCAACCAAATTAATTGTTTATACCACTAAGCTGGCTAAGAGATAAGTCCATGAGAGGAGTTCAACTAAAGTTTCAATGAATGTTGTTATACATTTGGATGAATTAATTTAGTTGGCATCTACATAGATAGTTTCTAACTTTTCCTACTGGTTGTCCCTGATTTGAACGACACACACCATGTGTAAAAGGATAACATAAAGCGGCTTTTAGAAATTTAATGGATCCCCCCTGCATACATCAATATGTTGCCAATTTACCATAGCAAGAGAAAAGGACACCAGAGGCCCATAAAACACATGTGTGACTTTTGGATTACTGTGTTGTATTTTATTCGAACAACTATAAACTACACAAGCTGAACAAGGATGTACATTGTACATAAAAGTGTTAGTCGCTTAACATAAATTTGGATGATGCAATTTACAGCAGGTACAAGTCAATATTATACCAGAAAAGGTTTTCTATGTCCGATCTATATTGCTGGAGCAGATGGCTGTGGATGGTTTTCAGTGAATTTAGAGGGGATTACTGTTTTTGGATGCCCAACCGTTGAGCCATTATTGTGACTATTTCACATTCACACAGTTGAATATGAACATTTCATGCAGCTTAGAGCCTGCAATTTTCAGCGTATTTTTTTTTTTGCATTCTCATGATGCTGGGTAGCGGGTAATATACGAAAAGTTAATTCTAGATGTTATGGAATTTACCACGAGAAGTGGCTGGTATACGATTTTCCCTGCCGTAAACGCCGCTCCCGGCGCAGTGGCTCGGTGGTTATTGTGCTGGACAAAATCAAATCTTAAGGTTTTTTCCACTACGTTCACGAGAGGTGGGAACGTCTGACAAAGTTATAGTATTCTCAGATGTATATAACTGCCCGTAAAAAGCTTTTCAATTCAGCCATTCGGTCGGACTCGCAATAAAACTGTAGGTCCCTTCCATTCGTCCCAAAACAAAAAAAAAAAAAAAATTCACACAAGCGAATGGTTGTAAGAAGTTAGGCCTAGGGTATCTAAAGGGTGGGCCAAATACAAATTTATTTTTTAAAATGCAATCAAATGAACAAAATTAAATTTCTGTATTATGGCTTTATTAGTAAGAGCAAACAATCCTATAAATTATGGCACACAACGTGCGTCGTTCAAGTGGTTGCCTCGGCTGGCTTCGCAGTTGCGCATTCTGTTACTCCAATTTTGCAAGACATTGTTGATGGTTTTGGGCTGTAGCTCACGGATTGCTTGGATGATATTGGCATTAAGTGCTTGAATCGTTTCCAGATTATTGGCATAACATCGGTCCTTCACGATTCCCCGCAAAGTAAAAGCCCAAAGGACCGCTCCGAAGCAGCCAATTGACATCACCAAGACGGCAGATCTCACGATTTTGGAATTTGGTGCTCAAAAAATCGATCTTGGCATGGGCTGTGTGGCATGGCGCGCCATCTTGCATGAACCAAAGGTCGTCCAAATCCATGTCTTCAATTTCAGTAACAAAAAGCCAATTTTTCAGCAAACGAAATCTCTATAATGTTTTCAATCAAAGATAGTCAAGACGTTGTAACAATACAAAACCAGGGTTGCTACCCTCATTTCCGTTGATTGCTAGTAAAAACTTATTGGTCTCAATGCAAAATGTATCGCCTCTGAATAAATGCAGCTGATGTGATTAGAGTACGCAACTGGGAGCAGTTATCTAAGGACCGGGCTAATTGGAGAGGCTTGTTAGTTGAGGCCTCGGTTCGCCCCGAAATTTAGAGCTGCCTAAGTAAGTAAGTAAAGTAAGTATAAGATCAAGATGTGAACAGAAAGTGAGTTGAAAGGCAATTATTAATGGAAATAATAAAAACATAGTTGGTGTAACATGTCCATAATGGACCATAGGGTGTCACAATCTGTAGTTGTTATCAGTTTTTATTTTTTTTTGGGGCGAATGGAAGAGGATCTACTATTTTATACCGAATTTGATTGACGTAAAAGCTCTTTCGGGATAATGTTGAGAATGAAATTGTCTTGACTTGACAGCTACATATACCTACAAGAGTGATACATAGCTAGCTATTTTTTTTTTTGCCAAGACTTCAGATTAAAGTAAACAAATGCAACCTTGGATATTATGTACTTACAGTATCTACCTACTTACAGTCGTGAATATTTACAAAGAGTCGGTTCTTCGATGTCATTAGGGAATAGCTTAGACTTACCTGCAAATAGAATAAAGAGAAAATATTTATTGTAGTTTTTAACATAGGTATGTATACATAATCACAATAGGAGTATTCACGATTCGGCTGATACACCGTAGTAAAATTGTGAAATTGTATTTTTTATACCCTCCACAGGAAGGTATATTTACTTTGTCATTACTCATTACGTTTGTAACGCCAAGAAGGATTCACCGGAGACCATATAAAGTATATATATTCTGAATCAGAATCACATTCTGAATCGATTTAGCAATGTCCGTCTGTCCGTCTGTCTGTCCGTCTGTCTGTTGAAAGCACGATAGCGTCCAAACGAATTGACCTAGCTGAATAAAATTTTGTGAGAGGACTTCTTTCTACCGTGCGTCGTCAGGTTGGTATTGAAAATGGGCTATGTCGGTCAAGTAGTTCGGTTACCTCCCATACAAAACCATTATTAGAACCACGCCTTTCTCTGTCTGTTGAAATCACGATAGCGTCCAAACGAATCGACTTGTGCGACTAAAATTTTGTGAGAGGACTGTTTTTATCGTCGTCAGGTTGGTATTAAAAATGGGCTATGTCGATCAAGTAGTTCTGGTACCTTCCATACAAAACCACTTTAAACCCACGTCTCTCTCTGTCTGGTGAAATCACGATAGCGTCGGCAACTGAAATTTTATGAGAGGTCTTATACTTATGGCCTTCAGGTTTGTGTTAAAAATGGTCCATGTCGGTCAAGTAGTTCTGTTACCTCCCATACAAAGCCAATATTTGGCGCATATATCTCTCTGTCTGTTGAAATCACGATAGGTAGCGTCCAAACGAATCGACTTGTGCGACTGAAATTTTGTGAGAGGTCTTATTTTTATGGTCGTCAGGTTGGTACTAAAAATGGGTCATGTCGGTCAAATAGTTCTGTTACCTCCCACACAAAGCCAATATTCGGCCCATGTATCTCTCTTTCTGTTGAAAACACCTTACCGTCCAAACCGATGTTTCGGGCCTTAGGTGAATGAAATTTTGTGAGAGGAATTATTTTTACCGTTATCAAGTTGGTATTAAAAATTGTCTATGTCGGTCAAGTAGTTCTGCTACTTCCCATACAAAACCAATAATATTTAAAAGAATTTGCTGTATTGGCTCCCATTTAGATTAAGTATTATGCTCGGCTAATTTTTAGACACAAAGATAATAATATGTGAGTGTTAAAAAGAGGAGGTAAAAAAACGCAGTTGAAATTCATTGGGCATTCGTCTTAGCAAACTTCAAGCAAAAAAAATCAACAAATTAGCTCATGGGATAATTTTGTATTATATATAGCTAAATAGTTGCAATGATGGCAATACCTCATGCGGATATTACCCTTTTCATTGACAGTTAAGCGGCAATAAAAGCAATCTCTGCCGTTGAGTTAAAATCAAAGCTTGTAAGTCGCTGTCGCAAAGAGCTAAGGGTTCTTGGCGCGCCAGCACAACGTAAGACTATGCTGGATTCAAGAAAGGGGTCCTCCCTTGAACTAAACCGGGCTAACATCACAGTAGGTAATGATTCCCCCCTGTAATCTCAGACAGAAGATTGGGAACAAAATACTAATGGAAACAAACGAAAGATGGAACAGGCTCGACTCCTGTGGCATAACCAGGAAAATGTGGCCAATCTACAACAAACAGAAAACTGAAAAAATCTTACAATTGAACAAAAAATCATTGTCCTCGATTGTAGGTATTATCACCGGACACAACATGCTGAAATACCATACCAAGAAAATGGGAATTAGTACAGATGACCTGTGCATGAAGACACCCCACACTTCCTTTGTCACTGCCCTGCGCTCTGCCACATAAGAAACAAAATCCTTGGCAGTGACTTCTTCGATGATTTAGAAGAACTTTCAGACAGGTCCATTAACGACCTACTTAAATTTGTATCTAAATAAAACGGGTTGGTTTGGTTTACCAAGCCGTAGGTTTTTTATAGGTTTCCAGAGTATGGGGGTCATAAACCCCTATGGCATCACAACGGATCCACATTGACCTAACTGTGGCGCGTACAGGTTTCTCCTGTCCTGCCTACCCACTAACCTAACCTAGCTAAATAGTTCATTTTTCACAATAGTGTCAGAAAATTTGCCTAATAATTATTCTGGCACTATATCTAATTAACACACGGTCTAAAACAACACAATTTTAGGGGGTACCTAATACCTATATAGCCGACCCGCAGCCGCACTATCTTCATAATATTTCTACTGTAGTTGGAACGCAGTGTACTTATTCGCTGTTGTTTAAGATTTATGGCAGTTGGCAGTGGTGGCACACAAAAAATGTGTATGCGCTGCGCAATGCTGACCCAAGGTCCCAGGGGCTCAGGTCGTTGACATTAGAAGTGGCGTGACTTTCTTACAAAAACAAAAAAAAAATCAAGGTTCTATTTTTGATTTTTTTTAAAAAAAGGGATGCCTACTTTTCAAGTTCAGATACTACTTTTATAATCCTATAATAGGTGTATCCATTTTTTTTTTTCGAATAACAAACATTACATATTATAATCCTGGAGCTGGAATATGTGAAAATTACTGCGTGAAATGTATCTCTAAGATATTCTTAAAAGTATGTATTCTTTCTAAGAAAATATTAAAGCAACTCGGATAAATTTTAACAATTGTTTTATTGGCTGGGTACCTACTACTTTAAAAACATAATGCTACTGGTAAAGGTGGTAGTACCCGGTGTGTAGCACGCCACATATATCTGTGGCTCTGACGTAATTTTGATGTCAGCGCATGGAGCCACGGCATGTACAAGCTGTCTTTGTAAACTCTCTGTTGACGTCAGAGCCACATATACATGTGACATATGTGTACTACCACCTTAAGCAATCATAATGTCAAAATATCAGTAAATATTCCCAGCGTTTTAAAACGCCTACCTACAAAAAGGTAAGGGCCGAATTTTACTAAGTAATAGCTGACAGATATCTACTAGAGATACTCTACATCTACAATACAATTCCCATGCAAGTTCTCATAAAACTTCGCCATAATCATACGAAGCCAGCCCTATAGGTAGGTAGGTACACGAGATAGAGCGTTGGTACATACCTATACTTTGTGCATGCATTGCCATTCCCTTCCCTTCTTCGCCTTACTCTCTCCCGTGTCCTTTGGCTTTCGAACTCATCGCTCATGTCGCTTTTTCGTTTCATCGTTTCCTCATCATCGTAGTTTTGAAGGTTTACTTGACTGGTTTAAAGACTGTTAGCAAAAATAGGGGAACTGAAAGAGAGTTAGCCGCAGATACAATCCGTCACGTCAGTATCGGAAAGTAGATACGTAGGTAATGTTGAGTAAAATTCTAATAGAACATGTTGCAATATTGCCGCCCAGATAGACATCTAACATAAGATATCATAAGTGATGGATTTTAATTTCTTTTTTTATAAGCCCAACCCCTTTCAATAAATGTTGGCATTTACTACTTGAAACAAATACCTACCATAATAATTGATAAAAATAACTATACCAGCCGAACTGTACACAGTCAACTACCCTCTAGTCAGCCTTGGAAACGAAATTATTTTTTATTTTCTTTTAACAACGAAAACATTTTCACTTGAAAATCACCTCACCTGCCGTTCGCAGCAAACGTTTTTGTTTTACCGAAATTGGAAAAAAAAAATTTATTCAATCCCGTGTTCTTGTTTATGCAAACCGCCCGCAAATAAAAAAAATCCTTCGCCATGCAAACACCAGATGCACCAACTGCCAGCACCACTCCCATCGCTGAAGATCAAAATGAGCCCTCAACATCTGCACCGTATCGTGTCATCCAAGACGACGATAACGTCTTCATAAGTCGTTGCAATTGGGACAACGAAAAGATTAGGAACATACTGAGATCGCCGTCAGGAGTGCGTCAGCGTTCTATTTTCACAGCAAATCCTCGACCAACGGTAGAGTTATGGATGGCTACATATAGCCCGAGGAACGGTTTTAACATTTTTTTCTAATTTTCAGACAAAATTCAACCTGAGCGCACCTCCATTTGTCGCATCATCATCGTCGTCGGAACCTACATCAACCCTACAACAACAACAGCAGCTACAACGTATACATGCACAACAGAACGTGGCGAAGGACGTTCCAATTTCGACTCAATACCATATGCGACAGCCGTCGGTCAACATTCCAACCCATCTTGGTTCGCCTCAAACTGCTTACGACCACTCGGCGGCAAGGATGATGAGGAGCTTATCGGCACGCTATAATCCATCCCCACTCTATGGCTCACCGGCTGCGATGAAAAGTGCTGCCAATGATATGCGTCCTATTGTGATAATGGTAAGCCATTAGGAAAGCTTTTCGTTTCGTAAACTCATTTTGGTAAAATGTCCCCAGCCTGGAAGCATATCGCCGTCCATTTCACCGTACTCGAGTCGCATCAGTAGCCGTGATTATGAGAACTCGTACTCTGCAGGACCGGTAGCACTGCCAAACGGAACGATTCAAATTCGATTGAGGGAGGGCGTATGGTATAGGTTAGCCTTTCAAAAATGAGTTCAATTTTAACCCCCTCTACTTTGACGTAGCATTGATATGACACTTGACAAGGCCGTGCGTGTATTCAACACACGTAGCATGGTTGCCATGGCACTATCCAGTAATGGAAGCTCATCCGCAATGATCCATCCGAATGGCAGGGTCTATCAGAATGGATCCAGAGTGGAAATTGTCACATACGATGGCATGAAGAGCAACAATTATGTGTGAGTTGGTGTAGAATGGTACAGTGCACAGGACAGGAGAGAGTTACGAAATGTTTCCATCAATTTTAGGCGCTATGCGAAAATGTGGTACAAGGGGGTGAGCTTCACCAGCGAGAATTGTGCTCTAACGTATCTGGTAGATACGGCTGGGACCAGAACGACTACGGACAGTTTCATAGACATGAGCAAGGATTACACGATTTTTGTGTTTTACAAGTGAGTTTTATAACTAGACTTTTATATGTACGTATATCCTGCCTATGGTAAGGTAAAACGAACACTTTACACATTTTCAGTGAACTAGGAACTTCTTTTTTCACGATGACCTTATTCATTGTAATTTGAAATAGGATATTGCCATTCGTCGATCAATTTTTCTTTTAGGCACAGTGGTTATTGTGTTTTTGAGAGGTCCTAAATTCAGCATCCGAAGTAACCAAAATACATAGCATCAATTGCGAACGCCTGGCAACCATATAACTCATCTGCTATGATAAAGCATCACAATTTGGAACTGTCAAACAATTTAGGGTCCATTCTATTCGTCCCGAAAACCGATTATGACAAACAATTCTCTATTCGATTAGCATCAAAAGGTTCTACCACATTCTAATTATCAAGACTTTCTTTTGCCAAACTGCAGTCATTTTTTTTTGCATTCGTCAACGTAAGATCGACTGAATTCAGTAACGTTTTGCTTGCTCACGATGTTGGTAACTGATACTTTGTAAATTGCCCTTTAACTTCTGTAATTTGAAGTTTATTAGAAAATCACATAACATTCCGGTCTAAGAGGTCCACACATCTCACATAACATCTACATCTACAGCGCACCCGCATCTTTTACACTTCGATAAATGCACCAAAATTCCAACTCGAAATTTAATCGTTTACCTCAAATAAGTTACCAAAATCTTTTGCCACACACGACGATTAAAAAAGAAGAGATCAACTCTAACGTTCTTTAAGTGAAGACGAAAATCTACAGCCATTCAAACGTACCGACACTAAAAAACAAAACTGACAACATAACACTTATAACAAGGCTTATATGACTACACCCAACACCAACACCAACACCAACACTGTTCAGGTATGCAAAAGTTGTGCAGAGGAGAGCCACAAGGAGATAGCCAAGCACTCTTGGTCTTGATAGAAAATTCCTGCAGATTTTGGTACAAGAATTTTCTTTGTGGATCTCAAAAAAACTTTTCTTCCTACAAAATTTTGCAAAAGATAAACGAACTGAGAGATCAAAAATTTGTACCAAAAAATGTATTATGAGTTTCATAAGACAAATTGCTAGTTGTTGATCTATCAAGTACAAAATAACAAATGAATTGACAATTTTATTTTTCTCAATAACGAAAAATTTCATCAACAAACATTTGTTACCTTTTTTAGTGGAAGTTCGCCACTCCGAAAGAAAATGTTCCCCATCTGTTTATCTGTTAGTAATGGAACCGTTGCATTTTTGAAGTATTTTAACCACTCCACTGCTTTTCCACCGCGCTATTTTAGTCGATTTTATCTTTTGGTTTTAGTGACATTCTCAGGAAGATTTTTGTTCATTAAAGATACGATTTGAGCAGAAAATTCTTAAGATTTTTTTTACGAAAACTCCATTCGTCCTCTTCGGTAGGTACTATATAGCTGTATGCATTTATATGAATTGATCTAATATAACCGCAGGAATTCAACTTCGAAATGAAACAAATGTAGATACCAGCTACTTATTTTGTGGACAACATACCGGACGTATGCTTTGCTATGCCGATTTTGTTGGCAATAATCTCTTTCAGTTCTAATGCCGTCGATCGAGACTGTACCTCGACGATTTTGGAAATTTTCCACTGTGGGTGGCCGCTCCATAGATATATCGGAACGATATTAAATCGTTCCGCTCATTGTGTTCGGTAGGTACCTAGACCTACATAATTCGTTTTTTATAAAGGGTGTTTTTTTTAAAGGTATATAATTTTGAAATGAAATAAAACAAAGGTATTTTTTTAAACTGACATGAAATTTACTTTATTCGAAAGATAATTTTCTGGCATTATAATTTAATTATGATTTCTGGCATATGGCTCGAACGTAGTCTAATCTGGAGGTCCAATTTTCGATGTCATTTTCCAACATTTATGGCCGTATATCGGCAATGCCTCGGCAAATGTTGTCCTCCAAGTGGTCAATCGTTTCGAGCTTATCGGCGTAGCCTAGCGACTTCATATATCCCTACAGAAAATAGTCAAGCGGCGTTAAATCGCACGATTTTGGAGGCCAATTTACGGGTCCGCAACGTAAAACTATGCGGTTACCAAACGTTTCCCTTAATAAATCAATTGCGGCACGAGCTGTGTGATTATGTTGCGCCAACTTGTTGAAACTCCTGCACATTATGGTTGTTCAATTGATGAACGGAAAAAGTCATTGGTCATCGGTCTATAGTGGTCACCATTGACTGTTACGTTCTGGCCAGCATCGTTTTTAAAGAAGTACGGACCAATATTCTACCAACCCATAAAGCACACCAAACAGTCAATTTTTGTGGATGTAACGGCGTCTCAACATCAACATACACTTGAGGATTATCATCACTTCAAATATGGCAGTTTTTTTATTGACGTATCCATTCAACCAAAAGTGAGCAAAAGTAAAATGGACGTAGTGCGCGATACGTATTTCGAACAGAACCACGATTTGCAAAATAAATTTGCACAATTTGGAAGCGTTGTTCGGGCGTCAGTCTATTCATGTTGAAATGTCAAACTAAACTTAAAATAAATCACTTGACAGCTGACAAATTGGCCGCCAGTTAAAATAGTATTGCCAATTTAAAGTTCTATACCTCTAAAACAATGTCCTTTATTATCGTGTACCCAAAACCCAAAACATCATGTATACGTACATATTTGAAAAAGTACCTCCTTATTTGGTCAGTAAGGTGATAGTGTGGGTGCGGATGCGGGTGCAGAATGGTGTGTCAAGGGGGAGACGTCTCCAGTGGATCGATATTTATACCGTTTTGCTTTGGGAACGGAAGTATCTTTGGTTTTGCAAGATTCTGCTTCAAAAGTATACTGGCAAGAAGTAGATGACAGCGGTATCGGTAGCTTCTTGTTAAAGCTGTATCTACCGCACTATCCAATCATTAAGCGGCCTTTCTCTTCCGGTTGCCCACCAACACATCACATAGCTACTTGGCCCTTTAGGTTGATGCGTCTGTTGACAGGCAATTAATACTAGTTTTGGGCCGTTGTAGGTTTTCATCTCGGCACGAGTACGATAAATTAGGCGCCAAAAATTGATAACGTTAGTGACGGTCACTTTGAAGAAGACTGGAAGACATGGCCGCGTCCAATATGCTTAGGCACCTTAATATTCAGGTGACAGGTTATCATAGAACAAGAACTTAGGAAGAAAATCTTGCCTAACACACGAAACTTGCTGGCACGCAAATCAAAAAATCAGAAGCAGTTGCCTAGCTAGGCAAAAGTGTATTAAACGCGGCCAATCGCAGTCTAAGTAGGTATATACCTTATACAGAAACATTTCTATTTAAAATGCATTACCAACAATTTATCTAGCTTTATCAGCTCTTCTTCCGTAATGCCACTCTTGAAACTTCTGAAATTTGTATCAGGTCAAACAAAAAATTAGTTTACATATCCTGCCTATGCACCCATTGTGGTCAATAAAAGCGCATATCACAAATCACATAGAATATTGTCCGGCTACTCCTCCCATATAACGGACCTACAAGCTGCGTGTGGACCCAGGATTTTTCATGTATTGGTGCTGTACAAAATCAAAGGAGCGCCATTAACGCACGCATACTTGAATAATCCTAGGCCAATGGTATATCATGGAATAACATTGCCGCCACTGATTTTGACATTTCACATGTATTCACAGACAGGGGAATCAATTCCGGGGAGAATCGGGTAGGTGCAAGGAAGTTGGCGGTCTAGTTCTATTTCTATTTGGTTTGTGGCGCATATCCCAAAGTTTTGATAAGAACAGTCTTAGATTCCGATCATATTTTAAAAATGCGATTACTTCCTTCTTAACATCGAAACTCTGGCCTGTCAAATGTCTGACAAACATCCGACAATATTACGAGAAAGTTTCTCAGTTCAATTGATCGAATACAGCATAAAATTGTAGGTCCCTTTCATTCATTTATCTGTTATTGTAATTTATTCCATTCCATTTGTTCCGAAAATGCGAATCACTACGAAGTAAGGCCTAGGGTCCTGAGTATACTCGTAATGCGAGCTATGTACTTATTGACTTTGTTTACCTTCAAATTTGTTACCCCTAAGCTGAAAGGAATCAAATTACCGCACGAGCGAGCATTAAGTCATGGAATTATGTAGACTGTACAAGAACAAGTGTACAACAAGTACATGCAAAAATGAATTCCGTCACGTATTGTATTCGTTCACCGGATGCAGCAGGCCCCAGAACTCATCGGGCGGCTCTTCATCGTTCCACCGAGGGTTTCGTTTGAGCTGCATACTTCTATCTAAACGAAATTGTTGCTTTCGGTTAACGTCAGCCAAAGTAGTATTGACGACACTTGATTGTCATTGGAAATTGTGGATGATAGAAAGAAAACGACGTGACCAGAGTATAATCTCGCGAATAATTGGGTCAAATTCGGAAATGATTCACTGCATTGATGTTGCTCAATCAGCCTTACAAAAATGTTCATTAACGGAATAACTGACACTAAACAATGGTCATTATCAATTAGGTTTTACAAACTGACGTAGAAGATCAACAAAATAATCCTCTTAGATATGATATAGGTACACATTTTTCACTTTTGTAAATATTTTGTAAAGAATTTCGAAAAATTCATCAAAATTAAAATTCGTGCGTTCCCGTACTTCTACTTTTATCAGTAAAATTTGTCAAATATTAGTAAGGGGATGATTTTCTTAAGAGAAACAAACTTATTATTCAATGGAGGCGAATT
Source organism: Cheilosia soror (assembly GCA_949372485.1). Lineage (NCBI taxonomy): Eukaryota > Metazoa > Arthropoda > Insecta > Diptera > Syrphidae > Cheilosia > Cheilosia soror. The sequence goes on from OX443564.1 coordinate 60,823,973, forward strand.
TTTGGTCTTCAATTTTATGTAGGTACCTACAGATACCAAGAAAATAACACAACGTCAGATCATTTGGTACATTTGACAGATGTACTAAATTTACTAATAGACATTTTGGGTTGAAATTTCGTCAGAATTTTCCTATATTCATGGAGGACACCTTTGAAGTTTTCGCTGTTGATTTCTACATATTTAAAAAATTTCGATAAAAAAAATTAAGCCAAAACTCTAACCCCCAGTTTCACACTGAAAGTTTAAACTATAGTTCAACTGAACCTGAACGTGAGTTTAAATTCGAAGTTCAACTCGTCCAGTTTCACAATATACCTAATCTGAACTTCAATTCAATTGAATTAAGTTTAACGAAATTTTATGAATAGAATTTGACAGTATTGTACAGTATAAGCTTTTATACGACTTTTTTAAAATCGTTCCTTGTATTTTCTATCAAACAACACACAAACAACGTCAAATATTTGTGTTTTTGACAAACGGCAGAATACTGTAGTTTAACTTGAACTACAGAATGAACCCCGTTCAAAGTTTAAACGAAACTCTGAAATCGAATTTATTGTTGAACTGAGGTTTAAACTGAAAGTGTAGTTTAAACAACTCTTACTGTGAAACTGGGGGTAATTTAAATTCATACAAGTACATAAATGAATAGCACAAAATTTAGAAAACATGTCAAAAGTGGTCTCAGTGGCATTGGACCAATATTTGTCCGCTAATTTGAATCTTATGGCAGTTCAAAATTTCAAATTTCGGGATGTCTTTGACAGCATTTTCGAATTGGGGCCGTACATATTATATCGCGATAGTCTGGGCTTTGAAAGTGCACGTATAGATATCTTGTTCTTCTTCTAATACATAATATAAAAATAGAAATTACGACTCACTGATTATTAACGCCCAGCCCAAAACCCTCTGCTCTAGAAAGCAAACATTTTACACAAAGGTATACTCTTTATGATGTATCAGTATCATGTATACAAGGAATAAGGAAGGATATTTCGAAATTCAATCCCTAAAGGGGTAAAAGGGGGGCCAAAGCTTAAAGGGGAGAATTTGTATTTTTTATCCGATCGACACCAAACTTGATTTGTGTACTATATTATAAGAAATAAAGATAATTCATTTTAACAATTTTGGAAATTTTTCTGAGGTCCCGAGTTATTGGCGATGACTCCTCTTAAAGGGGCCCTTTTCGTAGCTCATCAATTTAAAATTTTGTAATGCGTCCCAACCTCTGTCGCCGTTGAATATGCTTATCGCTTAATCGAACTCCAGCGTAGGTACTCGCCAAGGACATTCAAGCGTAATTCTGCAAGAATGGGGTAGCAGTATGACACATTCTCACGATATTTCTGGTTGCGTATGTTTCAAAGTATAGAGAAGATCTGGGCGGGTGGAATATAATTAAGGATTTGCTCTTTGACCAATATGGTGTTAAACATATTTTTCAGAGATACTAACTTAGGTACTTTCTTAGTCCTAGGTATGATTCCTGCGCGATATATACCTAAATATAAAAGAGGAAACTAAATGACTGGAAAAAAATCTCCGAGTACCAAATTCTGAGTGCTACTCGAGCAAAGCCGCGGACAAAAGCTGGTGTATTCTTACATCGCAAAATTTTAAATTCCATTCGGGATAATGTCGGCTTGTCCAGCTTCGGATTGACGCTTTAATCGTCCTTATTTTACCGGCTTTTACTACATTTCACCCCCAAGAACTAGTAATTCATAAGATGATAGCACCGAATTGGTCCGTCATTTTTTTGGCTAGCAAGGCAAGGAATGAAATCTCGTAGCCGAGTTTAAGTGGAATCACTATATGAATCTCCCAAAGGCCATACTCAGCGTGACCGTTGTGAGACTAAAGTTGCAATTTGGCACTTTTTTTACCACCTTGGCACAATGATACCACTTTAATGATTTTGGCCCTTTTTCACAATTTGGAACAACAAAAATATTAAATTTTCAATCTTTTAAGAAAATTTATTGCGCTGAAGTGGCTCAATTGATACCAATCACACCAAAAACATTAATGTAAAAAAACAGCCAATCTCTGTTAAAAAAGTGTGTAACTAGTCAGCCACGAAAAGTAATGAGATCTAAATGTACGCCAAGTTCTTAGTTTAAGAGGTTAAATGTAAAAAAAAACATGGAATGAAGGGAAAATCTCAACTTTTGGACTTTTCCCAGTGTATGCACCACAGGATCTGCCAAATTTCATGATTCTAGGGTGGCTGAAAGTGCTTCATAATTTTGATGATCATCATCTAAGGCCCTAGTTATAGCTATCATTAAAATGCATCATTGAACATTTTGTTTTCCGATTTTAAGACGATTAATCAAACAATATTGGCTGTAGTTGGTATCAAAATGAAGGTAATCAATTGTGGAATTTTTTTTATGAAAGAAATTACTTTATTCTGACTAAAACTTTTCTTTAAATTCAATTTTATTATTTCACTGATCGAAATCGATTTCAATGAACAGCTGTTTCTCGTTTCTCCAATTTGGAACCCAATCGTTTCAGTGATGTGTTCGATTCTCTTCCTATTCTCAGCTGTCAGTTTTGCTTTCAATGATCAATTCTAACCTCAAAGCCTAGACTCGTTTGTTGAAAAGTCACTGACAGGTTCTTTCACTGACAGGAATTATTCAATGATTGCTATAACCGACTTGTCAAAAAAATTAAACCACCATTCCACTGATTTGTTCCAATGATGCATTTCAATGATACCTATAACTAGAGCCTGAGTGAGTGAGTGAGTCAGTCAGTCAGCTACGGTTTTTGCGATTTTTGACGTCCTGTATGTTGAAAACCACTAATGCTATAGAGATGAAATTTGGTGAGGTGGACCTTTTTAATGAGCTTGGTAAACTTTTCAATTTTGAAGTTTTTTGGGTTAATTGGTTCCGAAGTCAGAGGGAGGTCGAAAACAGCCTGAGTTTGTTCCTATAAGAAGGGTTAGTGCGTTACTAGAGAACTTGGATAGGGCACTACCATTCCTTCAACGAGCAATGCGGCGCCTCCAATTTCAGAATCGGGGTCAGAGCTGTCGGAAGATTCAGAAGATTTTGGATTGGAACTTGCACCGCTTAATGAATTGATTTGTTATGTTATTGAATTGATTTTACGTTCAATGTTTTTTTTTATGGTATGTTTTAGACCTGAAACACACATGCGATTTCAATCGCGCGACTGTTTAGTCGCAAAAAATGAAACACACACATTTCAATGTGAATGCGCGCACATAATTTTGGATTTTATGTGCGCGCATTCAAATTGAAATTTGTGTGCTTCATTTTTTGCGACTAAACAGACGCGCGATTGAAATCGCATGTGTGTTTCGGGCCTTATTCGACTGAATTGTTATAGTTTTAAAAATAGAATATTACCAGTACAATATCTTGTTTGTTTGTTATGTTTACTTTTGTTTTGAAGTTATTACTTTAAATGACCGTTTTTTTTCTCCGTCGCCCTTTTTTTGCGACTTTTCTAAATTTATCAAGTATGAGGGGCATCCTGCCCCCTGCAGCAACCGCTTGGGGTTTGTGTTAGATTTAGAGTAGGTGCGAGTTTGTCCCTCATAGAAACCTTGCATATACCTAATTTCGCATATATCTACTTTAAATCCAACAGTGGCCCCAAGCAGGGGGGTTTAAGGGGCAGAATGCCCCCTACTTATTAAACTGCATGGATTTTCGGCTTTTTTTCCATTTTGTTGTTTATTTTTGGGCGTTATTATTATGCCTAAAAAAAAATTGTGCATTTCCTTCCACAGTGACTCGCGCCATGGACCAGCCTGTGTACAGGAGGCCGCTTCCATTGTGCAAAATTCCGCATTCGCATGCTCTGACGATGGCACGGAGACCTACGAGCTGAATGGATTTCGCATTTCACAGGCCGCCGATGGCTTGGTTAAGTATGAACAATAAACCACCAGCATCATAGCAATTTATCTACAAATTTTCGGTAGATTGACAAGAACTCACAACAAATGTCTCATTCGAACCAGCCCGACCAACGGATCGGCAACCCTAACCACACCGGCCATCCATTGTACAGCATCGTTGGGCAAGACTTCACATCTGTTTGTGAGGTAGCTAAACATCGTACTATCTTCAGCCCCACCCTCAAGTGACATTTTCCCTTTTATTACAGACGTGGCGAAAAAAGGATGCATTTCGACGGATCGTGCTTCATCGTACGCAACGCGGGACATTCGGCCGGTTTCAACGAAAGCAACTTGCTAATTGTTTATTAGTCGTACGATTCATGGCTGCGTTGTGATTTTCAATAGCAAATTTCAAGCGTTCCTGAATTTTTTATTTTTACTTTTGCCAAAAACTTTTTGTTCGAGAAATTTACCAACACAACTCTTGTGGACATTCTATAGTTAGACCAGTACAACTTACATTGTATACTTTTAAAAAGTCGACGCCAGATGTTTGCATGTGTTTGGATTGCACAAAGTAGACGTGTATCCAGTTAAATATTCCTCTGCCAAAAGTTAGTGATCGATGGCAGGGGTTCTATCGCCCAAAAAGGTGTAACACAGGAAAGTTTACAAAAAACAAAAAGATTGATGTGACTGAGACGAAATGTTAACTTTTTATACAATATTTGTCCAGCAGAAAAAAAAAACTGATAAATTGTTTAGTCAAATTAAATTAGTTAAAGATATTTTTTTTTTGCGGTATCCATAGTTGCGCTTAACATTATTTAGAAATGTTGTTTCAAGTCCAATAATTGACTGGAATACTAGAATAAATGTTCATCATGTTTTATACTAAAAAAAAATTGTCTTTGTCCTCTTTCAAAAGTGTCCCATTCCCATAAACAATTTATTGCAAACGATGTATCTGGCGCTGATGATGATGGAAAAGATATACAGTACCGACAATTCGAAATCCATTTGCATAAACAAATATTAATACACTGGAACAAATCGAATACAGAAAAAGAAAACCCAATCAGCGGAATCTAAATTGGAAATTTTTTTTTGATATGCTCTCATAAGTACTCAGACTCACTCCATAATGGGCCGCTGCGATTTATGGTCACAATAAACCCTGATTCGGAGCAGATTTCATCCCCCTGCCCACAGGTATCCAATAAAATCCTAATTTACTATTCCCGGTGAGTTATATTTCGTAAAACGGAAGGTACCTACCAAATCTGCAATGGAAACCAGGTTTTTTTTTTATTAGCCCCAAAGGCTCCGTTCCTCATGCCAAAACTCTGACAAAAACCGAAATCCAAAAGAGTTATAGTATACATTCCAGGATACTGCTTACAATAGAGCCCCCAAGGATATTGACGAACCATAAAATGAACAAAGAAGGGATTTTATTGCATTAGAGACGAAGACGAGCCTGCACAGGGACGAATACAGATATTAAAGTTTTGTTAAATTTACTGCGTTGATCTTGGGTAGAGAAGAAGCCAACAAGAGTCTCCTCTCATCCATGGCCGTAATCAGATCCTTGGATGAGCCGATTTGTAAATCGATTGGAAAGCAAGGTATATAGTCAGGTGGTGTATTCGGTTGACCGTGGAAATTCGCCCACTTTATTTGCGTCCATGTTGTTGTGTATCTTTTGCTTTCAGATAATTTCATGGCTGGGTGTTGGGAAAGAGGAACAAATTGCTCGGTGTCTAAGGACTTTTCGTTTATTAATCACATTTCGTAAATGAAATTGAGTACGAAATGGAGAGCAGAGAACAAGGCAAGTATATGCCGTCTGGTGGAGAAAAAAAAAGGAACATCATTGTTGCTGAAAATTTCAAGAAGACAGCTTGAAGGTGCCATAATGACGGCGGCGCCTAATGAGATAAGGTAAGGATTCACAAGAATTTGGGGATTTTTTTTTTTTGACACAGAATTAAGACGCCCTTGAGGGCAATAAACTTTAACTGAATTATTGGCGATAAAATGATTTATATATGAAAAGTAATATAGCCTTGCAATAGCTGAGGCGTCACTTCATTCAGTAAGTGGATGTGAGGTTTACTGTTGCTGTAGCATAAACAAATCTATATGTGAAATTATTTTTGAATTCAGTATTGCAAAAAGTACCTAAAACGCTTAGATTCATCAATTAAATGAAATTAGCCTATAAATATGCAACGCCATCTTTCTTTCTATTGTATATAAAAGGGGTTCTCAAACTGTGCGTCGCGATGGCCTTGGGAGTCGTGGAGCTATCCTAGGGGGCGTCAGCTTTGAGCTCGATTTGAAAAAAATCTCGAGACGGGTCGATGTTGGCCATTGTGTTTTGCCGTGCTCCAAGAAGTGGGCATTTTGCAGACTTCAATTTGGCAAATTTTCCGTCGGGACTTGGGCTTGAGCCTATATCCGTTTAAGATCCAACTGACCCAGGAGCTCAAAGTTAATGATAATGACCATAGAAAAATAATTTATAGCGACGAGGTACATTTTTGGATGAATTGCATGTTGACAAGGCAAATTGCCGTATATGGGGTGACGCCAACCCATCCGAGGTGGTAATGCATCCATAAAAAGCTGTTTGGTGCCGATTTTAGACCGCGGCGGCGCGCGGTGTCATTACTCCATACTTTTTCATAAAAATTGCGTTGCTAAGGCTATTACCATCAACAGTGAGGGCTGCAGAATGACGCTATCCAATTTAACCCAAACCGAACGATATGGATGTAGATGACATGTGGTTTCAGCAAGACGTGGCTATGTGTCACACTACAGACGCCACGATGGTCATTCTACATGAACGATTTGAGGGTATGGTTATCTCTAGCAGAGGTGACGTGAATTGGCCACCAAGATCGTGCGATTTAACCACGCATAATTTTTTTTTTTTTTTGGGTTTGCCTGAAATCGCAGCTCAATGCGAATAAAACGCGATATCCTTAAACCCAACATAACTAATGCAATCGCTCAAATTAAGCCGGATCTATGCGGCAGGTTGGACGTCGACCCATCCTTATTGAAAAACCCTTTAGTGAATCCTCAGTAGGCTCAGCTTCTTTGACATCTGTGTTTTGTTTCGTTCAGTGCTTTTATAAGGGCGTCGCAAAAATATAACATGTATAGGTAGTCGCAGTATGGAAAAGATACCACAGTAATCGGTACGAAAATAAAAGTTTAGCCTTATTTCCAGTTCGAAAATGAATCCGAAGAGTTTCAATAGGGTAGGCTAAGTTGTTTAGATTGTAAGTTCATCACAGAAGACTATAGGCACCATGTTAGAGTCATCGCCATCCATGGGGAACCTTCACGACACGAGTGTCCATATTTTCCGATTTTGCTCAGGCCACAAGACTATTGAGACCCTGTAGCCGTCTACATGTGTTGATCTTCGGTCTGCCCTATTTCTAGTTTTCTGAAGAATAATTCCCTTGGCCACGGCTATTGGTGGCTATATGCCTTCAATAGTTTCATTTTGTGGAAGCTCTGTTCCATTTTTGGCCAGAAAGTCGGCCCTTTCGTTACGGTCAATACATCCATTGTCCGAGTACCCAATACATATTATATATAATATCCTGAGCATTTGCCGCAGTTCCCGACTAGTTACGATTTAATAGTGTATAGGCCTATAGCCTTTACCGCAACCTGACTATCAATGTAGATAGCGATATTCTGGTTTAAGTATAGATTTAGTCAAACTTCTTCCCCATATGCAGTAGGTAGACAAAGATTTCCCCCTTTTACAAATTTTTGCTCATGCAATGGACAGATTCAAAAGTCTATTTGACGTATGTCCATGGATGAGTTGTCCTAAAGTTCAGTTGTCTCATCGATCACTTGCATGGGTATAAAATGGGCGACTTGGTTGTGAGTAGGTAAGTATTAAATGTTGCATTTTATAAAATCTGGCCAATAACGAGTAAACGGCGAGAAAATTACAAAAATAAATTTATTTTCTTCTTTCTATTATTTTTAAAACTAACGTGTTTCGAAATGTTGGCAAAAAATGTCATGTCTTATATTATTATTAATGGTTTTGAAAAAAATGCTCTGAAATCTGTTCCAAATTGTGTTGCAGCATTTACAAAAAATTACAAAAATAGAAAGTTATTTGTTCAAAGGGTGATGCTATTCGGCCGCTGTTCGGGACACGACTAAAGCTACGATCACACGGCCATTTTTTCGAGTCATTTTAATGGCGCTCTGACGTAAAAATCCCGTCACAAAGCAGTCATTTAAATGTCGCTCTGTGTGATCGCCATTTTTGGCCTAGTCATTTAAATGGCTAGGCAAATTGCGCACCAAATGACATAAATTAAGTGCCATTTAAATGGCAGAAAAAAATGGCCGTGTGATCGCTCTTCAATGACGCATCACCAACGGAAAATTCTAAATGACTCGCAGTGTCCGTCATCGTCATTTGATTTTGGGACAGAAATAAAGATGATAGTCATTTCGTGTGATCGCCATTTTTTCAATGATGAATCGTAGCTTAAATGTCGTTCTATTGCGACATTTTTTCCTGGAGTCACAGCGCCATTTAAATGACTCAAAAAAATGGCCGTGTAATCGTAGCTTAAGTTACGAAATGTCAATGTTTATATTGCGTCAAGTTGAGGTATGTGGTATGTGACAGGCTTCGCTCGCGGCAAATACTTTAAACTCTATAGCATAATAGTTTTCGGACATTAGTTTTTTAAGGAAAATGTGATTATGTTACGTTGATTGCGTAGCCGTGTCCCGAACATCGGTAAACGTCAGTCAGTACAAAATCAACGGCAGAATAGAGACTTCGTTATTCAAAAGCTTATGCAGTGTATTATCGACACTTGAAAGTCGCCTCCTAGCGTGTATAGCGAGGAATTATATCTACAAAGCCATATCGGGTTTTGGCATCCCTGTCAAATTCATGCGTCCTGTGTCGGATGAAAATGGAGAAATTTCACTGCTTCGTCAAAGTCAGCAAGAATTCTGTTTAAACCCTGCACATTTCGAAAAAGTTTTCCGACAATGGGATTTTCCAAAACCCTCATCAACTTCACAAATTGCTCCATGTCCATCAGGAAACGGGTCTGGTCCATGCTGGATCTCAATCTATTTCGCTCCAACAATCTTATAGCACTAAAAGGATCACTGAATTATTGGGAGATATACTCTTAAGTTTAGGCCATTATTGTGATTGTCGATCAGCGATCGCCACGACAATTGTCGATCGCGTCTGTTGACTTTAGCTATTCTTACGCACAAAATGTTTTCACTTCCAAGAAAAAGCATCGACCAGACATTTGTAATCGACTACAGACTGTCAAATCGACAAATATCAATCGACAATCCAGTTGTATGTCGATAGAGAGTTGTCGATCAACGATCAACTATCGCCACTCACAATAGGGGCATTAGCCTCCCTTTCAACGATTTCTGTAGAAGCTGCATGAAAGAGGAGGAAAAGGAGGAGAATATTTTACACCCAAGCCTCCCATCATCTGGTTGAAATCTAGTTGAGAGATCATTTGATCCTGTAGTATCACAATGGGCCTTCTTCGGCCTAAGTGTGGCTGCACTTGTTTCAGTCAGCCACCCTTACCTAACCTAAATGCAAAAATGGATAGTTTCTATCTCATTTCCCAGTTTAATGGCAATGGCATCCTTGAGAATTGCTCTTTACAAGCTATGCATTTGTATCTATCTATGATTTTGCTGATGGGAAAGTGAGAATTCTTGGCCCTTTATATTGCAAATATTATAATTATTCTCAACCACAAGCACACAAATTAAGTTGGCATCCGGAACAGCCGCATAAAGATAATTATTATCAGCGAAGAGAGTGCCAAGTACAATTTCACTACCTTGAACTACATGTTCAGATTGAAAGACTCCATCTATACATCCTAAACAATTTTTTTGGCTTTAGAAAATCCATATTTCCGTCAGTTTGCTGCTGTTGTCTTCTATTTGGTGTATAGAGCCTTAATAATAAATTATTATTGTTTGCCTGCCATTACCTTTCCTATCTTTGACATACAAAAAATAAACCACCACACCACAACCACCCCCATCCGAAGCCTTGAATAAAAACAAAATGGAAAACTTGTACTTGTCCAGAGAGGCTTCCGCACTCACTTCCATTTCCACCGAGTGAACATCCTCTAAACATTTCGCATTCCATGACAATAGAGCAGCATCCAACAATTAGATGAACATCTCAACCGAGGGTTGGGGGTTGGTTTCTGTTTGTCTATACCACTTTGTGTCATTGCATATTGAATGTATGGCTCAAGGCTGTTGCAGGAGAGCGAGCCAGGCAATCAGTGATAATGATGGCAGTTTGGCAACTTATGCAGAAGAAAATGTTTCACCATTAATTTGGGCTTTGGCTTGGCTGAATGAATTTCATTTCCATGAGCTGTCGTCTACATATTGATTGATGGTGGCGTCTTTTATAAAGTTACCATGACACAGATTCGTTAGACGAATGTTGCTCATCTTGAAATTTCCTTTTTTTTATTGTGCTTATGCATGAGGTAAGTGGATGTCAATTAATTTTGAAGACACAATGATGTGCCTTGGCGCAGTACTTAATTAATGAATTTAGGCGCCACTATATCTCGCTCTGAAAGTACCAAAATTTACAATTTTCATATTTTGATTGATGCGTGCGGTGGAAGGAGCGACCTCATTTTGTGCTTCGTAAATTTCCTAAATTTGCATAATTTTTTTTTTTTTTTTTAGGAAAAGTTTTCATTTTTTATTTGTGTTACTTTTTCAGTTGGAAAGATTGTGTTGGTGTAAACTTTTCCTCAATTAACAAAACAATTTTCCGCATGAATGAGAATGTAATTTCTGGACTAACTTTGAACAAGTCTAAATTTTATGGATGCCAAAAAAGTGAGGCTTCATTTTATGGTGGTTAATGTGGTTTTTGTCACATAATTAATTAATCGCGCGAAAAAAGATAAATAGCTCATCCGTTACAGATGAATGCTAAACTGCGGCGATACCTCGTTAAAACTGCTGAATTTTAAGCCTCCTCTTGATAAAAGTGAGGTCGATTTCAAAGACTTCAGCACTCTGAAGGAAAAGGAAGAAGAACCGCTTAACAAGCTCAGTGGTGTTGGGTGTTGCTATCATAGTTATGTTTTGACGGTTCTAGTCTTGTCGTCAAGACGAACAAATTCTGACAATTTTCCAGTCGCTTTGAAAGCCTCTATTAGACGGCTCGGTAGAAGCTGTCGATATCGTCCGCATATTCAAGCATCTGAAAAAATCTATTTATGCCATGTTATTGGTTGATAAACAATAACCCAATGCCAACCAGAATCAGAATGGCAATAAAAGCGAAGTTGATTGTCGTTGTCGGTTGTTTAATTAATGATAAAGGTATGTTCACACTATTGCTATAATTGAGGAGGAATAATGAATTATGGTAACCGTACTCAGTTCGCAAAAATGTACTCAAAAACTACATATTGTAGCACGGGAGGGAACGCTGGTTTGAGACTTACATCAAAATCATACCGGTGTCGGTGTCAGCCAATCAATTCGATTATTTTTTGAGGTTGGTGAAGCCACACATCGGAAAACAGAACACAAATATGCGAGAGAACGTTTCAGATGAAGCACGACTGGCAATCACGCTGCGCTACCTGGCCACTGGTGAGAGTTTTTGCAGTGCCAGAGCCCAATGAAGGCTCTCCCGACTTAATATCTAATCTAATCTAATTTAACACGACCTTTCGCCACGAGACACAAATCAAAATGAAAGCACAGATATCGTATTAAATGCTTCGTCATTTGTCCTAGGCGTCATTGAAGAGCGATCACACGGCCATTTTTTTTCTGCCATTTAAATAACACATGTCATTTGGTCCGACATTTTGCTAGTCATTTAAATGACGGCGAAAATATTATCCCAAAAATGGCGATCACACAGAACGACATTTAAATGGCTGCTTTGGGACGCGATTTTTACGGCAGAGCGCCATTTAAATGACTCGAAAAAATGGCCGTGTAATCGTAGCTTAAGGACGAGTGCTTTCATATGCGGCTTTGAAGTTGTTAAAATTGTGGTGGTGAGTTTGCGCCAAAAACCACACAGTAACGTGTCGATTATGTGGGCATAGTTGCTCGGCGGTTAATATGCTAGACCACTGCCTGAGGGATCTCAAGTTTGATTCCGGAAAAATATAAATTAACGCCTTAAGATACACGCAAACGAATTCGTATAAAATACTAGGAAGACGGTTAAGGACTGGTTGCGATAGGTTAGGTTAGGTTAGGTGGCAATTATCCATTACATACGGAGTAATTCACTTAGACCCATGTAAGGTCCCTTGTGATACGACAAATTTGGAGAAATTTCCGTATTTTTCTAATATCCTTTTCGGCAATATCAGCTAGCTTCCCGAAAAAGTACTCTCCTAGAGTTTGCTTTCTAATGGGCGATAGCGCCGGGCAGTTACGTAGTAGGTGCAAGGTTGTTTCCTCCTCCTTCTCATTAAGGGTGGGTCTCCCTCAGCTACGAACTCTGTGCTCAAGTAAACTTGTTTACATGTATTAGTGCACAGAATTTAAAATAGCCGAGCACACCCTCCCTTACCAAGATCACAATTGTGACTGCAGAGTGCAGACTCGCTCAGCTCAATTAATAAAAATAATACAAAATTGTCTGCACAACAAAACAAATCAAAACAACCAAAGGGAAGGGAAAGGGACAAGCTGTGCTTGCTGTTGCTATTGCTCCTGTTGCTGCAAACGTTGTTTATCTAATACACTGAAACCAAAAGTGTGTGTGATATAGAATTTCCTAACGCACACTTATGAATATCGCCTTCATCATAGCGACGTACAATCGCAATCGTAAGCACAAATCGAAATATTTTAATAATAATATTCAAAATCCATAATATGTATACAAATTTTCATTCCTGTCCTGACCTTAGCTTTTATTTTTTGGCATTTTATGCTGGTTTTTATAAACCTGTTAGGGCTAGTTTGTTATTATTGCTTTGTTTTGTGGGTTTGGGTTCCTTTTTAGTATTTCTACATATTATATATTTATATAGAATATAAATCCTATCCAAAAACAAACGGCTGCAGCCCTGCTCGCACCATTTATGGATGTAGGCATGGATTATCTAATTTAATAAAAAGTTTGTCCTAACTGATTGGGGACGCCTAGCCCAAATGGTAAGAGCCAAACTCAAGTTTCATCAAAGTTTATATAGGAAAATTCATATTTTCCATCCGATTGATGGATGGATATATGTACATGTACATATGTATAATAATAGTTTTTGGCTTTTTTGGCATTTTTTTTTAATTATCCCCCTCCACCCTTTAGAAGAGAAAAATTACTTATTGTAATTATCTTCACTCTACAGAGATATGACTATAATGAGATCAATTTTGTAGATATACGGCAGCATCATGCGGAAAAAAAACAAGTAAAAGTGTTATCATCGGCCTGGCCGATGCTTTGATACCCTCCACTGTATGTACTGTTCAGGTAAACGCATGTGTGGTTTTGTATGGGAGGTACCAGAACTACTTGCCCGACATTGCCCATTTTCAATACCAACGCAAAAAGTGGTCTGGGGCAAGAAAAAGTGATTTTTTTGCCTATCGAAATCGGCATAAGAGTTGAGGTTTCGAAATATATCTGGGCCTTCTTTAGGGTTCCACAGCTAATAAATTTGAGAACCGCTGCTGTAGAACACTGTTTTTATATCGTGAATGAGTTACCTGGACAAGGTTAAAGTGCAACAAAACATTATCCAGTTCTATATATGTACTAATTTGCCTTCAAATTTTGTAATAACAAACAATGAGTTTGCCCACAGGAACACATTTTATTGTTGTCTTTAGAATTTTTAACCTCAACACAAATTAACAATTCTTCTCCAGACTGGTCATGCAAAACATTGACCAATCATTATGATTTATGAATAGATGACCATTTCAATATCACCAATAAAAGCGGATGTTGTGTATATATATACATATATTATACTACACACAACAATTTTCAAAATATTAAAACACACAACCACTAATCTATTTTGAAAAGTTCGGCCGAAAATAGGGAACAGCAAAGCAACCAACCCCTTTCCTCATACAGTAGGTATTTTATTTACGATGACCCAAAATTGCATTTAGGTAGTTTGATTTGAACTCAACTCATAATAAAAAAAATCATCATTCACCTCCCATCTCCCACTCCCATACATATTCTCAAATCTTCTCAAGCCCTCAATCCATATCAATCATCATTCATCATCCCTTAAAAATATTCCGCTCCCAATATAATTTTTCATTTCGATTTGATTTCCCTATCATATTCATAATTTAATTATGTTACGTACGTGTACCGTTTTGTAGGTAACGTCTACGATGATATTTATCCAATCTGCCTCTATGCCTCACAATGCTCGATTGACTTCAAACAACAACAATAATATTATCAAGTAATTAGTATGTATCTATCAGAAAACCAAAAAAAGGATCCAAACTTGTTTTCTCCATATCCCAGTGGCAACGAATGCGGCAAAACAACAATCTGCAAATTACAGACTCTCGCGAGAGAGCAAAATTATAGAGAAAACGATTAGCGCTGTGTCGGATATTTTGTGAACTACATTGCATATGTGAGCGTGAGTTCTGAAACAAAAATGAAACTGCTGTTAAATTGTTAACTTTTCAAAATGCAATTTTAACTATTTTATGAACCAAATCTTTAATTTGTATTCAATGAACGGATACATAAATGTTTGAATGTTATTCTGTTTTGAAAAGCTGACAAAAATAAGTTCTGGTTGCTCTGCAAACACTGTTTCCTTTTGGTCACCTTAATTTGCAGATTATAATAGTTAAACTCAAAAAATCAAAATTCGAAGACGGTCACTAACTAATTTAACCCATTAACTATAAAATAAAATCATAAAAAAAATAAAAAAGTTCCATTTAGATATTGCCCCACCGGGGCGAAAAAAAAAACACCCAAAAAATGACGTTTTTGGGACTTTATGGTACATAAAAGTCAAAAAATTAAAATTCTAAGACGGTCACTAACAGCGTCTATTTATTTACTGTCGAAAGCCGTTTACTGCAATCAATTATCTCTTAAGCCCTGCAAGCCCCATCGGGGCGAAAAATCATATACCCTCGAACACCCAGCCTTAATGCAACATCGACAAAAGTCATTACAGGTGACTTCAAGATTTGCGGCATGTCTTACTAGTACACAGTGGCCTGTTAGTATACTCCGACAGAAGTTCCGATGTGTGTTCTATTGACGATATCTTACAGTCCCAATTGGCACATGGGGCTCTCCTTTATCAGGAGAGAGTTCCATTTTCGCTCCGTTCTTTGCTAGTTCGTCTGCTTTACAATTACCTGGTATATCTCTATGACCAGGGATTTAAGGGTATAGTGCATGACCAATTTGTATCTTAATATTGGTGATTCGAGTGCTGTAAAGCTGCTTACCCGTCGGTGTAGATGACGATGAATTCTAAATTCGAAAAAATTATAATGGTTAAAAACCACTAAGCTTTTTGAAAGGCTAGAAAATCATACCTGGTAGGTTTTTAAATTGCAGTATTATAAGGCGGAGTTCTAGTTGCTTGCTCTAAGGAAGACGTAGATTTTATTCTGGTTGCCTATTGCCCTATTCCTACTACCCATAAAGCATTTGATTACGAGAGTCTTATTATCAGACTTAAAATCAAAATGTTTGCCATATCTAAACGACTGATATTTCTAAGGACTCTAGGATACTCTCCTCTGTTTTTCAGATGTTCGCGAGAGGTGCGTGGGTGAAGACTGGTGTAAATGCTTTCCCATAGGATAGGCATTAAATAAAAAGTCAATAAATTAATTAATTCTTAATTAACTACACTCTATGATGTTCATAACAGCTAAGTCCCGCATCGATGAAATTGGCCACATGAATGTAAGGGGATTTTCGACGGCAAACGATATCAAGGACACGATAAGCCGACAAAATTCCTAGCTAACACCTACCTCTTTAGTGAGAGGAATTTCCTAGAAATCTGTAGGCTGTAGCTCTCCGCCAGGCATTAAGTAATTATTTATCCACACCAGCAAAATTGCCATCATTTATAGAAAGATGATTGAAATAAATATAGAAAATAACTTTACCACTTTGAAGCTAAATTATAACACATCTATTGGTGTTGATTAGACTCAATTCCCAGAACGGTACTGCGGCAATTCCGGGATACCATCATTTTCTATATTAACAGTTGTAGTTCCCAGTACAGAATGTATCTTCCGCACAGTTTGGCAGGCGAAAATTGAATTCTTGAGCACGTCCTTTTCTCTACCTCAAATTGTCTTACACACGGGTAAACATTTTGCAAACGTATATCAGTAAACCCTACCGCCAACCATTTTAACCCTAGAAATTCACTCACTCCCTTGATGTTGGCATTAATAACGACAGGTATATGTATAGCTATACCTATATAGGCAGGCAAGTTATTATCGCCTTCATAAAGCGATGTAGCATAGCATCAAAGGCTTTTTACACTCAATTGGGCATAAAATTCATCCCTAACCTTATTAGCAACACCCAAATTGTTCCATTTACCAAGAGCCAACCAGCCAGCCAGCTAGGGCAAGTCAATGGCACCAAAAAAGGCTAATATAAAATCTGAACACCCAACAGTCGGCACTCAGAATCGAACCCTGTCAAACCTTGTTATCGATGAAACGGGAGGGGAGGGGAGGGGAGAAGAACAACGTTTCATCGACAGAAGCCAGCAAATTAAATATTTTCAAACCAAAGCCCCCTACCACTGCCACTTCCACCGACATTTTGACTTTGACGATAACGCCCAAAGCCCGTCCATTACTGTCAACATCATCATCGTCATAGTCACAGTCAGCCCCAGCATATAGCTATGTACGTTGCGTTGTGTATCTGATTCTGGTACATATATCGTGTCGTCGCGTCAGCCGCATCAGTCCATTGCGTAAAGTGAGTTACATAATTCCATTCAAGCCTGTAATGCGTTTGCATAAATTTACACAAATCCGCGAATATCCTCGCGGCATGCGAATAGCAGATGGACGTAGGTATATGCATAATGTACATGGGAATTCATTTTGTTCTTTTTTCAATTTTTTTTTTTTTTTACAAATTCCTTTTACAATATTTCGCAGCACTCAAGATGCCAAATGTATGACCTTTAGATAGAGATACGAGTATCGTCATCAAAACAAACCGCCAGCAATATCTGTATACCGGAAAGTTCCAACTTAATGTGGCCCACAACCACAATGCCTGGAACAAGTCATTAAATTACCGTTTTTATTGTGAATTTCAACAATTTTATATACAAACGTGCGTGTCCTTGATCTTCGTGCCCAACGAATGTGTAAATAATGTCCTCTCGATGGCAACAATGTCTGGGTAACGAGAACAATCAAGTGCAGATTGCGCCCTCTCCTCTGGTCGGGGGTTTAATGAAATTGGAAACTTTTCACAAAAGCGGTATTCAAATGGAATTGTCTCTGTTTGGTTGACGGAGGGTTGCAGAGATGGCCACCATAAAAGGGAGAAGGATATTCTTACTTTTGGGGAAATGTGATGCAAATCGATTCGACCCTCTTAATGAACGGAGTTGTTTTCAGAAATCGGATATTTTATTGGAGAGAGTGTTTTGATATTTCCTTAACGATAAGGACCACAACGACGCCTATTGGCGCCTTAGCTGAAATGTTACTAATTCGTACAGGGTCGTGATTATGATGATGATGAGGTCGATTATTTGTGACTTTTTGTTGCTGCTGTGTTGACAGATTTTTTTGAGGACATGGTAACTTGAGTATTGGTAGGTTTGTAATGCCAAACATATCAAATCGCCATAGTCAAGACTCACGTTTTGTGTACAAAGTGTCGCTTTAAGGTTGTTGTTCTTATTGAATTTGTGTAAACAGATCTTTTTCAAGCTATATATAATTCTAAAGGTTCTGACTACCTCAAACTTATATAACTGTCCGCTGCAACGTTCTATTCGATTTGTTGATGTTTTTGCTTTCTCTTTGTTGTCATGTAACTGCTAAAGCCCATTTCGACCGGTTATTTGTCTATATCTTCTTGTCAAAGCACCAGTGATAGCTCTTATGCTTTATGTGGTAATAACGTCAATATTCTCGGCGAAACAAGTCAAACGAAAGAGGTTAAAATACATAGTCGGCGCAATATGCCCGCCTGCAACCTAGTGCTATCTTCTCTTAGCTCGTTTGGAAGAATTTTATTTTTTGGACAAATAGAAGTGGCCTCTGATTTTATATCGTATCTGAACTGAGTAATTTTCTCGAGGCAGTTATACTCTCGGATATTTTCCAGGATCATGAGTTCGTGAAAGATGGGGCTATAAAAAGGACCTTGAGATATATTTTGTATTTTGACGCGGGTTGAGCTTGGAACTCCTCGAGCAGTAGTCGGAATTTTCCAAATACTGGTTCAGTGCTCCAATGACAGCCTAGAGCTTGCCCTATATCTTTCTGTGACATCAAGAGACCGATGAACTTAGGAGCTATTTTAAACTACTATTGCTGGTAGATGCTGTCAAAGTAAAAAATTAATTTTATTTAATACCAACAAATTTAGGCTGGCTTCAAAAACAGCTTCCACCAACTCGCAGTTTTCTCTGTCACTTTCTCAATATCGAGGTATTGACTTTGTATTAACTATGACGACAGGGTTTCGACGGCTTTAGGATCGATATGGAAGCCTATAGCGTATCAATTTGAATTTTCTGGAACAAAGGTTACCCCACTGAGGGTTAATTTTAAATCGAGGAGCTTGTAGAAACTCTCCTTGAGGAATTTGCCATCGAAGCGAATTTCCAGAGTACGTTTACTCACTTACCAGGGAAAGGCAAATCTATAAAGCTTCAACACCGCCCCTAGATACTTGCAGATAGGTGCTAGTTTGGCGCTTAAATTGTTGTAAGTTGTAGTCCTCTGGAAATTATGTCGCCATTAGAAATCCATCAGATTCAAAGTTTACGTAGCTAAAAGAGTTTTGAAAAAGTCTTGCAAATTGAGGAATAATTTAGATTAAGTTTCTCTGGATATCCGAATACGGTAATTCCTATAGATTAGCCATATCTCATATGTCTGTGACTACAGACTAGTCTTTTGTGCACCAGCTGTTGTACAAATTTGATGTTACCTAGTGTAATACTTCCTATTGGTCCTTAGATATAAGATATAGATATATAGCTAGGTCCCAAAAGATTCTATTAACCCTTTTGATAGCAGAAACAAAGACGAATTGAATGGTCTTTCAAGAACCCACCTTAATACTATAAATTACAACCGACTTGCTCATGCTGGACGCGCACCCGGATTTTTGGTCGTACGACTTGCTTTCAATGTGAAAGTTTTGCGTTTTCGAGGTGTCGTGTGCGCTCGTTCACAATCAAAGATATTTTATATCTTTTGCGACTGAGTAGACGTTCAACTGCAGTTGCATGTGTGAGTCTGGCCTAAAAATGGTCGCTAACCTACTCCATGTCAAATGTCCCTAAGAACTTATTTCAGATTTCAAATTTATCTATACTATGCTCTATTTAGTACCTACCCTACAACTTTTCAAAAACGAAAAAAAAACATTTTTTCAAAATTCTTTTTATTTCAGCACCCAATAAACTTTGCAACTCTCTTCTACACAAACGATTCGAACTGTGGAGTAGGTGCAGGTACATTTTTTTCTGAGTGTCTTTACATCTCCAAATCCTATATAGGCTTCCGGATACCGTCAGCGTGTTTCAGGTGAACCTCAAACAGCACACAAATAAAATTCCAAGGCAAATGATGAGAGCCAAGCTGCAAGCAAGGCTATAGCCTAAGAAGTCAACGTAACCTTAAAATTGGTGTTATGCCGGAATGATCTGTCCTGGCTTGATCATGGAAAATTCTGACGAGGTGGCTAGAAAAGGCTTTACGGTTCATTTGCGGAATCAATCTACATTTGGTTCGGAGCAGTCAAAGCAAAAATCTACACCAAATTCCTATTGAAAGAAAATCTCAGATGGAAGAGGCGGCGGGCGAGCTGTGACATAATATCCAGGAAGGTATCGCCAAACTACAGAGAGAAATAACGAACCGCCTTTCTAAACAAAACGAAAAAGGATATCGCCGGAATAATAGCGATCGCGACAAAAGGCCACCGGTCTAGAGGGGATCGTGTAGTTAGACATGGACATCTCACACATACTGCTGCAGCAGTTTTAACGACGCAACGTCGGTCGGCGAAAACTCAAAAATCAATCAACTTAGGCAATCGAATCAGCTTCCAGCACATATTAGTGGAGAACGAAGGGCGCATGTTACTCGTTTCAAAGTGAGTAAATTCTGATTACAATAAGATAACATTTAAGTACCTAACCTAAAGCGAAAAGCATCAACAAAACACCTCACTACTTGATGCTACTCCCCAATGTGAGGGTCCACTTAAAACTATCCATCACTCGGCTTAAGAATCATTCTACTGCAACAAAAACGAATAATAACCCATGGCCAAAGTATTCGTTTTAATTGTTTAATGTTTATATGCCAACAAGCACATGTCGATGTTTCAGGAACTCATTAATATTTAACACCAAAGACCCATTAAGTTGACCTGTCACCCTGCCATCCTCACCTCATTTCGGTTTGTTAAGATATTCTAATTGTGTTGCCAACACAATTCGAAACCAAATCCTGCCACTCATTTGCAACCACCACTCGTGTCCTTCAACAACAAAAACAATAATGATATGAAAACAGAATTAAGTGCCAAGCACACAGGTAAACACACACACATTTCACCCGCACACTCATCAACTCTTTCTTCTTATCCGCACTCAAAGGATATGTCCTATATAATACTGCCAAATGGATATCCACCTGAAATACAATTACCCACCCTCCTGTCGTGTCATAGAGAAACTTCGTAATAGAAACTTTTCCTTTACTCAAATGTATGCTTGCAATGTATTCGGTTGTCTCTGCGGAAGACTGGGTAACCCTCTTGAGTAACCATAATACACACTACCCAGTATCCAGTCAATTGCCGGCAAAGGCGATTTATGCGTGTGGGATGCTGTTAACTACAGCATACCATCACGGGAAGGAAAGGATTAGAAATTAAGTTTTCTTTGCAATTTTCATAGTTTATCCTGAAGTTGACGATTGATGGAGTTTTTCTGTTAGCTGAACACAACAATATGTCTTCATAGTTGCAAGTAAATTGAAATTTGGATAGGGAATGGTATGGTATTAATATTCTTGGTCCATTAAGGACAAAAATATTTCACTATTGTACCGAGGATAGAACGGAACACGCTTGACACATGGCCCGGGGGGAAATTACAAACGGATATTTCTTTGTCGCTGTGTGACAATTTTGGTTAGATACATAATAGTTGAGTGCTTTTCTAAGTGAACGGATACATTTGAATTGGGACAGTAAAAATAGACGATGGCACGGATATGAAGACATCTACTCAGATACAATTTTGTGTCTGGATTCATCTATCTGTCTATTATTTATTGATAAGTGGGCTGATATCTTTACTATTCCGCATAAATGTGCATCAACTTGACAGATCTACTTAGCGTATTAACAAAAACTCTACTCAATACTTTTGTTTGAGACAGTTAAATATTTGTCTCAAACAAATTTATTAGCTTTCCGCAATAAATTATAATATCGTAAAGTGTTGGAAGTTGTTTCTATCGTGGAGGAAATTGCCTTCCATCTTATTAATCACTGTCGAAACCATTTTACATTTAACTGTCATTTAAATGTCAGCAACAACCTGTCGCTGGTTATCTTCATGTTATAAAATATTTATATTACAAATAAAATATCCAAAACCTCTGAATACTTGCTCATACATAATATCCTTCTTTGCTTTCAAATAAACACGGAGCTATACAATGTTTTGCACATTGTTAATTCATGTCAACACAGATGGGCAATAGAGTGTGCATAATGTAAAAATACTGACAGGTATACGATGCTATTCGAATAGTTGAAATGTAGCTAAATTGGGAGTTAGTACAAATCAGATATTTTTATTCAATATCTATCTCAGCAAAGCAAAGTAAAAAATGCTCAATTCAGAGGAAATTGCTCCAAATCAGCCTGAAGGTATGCAAGCATTTGTGATAAAGTGCTAAAAACAGATTTATTGTTTGTTGTATGTTCCAAATGGCACTGAAAACAGTTTTCTAGCCGTATTATAAACACATCCACCCAGAAAGGTGTCGCCATGAAATAAACATAAACCCCTGCGCTTAGATGTTAGTTGCTGTCAAGTCACTTGAGTTTCCTTACAGTTTCCATGAGTTTCCATATATAAAATGAGAAGCGATTTCCATGTTTCTATATTTTTTGTAACCTGTAAGTCCCTTCACCATTTTCTCAATGTTTTTTATTAATAAAAATAAGGTCTTGATCTTGACATCCGTCGCAGATGCCATAGCGCTTGGTCTCAAAAACTGGAAGCAGCATACCCATGATCGTAGAGGCTGCAGTGTCCCAGGAAGAGATTCTTCACGGGTCGGCAGCCCGATAAGTAAGTAAGTAAGCTCTTCACTAGTAGCTTTAGCTGCCTTAAATATATTCTATCTGCCTTGAAGGACTTCGCTTCTAATTCCAGAATTTCCTATATGCAATTTGCAATCGTATTCTTTGTAGAAAATCCATTTTATTCAACTGATATTTAAATGAAATTGGAAAATAAAATCCAATCTGCAAATCGTCTATGCATTTCTATAATAAATCTCTGACTTCTGACGTTGGCATTGGCAGTCGTCAAAAGAATGCCAATGAAGTGAATTGAAACAGCACCGGCAACAAGCAACCTATTGAAATAGAATATCTACCTATAGTCCGATACCTACCACCAACCAGATGAATGGAAAACTTGTGTTTAGCATTTTTCAAAGAGTTGGAAAAGGCTTGTAAAGTAATTTCAATAAAAAATAAAAAAAAACACAACAAATTAGACAAGTTATTTGCACTTTTTCTGTATATATCGTTTATTTTTCGAATGGACCAAAATTAATATTTTTTTTATTTTTTAAAGTGACTTGCTGAAAATCAGTCTGAAAGTCTGGGCGACTTTGTGATTGTGATTTGTCTCCATGACTGTCAAAAATACGTTAAAGAATGACAGTCGAAGAAATATGACAGCGGAACAAAATTGGTCATTGGAGAGAGTCCTAGTATCCGCAGCCATAGCAAAATAAAATTATCTCGTCACCTTCTTCAAAAGAAACTTCTTTTGGACTCTATGGACTCTAATGCCCAGTTTCACAGTGCAACGTTAATTTGAATCGAGGCGAACAGATAAGTGCCACATATTATTAGGCATGTTTTTTTTTTCGAAACCTCGCCAGCCAGTCAGCGATGCCAAACCTAGCCCAATTGTGAAATTCTAGCACTGTTTCATTTGATCTAGCACTGTAAATTGGCCTTTCAGCACTGTGTTTAATTTATATTTTCAAGCATTAGGTACATCAAAATTTAGTTTAATATTTAAAACTTAAATTTTGTTTCAGTATTTTGTACGTCAAAAACGTCAAAATAGTGTAGATATATACTAAAGTCGTTTGGTCTGGCCCTGAACTAGCCCTGATATCACATTTCTGGCTCTAAATCACATTTTTGAGTTGGCATCGCTGCAGCCAGCCGTTCATTTGGACAGTTGCCAGTACAATTGCCAGCAAGATGAAGCCAGCCGAATGAATTTAGGCAATGCGCATAAAAGCATACTAGCATTCTGTATAAAATTATGCATTTGGTAGAAATATTTGATAAATTTTGACATTTTCTTCTGGAATGTTGTGTGCATGAGATAAGAACACCATTATGATTTAAGCAAATTGTACAAAAATTCTAAGCCACTTGTTGCATTTAGCGCCACCTGTTCGTTCATTGTGAATAGACTTTAGCCAGCTGCCAGCCAGCAGCTCTCCGGATGAGGAGAAAATCAAGAGTTGTTGCCAGTAGTTGCCAGCAGGTTGTTGTTTTAATTAGCATGTGAAATGTGCCTCAACTGCCAACTACTGGCAACTACTGGCTGGCGAGGTTTCATAAAAACACAATTAAAATCAAGAGTTGTTGCCAGCAGGTTATTGTTTTAATTAGCACGTGAAATGTGCCTCAACTGCCAACTACTGGCAACTACTGGCTGGCGAGGTTTCATAAAAACACAACTATGGTGTCAAAAACTTGACTTTGATCTTTGTTTCTGCCCATTGTCAGTTCGTAAATTTCCAGAACATTTCCTCTCATGCCTTTAAAACTCACCGAATTTGATTTAACGCAAAAAGCAATCGCATTTTGACTATAACCGAGTTTGAGCCATATAAATCCATTTTAATGTTTATAAGACCCTTATAAGGCAAACAACGATCTTGTCTATAAAGCTGGTTTCTTTTTTGCAACTTTGAGTTTGCCTTATTTTTGTTGCCTCCTTTTCTACTATAGCTATCATGTGAAGGAGAATTCGAAGAGTGAATTAAAGTTTCACACACTGTCTTTCGTATAGCCTCACAAAAGATGTCCAACGCCATCAAATCGCGCATGATCTTGGCGGCGGCGCGGCGAATTGACAACTAATCTCGAGGTTATGTAGCCTGCGATCTTTTCGCGTAATAAAGCCAAAACTGATCATTTTGTTATACGTCTTGTTATAACTACATATCGGTGAGATCGAAAGTTTTAATCAAATTGTCCCTGAACACACGGCCATAGTACTGGGAGCTGACGATCCCAGTTAATAGGGTCCTCAATTAAGCCCTGTCATTTCATATAAAATTCAAATTTCTTGACTGTGTTTTGGAAATGTTGCTCTCTGTTCGTAAGGCACAAAATGTAGTTACGGCAGAAGTCACAAATCTGTGTTTGTAGTTCTTGCCAAGCGGAATTACAACTTTTTCCAACGAAACTTTCATAAAACATTTTTCAAATTTAAGAACGATTTCCCTCAGATTCCCTCACAAACATGACCCATATTAAGCTAATTAACTGGGTTATATTTTCACGCATCGTAAGATGCAAACTTTAGAATAACTAAGACCAAACTTCAGTTTTCAAACCGAAAAGTCATTCATGTCCGAAAACTTTAATTATATAACTCATCCATAAACAAAACTGTTGCAGATTATCACAGACTCTGGCTTGCTGCTGGCCTTTAAGTCACTTTCGCAAGACTGCTAAATAATTAGTTTAATAAAATTAAGCAACTTTGCTTTTTCATTTCAAAGATGTACAAGGACATACCTAGTCGTATACTCGCATCTTCTTCTATTATATCGCCTGATGCCTCACCAAGGGACAAGGATGTCAGTTTTGCTACTTTCAGGCAGAAGAAGAAAATGTTCACGCCATCGTTAATTATGTCGTTTTTGTAGTCTTTTTGGTTCAATGCAGAAGTTCTTGTTAATTTGCCACGGGACCATCATGGCAGACAGTATCAACCAACAACCCGTCTAATTTGGTTGGACGCAAATTAGTGAAATGCTATTTTGAGATCGACTCGATTTTGTTCATCAATTTGTCTCCTCTTCATCTTCAGACAAATACAGTTGCATGAAAGTGATTTATCAACTATAGGAAGGACTGGTATCGATTGGATGAATGAAAAATGTCAGTCTGAGGGAAGACGACTTCAACATCAATACTGACTAATGAAAGAGCAGTGACTTTGGGTTTTGGTTTGCTCTTTATTAAATGTATTTCAAGAAAAAAAAAGCTTAATCAACTCCGAGGTAAAATAAAAGAAAATGGGACCAACACAGCTGGCTTGGCTATAATAGGTCAGACAGTAAAAATTTCAATGGATTTTCGATGATTTCTGACCCAATTTTAAGAAAAGCTTGACCAATTTGGTCCTTGAGTTGCTGATTAGTCTCTGGATTTTTCACAAAGCATGGATTTTTTATCAAAGCCAACAGCGTAAAATCGCACTTCCGTCTTCCGTGTTGGCCCAGAAACCTCCCAAAAACGATTGATTACAAAACTATTCACCTTAGCGTGCAATATTAGCCGTTTTTTATTATCAGCTATGATGGGTGGGGTGCAGTTTACCCTAAACTGGAAATTCATATTGGGCTTTATTTCCATCTTGTTGCTTATTTTTGGGTGGTATTTCCTTGGGCGTTATTACCTAAAGCCGCGCCCGCCGTCTGAAAAGACTATTTTTTGGGCGTTAGGCAATAACGCCCAAGGAAATAGCGCCCAAATCGATGTGGAAATAATAATACGTATGGGGGCATGCTGCCCCCTGCAACCCTCCTGCTTGAGGTTTCTGTCAGATTTGGAGTATCTGTGAAATTGGACATATTGAAGTTTTTTTTGCAGTACAAACTCCCACCTACTCCAAAATCCAACAGAAAACCCAAACAGGGGGTTTCAGGGGGGGGCAGCAAGCCCCCCATACTTATTGCATTGTCTATGAATTTCCACTTAGGTACTATTTTGGGCTTTACTGCTCGTCAAAAAAACATACCCTGGAAAGGAAATAACACCCAAAATGATGAAAAAGTTTGCAACAACAAATTGTACGAGTTTTTTTTTTTGGCGTTATTTCCAAATCGATTTGGGCGCTATTTCCTTGGGCGTTATTGCCTAACGCTTATTTTTTGACCAAACAGAGGACCGATAACGAAGCTTGTGGTCATTTTGCTTTAATTGTCACAACTTCGTTGGTGGAGATTCGTGAAATTTTTCTTGATGATATTTTTGACGTGCTTCAAAAACGTTTTTTCCGTTTCCCTTATAGGCATAGTGAACCAACCAATTATGTCAGTACCACTTCGTAGGATCCCCACTGGTATTTTTTACCTAAAAATACTTTAGCTCTATCTAAGCAATACTTTCGAGATTTAGGTGAATCAATCATTTTCGATCCAGAGGAAAGAAAGTGCTTCAGCGAAACGGTGAACAAATCCATGCTCTAATCATCATCATTTTTAATGGTCCGCTTGTCCATTAAGTGGGTCGCGGGTGTAGGTTGCTCAAGTGGACCCTCCATAGCTCTCGATCCTCCATGCTCTAATTGCAGTTTTATTCCTAGTAGCATTTTTATCCGGGTTCTAAAAATTAAACGAGCAGTGTTTCCATCACTCGTATTACCCCCTCCTTGTTTCGGAAAATCTGCTAAAATCACCAGCCCATTTTTAAGCTAGTTTTGTAAATACACTTTCGGTCTTGGGCAGTTTTTTGACTTCCTTCCCTCTTGTTTGCAAACTTTAAGCAAATGCGATAGTACCCCAGGGGTTATTTCAAAATTTCTCCAAGTGTCCGTACCCAGGAATTTTATTGCCAAAATATGTTCTTATCAATTAGGAAAATCCATATCAATTTTTAAAATGTTGCAACTGTAGTAGCTTTCATGGTTGTCGAAAACAAGCCAAAAAAAAAAGACGCCCTAACAACCAATATTTCAAAAACGCCCCGAAACCGCAGCAAAAAACGCTCTAAAAATTTTTCCCAAAACGATAGAAAAATCGTCCGAAAACCTGAATTCAGAAAACGTTTGTGTAATAATATTGATGGACTAGGTGGATAACACTTTTCGTTTCAAAAATGAAGTCGTAACTATGGTATTCATTCGTACTTCTATCTTTTACACATTTTTTGAGGATGTTCTGTTATGTAAGTTTCAGTTCAGCTATTATAGAGCTAGGACTTTTTGGGTAGTATATGGGATAGCTGCGATTTATTTTCTGAAAAATATTTGCATTTTGCTTTGAACTTTTGGATGCTAATAACGAATTTTTTAATAACATCGGTTCTGGTAATTAGTTTTTTTTTTTTCTTACCTAAGCTTAAATACCGGAGCAAAAGAGCAGTTCTTCTAAAATTTTCTCTTTCTTAGCCTTGATTCCGTTTTGTTGAAAAGGTTTCTCTAGTCTTCCACGTTGAGAACTTTGCATATTTTGCTCTTAAACTGGCTTTTGCAACTCCTTTCGAAGGCAAGAGTTTTGAAATTTGACCTTTGGAAAGGATGATGATGGTGATGGAGGTCTTGGCTTTAAAACTCAGTTCAAAAGATTCCTATAAAATCGAATACCCCCTCCGGCGACAAAAAAAAAAAAAAAAAAACTACTCACCGTGTTATAATGTACCTACCTCTGAGATATTTCAATGTCAAGCTCATGTTCTTAATGAAGAGCATAACTGTGTGATTCGAATTATTTCCCCATTAAGCCCGTGTTTTCAATTCCCTTCCCATTTAGTTAATTACATTTTAAATATTCCACTTTCGATCACCTACTATTTCCTATCAGAACTTTAAATTGAAATTTTAATTGCTACCCATACCCAATCAATTTGGTAAGTAACACCCCTGTTTCAGGCCCCATACATAGACACACACCAACACTTTCATTAATTAATTTCCCTGTCTTTAATTTGGACAGCGAGAGGTGCGAAACATACTTTTTTCGACTCGTTTCCATACGTATATACAAAGGCGCTTGGAAAGCGTTTTTAATTACGAGCCCTCGGGCTTGTGTGTCGAGTCCCTTTATTTGGGCATCCGCACCTAGGACTAGCGCGCGAGTTAAGTATCCATAGCAAAACATATTGAGAAAAAAGATAACATTATTTGTATTCAATGATATCTTTAGCCTCTAGTACAGTCTTGCACACAACGCTACAATGATAACATATGTACAAGAGATAATATCGTTTGTATACAATGTTGGAATATTATCTCTTCTTCATTATCAAGCAAGACGATTGTACGCTTGGGTCTCCTTGTAGATAGATAAGAAAAATATATAAATACGACTGTATGATGAATTTATCGATAGTCTTATTGTAACTACATAGTAGCCTTAAGCTCCTTTTAGAATTAGTAAAAAGTATTTCAATAATAAAGGACATAGTTCCAAATAAATATTGTTTAATTTTAAAAGTAAGAAACAAGTGTTTTAATTGGCGATCCTGCCAGGAGGTTAAATATACTTTTTAACTTCAATCGAGCGGACCTCGGGAACAAGTAGTGAAATCTAGTATAAACAGAACACTCGCGTTACCGGTTACAAGAATTACCTAGCATAGCAGGTACAAATATAGCTTCTTCATACGAAGCAGCTAAGCAATTCAGTGAAAGTGTATATGTGGAGGAAAAAAACACACAAATTCGACGACAACAGACACGAGTTCAAAATGGAACAACTCGCAGTATTAATGGCAAGATTAGAAGCTTTAGAAACCAGGTGCAACACAGTAACACAAACCCTAGAGCACACACGCACAGAGAATGCAAGGTTAGCAGCAATAATAACTAACCAAAATCAAATAAACACTAATTTAGAAACAAAACTAAATGAAGTAAAATCTGGATTAGGCATAGTACCAAACATACCTGTGCTAGAGGAAATAAGAACCACATATACAGATGGTAGTGAAATACAGTTAGACGCATTTAAAAGCCTACCTATTTTCAACGGCGATCAATCAAATTATCGGTCGTGGCGCGAAGAAGCATCCAGATTAATGGACAGCATTAAAAACTTCAAAACACACAGTAAGTACGCAGCAGCATTGACTATAGTAAAAAGTAAAATACAGGATGCAGCCGCGAATGTGTTAACTAATTATAACACAATTTTTAATTTTGAGGCGATACGTAACAGATTAGATTATACGTACTCTAATCAAGAACCTCTATACGTGCTACAAGACATGATGAAAGCCATCACGCAAAAAAGAAGCACACTGTCTGAATACCACGACGAGATAAATAAAAATCTCAATTTAATAATATCAAAAATCACTATGTCAGGTGATCCGCCGAATATAATCGACAGACTAATTAAAAATGCTAACGACGACGCAGTTCGTATATTCATTGATGGTATGAGTGACAACTTTACAAGAGGATCATTATATTCAGCTACAATAAATGATCTAGAACACGCATTCGCAATTGCTCGCAGAATAGAACATGATAATGTGCACAGGCATTTACATCTCACTCAAGATAAGCACCACAAAAATATGCCACATGAACGCAGAAACGAAAGAAGACCAAATTATTCGAGCCAAACAACGAATTATCAACCCCAGAAGCAATACGATAATATGCAGCAACACAATCAAGGACCACAGCCGATGGAGATAAACTCGAGACAAATTGTACATGCACAGCGACAAAATTGGAATCAATGCAAACCCGATGTATATAATCCACCAGCGAAACGTGAACACAGCGGGAGTTTCAACACACACAACAGACCGCAACGATCTTATCAGCAGAACTTCAAGCAGCAGAGAGTAAATAACTCCCGACAACAACGCAGAGACGATGCCAGCAGTACATATGCAGAAGCAGATGAAACGGAATGTATGGTAAATAATAACATAAGAATAGATCATTTAAACTAGTAGACGGGTTGCCCTGCTTAAATTTAACTAGTACTATTCATAAGAAAATTTACAAAATTCTTATTGATACTGGTGCAACCCATAATTACATTAATAGAAAATGCGATTCTAGCGAAAAAATTAAAATTAAACCTATAAAAATAAAAACAATGCATGGTTATTCTATGGTAGATACAAAGAAAGTAGTTAGGATATTAAAGAAAAATATAACATTTTTTGAATTAGAGGATATTCAGTCTTTTGATATGATATTAGGATATGAAGGACTTAAAGTTCTAAACGCGGAAATAAATTTCAGTAATATGACTCTAACTACCATAAGCAGTGTCGAATCTATTCAGAAAATTAATTACATAATTGGGGAAAATAATATTTATAAAGCAGACATAGATAGACTGATGAAGATTAATAACAGCATAGGACCGTTACCCTTTACAGATACTATAGAAGCAAGCATTAGGACGACCAATGATAATCCGGTTTATGTTAAACAATATCCATATCCCATAGCAGATAACGAATTCGTAAACAAAGAAATACAGAAACTCTTACATGACGATATAATAGAAAAAAGCCATAGTCCTTATAACAGTCCCATATGGACAGTACCTAAAAAAGGTTTGGACGAAAAAGGAAAACCAAAACGGCGCATGGTTGTTGATTTCCAAAAACTTAACGCTCACACTGTAACAGACAGATACCCCATTCCGGATGTCAACATGACAATTCAAAATTTAGGTAAAGCCAAGTACTTTACAACGTTAGATTTGGAGTCAGGTTTCCACCAAATTAAAATCAAAACAGATGATAAAGAAAAAACAGCTTTTGCTATAAATGGCGCAAAATATCAATTTAAACGAATGCCTTTCGGGCTCAAAAATGCACCAAGCATATTTCAGAGATGCGTGGACGACATTTTGAGAGACTTTGTAGGTAAATTCGTACACGTTTACATTGATGACGTATTGATATATTCTTCATCTGAGGAAGAACATATACAGCACATAAGTCAAGTATTCGACGTACTCAATAAAGCCACATTAAAAATATCTGATGAGAAAAGTAAGTTTTTTCAAGAAGAAGTAGAATACTTAGGTCACATAATCAGACATGGTAGAATCACTACGAACCCTGAGGAAATAGCAGCTATAGAAAATTTTCCAGTCCCACAAACGGTAAAGGATTTGAGAGGATTTTTAGGTCTTACAGGTTACTATCGTAAGTTTATAAAGGGATACGCAAGCATAGCCAAGCCCCTGACATTATATTTACGAGGAGATAACGGTAAAGTAAACAAAAAACAAAGTAAAAATATTAAGTTAAATCTGAATGATTCAGCATTAGAAGCGATTAGAATTTTAAAAAATTATTTGAAAGAACAAGTCGAACTTTTTCAACCGGATTATAGTAAACCATTCGAGCTTACTACTGATGCATCCAACATAGCTATTGGAGCCGTACTAAGTCAGAATAAGCAACCTATACACTTCTTGTCAAGAACACTGAGTAAGACAGAAGAGAACTATAGCACAAACGAGAAAGAGCTATTAGCGATCATATGGTCCTTACAAAAACTCAGAAACTACATATATGGTATAGCAGACTTAACCATATATACCGATCACCAGAGCCTTATATATTCTGTATCAGAAAAAAATCCCAACACAAAGCTGAAACGTTGGAAGGGAATCATTGAAGACTTTGGAGCAAAATTAGTTTATAAACCAGGAAACCTAAATCTTGTAGCTGACGCATTATCACGTCAACGCATAAATACTTCTACCATAGAAACAGCACATTCAGCTGAAAGTTCTTCTAATGATATAATAAAAACTGTGAATCAGCCTTTTAATGCATACACTGCACAGTTCGAACTTATTGAAGATATAACAAATAATATCGAAACACAAATCTATTTTGGTAACAAAATAAGACTCATAATAAAGTTTAAGGACAAAGACTCTTTACTAAGGCAGATGAAAGAAGTTATACAACCCCAAAAGATTGTAGCTTTGCATACGAAATTTGAAAACATATACAAATATGGTGAAAACATAAAAAAAGAATTCCCACTAGTAAGATTTATATTCACACCAAGAAAACTTCAAGACGTGACAAATTTGGAGGAACAACTAAAACTTGTAAGGGTAACTCATGAAAGAGCACACCGAGGGTTACGTAACAATATACAAGAAATCTCAGAGAAATATTACTGGCCCGATCTAAATAAACAAGCAAAGAGTTTCAACAAAAAATGCATAGCATGTCTATTTGGAAAATATGAAAGAAAACCTATCAGAGAACCTCTGAATAATTCAGAAATACCAACACATGTGGGAACACACATTCATATGGACATATACTTCAACGACAAGTATACTTTCCTTGTAACAGTAGATAAGTATTCTAAATATACAATCCTTCGGGAAATCGAAACTCGAAACAGACTGTACGACGTTATGGAAGAGGTCTTATCTAATTATTTCCCAAAATGTGAACGACTCATGACAGATAACGAGAAGGGATTCAAAACAGAAATGGTGAACCAAATGTGTTTGAAATACAACATAACTAAAGTAGAAACTCCAGTATACAGATCGACAGCTAACGGTCAGGTAGAACGTGTAAACGGTACAATAACTGAACTGTCTAGAATATTCACAATTCAGAATAAAACAAGACTTATCGAAGAAATATTTAGAACAGTGCGTGAATTAAATAATTCTATACACTCAGTTACCGGTTTGAAACCTAGAGACATTTTCTTTAATCAAAATAAATATAGAAATAGTGAAATTATAATAAATAAACTAAACTCAGCATCCAAAAAAGTGATCGAACGTCTAAATAAAGGAACTCGACACAGAGAGTATAAAAAAGGAGATAAGATAATGGTAAGAATCACAGGTCTTAGAAAGAAATCTAACGCTAGATACATAACAAGAATAGTAGAAGAAGATAAAGGAGACACGGTAATCTCTAAAGAAGGAATAAAAATTCACAAGGATAACATAAAGAATTATCATTTTTCAGATGACGAAAATATTAATATTCCTAACATTACTAGGAATTGTACAGAGTCAAGAAGGGCAAGGAAACGTTCAAATAACTGAGATACTAAACAAGAAGTTTATACTTACACAAACAGATGACGTGTATTTATTCAAAGAACAAACTTATTTGTTACATGCCACCAACCTGACTTCGATATTTCAACCTTACGTAAATATCGTAACTAGTAAATATCAACCTACACAGGAAGAAAAAATTTGGTTAAGTAAAATTAAGAATTTAGCAGACCAATTACAAGAACATACTAGGCATACTAGATCAATTAACTTTTTAGGAACAGCTTTCAAATATGTGTTTGGTAATCCTGACCATTATGACTTAGTTAACATAGAAACGAGTATAAATAATCTCATAGAAAACAATAATAAACAAAAAACTATAAATTCTAGATTTGAACAAATTTTGCAACAATTCGAAGGTCAGAGCCTTAAAGAACATTTAGTAATAGAACAAGTGTACGAACAATTATTATTATTGACCAGAACAATTAATGCAGCAAAAAATAATGAATATTTATCAGAAAGCCTAGACTTAGATGACATTAAAAATATTATTCAACATGAAATAATTCAAGTACCCATAATAAATATACTTGAGTACTCTAAAATATTTTTAGCTAGAACTGATGAATTCTTCATCACAATATATAAATATCCAGTTCTAATTAAATCATGTAAATTGTATAAAGTAACACCTTTAAATTCAAAACATGGAAAAATCATTACAGATAAAACAATTGCCTTATGTAACCAAACTTATTTAAGAACAAGAAATTGTCAAAATCATCTAAGTAAAAACATTTGTGAAATTAACTTTGAAGAAGAAAATTGTCTTATTCCACTTTTAAAGAATATAACTTCAAAATGCAACATTAAACAAGAATACGATTACGACTTAGAAATTGAATCCGGTGTTATGTTATTAAGCGGTAAGCATAAGTTAAATAATCAAACAATTAATGGTATAAACTTAGTTACTTATGAAAATACTATAAATCTAGACGATAAAATATACAAAAACATGCATAAGCAAATTAAAGAAGTTATATTAAGAAATCATAATTCAGAGTCTTACATCGACCAAATAATTAAAGAAGATACAATGTACAAATTCGATAACATAGATACTTTAAAAAAACTAATTATTCCTTTTGAAGAAAAACCGATATTATCAACTATATACACAATTGTAACACTGATTGTTATTCTAGCATTTACGTACGTAATGATAAAAACTATACAATGTATAACAGATCGTCAAAAACAAAAAAAGATTGACGCATATAACAAAACTTATGAAAGAGAAATGTTAAAAATAGCGTCGAAAAATCGGGACGATTTCGTTTAACAAGGGGGGGAGTTAAGTATCCATAGCAAAACATATTGAGAAAAAAGATAACATTATTTGTATTCAATGATATCTTTAGCCTCTAGTACAGTCTTGCACACAACGCTACAATGATAACATATGTACAAGAGATAATATCGTTTGTATACAATGTTGGAATATTATCTCTTCTTCATTATCAAGCAAGACGATTGTACGCTTGGGTCTCCTTGTAGATAGATAAGAAAAATATATAAATACGACTGTATGATGAATTTATCGATAGTCTTATTGTAACTACATAGTAGCCTTAAGCTCCTTTTAGAATTAGTAAAAAGTATTTCAATAATAAAGGACATAGTTCCAAATAAATATTGTTTAATTTTAAAAGTAAGAAACAAGTGTTTTAATTCGCGTCAGTTTCCCAAAATATAATTTTATAAAAGTCGCGCATAATCATGCTCTAAAGCACAAAAAGGTTGAGTGGTACAACCGATGACCTCCTGCCGATTAGAGAAGCAAAGAGTTGAGACCCACTTTCACCACCAAGCCAGACCGAAAGGTCAAAAGTCGACCCGACAAAGGAGCAGTGAGTTAAAGGACCTCCGCTCCTCGAGGCTAGGTATAGTCGTTGTTGTAGTTGATTGTAAGGGTAGTAGCAATTATTTTTATGAGCATAATGAATAGTCGTCCACTAGTGAAAGTAATACCAACTATACCGCCAGGAGGTGGTCGGATAGCATATTGCCGAGACGAGATGGCTGGTGGCTTTTAGTTAAGTGGTCTTAAGAGGTTCTTCTCTGCCATTCAATTAAAGCAAATAAATCGCTCGCTTAATTGCAGCATACACAAACACATATACAAGTGGCACGGTGTTGTGTGCGACGATTTATCATGAAGAGGGAATAAGGTTAGATGGGTATTCTCAGTGTGGTGTTGATGTTTTGGCCAAAAGGGATGCGATTATGGATAAATCGGTCGGAACTGAAATTCTTCTAATAGGACTAGCACACGTTTTAGTAGAGGAATTTTAGATGAATGGCACGAGGTGATGACAAATGTTTACTTCATTTCAAATTGATGCGAAATAACTGAGCAATTAGGGAAATTTATTACCTAGTTCTGATTTGTTGGCATTAACTTATTGCCTTGAATCAACAATTATTTGAATTTGACTGCGAGTTTGAGTGAAGTGGTAGGTACCTATACAAGGGGTTATCTTGCTCATAATGTTTGACTAGGAAATTCTTACATAGTCAGGAAGGGGTTGATTTTGACAAATACAAACATCTTTGGTAATTGGGCAGGCGAGGCGTCCTCTTTGTAGGCTCAGGATGGGATAAGTTGGATCAACTCCGACATCTCTCCTCCACCCGTATGGGAATTTTTTTGTACCTGATGATGAGGAGTCTGCGGTGGAAGATCGAAAGTTTTAGAGCATCTCACAAACACGAGTCTTGAAAATAATGAAAAAGTCAATCAACTTTTAGCAAAAGCAAAGAGGCAAAAAATTTGGGACTTATTTTTTGACGTTTTAGAAAAAAAGGGGAAAATCGCTACTATTTGGGGGAAATATTATCAAATGGTCATGTAACACTGCCCCTAACAATGACGGTTGTCCACTGTTTTTCGATAATAGGACGATTTTTGAAATCCACCATTAAAAAATAATAATTTAATAGAACTAAAAAGGGTTTATAATTTGTTAAAGCTAGGCGCGCACTTAAAGTGTGGCAGTGGCGTGGGGACGTGGTGTGATTTAGGGCCGTTTGCTGATACGACTCATAACGATTTAAGTTCTACTTAATTCTTAGGGGGTACTTTTTGTATGTCATAAACTGTCACATAAGAGTTTATGTGGAACTTAAATCACTATGAGTCGTATCAGCAGACGGCCCTAAGTGCGGATTGAAGTGGCAAACAACGTATAGTGCCACCGATTCATTAGTTCTTAAAATGTCGTCTTTACAGTGGATTCTTGGTCGCGTCTTGCACGTCTTTTGTTTTCGGATAAACAAAAATACGCAGTTGTACACCAAAATGAACATCGTTACCAGCTTGCCACTCGAAAATTAAACTTCCTCGAGATTAGTAGCACTAGACTGGAATCACACCACCAGCGAAATTTCATGTAGCCCACACTCTGTTTTAATGTGTAATGTGCCTCGTTGGTCACCACGCAATTACTCCATCACCACGTCACCACTTCACTACACGCCTTGCTTAAAAGGTACGACGACGAGTGTCCTAAGAGCGTGGTTTTCGATAACTGACGAAATACAAAATCACATTTTCCCAAGAAGTTTTGTCTAGCGAAAAAGCATTTTTTTGGCACTTAGAGGAAGCCATATTTGTATGTTACACTCATTCGACATGATGGTGCTTTTCTAAAGGAACAAACTCGTTCCTCAAAGTTGGCTGCCTACCCTTTTATTTCTCTTTCATGACTGAAGTGCGTATTTAAACATCGTTTGAACCACTTTGCAAATATTTACGCCTCTTCTTTCATTAATCTGGTAATAAGGAGTTCTGTTTAATTAGCACACTTCATTAAGGACAAAATATTTTCAGCCAACTTTATTTGTTCCTCCAATTTCCACTTTCACTATACAATTTCTTTTTGCAATTCGGGCCATCTGCTTTGAAGAACAACTTACGACAACGAAAATTGCCAGCAATTTCGCCTCCAGTCGCACCAAGTAAATCCCAATCCAAATGAGTTCATAAGGAGGAGACTGTATACTATGGCGGCTCCTTTGAGCCATCTGGTCTTTGGGTTGACGTCGAATTAATGCGATAGAGGTGCAGAAAAATTACTCTTTGACTACAGCCTACACACAAAAGCCAGCCAACACCATCACAGTCCCGGCCCATAATAAACGGAAACAAAATCTAAAAAGTAAAAGACCCCACTCAACTATACTCTCCAAAAGGCTGGAAAGTAAATAACCCAGCAAAGGAGTCTCTCGTCCTACATTTGATTCACTCGCAGATGGTGTTAAAGCGGGACTGCTGTAGGAGTAGGTACATTGTGCAGGGGTGTTACAATTACAAAAGGTGGAAAACCATGAAGTGCCGCACTACACTTGAAAAATATCTGCGCACATAAAGAGGACCCCAAGAACAGCGATGGCAAACGCACAGCAAGTGTTCACAAGGGCAGAGCTATAAATTTCTGTTGAACTTCTATTCACTGGTCTGTGGTATGCCCCCCTTTATACTGGAGCAACCGCTCCCTACAAACAAGGGACTTAGTCGTACTTTTCATTGTTGTGCACTGGTGGCACTATTGCTCCTATTGAAGTTGTGCAACAGACTTGCATTGAATGAAATATTATCGTGCTCTATGCGGGGGTATATACCATATCCACCTTATCATCTCTTGTGCATAGTTGAATTTCATTGCTATACCTAGGACATGGAGGACGTTTTCACCGGAACTAGGATTCTCCTCATCCAGACCCTTTGTGCGAAAGTGGTTGTGTTTACACTCGCATTGGATCGTGCCTTGGTGCAGAAGTCAGGGCTTTTGAGGAAACAGTTGCAAATATTGTGTGCTCCAGCCGCAGGATATGGAATTTCAGTGTAAGTTTATTCAGTGAATATCCTGCATTTGGGTTTAAGAAAAAGTATACACTGCTTAAGTGTGTGCGTGTTTTTTTTTATTAATTATTGTTTTTTTTTTTTTTTCTTTTTGCTATGTGCGCCTTTTTTTTCCTTATTTTCTTTGGTCTACTTAGTAGGACAACATTGTGTATCTACTACTTAAAACTCGGATTTTAGAACTATGGAGTCTATGAAAGTTATTACTAAAGTGGAATATTTTGACAAAAAGCGAGTGAAGTTGAAATGTTAATGTTGGGATTGTCATACTTATATAAATTTATATTGGAAGAAAATTTAAAGAAAATTCAAATCGCAACTTTTTCGGCTCCCTGGGAACAATGCCGATTAACTGCTGATCCAAATGAAAAAGTAAGACTGTTTCAATCAATATTATTGAAATTGTATGATGAATGTGTACCAATCAAAAGAGTTAAAATTCAGTTTACGTCTGAGGTAGTTAGTTCTATAAAAACAAGGAACAAATTATACAGCAAATGGAAACATAGGCCATCTGATATTAATTGGGCTGCATACAAAGTGGCACGTAATTACTCAACTTCAATCCTGCGTGCATCAAAGAAAAACTACTTTGCCTCTAAATTAAATACTTCCCTCCCTGCGAATAAACTTTGGAGTAACTTACGAAAAATTGGTATCTCTTGTGGAAGCAATGACTCTAAATGTGTGTTAGATCCGGATGTACTAAATAATTTTTTCCTGGGTAATAATCCTACTGATAATTGTTTTGCTTTTAATCAAGCGGTAGACTTTGTAAGCCCTGTACCTATACTTGAGGATTTTGTAGTAGCCACTGAATTCGAAATCGCTGAATGTGTAACAGCTATTAAGTCCAATTCCATAGGTGAGGATGGCCTTCAAATACGGTTCATCAAACTTATCTTGCCTCAAATTATTTCCCACTTGACTCATGTGATTAACTGGTGCATAACAACATCAACTTTTCCTCAGTTCTGGAAAATTGCAAGAGTACTGCCAATAGCAAAGAAAACTAGCCCATCTTCTCCTGCCGACTTTAGACCAGTTAGCATTCTTCCCTGTCTATCAAAGGTATTTGAGAAAATGGTTGCAAAGCAGATAACGAAGCACTTATCCCTTAAAAAACTGCTTTACGCTCAGCAATCTGGTTTCAGAGCTAACCACAGCTGTTCTACAGCTATTCTACAGCTATGGTCAATTTACTCGAAGAAATAAGGCAAGACTATGACAGGGGTTATGTTTCGGTGCTTTGTTTACTAGATTTCTCGAAGGCCTTCGACAATGTAAATCACGAAATCCTGTGTTGGAAGCTGAAGAATAACTTTGGTTTCAGCGTAAGGGCTGCGAAATTGATAAATAGTTTTCTTTCTGGCAGATCGCAAAGGGTTATTTCAGGTGAACGCTTTTCATCTTTAAAAGAAATTAAGCAGGGAGTGCCTCAAGGGTCAATTTTAGGACCGATACTTTTCTGCATGTTCATAAACGACCTTCCGTCTGTGTGTAAATATGCTTCGGTACACCTATATGCAGATGATGTCCAACTTCGCTTAGCTAAACCACTTAACAACCTAAATGAACTTGCCCTTCTCATAAATGAGGAGATAAGACATATTCACATTGGTCAGTAGCTAATGGTCTATTACTAAATCCACTAAAATCACAGATAATTCGCATATCAAAAAATAATTTTAATTTGTGTCTTCTACCTGAAATACTACTAAACAACAATAAAATTAAAGCTGTTGAGTCAGTCACTAGTCTTGGCTATATAATTAACCGAAACTTATCTGGTTATAATCATACTAACGTGATCGTGGGTCGTATCTATGGATGTTTGCGCAAATTGTGGATCAGTGCTTATTTTACTCCACAGGAAACTCGACGAAAACTGGTATTGGTATTAATCCTACCACTCATAACATACGCTGAGGTGGTCTACAGCAGTCTGGACTCATTATCCAAGCGCAAACTTCAAGTTGCCTTTAACAATGCAGTGCGTTATATTTATGGCATTCGTAGATACGACCATATTTCTGAGTTTGCAAGGGGTTTAATTGGTTGCTCTCTGCAAGAATATATCAACGCCAGGAATTGTATATTTTTACATAAAATTATAAATACTCAATGTCCGTCTTACTTGTATAACAGACTTAATTTCACTCGATCCTCAAGAACTACCGGCCTTATTCCATCTCGATGTAATTACCTTAATTCCTCACGTTTATTTTTCATCCATACTGTTCGATTGTGGAACTCTTTACCCTCTCAAATTAAAAATATTTCAAATCCCTCCAATTTTAAAAGTGCAATACTACAACATTTTTCCAACTCCAACTCATCCCACCAAATTTGAACCTTTTATCCCCTTCCTTTCTCAACTCAGATTCTCAATACATGTCTCACCTCTTAGGTTAAGAAACTTAATGTAAATTAGATTTAAGACATTATTTTAAATTGTTCCGAGTACAATCACTAAGTACTATAAAAGATTATATCTTAATATACAAACCAGTTGAATCAATAAATGAAATGAAAAAGAAAATGAAATGAAGTGTTGCCATAGTTTAATAGTTGCCATAGTTTAATAGTTGCCAAAGTCTTTTGAATTCAAATCCAAAATGTGAGCGGTTCATCAGTGGTTTAGTGTGCCGGACTATAGCAAGGCTGGGTATATTGAAGTACATAATTCATTTTACAGTTTGCTGAAAATCGTTTTTTGGATTTATTAATGGGCAATTGGCAATTGTTCATGGCCTCCTTGTACCGGTCTCGAGAAGCGCCGAGTACATGTACCCTGAATCAACATCTTCAACTTTAAATAAGTTTAAATTTAAGGTTAAAGACGTCTTTATTTGCAGTTCCTTATTTGCATTACCAACTTCACTCCAAAATACGGGGTTGTCGATAGTCTTTTTTTATAATTTCCCTTACCCACTTGGCTGACACTGCTACCTAAA
Organism: Cheilosia soror; assembly: GCA_949372485.1. Classification (NCBI taxonomy): domain Eukaryota; kingdom Metazoa; phylum Arthropoda; class Insecta; order Diptera; family Syrphidae; genus Cheilosia; species Cheilosia soror. The sequence goes on from OX443564.1 coordinate 60,865,314, forward strand.
AAGATCTATTGTATCAAAAGAGGGATATAGTTATTCTAAGAGACGGATGACCTCCCTACCTAAGGCCGATATATATTTAGTAACGAGGTTCCTAAGCTCTGCTGGTGAGCGTGTCTCTCTGCCAAAGACATGTTTTCTTGACCAATGAAGTGCCGGGCAATCACAGAGAGTGTGCTCGGAGGATTCCCTATCCTCAAGGCAGAACCTGCATTCTGTCTCCGGACACAAATTTATTTTGTTAAGATGATATCGCAAGCCACAATGGCCTGTGAGAAAGCCCACTAGCTTTCTAATGCTTTCCTTATTTAGGTTTAGGATTTCCTTGTAGGAGTAAAGTTTAATTAATCTTTTGGCTTGTCTTAAACCCGCGGACCATTTTTCCAGTGGTTTAGACGAAGTTGTTGTTCCCAATCGTTAAGTATACCTAAAGCAGTAGCCCAATTGACTCTGCAATAGGGTTCTGGTTCATAGAACGCGGATTCAGATCCAGCCCTAGCTTTAGTTGGTCCGCCGATTCGTTGCCCGCAATACCTTGATGGCCAGATACCCATCCAAGTCTTACCTTGTTATGTTTGGATAGGGAATGCCAATCGATAGTCAGACATCTACCAAATACCATAAGGCAGTCAAACAATGTCGCATATATCTAAAGAGACGAAATAAACAGTTTAATAGTTAGCTAGCGGCAAGGCCCTACTTGCTTAACTACTTTTCATTAACCCAATCTCGCAACTACTCCAAATACAGCAGTGACCCCAAGGTGGTTGCAGGAGGGCTGTAAATTGCATTGTGGACTTATAAAATGAGTTCGCTTTGTGATAACTACTTCGAGAAATATGTCCTTATTAGGCGGCCAAATTTATAATTTATTTAAGCAAACCTTAAAATGGAAGCGCCTTAATCAAATGCCAATCTAGCTAAATTAATATGTCCATTGTGCGATACAAAGGTATGCTCAACGGTTTGATATAGACAAAGGACATTCCCTGGAGGAAATAATCGAGCCGCACTTCCTATTCTCGTGAAGACTACAACATGTCCTTATGCCATATACGATCCATATGCGATCCTATGTCTTGCAAGAACTATCGAGGCATATCCCTGCTTAATGTCGCATACAAAATCCTATCCAACGTACTGCGTGAATGTCTAAAACCGTTCTGCAACACACTAATCGGCAAGTACCAGTGTGGCTTCCGGCTCGGCAGATCGACTATAGACAAAATGTTCACACTGAGGCAAATTCTGGAAAAGACCAACGAATTTCAAGTCAAAACTCACCACCTATTCATCGACTCCAAAGCCGCGTATGATAGCATACATCGTCATGAGCTCTATAATGGTGATGGCCGAATTTGGATTTCCGGCAAAACTGATTAAGCAGTTTCGCGTGACGCTGTAAAAAAAAAAGCGGACTGCATCGTGCAGTTTGGAAGTAGATCTTCCGAACTATTTCAAACATGTGTACAGGATTTCGGCAAGGAGATGCTCTATCATGTCATGCAACTTCTCAAAATCGTACTGGACCAGATAGTGCGCAGAACAGGTGTCAACATGGAAGACACTATCTTCAACAGGTTCGTCCAGCTGCTGGGCTATGCGGACGATATTGACATCATCGGTCGCTTCCAGCCTGCCGTGATAGCATTCACTGCGATTGAAGAAGGAAATCCGGTGGCCATGAAGTAAATCAGGACAAGACTAAGTACATGCTATCAACAAACAAACAAGTATTTGTCCACCGCGCCTAGAGAAAAATTTCACTATTTAGGTATAGCAACAATTTCGAGGTATGTAATTGTTCACCTACCTCGGAGTAAACATGAACTCCACGAATGACACCCTAGCCCTAGTGGAGATCCGGCGAAGATTTACCTTAGGAAATCGTTGCTACTTCGGTTTGGCAAAACAATTTGGTTCAAAACCCCTAACCCGAAGGACGAAATGTGTGCACTACAAAACCCTTATCCCGCCAATTCTGCTTTATGGCGCCGAGTGCTGGGCGATAAGCAAGAAGGGAAAGTTGTTACTGAGCTCCTTCCAAAGAAAAAAAGAAAGAGAAAGAAAGAAAAAAAAATATGGCGGATTTCTTCTGGTGTGCGAATGAAGAAAAAAATACAAGCGCGAAATCTATGAGTTGTACCAAGATGTGGATGTAGGCCAAAAAGCCAAAAAACGTCGATTAAATTGGCTCGGCCACATCGAGCGAATTGTCAATAAAAATGCTCTAGCTAAGAGGATCTTAGAAACCCAGCCCCCAGGTTCGAGAAGACAAGAAAGACCGATACCTCCGTTGCAAAGACCAAGCCATCGCGGTTGCCAGAACGCTTGGTCTGGACAACTGGAATCGGCGTGCCCGGGATTGTAGAGGATGGATGGATAAGTAAGTAAGTAAGGAGAATGGAGAATATAAACAACTTCAAAAAAAATCAACTTAGTTCTGGGCAGTCAGTACGACCCATCTGTGCTTCGCAGTGGCAGTACAATGGACTTCGTCGAGAACCATTTCAAGGACCAACCAATCATTTCAAGGCCTTATAAGTACGTTTTATTTACTTCTTCGTTTTGAAGCAACCCAAACTCGTTTTTCTATACAATTCGCTCTATCAATAAATTTTGAATAACAGCTCATTACTCAAAAATGAATATTGAAACTACAGCAAACTTGCAGTTGCACTGTTGCAGATGCAATCCTACCCAAGAACTTTGCGACCTTCGGCCTAAAAATATTTTTTAAACTCGTTGAATTAAACAGATTGGTAGTATTGAAAGCTATAGTATCTAACGCTTGACATCACTTTAGTCTGTCAATTTAAAAACATTCAAAATATTTTTAAAGCCTAAAAATATACTGCATTATAGTTTCCGAAAAAGGAGGTAAATGAAATTTGTTTCAAATGTTTGTTTTTGTTGCGTCAGCTGAGAAGACCGATACCAACTAATGAGGCCGTCACCAGCTTACAAACTTTTACAATGGCGAAATTTTGTTTACACAAATACGTTATAATCTATTGTGATCTAAAATAAAGTAAAGTATTCAAAATGATTTTTAAGTGACGGCCATTATTATAGGTTAGGTATACTTACATTTTGGGGTTGTCCATTGGAAGGGTTATTGGAAGGAAGTGAGGGGCCCGTTCTGTTGCGTAGACGGGCCAATGCACTCCTGAGGCCCTCCGTATTGTTGTTGTCGGGCCCCTTTCCAAACAAAATGCATACACAAAACACTTTGAATTAGTTTCCAAAACACGTTCTCCTTTAAATTTTTTTTTTTTTTCACTTTTTACACATAAATGCAGGTAAAAAACCGACCGAAAAATTTCTAAAGCTTTCCTTTGCTCAGTCGTATCTAAATTTAACGAATATACATTTTAGCATCATTAAAATTATTTATCGAGAATATAGCCAGTGTTTTATGTTTCACACAATTCTAACTTGCTCACACTTTCCGGTCCCGCCCGAGGCTCTATCGTCACTTCTCCTGGATAAACATCCCGGAATTCCATTGAAATATGAATTTCTAATTAGAAACCAAAGTTCTGAAATGCCATTTGAACACGCGAAACCAAATCAGCTACCACTGCCAGAGTCGCCGTTGTCGTTGTGGTTGTTTGTTGTTGATGTTTATGTTAAGGATAATGATTGAGTTGCTGTTGTGTTGTTATTGTTGTTGTGTGTTCTGTGTGATGTGACGTGAATTTGCGTGCATGAGATGAGATACGAATACTCATCCGGAAATCACTTTTTTTTTTCGTAAGAGCTATCGCAACGAATCCAAGCTGCATAGACATCCGAATGAGCCGTTGGATGATGGGTTGATGATAAAATGTAGATGAAGATCCTGAAATGAAAGAGAGAGAGAGAGAAAGGCGTATTAACACAGATTTTGGTTAATGGCAGACGAATATGGTACGGCTATGGTTTATGTTTCATTGGGGATTTTTGTTGCGACTTTTTTTTATGACACGGGAGTGCTGGTATTGGTATTGGTGTGGTATCTACTTATCTGTAAGGGAGGCGGATGGATAAGTGCGAAAATTATATCAATTAAAATTAATGAGATTCTGCTGTATCTATGTGTGCAGAGCAATTATTTTTGTGCCTCTGTATGAATGTAGGAGTCTATTTGATGTGCCAAAGTTCGAGTGTGAAGATGCCATAATGGAGATGATGACGGTCTTAATCCTTTGTCCTCGTGGGTGTGTTATTATGTACAAGAGTTATGGCTATTTAACACCACTTAGTGAGTGGCATGTGTCCGAGATAAAGCAGAGATTTAGGCTCTGATATTATTGTTTCAATGAATGTGCCATAAAAACTTGCAGCTGTACTCAAACTTCAACAAGTGTGTAATAGTCTCTTAACGAGATTAATAATTTAGGTTTGTCATTAAGAAAGAAAGCTCTATTCATCCATTATATGGTTAAGAAGGCTCATTAAATGAATATCTATATCGTAGGGATCAGTCATACATAAGTACCTACTGTTGTACTGTTGAATGGCAATGACATTTCTTATAAGTGTACGAGTACGTATTAGGGAGTAGATGTCTAATATGTCCCTATGGATAGATTTATTTTATACTCGTGTCATATGATGTTTTAGGAACGAGTCGATGAAATAAATTATTCCGACAATTTAATGGTAGATACATTGGTAAAAGCAAAAATGTATATTAATCAAAAATTTGCGAATTACAAAATGACGGGTTGAGGTTAAATGACAATTTGTCATTATATGATAGTGTAGCGAGAATATAATACCGAAACTATAGTAGTCATTCGTCTGGCTCACTCTTTCGGCTGATCTACAATGTAGTCAAATGATTGTTGGAATTTTTGCGGTCGTTAATAGTTACTTACTTATGGTGGCTCTACAGTCCGGGGTGGACCTGATGAACCTCAACCAACAAGCGTCTTCATCGATGACGATCTTTAGCCAGCTTTCTCCACTTTCGCACGCAAGTGGAAGGCGACCCTAACCAACTTAGCGTGTGGAAATGGAAACAACTGGCTAAAGATCGTGCGATGCCTGGAATCGCTTGTTTGTTGAGATCGCGGTCTTCCTCTAACGCGCCGTCCCTCGGGTGTGGATTCGAAGATCTTTCGGGCCAGAGTATTCGCTCTACATGACCCAGGCACCTCAGTCGTTGGGCCTTCACTCTTCTGACTAGGTCGATGTCGCTGTATTGTTTGTCGTTGTAGGTACATTCTCCTTTATTCACTGTCTATGCAGATGGGATCGGTTCCTCGAAGAATTTTCGTCTGAAAACAACCAATGCCGTTGATGACCTCATCCCCTTATGACACAGTCGAAGCCTCTTGAGCTAAAGAGAAGGACTGGGACGATTAGAGTTTTATAAAGGGTCACTTTAGTTGTTCGAGAGAGGGTTTCCCAAAGGAACAGCGATTGGCAAGAGTTATTCTTCGTTTAATCTCAGCGCTGTGATCATTATCTGAGTTCATAGCGGCTCAGCCTAGGTAGACAAAGTCCCTAACCAACTCAACTTTATATTTGGTCTTTGGTGAGATTTTGGCCAAACGTCGGTGTTGGATGGCGTTTCTTGTTGACAGCATTATATACTTTGTCTTCCCGTCATTGACTTCAAACCCAATCTTCGTCGCCTCCATCTCAATACTCACGAACGCGCCAGTGACATCACGCTGCGTTCTGTCGATGTCGTCGCCATAGGCAAGTAGATGGACGAACTTTTGAAAGATAGTGCCTCTAGTGTTAGCGCATCGCCTTGTCTAAATCCATTTTCGACATCGAAGGTCTCGGTGAGTTCTTTACCGACCTTGATGGAGCAGCGTGCATTCTCTATTGCCATCCTGCATAAACGGACGAGCTTGGCAGGGATGCCAAAACTAGACAATGCTCTGAATAGCTCGGCTCTATAAATGTTGTCATAGGTGGCTTTAAGATCGATAAAAGGTGCGGTGGGTATCGATTTGAACTTCCTGGGTTTTCTCCAAGATCTTCCGCAGTGTGAATATTTGGCCGATGGTGGACTTTCCTGGCTTGAAACCACACTGATAGGGACCAATTAGGTTGTTGACGAAAGGCTTCAGGCGTTCACACAATAGCACAACAGGGCAGATCAAATTTTGTAGGCGATGTTGAGAAGAATGATACCTCTGTCGTGCAGTTCATAGGGTCTCCTTTTTTGAGGATCGGGCAAACCATGCCTGAGGTTCCATTCATCGGGCATACTTTCCTCCGACCATCAACAAATTAGTTGATGCATCTTCTTAACCAATTCATCACTTGCCGCTTTGAACAGCTCGGCGGTTAGTCTATCTGCTCCAGCGGCTTTGTTGGACTTAAGCTTAGATTATGGCTATCGTCACTTCGTCCAGATCGGGTGGACGTAGTTGTTCGTCTTCATCGTCCAAGTTAAATGGTTCATTCTGTCTGACAGTGGGATTTAATTCGTCACCGGCGTTAAACAATCTGCAGAAATAGATCTTCCATACACTCAGCATCCACTGCAATTCTACTACGATGTTTCCTTGCTCGTCCTTATAGGCTTTGGTTCGAGCCCTTTAGCAGCCTTGGCAGGTTTTTTTTTTGTAAAACTTCCGAACCTCATTCCTACATCAGTAACATCTCTTCACTTTCTCGATCGCGCGCTTTTCATGCTCTTTCTTATTCTTCCTGAGAAAAAGTCGTTGAAAATTGGTTCCTGGCTGCTGCAATGTCTTTGGTGCAATTGGGGGATTTTTACAAGCACCTTTCTCACTAATAAGGAGTTTAGCGATCCAATCAAATTTTATTGTACATTCCTTCTTCATTTTCCAAAGCTTACAAATCGAGAAAAGTTAAATATCCTGAAAATCATAGCACATTTAAGATTTGTGTGATATCCCTATATTCGTCAGCTTTGTAATTCATTTGCAAAAATGTTTCCAAAGGTAATTGCGGTTTCACCACTCATCGCCCATCTTCGCACTTCATATATAACTTCAAAGCAAGCATCTTCCACGTGCCTAGAAAAAAACACGTACCTATACCTTGGGATACCTTTCAAAACGACCACAGATACTCAGACTCACCCTCAAGGTAAAGCAATAAATTTCGTTTATAATTTCTCTTTCAAAGGTAAATACGTGAAATAATCTATATACAGCAATTCAATTTGCCCACTCTCTCGCATGGCATAATTTAGACACAAAACGCGGTTCGATGACTAGGTCTTGAAAAAATGTCACAATTTACAAAGAAGCAGCCAGGGCTATTTGCACAAAGGACTCAACACTCAAGTATTTCAATAAAATCACTGTGAGGAGGGTTCAACAAAACCAAACTCAATAGATTGACCCTTACAACAAACAACAAAAAAAAACAGCAATGAGTAAACGCTTCGTAATTGAATTTTTGTTCTGTATAAATTGGCATTTTGGGACACAAAGTGAAAGAGAAACTCTTCAGCCAACAAGCCCTCACATCAATCAATCGCTTGTCACATTCGTTGGTTGCCTACAAAAGGACACAAGCACAATCAGCATTATGGTCATTGAAAACCGACTGGTCATTGAAACTGATTCGTTCGGAAGCCAAATACTGTGAGGCATTATTTTAACACGAAACATACTGTCATTCGCACCTGCCACCACCACTGCACGTTGTGGTGTTAATGGAAAAGGCCATTTAACACGCTCTATCGAGGCATTCGAAAGGTCATCTTTGTCACCTCAGCTCAGCTCAGTGACTATTTTGGGTTAATTTTACCCAAAAACCCAATTGATTTCGCTGTGGGCAAATTGAAACTGTGTGCGGTGCGCTTCTGATGATTCGGATTGACTTTTAGTGTTGCTCTGAGTTTTAGGTCGGCAATTTTGTGGCTTTTCCATTACCCAAATAAAAAATGACAATACTATACCGCATACCTGCCATCATCGAGCACAATATTCATTAGTTATAAAAATATTGCAGATTATCGATTTTCATGGGAACTGAAATGTAGGTAGGTAGGTATTCGGATAAATCTGTAAAACTTGAAAATTTTTTTTTTTAAATACTTCTCCCGGGAAATGCAAACCTATAACGCTTTATTAGCGGCCCGAGATGCTTGAAGATGTATGTTAGTTCTGCACTTAAATTGCTGCAAATTGTAGTCTTCTGGAAATGTATCCACAGGAAGCGAGTTCCAAAGTTTGCTTGTCCTGTAACAGAAGGAGTTTTGGAAAGATGATGTCCTCGCGGTTGTCAAGTGTACTGTATGGTCATGAGCATTAGCAGCCTGTCTTGTGGGGCGCACAAAAGTAGCATTTCGAGGGATAATGTCCTTGAGTTCCTCGGAACATCTACCATGGAAGTACCTATAGAACAAGCATATGTCAGCGACTTGTCTTCTGTGCACTAACGGTTGCAGATTCGATGTGAGTGTAGGGTCTCCAATAAGTCGAACTGCTCGTCTCTGTATGCTGTCAAGTAGGTTAAGTGAATGTTTTTGGGCCGAGCTCCATATATGGGAGCAATATTCCAGGCCTGGTCTAACCTGTGCTTTGTAGAGAAGGAGAAGTTGCTTGGGGCTAAAGTACCTCTTTGCTCTAAATAGGTAGCTCAACTTAGCAGACGCCGATCTTGCTATAAAGGATATGTGGTCCTGCCATGTGATTGCTGAATTGACTGTGACTCCTAGAAGGTGTTCCTCCATCTGAGGAACTGTTGATGCATTTTTCCTGGAAAATGTTGTGAGCTGTGTCTTGTTTGCATTAAATACAACCAAGTTGTCTTTTACCCACTTCAAGATTTTGTCCAGATCACCGTTTAGAGAACTAATTTGTTCACATCTCTGACTGTGTTATGTAGCCGCATTCACAGGCCCACTGTTCGAGATAGAGGATATAAGAGTGCTGTCATCAGCAAAGCTGTAGATATTATTATTTGTCGATCCAAGCAAATCGTTGATGTGGAGAAGAAATAGAGTTGGCGAAAGAATAGATCCTTGGGGCACTCCTGCATTTATAGCAAACGAATTAGATGATACACCATCTACCACAACTTGGATAGGTCTTCCCAGAAAAAAATGTTGCATACATCCGCAGAGTTGTTGTGGTAATCCATAAGACGCCAACTTGCCTAATAGGGCTGTATGCCAGACTCGGTCAAATGCCTTTGATATGTCCAAGGCTACGACCCTGGATTCGACGAGTTGTTCAATTGCTTGCGTCCATAAGTGCGTTACGTAGCTTTACATGTCTCCAGTGGAACGAAGGCTCCGAAATCTGTATTGCCTGTCGCTTATTAATCGATGGCCTTCTAGATATTTGATTATTTCGACATTTATTGCCTTTTCCATTACTTTTGAGAGCATTGAAAGTAACGCTATTGGACGATAGTTTTGTGGCAGACATTTCCTCCCTTTCTTTGGAATAGGTTGAATGCGAGTGGTTTTCCAGCAAGAAGGAAACGTCTTCTGGGAGTACGACATGCTAAACAGCTTACATAGTACAGGTGCAAGTTCTGGAGCACTGGACACTGAGGGTATAGCGACGCATTTTCTATAATTCATTAACCATATACACACAATAATGTGTATCGAAATCGAATCAATAAAGAGGGAGGTTTTCAGGTTTTCATGTTTCCATAATCAACGGCTTGTATTGGCCATCATGAGTGGCAGAGTGCAGTGCAGTGGAATGAATCAATTATTTAGTCAATATCGCAATTAGCTTAGCTTTTGATTCTGTTCTATAAATCCGTTAGCTTGCATTAGAACAATATGGTGACATATTCAGACAGCAATATGGTGGCACATTCAAGCGAAGTATGTTCAAATATTGAAAGGTGCATTTGTTAGGTGCCTTTGGTTACGAGGGGTGTTTTTTTTTAAATCGAAATAAAAGCACAAGTTAAACAAATGCACCAACGTTTTCAGGCACATGCGATATGCCCATCACGGGGGCGTTGCGGGAACCGTATCGTAAAGTTCTAATTTTTCAATAGTTTTTTAAGTATTTTGCTTAAATTGTACCTACGCTCGATGTTGGATTTTTAAGTCTGTTATCGTTGTTGGCTTGTCCGCTTAATATAGCTTAAGAATTTTATATGCAAAACAAAAAAAAAAAAATAATTATATAGGTAGCTAGTAACTAAAGGAATAATTTTGTTTACAAAAAATTGTACACGCGACTCGTAGAAAACATTCTAATTGACTACAAGTCCCTCAAAACTTTGACAAACTGTTTATTTATGCATCAGTTACTGTATACAAGTGTGATTTTCATTCATTCATTCATTTTCAATGGTCCGCTTGTCCATTAAGTGGGTCGCGGGTGTAGGTTGCTCAAGTGGACCCTCCATAGCTCTCGATCCTCCGCCATCGACTCTAAATCATCAAGGGCAATCCCCATACGGGTAGAGGAGAGATTATGAATTTGATCTAACCATCTCATCCTGGGTCTACCTAGGGGACGCCTGCCCGATGGTACGGATTCCATAGCACGTCGTGGAATCCTGGTCGGGGACATGCGTTTGTGATTTTTTTGAGCATAAATTTTAAATTAAAATTAAAATTGCTAAAGAGATGATGATAATCGGAAGTCAGCGGTCCTTATCATGCTAAACTTTTTAAATCGGTAGAAAATACGAGGCGATCAATAAGTTGACAATCTGCCTAACGCTGAAACACATGCAACAAATATTTGCAATGCAGCCAGGAGCAATCAGGCTTAAAAATTTACTTTTCTACAGACATGGCTAACATTTCCTTCTCTGTGATAACCTTTTAGAGAAAGACAATAATAAAGAGCTTAAATGGAATATTTATGATAATTAGTCAACAAACAATTTGTTTGTCTAAACTGTAGAGGCTTCAGTCTTCTTAACATCGCTTACAAGATCCTGTTTGCTGGGTGCCATGAAAGACAGTCTTATGCAAAAAGGTCCAAGACGTAATTTTGGACTTTTTTGGACTTTATTGCACTTTTGAAATTGCAATAAAATCCAAAACGAGTTTTGAACATTTTTGAAAGTGCAATAAAGCCATTGGACATTATTGCACTCAGCTATTTAAAAGAAAGGCGAGCAGGGGGGCAGCATGCCCCCATACATATTCTACTGTTTATGCATTGTGGATTTTATTTCCACTCTGATTTGGTCCTAAACGATTTTTGGACTTTATTTCATTTTCAAAAGTGCAATAAAGTCCAAAATTACGTTTTGTACCTTTTTGCAAAAGACTTTATTTCATGTCACCGTTTGCAGTACTGTGTGAACGCCTGAAACGCCATTTGCAAACGAACTGGGTGTGTTTTTAGGCCCGGTATAAGTCCACAACTGACCAAATATTCACACTACGGCAGATCCTGGTGATTTCATCGATTTCAAGGTCGCATATGACAGCATTTATAGAGACGACCTATACAAAAGCCATGTCCCGTTTTGGAATCCCTGCCAAACTTGTCAGATTGTGCAGAATGACGATGGTGAACGCTCGCTGCTCCGTAAAGGTCGGAAACAGTCTCACCGAGACCTTTGATGTCAAAAAAGGATTTAGACAAGGTGATGCGCTGTCATGTGACTTTTTCAACATCATACTTGAGAAAACCATTTTCCAAAAGACTGTGCAACTGTCTGCTTTTGCATACGCTGACGATATTGACATAATTGGCAGAACAAAGCGAGCTGTCACTGGTGCGTTTGCAAGCATCAGTTCAGAGGCGGCAAAATGGGTTTAGTATGGTGAATGAGAACAAAATAAAATATATGCTGTCAACAAGAAGGGACACACAACATTTACGAATCCGACAGAACGTCATGATAGACAGCTATTATAACTTTGAAGTAGTTCGGGACTTTGTCTACCTATTAGCTCTGCAAATGACATCATATCAGAAATCAAGCGAAGAATTACACTTGCCAACCGGTGTTACTTTGGTCTAAGAAGGCAATTGATTAGTAAGACCTTGTCAAGAAATATCAAGGAGACTCTATTATAAGACCATCATCATCCCAGTCCTGCTTTATTGCGCAGAATCATGGACATTATCAAAGAGCTCCTTGGCCGCTTCGAACGCAAAATTCTTAGAGTGAATTTCGGTCTAGTTTACGTTGCGGGTTTGGGAGGAGAAGATTTAACAGCGAACTCTACGAGCTGTACAGCGACGTCGACATGGTCGAAAAAATTCGTATCAGTCGAATAAATAATGGCTAGGACGTGTAGAGTGAATGGACACTAACGCTCCGGCCCGAAGAGTCTTCAATTCCAACCCAGAGAGACAAAGCTATAGAGGAAGACCTTGGCGTGCACAAGTGGAAGGGAACCTCAACCAACTTGGAGTCCGCAACTGGATGCGATTAGCCAAAAATCGTGCTAACTGGATAGGCGTATTGGTTGATGCCCAGATCCATCCCGGACTGTGGTGCCAATAAAGTAAGTCAAGCAACGTCACAGCTAAAAGGCTGAAAATAACTCAACCACGCAGCTTTCTTAAACACTGAACGAGCCCATTTTCAACGCACTGCAAAAAGAAGTGCTCTTAAAAATTTCATTTTATATATATTTTAGCAAAACTTTTTTTTTTTATTTTATATATTATACTGCGAGTTAATTAAAACCAATAAATTGCAATTTATTGTAACCGGCCTCATGCGGTGTCTGTCAAGTGCACGCTATAGTTTCAGTCTTTTCAGTCAAATGTCAGCCCTCAGTCATAAACCCTTAACATTCTAGCTTAACAGACACCCAACCGCATAATGATTAACACGATTTGTACAACTGATGCGGCCTGTTTCATGTTGGTAGCAAACCGCAATTTTCGCTATACGTCCAAATCAGATGCAATATATTAACCATAATCAGCAACAAATCACCCCAACCGCGTAGTGGCGTAGTACACTTCATTCGCGTATGCAACGAGTTATCCTCGATCATAACTCACAGATGAGCAAGGGCATAGCAACTATCGCGTTCATTAGAAGCCTCCCTCTCCCTGCCGCCCAAATGCAATTACACGAGTTCATCAATCACGAATAATATTCCCAACCATCTGCGACTATCTTTCTGTTCCAGCAGCGGCCACCTTCCACCGAAGCTAAACACCACTTCCTTTGATTTATTCGACCCAAAGTAGGTCAGTGTCCACGATCCCATTTATAACTACTGGTGTCTCTAGGTCTTTCCACAACATTGCCTGGTGATAGGTTTGGTTAAATAAATTCCATCGCAGCTGATGCATTGGTCGGTCTCTGTCGTCCGATTGTTGTCCCCATTTAGATAATAAGTCAATCGATACAGAAAGGTCATTCCCAAATATATGTTTAGTCGACAGGACTTACGACATCGCTCCTTAAACGTTTCCCAAATTGGAACTCATTTCACACTCAAATGAGGCGTAGAAGATTGGAGCTTACCTCTCGTCTCTTGTTTGGGTATTTTTCCTTTTTTTTGAAAAGGATTCATCGACTTTACTATCGAATTTCATTTCCTTGTTCTTGAAGGAGGTCTGTATAAAATCAAATAGAGGATGAAAAGCAAGGAATTGCATGAGATTCCTTCTCCATTCCACAGCGCACTCTTCAAATTTACTAAATCGATGAAAAGCAAACACCAATAGCTCTGAGAATTATTCTACACCGACAAGACGATGGTGGTGGTGACTGGTGATTCCGGTGGCGGAGAGGACGATGACAAAAGACTAAAAGGATTTCCTTGGGAAAAGCATGGTCTTTAACTTCGAATAGGTTTTGTTGTTGTTCTTAAAGTGTACTTTTATAATATTAAAGTGGATGAGATTGTCATTTTTGCTGTTGACTTTTGTTTGAGTGTGAGTGTGTGACCATAATTGATGACACAAAGACAATGGGCGAGACGCAAGAGTAATGAAAGTCAGGCGACTAATAACCGCACTAATTAATTAAATGTGTCATTAGACTGTTGCTAGTCGGGAGTCGGCTATCTTAGACAAAATGAACCACAAGAAACTTGGAGGAAGCCACAAGATTCACTTGATGTGGGTCTGGGTATATGCAAGTTTGTAAGAGAATCGGTGGCGGTGACCCGTGCTAACAGAAATTAGTCTTACACTTATGTTTTTAACTTAAATATTTTGACGGTCACAAAAGATCATTTTATACTAACTTCGTGTTAGCCTGGACACTAAAAATGATTATCAATACCGCACATATAGCCTTTGAACTGCGAAATGGCAATACTCTCAATGAAACTGAGACTTTTTGGTTCAAAAAAAAGGTTTTTCCTTTTTTCAGTCAGGGTGGGTTATGGGCTTCCTAGCTAAAAAAAATCATTATACCTATGTACTAACCAGATTTCAACAGTCTACGACAGCTTCTACATAATAAGTTTCAAGGTTTATAACTTCTAAGGGGCCATGAAAGCCTCTAATGTGGCCTTTCAGGATATCTGAAGAAGTTCTTACAGCTCTGTATGTTGGTATTACGAAACTTTTAATCGGCTATGAGAGCTTCTCATTAGGGTTCTCTACCTCTATAGGTAAATAGGCTCTAAAAGCTTTGCGTATGGGTAATTAAAAAATTTTGAGAGGCTATATGACAGCTTCCGATGTCCTATAACTATAAATGCTATAACTGCTCTCTAAATGGGTATGATAGCTATAACTATCTATTATCGTAGTGTATCTACTGAAATATTGTCTGGTGGTTCCCGTATAGATCTGGTTATCACATATGCCTTTTGGTAATAACAGCCGCGAAATTAATAGTTCCCGTACAGCGTACCTATCACAGAAAAAGAGCTGACGCCTTAACATGTGCTATCGTAGCTCTACAGTTTTGTGAGTATATGTAGAAGCTACAAAGAGAGGAAGAATATGCCCTTTAGGACGACTCCGATCTCGGGGAGTTTATTGACAAATACGAAGAGAATCGCAATGGGCTTTAAGGCTTCCGGGTTGAAAAGGTGAGGTAAATTTATTGTGAGTTTTCTTTTGAGGAGTATCGGAAAATGCAGAAAACTCTATGGAATCACAAGAAACTTCACAAGAGCTTCTGACCTGTGTGCTCTCACAATGGCAGATTCGGGTTTTAAGTCAAAAATTTACTGGCAGAAGGTTCACACACGTCGGTATCGGTTACTATTGGAATGCTAGAAATTTAAGATCAAGATGATCATAATTTTTATCTAGTTAGTCCAAGCACATTTTTTCGGTAGGTATGCGTTTGTTGGAGCTTTAAACTCAAATAATTCAGAAGCGACAGTTTGGTCTGATAACTGGGCCGAAAATATCATAGGGCTCTACTCATTTCAAAATGCAAATATACAGCTTAAACATTTTGTACGTCCACAGCAGGGTCACATATCACATGCACCTGTGGCTTAAAAAATATGACGCTACTGACCATGCAGCCAGAGATACTATGACTTTTTTTCAAGAGATACTTTAAGGGCGAATAGTCTCAAAAAATAGAGACATAATGACCCTCGTTCTCCAATATCTTCTTCGTATGGAAGGAATTTCGGATTACACTTAGACTCCTGGAAGTATTTTTGGCTCAGATATAAAGCGCACTTCCGGTGGCATAAAACTTAAGTGCAAAAATGTCAATTGCTCTAAAAACACAATTTTACATATTTTTAAATCATTTTATAAAAAAAATATATAACAATGAAAAAGCAGACGAATTAGCCAGAAAAGGATCCGCATCCCAATTCATGATGCAAGAACGGCAGAACGAAAAGAAGCTCCATTTCTGGAGGAACACCGAAGGAAACAGACAAGCCAAAAACTTCATGCCAAACAGTTCCCACAAAAAAACGAAACAACTACTACAATTAAGTAGAAGTCAGATTCGATTGGTCACAGGCTTTCTCACAGGCCACTGTAGAGTCAAAAAACACCTAATAACAATGGGCATAGCACAAGACAACACTTGTTGACTATGCAACGAGGACGCAGAAACAGCGGAACACATATTATTGGACTGCAACTGTTTAACTAAAACACGTCGACGTTTCTATCTAAATTCTACCTCGAAGCAGCGGACATAGCTGCCAGCACACCTAAAGAGCTAGCCGCCTTTATTACAAACTGCGGCATCATGGATCTATAAGTGGAGGAAATCACAATAGGCCCACTTGTGGCCGCAGTGATCTGGGATTTACTATACCACCTTCCCCCTACAATCTACAATCTACAATGTCTGTCCTGAAAAAGCTTCTCAATTCAGCCGTTTGGGCTCGGCATAAAATTGTAGGTCCCTTCCATTCGTCCCAAAAATAAAAACTCACCCAAAACGAATGGTTGTCCACACGCCTGTCGTGCCAACACGATTTATTTTTATTTAGGTAAGTCTAAAGAAAGAAGACCTTTGATAAATTAATGAAGCAGCAAACAATAAAAATCCAAAGGAGAATTCTAACAGAGGTTCTGGAGCAAAAATTAATACAAAGAAAAGTTTTAGAAAAGGAGTTGGAACACATGTTTCATGAATTAGAAAACCAACATCTTATTTTTAAAATTGAATTGTTAAGAAAATGTTTAGGAGGAAAGTGAATAAAATTTTCCTTTCACAGTCGTATTTTCGGCCGTTTTAGGAAGCCGGAATCGAATTCTTCAGAATCGTCATCTTCATCGTCAAGTGTTTCAAAACAATTTAGCCTTCGGCGAAATACTCTATTCCTACGGGGACAAGTCCATGTTAGGACACATGTGACTCCTGTCTAAGCTCGTCAACGAAATAATGCTCTGAAACTATATTTTATCCAGTCACTTCAAATAAATATTTTCTTTATCTTCCGGATAAGGGATTTAACAGCCACTTGAACCGACTGATACTCGATCCGAGACTATATCTTTCAGATATGACAATCCGAAATTTTTTAAACCAAAAGTTGAGCCGAGATTTTATCAGCTGGTCTTAAAACTGGCCCTACGTAATATAATAATTAGACTTTACGTTGTAGAACAATTATAGTAATTTTAAATTAAAGAGTCTTAGAAAATGCTATTAAAAATAGGTTCATAGAAGCTTGGTGTAATATTATTTTTAAACGGACTCAACCGATCTGCTTTCTTCTTTGTTGTAACTATTTAGACGGGCTTTAGGGTATTTTTTTTTGTATTTCTTTTGATGTAACCTAAAATTTTGACGTACGTAAGAACAAAGTGTCAATTATGTCGATATTCCACCAAAAGTTGAGTACAAATTCTTAAAATTTTAAAATAAACTGCAATAAGGAACACTTAATGTCTCTGTTAAACCAAGAAATTAATAGAATTTCATAAAAGTGTTGGGGCTTAAACACACAACTCTATTCTTAAACCATACTCGGCCGCGCTAGATGTCTGCATTTGCTCTATTGCGAAGGTGCCGTGACATAAGGCCATGCGAATATAGCGTTATATCGCTTTCCGAAAGAGTCATAGGGCCATATTTCGAAAAATTACCTGGCCGTATGTCACGGCACCATTTTCGAATTGTGGGCGGTCTGCGCTTCGAAAATTCAGCTGCCACCGCGAAACTACGAATGAGAAGAAAAGGAAACAAAGGCAATTTCACAATGAAGGCACTAAAGTGAAAACACAGGACGTATAAATGCACATAAGTACCCAAAACAGAATTAAGAAATGTCTTAAGACAAAAATCGGCGCGTGTGAAACGGGTCATACTTAAACTTTTTATTATAGCTAAAGATCACAAAGGCAGTAAAGTTTGTGGTGGTGCGGTTATGCAAGTGAAGAGAAAATTGTACTAGTTTTTTAAGAGTTTCTAATCGCACACAGATGGTGTTTTAGTATAAAACATTAAAAAATACACAATTAAACAATTTCCTTTGATTTCACATTAATAGTTTATTTTAGCAGTGGACTGTATTGATCAGATTGCAAACTCAAAGTGAGTTGCTGTAATCGCACAAGTAATAAAAAAGGCAATATAACAAAGAGTAGGTAGGTATATGTACATAAGAAAAGAAGAACAGCAATGTTCCCGTTGTCAAGTATTCAAGGTTAATACATGTTGCAGATGTTAGGTAGACAAATTACGGTTTGGTTTTTGCATAGCGTGATGCGCTTTCAATACTTAATGTGTGTGTATGTATATTACATGGCAAGATGCAAGGTATATAATAAAGCAATTATGATATTAACAGAGTTGTCGTCTTTAAGCAATGAACAATAAAAATGATACGTATAAAATGAAGCAAATGCAATTACGTTAATATAGTTAGTTGAATTAGTGTATAGATAATACATATAGTTTATAAACAGATGGCATTAACAAAGTTTGATCTATCAATATTAATCTGATTTGTAGATACTGCCTAGACATAATATTTTTAGTACAACAACATGGGGAGGGGTTCTTTTGAAATATTGATTATCTTTGTTAGCAGGAGCAAAATTCTCCAAACGAATGGTAAAAGCATTTTCCATACCTCTTGCGATCTTGTGATGTCGCGTCTTCGTGATGAATGCCTGCACCCTTTCTGTTGACCGAAGAAGGACTTACATAAGTTCTGTGCTTATAATAGCAAAGAATTCCAATTCTGACGAGCAAGGTTTCAGACTCTTGCAGCTTGCAATTATATGAA
The DNA here is from genome assembly GCA_949372485.1 of Cheilosia soror. Classification (NCBI taxonomy): domain Eukaryota; kingdom Metazoa; phylum Arthropoda; class Insecta; order Diptera; family Syrphidae; genus Cheilosia; species Cheilosia soror. Next base: position 60,883,831 of record OX443564.1, read on the forward strand.
TCTGTGATTGAATCGATAAGCCTTTGAGTGAATCAGATGGTAGGTTTGCAATTTCGAATAAATTCGGTATCAGAAGACGGAATCCGTCAACTAGGTAGGTACTATTTGAAATAATAAAAAGTGTTATATAACCAGCCCTATTGCATCAGTTTTGTTGACTCCCCTTATCAACGATGCTATTAAAATATTCACCATGTGTGCGTGCCAACACACCCAGTTACGTTTAACAAGTCATTCGACTTACCGCCTCTGGCATGCCTTTAAAAGATCCATTTATTCAATGCGAAAATCAATAAACTTCTAGAAACCATTTATTGAACTTTACGTTGATGGAATATAAGTTTGTTACATATACGTCCAGGCTATATGCTGCTGCCGCGTGTTGGTAAAACGCTACGATATGGTGGCACGTAAAAGGAAAAGGACGCGCCCAGACTATATAATAAGCTTCACAGCAGGTGGAAACTGAAAACGGTTGCTTATACTTTTAGTGCGTCGGAAGTGTAATTGGAAATTAATTGACTTCCCAGATTTTGTTTCTTCTTGCCAGGATACTATACCTAAACGTATACGTGCATCGATGGAGAATATGGAGAATAGACTGTCATTGATGACAGCTTATACATTTATTAGATGTCTGGCATTTGATTGATGGTTCGATCGTGCATCTAATGTTTAAATAAAGTTGAGATGATTGATTTTGTCGCCTTCCTACAGCGATTTAATGGAATGTTGTTCCCAAAAAAAAAGAGGATATTGTTTTGCGTGGTGTAATAAATACTTAGCTGTTGATGACCGTCAGGCACCTCATCCTCCTCAATGTCTATTAAAAAGCGTGGTGGTATTCATTTTCTCTTTTATTCGACAATTTCATAAAATCGAACGACAGAATATTGCCTAATGGCACTCAAATATAAAATTCGATTGTAAACTTTGATAGCGCAGAGTACATGCGATTGACCGCCTCTCCCTGTAGTAGGTACATACCTACCTACATCAGGGGGTAGTGATTGTAATTCAATTGCATTCACTTTTAAGTCAGTTTGTGTTATATTTGTGACTTTGCGAAACTCAATTGAAGGCTTGAATGGTTTATCAAAATTCAATTTACATGATTTCGATGCGAAATTCAAATATTATTATTTCTCTTCTATGTATAGGTGCGGTATACATCCTCCAGGGAACACGCAAACACAACACCAGGTGAGTCACAAGGACATTTATGCATATTTTGTTGATAAATTTGATTTACTCACAGATTGGAAAGTATATTGCTTTGATACTAAATTTAACATAAATTGGTTGCTACCAGATACCACTACCACATCGGGTGATGGGTAAGAGCCTGGGCGGATGTCTGCTCCAGTTTGTCGCACACATATGGCACTTGATGCAATAATGATATTGAAACTCATTAATTCATATTGCTTTGAATTTTGAATCAGTTGAGGATAGACAACGACGACGTAAGGTGTGAGTTATTTTTCCCAATCACCTGGTGATGGAGGTAGCAGATGTTCGAGTTGTTGGTCCGAATAACTCTGCATAATTGAAGACTTAAATTTTAATTGCATGTTTCTGTTTGAAGATTAATGCATGAGATGAACGCTTAATGGAAGAGTTCAGATTCACCAACAGTGACCTGATTGATGTTCCATTTTATGAGAAGATCCTTTATAGCATGGTATACAATCTTGCTTATGGCATGAGATTTGGGTACTGACTACTGACCAAATCAATAAAATCGAAGATCAAAGCTATCGAAATAAGAGACAAACGGGGTTGACTCCCAGAAAGCGTATAAAGAATTCCAGAATATGATGAGTAACTTAATGTCGAGCAGCTTCTTCACCCAAAGGAGCAGTCAAGGTTTCGTTGGTTATGACGAGCTTAGGTTAGATAGGACGCCTATTTGGGGAAAAGATTGATCCATGCCCAATGTAACATTTACTTGTCGTTAGAATCTGATGTCAGTTTAATTATTGGTGTGCCCATCAAGACCTTGCTTGAAGTTCTTCCTAGGGAGGTTATTGCAAAGAAAGTGAATTATATCCTCAAGAACTCCCTCGCGCTACAGCATACTCTGCAAAGTTCGTCATCCATATCAAGTGAATTTTTTCTCACATTGTATCGCAGAATATTACGGGCCATAAAAGCTCCTAAGATGGAAATCGAGCTTCTTTATTTTCTGTCGATTCCTTGCGAAAAGCTATCCATTCGACCATGAATTGTTAGCTATTTACGTAGCTATACGGTGACTTTTGCCAGTTAATATAGAGAGAATAAACCCGGCTATATACACCGACCAGAAAAGCGATACGTCACCGACATTCAGTTTAGAATCGCAACAGTGACGGACGAAAATAGTACCGACTTTCTGCCAGCAGGATTCTGAGCTGTAGGCCTTGCTAAACGATAACAACACTTTACTCGTTTGAAAAATCGTCAAAAAATATAGAATCGGCAAACAACCTTATATGCGGCTCGTCAGGTATTGTAAATGTAAGACCTTTCGTTACTCAAAGTTTACGACACATCGTTCTAAAAAAAATAAATAATTTGACAAACGTTGGTACAACAGACATTTTTATCGCTGAACATGCTACATGCGGCAAGATCGGTGAAAATTCGTCAAACAATTTATTGAATGCCAAAGCAACCATACGACAAACCGAATGTAGGATATCGACACGAACATGAGTGGGGCATTGGGATAAAGAACATAATATGGCATCACACGCATACAGACTCAGGGGTATTTCTGGTCGGGGATGAAATTCTTTAAACCCGATCAGTCGTGTTCGGTGTTTTGTTGTGAGTGGTGCTGTAGAGTGTTCGTTTTAAGGCAAAAAAAAAAAGAAAAGTAACGTAGAAAAAAAAAGAAGAAAAGAGTGAATAAGGTGAGTGGTTGTCACTCACTAAGTATTGTTCATTGCTTGAGTAGTTTGAAAGTAACGTTTAGCATTTGTGCATTTTATTTAGTGTTTGTTTATTGCCGTTGATCATAAATCAACATTATTTTTTTAATGCGTTTGAAGGCTGATAAAGTCTTCGGCATGGTTTTCGTGAACGTATGTGTGTACTGCGTTTCACATGGATCTGTGTGTTCAACGAGCCAGTTGTGTGTTGCGACTTGTTTGGTTCCACCGTTCATGCCGGTTCCCCTTGGGACGAGAAGTTCTTTGGTGCGTGTGGCAGGGCGGGTGTGTTTAAACAAAGTGCGCTGGTTCCACTGGTTTCTTTGCGAATACCAAGGTGATCATTATTGGTTTGCGACTTCTTTGTTTATGTTGCTATACCCCGTGCAAAGGACGTGTGTTGGTAGATTTGCCGGTTCCCCTTAGAACGAGAGGTTCTTTGGTGTATGTGGCAATTGCCTGGTTCCTCCTGCGCACAAGTTGTATCTATTATCAGCGGGCATACCGGTTCCCTGAACACCAATTGTGTTTGGCGTGTGTGGTATTGCTGTGCATGGTTCGTGCAAAGGACGTGATTTTGTAATATTTGCCGGTTCCCCTTAGAACGAGATGTTCTTTGGTGTGTGTGGCATTTGCCTGGTTCCTTTTTCGCACAAGTGAGCTAATTGGACGAGTGTTATCGGCAGGCATACCGGTTCCCTGAACATTGTGTTCGGCGTGTGTGGTATTGCTGTTCATGGTTGGTGCAAAGGACGTGTGTTGGTAAATTTGCCGGTTCCCCTTAGAACGAGAGGTTCTTTGGTGTGTGTGGCAATTGCCTGGTTCCTCCTGCGCACACGTGAACTCATAACATGAGTGTGTATCGGTAGGCATACCGGTTCCCTGAACACCCTGTGTTCGGCGTGTGTGGTATTGCCTTGCAATATTTTCTCAGGCAGGGTATTTGTAATGTAGTGTAAATAGTTTTGTAGATATCTGAGTAGAGTAGATGCTTGAATAGAGTGTGCCATCATTATTGGTTTGCGACTGTATTATGTTGCTATAGGTACTTCGTGCAAGGGACGTGTGTTGGTAAATATGCCGGTTCCCCTTAGAACGTGAAGTTCTTTGGTGTGTGTGGCAATTGCCTGGTTCCTCCTGCGCACAAGTGAAGTAATTAGAAAAGTGTTATCGGCAGGCATACCGGTTCCCTGAACATTGTGTTCGGCGTGTGTGGTATTGCTGTTCATGATTCGTGCAAAGGACGTGTGTTGGTAAATTTGCCGGTTCCCCTTAGAACGAGAGGTTCTTTGGTGTGTGTGGCAATTGCCTGGTTCCTCCTGCGCACACGTGAACTCATAACATGAGTGTTTATCGGCAGGCATGCCTACTGGTTTTCTGAACACCAAATGTGTTCGGCGTGTGTGGTATTGCCTTGCATATGATATTTGTACTGTACGTACTGTAGTTTAAATATTTCTTGTAGATAGATATCTGAGTAAAGTAGTGGTAGATATTTGATTATAATATTCGTAGTTATCGTAGTTTGTTCGAATTGTACTTACAGAGAATTTGTATTATTCTCATTTCAGAATCGGATGTGCCTGATGTTAATGTTTAAAAAAAAAAAAAATAAAAATTAATAATAAAAACAAAATTAATAATAATAATTTTAATGTTCCCTCTTACACGAATAAGTATGGTTGGAATGGATCCACCGACATATCTGCCTACCATTATATTCAGAACCAGTCTTTAACCGCAGAAACCATAGTAAGGACGTTAGTATAGTTTAGTTAGTAGTAGGTTAATGGATATCACGTTTTGGTGTCCTATCCCGTACCTATCACCTCAGACAGAGGACTGCACTTTGAATCTTTTGATTCTGCACTTCAACAACAACAATTCAAGATCATGGCGGATAACCACCCGCCGACTACCATCAGGCAAATGGAGTATTAGGACGATGGCAGAGTTCTATGAAAGCCTATAAATAGACAGCCAGCTAGTTACTACTCACTTACTAAGGCGGCTCTAAAGTTCGAGGTGAATTGAGGCCTCCAGCTAATAATAATAAGCCCCTCCATCAGTTAGTCCGGTGCTTAGCTAACTGTCTTTAGTTGCGCACTCCTAGTCGGTTGAGGTTACCTTCTATACTTGCTCGCGCCACTTAATGAGAGGGCTTCATCTACTGCGTCCCTCCAGCTTAGACTCGAAGACTCTATGAGCCGGAGGATTTGTTTCCATTCGCTCTACAAAATGTCCGAGCCATCTTAGACGACAGACAGTTTTGACCAGGTGTGTAGCTCGTATAGTCCCTTAAAAAAAGTTTGATGAAGTCTAGATCTGGGGCGGCATTTGACACGTTCCATTAAATTTCACTTTTTTTCAGTTTTCAGATTACCTCCTTCTCACGGAACTAATAGGTGTCGATGATGAAAGATGTCCAGCGGGGGATGGTTGAGAGCGGGGATCTAGCACGTAACTTGATACAATCGAGTGCAGTCGATACAATCGAGCTCTGGTAGCACCTAATTTGTCTCAATCGAGGATAATCAATCGAGAATAATCGATTGAGACAAATTAGGTGCTGTTACGTGCTATAGACCCCCAGCATCAAGCCCGTAGTTGAAGTTGGTCCCCTACATCTGGCACCGATGCACGCCAGTCTTTGAACTTTTCGGCCCCATACAAGACTGTTATAGTCACAAACCACATATAACTAGACCGCCGACTTCCGTGCATCTACCCGATTCTCCCCGGAATGAATTCCCCTGTGAAATGTCAAAATCAATGGCGGCAATGATTTTCCATGCTATACCATGGACCTAGGATTTTTCAAGTATGCGTGCATTAATGGCGCTCCTTTGATTTTGTACAGCACCAATACATGAAAAATCCTGGGCCCACAGGCAGCTTGTAGGCAAAGTCCGTTATGTGGGAGGAGTCGACGATCTAGTTCTATGTGGTTTGTGGTTATAGTCCTGTATGGGTCTTACTACAGTCGTGGTGCATCCTGAGGTAGAAATTGAGACTGGGAGGCGACTTTTGTGGCCTTTTACATTAAAAATCCCCGATATTTTGCGGTGTCAGAATCCCTGAGGTTTATGAATCCAACTCCGTATCTTCTAACCCCAACCAAAATACCACTCAATCGCCAATCACCTTTTAACTACTAGTCTCTCAAACGACTCGAATAACTCCTATCGCAGACACACATTCAACCACAGCGCTATCCTAAAAGTTCAATATCCTTCTGACTGCAAATGACATGCACTGCACGTTGCATACGTTTGATTATAGGTTTGGTTTCAGTTCAGTGTCAGACTCAGAGCCACCATTGTTCTTCCAGACAATTGATACCGCAACGTGACACGAACACAATCAACGTCAACCATCGCCGACGCAATCGTAGTCGCCAACCTATTTGCCATATACAGTTTCTTTCTCCTGCACAAAATCCATTTACTTATTATTATCCTTAACGATTATCCGCTGACATAAAGACAACGACAGCGCATTCCCAAGAAGTCATTACGACATTCCAGAGGACAACGAGATTCCACTTTGCTCGTGCACTCTCCCTTCCAGTCCTTCGGCACATGCAACAAAAGTTTAGTTGTAGATTGTAGATCCTTGGTTGCCTCTTGCACATTACGGGCGCGTTTGTAATTTATTTTTGGCATTGCAGCAGCATTTTGAAGATAAGCTAAATTGCTTTGTATAGTGTGTGTGCGTGCAATGCATGTCCTGCAGTAGATCCGACGGCTTCGCTTCGCTATAATAAAATAACTTTTTGCAACTAATTCTCTCAAGACATGTGATTCGTGGTGGAATCATTTGGAGCCGTCAGCGTCGTTTCAAAGAGTATCTAGATTCCAGACAATTGCGTTGGCTGGATGGATTCATTCAAGGGTGCGGAGTGTGATTAAATTGCATTTTCTTGTTTTGTGTTGTTGTGTTTGTATCGCATTCCCAACCAATGGCATATTTTATTTCATTTGAATGGGAATTTGTGGCGAGCAGCGAAGTTTATATGGTTGCGATATAAATGCGCATATCAAAATGGCTGCCCTGGGGGGGTGTCATAAAAAGTCCACTTTATTGCCGATTGATTACAGGAATACTGGAGATTGGTTTTTGCAATGAATACCTGATTTATATCTTCGACCTAGCGTTTGGCATTTAACAAAAAAGTCCTCTTAAAATAAAACATTGTCGCATCTGATAAGATACATTAACCCTACATTAGCAATTGGCCAACATTAGCAAGGGTGGGTCTTTTTTTTTTTTTTTTTCTTTAAATGAACACTGTTCAACATCTGCGATTGCAATCGAAAGAGTACACACAAACAGAGCAATTGAATACACAGCGTCAAGTACGTGATGTGCATGCCATATTAAATGCGGACGGCATGTCCTTTTTAGCAACATCACTAACACCACATCCACATCGCCCCAGTCGACAACTCTTGAGCATAATAATGCTGTGGGCGTACAAAGTCCGTATGGGTTAAGCTCGGGTGTTTAGTGATGATTTGCCAGTGTGTTGTGCTTCAATAATTCTTCCACTTAGTTGGGACCGGGAGTAGCAGTTGTGTTGCACAAATAGAGAAAATTGAAAATACCCGAGCGGATGGAAAATTATTTTTTTTTTCTTTTCTTCTCTATAGTACAAGTACTGTGGAATTGGATGGTCTGGATAATATCAATTTTGCTAGACAGGGTGGGCTCTGTCGTCTGTCCGCCTGTTGGGTGTTGTTCCTTTTCTGACAGGCATTTGGCGTCTCTGAATACATAATTTGTTTGTTAATTAAATTTACTGCTGTGATGGATTTGTTAGCTTTTATTATTTTCCAAAGCGAAGGAGTTGGTATAAAGTTGACCGATGGTTGAATGAGCACAAATGTGATGAGATGGCGTTGTAGCTGTAGGTATTCTTCTTCTTTAACTCAATATAAAAGCGGGTAATATTATTAAAAGAATGTCTGTACTAATTAAAAACTAAGCCCAGGAAGCATGTATCTCTGAGGCCAAGCAAGGAACCTAGCTCAGATTAAATGGAAATTGCTATGCCGAGCGCATAAGGAGATATGGAAAATATCTCGTTGACGGGGTCGGTTTAAATGCGACTTAGAAGTCACAACAACAAAGCCTTTGGCTTGTTAGCAAAACCATAAATAGGAAAATCTCTTTAACTCACATGGTTTGAGCCAAACCCCGAAGGCAAAAACAATTTGACTATTTGGCGGCCAATGAAAAATGTATTGCGTTGGGATATGTAGGTACGTGAGGACCCTTCTCATTTAATGTGCCGTTGAAGTATACAAATGGAAACATTGAAAGCCTTTATCTGAAAAGGTGGAAGGAAAGAAATATCCAAATTACGGATTCAATTTGGAATCAAAATTCTTATTGGAAGCAGGCTTAGGCTTCAACTCCAACCAGGAGGGACAACGCAGTAGATGTATTTCGACTTATGTGGTGCACGCGGAGAGGAAGGAGGCCTAATCAACTTACAGCTGACAACTAGAGGCACTTATCAAAATAGCGCGCTAACTAGAGAGGGACATTGGTTGATTGGTTAAGCCCTGAGAGGTAAAAATGACAGTTTCGACAGTTAGCTGTAGCCTGGGAAAAATTATATCGAGTAGTTCAAAGCCGAGAGAAACATGTGCGAATTAAAGAAATTGAAAGGCTTCAATCAAAGGAGACTACAGAAAAAGTTTCTGGATGCGTTCTCTAAATCTCCCAAAAAGTTCAATGTTGCCAGATTTGTATGCAGAATACCAGTGGACCAGATGCTAAGTTTCACCAGATGTCAACCTTGAAAAAACTCACTCTTTGTTCACGAGTGTCGACCAGTAGGTACGTCTTGTAGAGGCAGATTCTACAGCGCAATATTATTCCACCAAAATCGAGAGAAAAAGAAACAAAAACTTTTCCAGACACAAAGGAGGGAATACCTCCGAGAGTCGACTTTAGGAAAACGTTTCAAGAATGATTTTTACTTTTTTGTGCTAAAATACATAAATCGACTAAAGTTAGCATGAGTGTGGCCAGAGGTGGGGTACTAGGGGACACTGGACAGGGCTCCATGTGGTCCAGCAAAATTTGCTAGCACAAATATCAGAAGCCTTGCTAGTGCATAAAGTGTCGAAATTGCACTATTTAATGAGTCCTGCAAGTCTTTGAAAGGCTGTAGCTGAAAGCTGTAAGAATTTTGTGATTTGTCGAATATGCAGATGTACCTTATAGTCTGATACACAAGGCTTACCTGAAGCTGCTGGTTAATATAAGCCCTATTTGATTGACCGTTTTTCTTAAGCTATGTATACACGGCCATATTTTCGAGTCATTTAAATGGCGCTCTGACGTAAAAATCGCGTCACAAAGCAGTCATTTAAATGTCGTTCTGTGTGATCGCCATTTTTGGGATTACATTTTCGGCGTCATTTAAATGAATAGGAAAATGTCGTATTTAGTGCCATTTAAAAGGCGGAAAAAAATGGCCCTGTGATCGCTCTTCAATGAAATTTTTGGCTGTTGCGTCATTTAAATGGCATCCCAACGGAAAATTCTAAATGACTCGCAGTGTCCGTCCTTTGATTTTGGGACACAAATGACGATGATAGTCATTTCGTGTGATCAATCAATGGATAAAAAATAACATTTTGTTCGATTATCGTCTTTTGTTTTACGGGTTTTGTATAAAACGGTCTTTTGGAAACGGGCTTTTGGATTGCAGGAAAACGTATCCTACCCGCATCCAATCCTATCGCACCAACTGTCGAAAATAAGCACGGCGAGCGATAAAGAAATTCCTCGAAGAACACCCTGTTACTAGTGGTACTGCGAAGTCAAAAATCTCAGGGAACCGTACCCTCCTAGTTCCACCCTTAGTAAAAAAAAAATACTAGATATCTACGCCAATGGCAAAGGCGAACAATTTAGAACAACCGCTGGCCGGCTGACTGTTAACCGGTCGGGTACTTTGCATCCCCTAAAAATGAGATCATGTGTGAATTGTGTCTTAAGGTTCTAGTACACGGCATGTAGCGAGCCAAATACGTGGGAGAGGGTTTAGTGGGTAAAAATCCCACCCTGTTACTCAGTGCCGTGCTGAGTTTCGTCTTTTGAAGATTACCCCTCTCAACGGAAAAAAACATGACGTGTACCAACTTATGTCTGCAGTAAAATTAGAACTCTTTAAGAAGGCATTTCAAGGCAAAGCTCACCATTGATCAAAATGGCACCCACCCGATTTCATGGTTTAATTTATGCCGAATATAAGGCGAAAGTTACGAATGACTAGTTTGGGTTGATTGTCCTTTGTTCCCTTTAATACTGTTTGAATCAAAAGGGTTTGGGAGAAGTTACAATGGACGAATATACAAAGTTTGCAGCGACATGGACCTAAACTTAGATGGACCTAGTCACATGAATTATGTGACTAAGATGACTGAAAAATGTGGGCGCTGCTGTGGTTAGTGTGCTGAACTACAGATGGAGTTCGATTCCCCGAAAGAACACAAATTTAGTCTGACAAACGTCCTAGAGAATATTAAAAACTACTCCATGAGTCCATATAGTTAAACGGTCTTTCTTATGAAAATTGAGAAATCTAAAGAAATCATGACCATACCTCCACAAATGCATAAGAAGGAGTCCATGGCCAAGACCTGGCCGCATGCCGCCCTCTTTTATAGCACTAAAAGGCGGTATCGTTCGAAAAAAAATTATTTTCCCAAGCGAACGCCTCAAAGTGAACTTTAAGCAAAGTTCATTATTCATGTTTTCTCAATTGTGACTACTACACTCCTTAGTGCTGCACCTTTAAATTCTGTTTGACCGATTTTCAACCAGAAATGATTTACCCCATTTTTTCCCATTTCCGTATACATCCACCGAGTACCCGTATAGCAACATCCTTGGTTGAGTTATTTTTTCTCAAATGAAAAACCAAAAAGAGAGCGTACCCCCATAGAGATATACGAGTTCAGTGCGGTACGTATGGTGCTTGGGGGGGTGCATGAATAGAAACACCTCATACAGGTGTATCTGTATTACATGCACATATAGAACGTTCGCAAACACCTTCGATGGAGGGTGTACGATGTCAGTCGCCAGTGTGCTGTGGATGTTTGTTTGTTTTTTTTTTTCTAACTCAAGGCTGAATTTGAGTTTTTTTTCCTCCACACTGATACCCCTAGCTGGTGCCATCAGCATAGCACTACCCAACATAAGACAAACATTCATTGGAAAGGTGGTTGAATTCGTGGGGCTTTTTTTCCGCCCAAAAATGAATCCACTCCTCTGATGAGTCCCGGATGTTGTATGGGTTTGGATATGTACGCTCGTATGCTGCTAACTAAAAAATGCATTCTGATTTTTTGTTTTGTATCTAGAAACAAGTACTATCTGCCGGAGAGAAAGATTGAAGGTGAACCAAGTACAATGGAGAGGGAGTGTTTTTTTGAGGGTTACTATGCTTGCTATTTTGTGGTACACTATCCAGACATGTGGAATTATTTTTTTCTTCTTTTTTGTGCCTTATTCGCGGTTTGTAGGTATATCCTCAATCGAAATGGTAAATCGTTAAGGAACGATGAACCGAAACAAAGTATTATGTTGATTTCCGGGACACAGTGATGGTGATGCTGATGACTATGGTGATTTGAGGAAGACTTGAAGCTGTGTGTGTGTCTGTATATGGGTACCTGTGCAATATTCCGGAAAATTATTCTTTTGAAGATTTATTTTTGAATAGAAGCGTCTTTTTCTTATATTCATAGCACCTACATCGGTTGAGGTATACCATTCAATTTATGGCTTCAGTAGACCGATGATCTAAGATAAACAAAATTTTCTGTGACATTATTTAAGAGGCATCCAGGCAATACATGGCTTAAAATGAATGGTTTTTCAAATCGAAAAGAGGAGATATCCGGATAGCTTCCTGTGATGTAAGTGAAGACGTGACGTGTGTTTTGAAAATATATGAATGATAATAAAGGGTGTTTTTAAAACTTTAAAATGGGATAAAACAAAGACAATTTACTTTATTCGAATGATAATCTTCTGGCATTATAATTTAAATATGATTTTTGGTATATGACCGCCACGGCTGGCTCGGACGTAGTTTAATCTGGAGGTCCAATTTTCGATGACATTTTCCAACATTTGTGGCCGTATATCGGCAATAACGCGGCGAATATTGTCATCCAAGTGGTCAATCGTTTCGGGTCTATCGGCGTAGACTAGCAACTTCACACATCCCCACAGAAAATAGTCAAGGGGTGTTAAATCGCACGATCTTGGAGGCCAATTCACGGGTCCGCAATGTGAAACTATGCGGTTACCAAACTTCAATAAATAAAATTGTGGCACGAGCTGTTTGACATGTTGCGCTGCCTTGTTGAAACCACAGCTCCTGCACATCATGGTTGTTCAATTGATGAACGTCAGTTCAGTAGTCAGTAATCATGCGGCTCTTTAGCGGTCACAATTGACTGTAACGTTTTGGCCAGCATCGCTTTTAAAGAAGTACGGACCAATTATTCCACCAACCCATAAATCACACCAAAAAGTCAGTTTTTGTGGATGTAACGGTGTCTCAACATACACTTGAGGATTATCATCACTCCAAATACTGCAGTTTTGTTTATTGACGTATCCATTCAACCAAAAGTGAAAGTGAAGCGATACGTATTGCCAACAGAACCATGATTTTCAAAATAAATTTGCACAATTTGGAAGCGTTGTTCAGTCGCCAGTCTATTCACCTTGAAATGTCAAACCAAACTAAAAATGGATCACTTGATAGCTGACAAAATGGCCGACAGTTAAAATAGTGTTGCCAGCTTAAAGTTCTATACCTCTAAAAAAAACACCCTTTATAATCAATTTAAGACTGAGATGTAGAAAAGATGCTTTGGTGGTTTGGTCATGTTAAACTCATGACTAGGATCCCACGACGTGCCTTCTCTAGGTAGACCAAGGATGAGATGGTTAGATCAAGTCCATAATCTCTCTTATAATCGTATGGGGTAGAATCGATGGCGGAGAATCGAGAGCTATGCAGGGTCCACTTGAGCAACCTACACTCGCGACCCACTTAATGGACAAGCGGACCATTGAAAATGATGATGATGATGATGATGATGATGATGTAGAAAGAATTCGAAGTCAACTACTTACGCGTGTCGACTGAGGTTCCGGTAGGCTCTTTTAGACATCGAACTAACTGACAGTAATTTTGACACCTCGGAATGTGCAGCAGATATCTAAAGTCGCGCCTGTCTTTCGCTGATAGCAACTACTAGATAAACCTGGTTTGTTTTATTTTAATCCAAGGCAAACCATGGCACCTAGTGATTGTCGAGGTGTGGCGAAAATTGTCTTATATTGGGTTATTGTTGCCGAACTTAGCCTTTCTTCGGATTGTCACTAAACGTTTCCTCAAGAAATTCTTTCCTTAGTTTGCTTCCATCAATAACAACATTGTCACAAGGTTGCAAATGCACTTCATGGATGATGCTTTGTAAACACCTTCAACGTCTCTATTAGTTTTTTCTCGTGATTTTACAACAAGTTTCCTTTGGGCTCCTCTTTCACTCGCAAATCAACCGCACCCTTTGTGTGAAATTTGTCAAAACGCTGTTGGCAGCCAAAATGCCAAAACACAATTACTCTGAATTGTTCTATGTCAATCGATTGATTGGTAAAATCAAGAAAATCAAGGTGCTGCCACATTCAAGTGATTTCCTGTTATGCCCTCCTCTTTGCAGTGAACTTCGTTTGTTCAAAATAATTGAAATTTGCACAAGCTAGGCGAAAACAATTCAATCCGTCTATAGTTCCCAATGTGCTATACATAATTACACTGAAGAATGTGTCGACTTTGTGCACAAGTAACTATAGGGTCGAAGTGTGCGCCATTAACCCTCCCTTAATCTTATACATTCTGGAGCACATGGTCCGCTTACTGCAATATACAGATATCGAGACATGAGTTTAGTTACATTTGGCTAAAGCGATTTGAAATTGTGTCAAGGCAAGACCAAGAACAGTGAATACACATGAGGCTCATCGACATTATCATGATGGTTCGCCGCGAGTGCAGAGAAGTCTTGTATTGAAAATGAGGTTATATACTCAATAAAACGATGCACGCGCCATTTAACTTGTGGGCATAGTACGAGTCCAATTTAATTTAGGTTTTTGTTAGGGTTAGTCCGGGTAAGTAAGGGATGTTATGAAGTTGGTTGTCCAATATTTAAGAACTTAATAGGGAAATAGAGTGCGTTGACTGAATTTTTATTTGTAGGTATAAGAAACATATGTTAGGTCTCACGTTGGGCGCCACTTAAAATGTTGTGGAATATTAAGTCAGGTATGGCAAAATGCTATTTGCTCAGTTTTTTACTCTCAAAATGTGTATCGTTTGTTGGAATGCCTGCTAAATGAGAGAAGCTGAAGGCCAAATTTCTAGAGAATCAAAGTGCACGAGGGTCCTATTTGTACTCGCCGTAAATATTTTGGACTAAACCGATGTATTGTTGTCCATAAGATTCGTCCTAGCCGTTTGAAAGACCAAATGATCAGCTGCATAGCTTGTATAGTCGTCTTGATGCTAAAACCCAAAAATCGTTAAAGCCAACGAGACCATATTCAAAAAATTATTTTTGTGCCGCAACGATTTTAGATGCAACATGCAACACGCAAAACTGCGATTTTGTTGTAGAAGAAAGTGCTTAACTAAGGCCTTCCGCACTCGGCTCGTATCGTCATCCTCATCGTATCGTATGCGGTGCGATGTACGAGAGGCATACGATTTGTTGTCGCACTCTTGTATTTAAATGGAGAACCGCACACTCGTCTGCCCACTTTTAATTCATAACCCAAAGAAGTAGCGATTTGAAAAGTTAATCTTCGTTAAATTTCTGATGAGATGTCGTTCTTAGATGTGATAGCAGAGGTGAGCTAGAAGCAGTTTTTTGCAACCTGAAAGTTGTAAGTAATAGCTTGATCTTGAAATCTTTTTAAAATAAATTCTGTTAGGTATTCCGTTATGTCCACACATTGGGCGCCACTTTGGAATACCAACAGATATTACTTTAAAAATTGAAGCTTTACTATTTATTCAATTAAGATTTTATATTTTAAGCAGTTATTAATATTTTTATACCTTGTGCCTTGTGGCATTGACTTTGTACAGTCACATCCCCGCCGTTGCTTTGTGAACATTTGAAAATTCTGCCCTTTCATTGGGCGCCACTTTGGAGTGTTGGCAACACTACATTTGCACTACAACAAATTAACTCCAGTTGACTGAATTATGTCTGAAAAATGGCAAAAACAAGCAAAATCGGCCGATGACCGATGCTTTAATATCCTCCTCTGCATACAAATCATGTAAAATATTTGCCATATGTGAGTTAGTATGTACAGTGTATGGGTCCAATATTTGTTTTCTATAGAAGGCATCCGAACTAGCCCAAGTCCTCTCACAGTCAATTTTATTCGCTTGGGTCAATTCGTTTGGACTCTATCGTGTTTTCAACAGACAGGCGGAAATAGCAAAATATACTTTATGGGGTCTCCGGTGACTCCTTCTTGGCGCTACACATGTAATGGCAAAATGAATAAACCTTCCTGTGGACGGTATAATAAACCAAACACCGATGCAGTCTCATGTTGGGCGCCAATTAAAAATGAATTGCACTACACTCATTCCACTGAAAATAAAAACAAATACAAAATCAAACGCAGGTACGAGTTAACTTCCTTAAAATGTGAATCATTGCAAAAGGGCGTTCCTGCCTTCTGTTGCCTGGTCTTCCACATCCAATTAATTTCAAAACACATAAAACAACAGACAGCAAAGGGTAATTAGAGAACAACCATTACTATCTGCAAGAGAATCCATATCCAACATGCAATTTTGTAATAAATGCTATCACCTGCTATTGCATGGGCGAATAGATTTTCTTACTTTTTCAATATAGATATTTCCCTCGAGAAGCGAATATTACTTCCAGTAAATGGTATCCGCATAGAAAAAAAACTTAGCAACTGCATTTGCTAATTGACAGAGAGTTATAGGAGCGTTTAATGTTTCTTTCGCGTGAGTTATCCACATCGAGCTTTCCAAGTTACTAGCTAAATTTCTGTAATCCAATGTCGCCGTTTAAAATGGTGAAGCCCATTAAACAAATAAAAATAATGTAATAAATAGTTGGAGTCAGTGTGCTAGAGACTATTGAGCTAGGGGTGAACCTGAGACCCCAAAAAAATTGCATCTTTAAGTTTTATTTTTTACTGCACCACCCCTCGCGAAGGTTAGGTTGGGTTAGGTTAGGTGGCTATTCTAAAACAGGACACACTTAACTCAAATTTGTAGGTCCATTGTTATACCACAAGAGGGAGGGCAGGGGGAAAGTGGCCAGAAAAACGATCGTCCGAGCATTACAGGTGGAAACTCTATTTCCACCTGCGAATTTCTTGTATCTTACTTTGTTAAAAGGTCTGACAAAAATATCCGATAGTATAATAATTGTCCTGCAAAGCTTGTTAATTCGGCCGTTCGGTTGAATTCAACCCAAAACATAAAAACACTCACAAGCGAAATGGTATAAGAAGCTACGCTTAGGGTGCCTATATGGAACTAAGTGGGTTGGTGAGCACTGAGCAGACCAACGATAAGTTGATTCTACTAATTAAGTTCAATTTGGAGTAAATTAAACCTTCAAAATTAAGAACAAGGATCGAAGTCAATTTCTGCAAATAGAAGTTTTTAGTACGGTACTATATGTTTAGATAAGTGCTCCACTAAATGGAACTCACATCCTGGTGCAATTTAAAAATATTTTCATACACAAACTGATCCTGATCCTAATTCCGCCTGCATAATCAAGCTTGAATTAGGAAAACTCTTAGCACTGTATGAAAGCTATGGCCGTCCTTTAATGAAGCCATAACTAAGGGGCTCATGGTGAGGGATGTCCCATAATTTGCGCAAAATTTGAATTTTGCGCCATTTAATATTACAGTGATGCCAACGGAAAAAATATGACAATATGACAGCTGACAGTTCGGGGTTAGTAAAAATGGACCGCTATACGAAAGAACAACGCATATTCATTGTTGAGCAATATTTTAAAAATAATGAAGGTTTGTCAGCAACATTCCGCAATTTTCGAACAAAATATAGCCGTCATAGTGATTTAAAACAATCAATTGTGAAGAGAAAACCTGTAAACTCTGGGGTGTCCTGTCACAAGTCGTGTAACAGAAACATCGAAGCGGTTCGCGAGGGTATTGCTGACAGTCCAGGAACATCAATTCGGCACAGTAGTCAAGAATTGGACATTTCGAGAATCTCTCTACAGCGAGTTCTTACAAAAGACTTGAAACTTCATGCTTACAAAGTTTAATTGACTCAATAGTTAAAGACACCGGGAAGAGAGATCGTTAAATGGATTTTGGAACAACAACAAGTGGATTCTGATTTTTCGAACAAAATCATTTTCAGTGATGAAGCTCATTTTCATCCTGATGGCTTCGTTAATCGTCAAAATTGTCGCACTTGCGATTTAACGCCATTGGACTCTTTTCTTTGGGGTTTTTTGAAGGCAAACGTCTATGCACACAAGCCCACGACCACCAACGCCTTGAAAGAGGAAATTGGGAAATTCAGAATCGATTGAGCTCAAACTTGCAGATAATCTTAGATATTGGCCGTGGAGTGCTCCTGTGAAGATTGGTCAAAATTGGATAAAGGGGCGTGGCACCTCCCTTCCAAAAAAAACATTCAAAATCGTATATTTCGAAAACCACCGAATCGATTGAGATCAAACTTACAGATAATCTTAGATATTGGCCCTAGAGTGCTCCTGTGAAGATTGGTCAAAAGTGGACAAAGGGGCGTGGCGCCTCCATACAAAAAAAAATGAAAACATTGTCACCCGTAAACAAAAAAAAATAAAAAATTAAAAAAAAAAAAACAAAAAAAGGCCTGGCGAAGCTGGCGGGGGTTCAGCTAGTTTTCTATAAAAATTACATTTTGCGTGAATCATGGCCATGGGACACCTTTTACCTACTTTCCAGAACTCTTTTGGATATCTTAAAAAATTTAAATTAATTTTCTGCTGCCGGGACTTTTGTGGAATTTATGAAGTACCTAATTTTCAGAACTTTGTTAAAACTCAGAACTCTAAAAAAATATTTTCAAAATTCTAATTTTTCTCCTCTAAATTTTTGGTATCCTAATCACGTTTTCTGGAACTCTGATTAAAACTGATATCGTATCTAACTTTTGTATTCTTAGTAGTAAAGTATATTTAGGATATTATAAATTATAATGTAGGTAGGTACGAAAGGGTTTTTTTTACTTTGTAACATTTTCCAGAACTGTATTGAAAACTTGTTGCTACTTTTGGAAAGCTTTTTTAACTTTCTATGAGATATTTTCTACTTGTTCCATTTTTTATGGAATTTTTTAGATGAAACTGAAAAAAAACAATCCTCACATCTTGTGCTTCAACAACCTAGATTTTTAATTATCGCTTTGAAACTACAAAATAATTTAACTGTTTCGTACCAAATTGGCGCTACTAAACACTCTGCATTAAACGGAAATTAATTTAAACAAAATACCATTTCGAAAACTCTGAAAATGTTTACTAAAGAAATAAGTTATGAGTGCCCATAAAATAAAAAATAAATTTATAACAAATCGACCATTTTTGTCGACTTACCTAATTGTATATGAGTCGAATCGACCCCTATTTTATTACCCATTATGCCAAGAGAGGTCCACGTTTTTATTTTTATTTTATTTTTCAAGTGATTATGAAGAAAATAATATCAAATGTATCGTAAAAAATCACACGCAGTTAACTCATTCCTTAAACCATTTAAGAAAATCGTTGTTGAAAAAAAGGAAACAGCCATAGAAAGAAAATGATAATATTTGCAGTTCTTTTATCAGGACGAAGAGAAAAAAAAATCACTGGCTCAAAACATTCGCTTTGTAAAAAATAAAGCATTTCAACAGAAAATAACGTAAATTGTTATCTGATGTGGGTCTATTAGATACAAAAAAAAAGGACGAATCTCTGGATATTTTTACCATCAGAAAGAAGTAAATAACCAACGACTCTTCTGCAGTAACAGACATAGTACTGGGGAGATAGTAAAGGTGACACGATAATGTTCATATACTAAATAGAAGATGTATGACGGTGTTGTGTGATAAAGTCAGAGAAGGTTGGTACAAAAGGAAGTATCTCTTCGAGACATGTCGTCGTTTGTGTGGCTGGTGAAATTTACTCCTTCTATTTGGGCCATAACTTATGATGTTATCCCAAAGAACAATTGAGATGGCAACTCATGGCCTTTGAATTGGTAAAGATAGGTAAACCAAATGGAATATTTAAATGAAAATGAGTACTTATATTTGCAATTGAATGAACTCTCCTGCAATTGGTTTGTGTCTTGGAACCTACATGTTTGAAATTACATTATTGGTTATATTCGGATCAGTGGTTGGGTTGGGACTACTTTTGCAAAAATAATTTCTAAAGCAAGGCGCGCGCGCGCATACCAAGTGGTATGGCCACGCCACTTGCCCACCACTTCAATACGCGCCTTGCTTAAGAACGCACATAGAAACTGCTTCGAAGCAAAAACGGCAGGAAACATTAAAAGTCGATAGATTCAGTTTTATCAAAACCAGATAAGGCCTACTCTAGGTATCTGTAAAAGATAAATAAGGTGATGGAAGCGACAAAAATGAGTTCAATGGTGAACGAGGGCAAAACAAAATACATGCTGTCAACAATTTAGGGGCCCTAAATATCGACGAATCAGACAGATACTACTTTGAGGTGGTAAGGGACTTTGTCTATCTCGGCTCCACTATAAACCCTGATAATAGCATCACAGCAGAAGTCAAACAAAGACTGGCACTTGCCAACTGCTGTTTTTCTTTAATCTAAGAAGGAAACTAACTAGTAAGACCTTCTAAGATACTAAGAAGGCTCTATGTATAAACATCCTCATTTATCATTCCAGTCCTGCTCTATGACGCAGAAATACGGACGTTATAGCTAAGCTAGATGAAGATCTTCTTCGTTGTTTCAATCGCAATATTCTCCAAATGCTCTAGGCACAAACTGTGCTGCCCGTAAAGTCTTCGACTCCAACCCTGAGGGACAAGGCAGTAGAGAAAGACCTAGCCTTAAGTGGCGCGCACATGTGGTAGGGGATCTCAACCAACTTGGAGTGCGCAATTGGCGGCGGTTAGCCAAAAATCGGGCTAACTTGAGAGGCGTGTTAATTGAGGCCCACTCCGGACTGTAGCGCCATCTAAGTAAGTAAGTAATAGATAAAACAATAAGCTTGGAAAATTGATCAACAAATTTAAAAAAAAAAAAGGATTCTCCAACAGAAATTTTGCGGCCTTTTTTGTCTTTCTTTTCTTTTCTTTATACACTAAAGACAAATTAACATGGCAAGCTACAGTGTCGATCTATTACCCAAATGGGTGTTCTCTTGTTGCAACCATGCGCCCAAAGTCATTCCCAGTCGATTATTCAATTACAAATTCAATAGCTGACCTGTTCAGTGAACAACCACATAACGCCAGTGCGTTTACGAAACGCAAGATCTGTCAAAAATATTGCCTCTGTCTCTGGAAAAGTGTGCATGAGAACTCCACCTCTTCCCAGACAGGCTAACCAATATCTTTTAGCCCAAATTTGATGACATCGATGTAAACGACATGTGGTTCCAAGAGAACGCGGTGCTATTTAACAGACAGCTTTTTTTTTTTTTTTTTTTTATATAATTCACTAGTGCTCAAGGGGTTTTTGTTCCCTTAAAATGCTAATGCACAGCACGAGTGGAAGGGTTAATAGGGAGGATAGAGAAGAGGTACTGGTGCACATTGGTTTTAAACAATTGTGGGTTGTAATGAGAGGGGAAAACCGTGTGAGGCAATGCATTCCACATGCGTGTTGTTCGACTTACAAAAGAATCTCTATATTTTACAGTACGTCCGAAGGTAGGCTTAAGGGTAAACTGATGTGCATTCGATGTGTGACGGGTGTTGCGAGTGAATTGTTGAAGGGGCGGAATGCAGTTAGCTATTTCATCTGAGCGTCGATGGTGAAAATATCGATAAAATAAAGAAAGGCAAGAAACATTTCTGCGATGTTCGAGCGGGTCAATAGACTCCGCTATATTTCTATCACCTATAAGTTTTATCGCGCGCTTTTGGATTCTGTCTAGTAGGTGCAATGAAGTTTTTGGTGCACCTGACCAGATATGAGCGTTGTACTCAAGCTTAGGCCGAATAAAAGCCTTGTATACTGAAGCTAAGTCGGAGGGTGTAAAGTATTTCTTACACCGATTTAAGAAACCTAGACATTTCGCAGCGTTTTTGGCGACTTCGTATATGTGGTCATTCCAACGGAGTTTGTCGGTAACACACATACCAAGTATGGAAAGTCGTTCGGTTTCGTCGATGCAAGTCCCATTCATGGATAATGGGTGAGGGTTCAGGTTTCGCTTTAATGATAGGAGGCAGCATTGTGTTTTGGAAGCATTAAATTCCACTCTATTGATTGTACCCCATTTTATAATACTGTCAAGATCGGAATTTAATGTGTTTAGCATACGTTGCCGTTCCAGTTTCACGGCCGAAGAGCAGGGACGTGATTCAGAGAACGAATATGAAAAACTGAGGATGCTATCATCAGCGAAAGAATGTATTGGATTAGAAGTAGCTGATGAAAGCATGGACATTGTGCACAAGAGTTTTGAGGGCACGGTTATATTAGCCATTGAATTCGTACGTTTTATTGTTTGGTTTCCTTAAGTCGCCTGTCTATGCCCATAAATCGTAAGTCCCTTTACTCAAATTCAGGCTGATTTTTGCGCCAGAGTCATCAAAATAGGACCTCTCGCATGCGCCCCACCCAACGAAGCCGCGGCGGCCATTTGAACCCTTATATTCCACACATTGAAGGTCATTTCAAATAAAATAAAAACCAGTAAGACAATTATCTTCGACTATGCCGAAGCTCAAATACCCGGTACTATATTATTGTAAAAATAAAAAAAAATATTTAAGTATTAAAAAAATTATATATTTGTATGGGAGGTAGGGGTAGTTTTAATTCGACCAAGCTCATTTTTTGTCAAAAAATTTTAAATGTTATTAAAACAATATGTGCAAAGTTTAAACTTGCTATTTTTATTGTAGCTATTTAAATTTAATTTTTAACATCAAAAAGCTATATAAATCCGATATTTTTGTATGGGAGGTAGTAGTAGTTTTCATCCGATCTTGCTCATCTTCGAACTTAGCCTCAGTTTGGTGGATAAAAGCTTGCGGACCAAATTTCAAGTCGATAGCTCTTAAATTACGGCCGTAATCGTGCGGACGGACAGACGGACAGACGGACAGACGGACAGACGGACAGACGGACAGACGGACAGACAGACGGACATCGCTAGATCGACTAAGAAAGTGATGCTGATCAATAATATATATAGTATGTCATACCTACAACGCCTCCTTATGTGCGTTACAAATGGAATGCCAAAGTGAATATACCCTCACCACAGCGTGGTACCGGGTATAAAAATCATTCGTATCTCACGCACAACTTATTTTATTAAATTTTCATATCTGTCTCTATCTCTATTTTAGAAGCCTTTGATGTATTTTAAGTTTGACATCCACATATGTGCATGAATACACAGCCCTTCCCATGAAAGTCGTTTCAGATGAGACAGGTAGATTTTTACGTCAGTTGAGAAAGAAGGGTAGACTTCACTTGAAAAGCTTTTCTCCTTTTTTTACTCACTAACAATCGACCTTTATCTCCCGACACGACTTTCATGGGTAGAACTGTGTGTCCATGCACAATTCAACGGCAGTGTACTGATTGCAACTCTCTGAAAGAAACCGACGGACGGTCTAAAGGCATCTCACAGCCTAGGGCTTCAAGTCACTTAATATTTAAGGAGATACTAAGAACCTTCTCAACTAAAGCATCGCCTTATTTGAATGAATGAATCATAGTCACTAACCAGTTATTAGTCGTTTAGCGACAAGTTCTTAATTGAACTTCGTCCATTTTCATTGAGTGACACAAATCTATTCCATTTCCATACCAAGTGTACTCCATACAATGAAAGGCCATACTAATAATACCTCCACGATATAAAACCTATTTTATGTTCGTATTCGCTAGATTTAATTATTAAACGGACATATCTTTATTATCTGCAATTACTGCTGTCAGTTAATTTCACAAAGCTACTCGCCATTGTCTGAAGACAAAGAGGACAGTGGCACCATAAAAACTATAGTAGTCTCCCCAATCGATAGTAGGTATATGCACAGAAATAGAGATAGCTGCTGTCGAACTCCCCAAGCCTTAATAATATTTAGCTTTCTTTTGTTCGTAATGGGGTTGTTGTACCCAACGCTAGGACGAAATTATTTGCCTCTTATCCTTTTTCGGAATTTCTATTTCAATAAATTTCGGTCCCTTTACGAATTCTATAAAACTGTTTTTGTGTATATGCGTACGTTGGTGGGAGTAAAACAAAATTATGTCGTATATTAGTCATGTATTGAAGTAAATTGGCAGGACAACAAACCCAAGGGGTTCACAACACCAAAGGCAACACTGGGAAAGAAAATATGCTTCCAAACAATCAGACAAAAAAATTAGATAGAAAAGAACGGCTACAATGTAACACATTTTAAGATTCATAGCAGATTCCCATAGAATAGGACAGAAGCCCCAACAAACGATGACGAAGGGGTCAGTTCATATAATATACCCCTAAGCCTACTCCAGATGGAAAATAAACAAAACTTCAAATAAAATAGTCGCCAGTATGTATGCCATGCATGGAATCGATGACAAAGTGGTGAGAGAAGCTGGAAAAAGTTGGACCCAAACGGAAGTTGATGTGGATTCAATGTCTGGCAATGATTTAGGGTACTTGAGTCATACGATATGTACATATATTTTGTTTGTGGATATAGGTTTACTAACAATGAACGCGATAAGTGATTATAGATACTTGAGTTTATATGTAATTCGAGTGCAAATATAATGTCGGAGCTATAAATTGCACGATTAACTCCCATTGAGGAAATCAGATATTGTGCAACTGACTCTTGAGGAGATTAATTTTTATTGATGGCTATTTGAAGTTTAATGCTTTATTGATTTCAATGGCAATTGTGGAATGAAATTGGCTTTAAATGTCAGAGAGATTTTGATGCATGTGCGAAACTTATAAAAAATCATTTTTAGCGTCCACTCACAGTAGAATAGAAATGTTTTCCACTTAAAATACTTATCATGTTTATCTTAAAAATGAGTGAATTTAACATATAGAGTTTATACCTGATGTTGTGTGCAAATTTCAGCCTACTACGTCAATTAGTTCTTGAGATAGACCAAGGAACAAAATTGGCTTCGGACAGATGGACAGACATCGTAGCGAAAACAATAAGGTTCCTTTTTGGGAACGGAGCCTTAAAAATGATTATAATATAAGGTCGACTGATTGCGGAATATAAACATTTGAGGCGTGTCTTTCATAATTAAAGAAAACCTACAACAATCTAAGATATCGGAGAAATACCTATTTAAAAAAAAAAATTGTTCAAGAGGTTTGGTCTAAAAATTGGCATCACTGTTTCGAGTGGTAGTCAATTAGATAGCTCACAGTTTATTTGCGCTCTTGCCAATTTAACGTCTATACATGTTAAATTGGCAAGAGCGCAAATTACATTATAACAGCTCTAGCAAACTTATATAAAAAATCATGGTTCAGTTTGTCAAAATAACCTAACATCAAGTTTACAGTTGACACAATCGTCCATCCGTCCGTAGAACATTTTTGCACCATGATTAGATACTCTAGATAGTAATAAGTTACGTATGTATAAAGACGCCAAAGAGTTGTTGCTGTACTGTGGAGCATTGCGAGGGAGCCGCTATCCGAAGCCATCAAGTTTGTGTTTTTTTTTATGATTTACGAGCTTGAGTTGAGTTGAGTTGAGTTGAAAATGGCTGCCAGCTTGGAAACGCCAACACACTTAAACCAGCACAGGTTCATTGTAAAACCACGAAAAACGGATAATGTGAGATCTTCCTACTAGTTGAAACGTTTTGAGCATTAATAAAGCGTAAAACGCTTCTGATGTCTGTATTCGTCAGATTATTTAAGCCGTTGTAATGGAAGAGGCTCCCTACTCTAGTGCAGCTTCATTTTACGGGAGAGAGCTTGGCAGGAAAAAAGAAGGTGAGGAATTTTTTACGATCTTACAAGATCCGATTGACCAAGAAGCCGCGTAACCAATAAAGGGTGGGCCATCTAGTGGTTTCCTTTTAAATCATAGGTTATTTTGACACTGACAGGTGTTTCCCGCAAGAAATCTTGACGGGAAGTCAGTATCATACCTCCGCGGAACGAAATGAGTCGCTTTACGCTTGAGCGATGTTGATGGGGAAATATTGAAAACTTATTTCCAAGTGCTGCGTAGCCCAAACAGTGCGTTTTTTGAAAGAAGTTTTGGCCGAAATAAAGCACCCACCGCGCCTGCTGTGCGCATTTTCATCTCGGCGGCTATGTTAACAAACAATGCCGCATCTAGGGCTCCGAAAACCCGCTCGTTATTGTCGAGAAGCCAATGCATACGCAGAGAGTGACAGTTTGGTGCGGATTCTGGAGTGGTGGCATCATTGGACCATTTTTATTTGAAAATGAGGCTGGGAACAACGTTTTGGTCAACGATGGGCGTTATAGCGCCATTTAAACCGATTTTTGTTACTGAAATTGAAGATATGGATTTGGCGACCTCTGGTTCATGAAGTATGGCGCGCCATGCCACACAGCCCATGCCACAATCGATCTTTTGCGCACCAAATCGTGTTATCAGCCGTCTTGACGATATCAATTGGCCGCCTCGGAGCTGCGATTTGACCGCTTTGGACTTTTTTTTTGGGGAACCCTGAAGGACCGATGTTATGCCAATAATCCGGAAGCAATGCCAAGCCAGCCGAGGCAGCCACTTGAACGACGTTGTGTTCCATATTTAATGGGATTGTTTGCTCTTACTTATAAACCCACAGGTAATACATGTAAAAATTTGATTTTATAGTATTTTTAAAAAGAAACTTGTATTTGGCCCATCCGTACAGATATCCTACATTTAGTTAATGGGGCAAAAAGAATATTGCGCTTATCCTTATATTCAACGCAAACATTTTTTCAGCGATGATTTTAATTTTTAGTTTAAAGTATACATCAATAAGCAGAATTGGTTAATTTGGTGTGAGGAAAGTTCAGAAGCCTTTAAAGAAATGCACTAAAATTAGAATTCGATGATGGATTTAGAGAACGGTTTTTGCAAAACTCAATAAGTTCCAAAAACTCAAAAATAAGTACATATCGATATTAGGCCTTTCTCAGTGCAAAGTTTTCGAAGTATAGAATCTTCAGCACGCAATCACAACTACTACATTCTACTTGACACTTCTGAGATAAATAATGGACTATGAATTTATTACACGTAGTTGCTATTGCCAGCAGCTAAGAGTTAGAGCGCTTTTGGAAATAGTTTGTTTTGACAACTTTCTGGTAGGATGTGTCATGTATTCATAATATTACAAAGTTGTCACCCGATGTTCTTTGGCTGTAATGAATGTAGCTCAAGCTATTTAGCTCTTAATTTTTAGTACAGCTTGAGCATCCTTTTATTTCGCCGACTTTGAAGATTTAGCCACAGTATCGGCTACTAAACAAGGCCCACATGAATTTTTTATAAGTGAACAAATTTGTTTCTACTTTTGAATTATTTTTAGTGATATAAGAGATTTTTTTCTATAAGTCGAAAAAATTATATCGGCTAAGTAGCCGCCGCCAGAATTGATGGCCATTTGGGACTGACATTATGGGACTTTCCATCAGTCTTAGTCTCATCTAAGCCACAATTTTCTGCCGTATATCCTCCCAATATTTACGGATATTCTCTTTCAGGGCTCCAAGAGTTTAAGACTTGTCGACATAGATTTGTTACTTAAAAAAACCCCAAGAAAACAAAAAAAAATAAAAAATATCTCTGGAGCGATTAAATCAGGCGATCTTGCCGGCCAGTGCAAATTTTGGATGGATTAAGCGTAAGTTACACGCTCTTGGCGGTCAACAGCTAACAACTGATGCACTGTCTGCACTTTGTAAGGGAACGTCTCCCAATCTTTCACCAAAATTGTCTGTAAAGACTGCCGACTGATGTCGAATTGTGTGGCGGTGGCACTTTGTCTGGTCGATACTCTGATGTCCCGACATCCTTAGCTTCAGCAGAACAGCTGCTCCGTGTGTTTGCCTAGCTCTTGTCGGACGACCGGGAAATCTGCGCTGAAATTCACGCTGCGCCAAGCCAACACCATCGATGAATTATTTTGCAAAAAAATCGAAATAATTATTCCGCGTTCCTTAAGGCGGCTCTCAGATTGAGGAAACAAGCAATAAGCAACTAAGCAGCTAGCAACTGTCAATAAGCAATACGCAACTTTATTTTAGCCTATTCTCACATCGAAGCAACAGTATTGCCTGAAATTTCTAACATGTCATCCGACGACTCCGATGATTCGATTTTTCTAATGTGGTTCCATTTAAGAAAAAAAAAAGACAAAAGAAAAGGAAATATTGGGTGCACCCTGCATTTACTAATTTAATAAATCATGGTGGAAATATTTGCGCTAAGGAACTCGTAGCATATCCCACCCAATTTCAAAACTGTTATCGAATGAGCGCCGAAACGTAGTATGCGCAAATGTGTCAATAATGACAAATATTGCTAATAGGAAGCAATATTATGTTGCTTTTCAACATGCGCTGTGTATCGCTAGCGATAATTATTGTAGCAACCAGCAACATTTTTCGTTCGAGCGATATTGAGTTGCTTTGATGTGAGACCTCTAATCTAATTCTATGTAAAATAACTGTGAGCGATAATATTGCGTGTTTCCTATTGCTAGTTGCTTATTGAATGTTGCCTCAATGTGAGTGCCGACTAGGGGTATAGCGATTGTTGACTTCAACTTCACATAACAAAGAAGAATTTACATTTGACGACATTTGGAAAAATGATAGCATCTTCCGATAGGGTGATGACTTTTGACAAGCAAACTGCTTAGAGTGTCATTTACTTTTAACAAGCGAGTGCTAGGTGAACACTAAGGCCCCTATTGTGAGTGTCGATAGTTAATCGTTGATCGACAACTGTCGATCGATCGAGAACTGTGATTGTATATTGCGATCGATATTTGTCGATTTGACAGTCGCTTATAGTCGATTATAAATTTCTGATCGAAAAATTTTGTTCGTACGAATAGCTAAAATCAATCGACGCAATCGACAAGTGGTCGTGAAAATTTCTGATCGACAATCACAATAAGGGCCTACATTAAACATTCGTGACATAGGTACACCAAAATAACCAGTTTAAGCACTTTATCACAAATGCTTGCATACCTGCAGGCTGATTCATAGAAAGTAACTCTTAATGGATCATTTGTCTACGTTCATTTGTTATGCTGAGATATTATGTTCAATAAAACAAACTTATTGGTCTACTTACAAGATTGTCGATACAAATTCCACTTATTCTTACAAGTAGGTACCATACAGACAAATAATCTTGAAATAGTTAATGTTTCAAAAACTAAACTTAACTAAACTACAACACTATTACTATTGTGTTTACAGAACATAAATAAAATGATGGTGATGGATTAATACAACACTTCTGCAAAAAAAAAATCAAATTTGCTAACATTTATAGAGAATATTTCCATTCGTAAAAATTGCCCCAAAATACCCCAAATTACCACTCTCTCGTTGAGTGGAATACATTCATCTTATTCCGTGTTGCGTTTACGATGATTTTTAAAACAGGCCAATTTGAATTTATATTAACGAGTGTCGATTTTGCGTCGAAGAACGCCTAATGGATCCCATTAGCGTATACGACGAACGTCATGTGAGAAATTTCATTTCACTGTAATTCTTTGAGATTGGACGCCACAAAACGACAAGACAAAAATAACGATTTTTGTCGTTAACAAATTAAGGATCGCCAAGTAATGAAAAACGACTGAAAATGTTCTTGAATTGTCAATTTATTCAAATACATAACTTAATTAAATAAATTATTTTTATCAAGGGTTAAAAATAACAAATCAGAAATAATTTAAGAGTTTGGTGATTGATTGAAAAAAAAAGTAAAAGTGTTATCGTCGGCCTGGCCGATGCTTTGATACCCTCCACTGTAGTATGTACTGTATGGGTACACGCGTGTGTCTAATATTGGTTTTGTATGGGAGGTACCAGAACTACTTGACCGACAGAGCCCATTTTCAATATCAACCTGGCGACGGTAAAAGGAAGTCGTCTCACAAAACTTCATTCGCCTAGGTCAATTCGTTTGGACGCTATCGTGCTTTCCAAAGACAGACAAACGTACATGGCTAAATCGATTCAGTATGTGGTCCTTATTCAGAATATATATGCTTTATAGGGTCTCCGATGAATTCTTCTTGGCGTTACAAACGTAATGACAAAGTGAATATACCTTCCTGTGGAGGGTATAAAAACACTTCGATGTCAAAGGAATTTTAAAGGGGTCTTAAATGCTGATGCCAGTGCCAGCCTAGACCAGCATCAAGGGATGGAAAAAATGAGCAGAAATGTATTTTTAAAATTACTTTAAAATGTTAGTCCTCAATTAGAATGAGTTTCTACATCTTTCTGGTAGCTACCCTCAGCCAGGAATGACACAGTTTCGGCAGGTTAAATCGCAAGCACTGACGGCGGTCGTGTATTTTTTATTTCATCCATTTAATATATGAAGATTTCCTTAGATATTCTAAAAAGCATTTTGAATCTGAAAGTAATTTAATAAATTGGGTTTTTCATTTTACATTCGTAGGTAAACTTAATCCTTAAGATAAAAGGTAAAAATTTCTTTTAAAAAAGATAACAAAAAACGGATATCGCCATTTATTTGTCAAGACCATATGTGGAATGTGAACTCCTTACTGATGACATCGCACCCTGTCACCGAAGTTATGGAATAAGTCTTGTCAAGCTGACATTGCAACTGATTGCCAGGCACGAAATAAGTCAGTTTCTATTTTGTGTGGTGGAAACTGAGTTTTCAAAGAGTCGAAACTGATACTGAAATATTATCCATCGTGATGGCCATTGGGAACTTACTTTGTGTCAGAAAAGATAATTGTGTTTGCATAGGAACCTGCTATATGTCAGCAAATATATCTGCAACTCTTGTCTGAATAGCAACAGATACTTTTCTGTAATTGTTTGTTTGAATTTTTGACGCAACTCAGCAAAGTAAACGAACTTGTTTCCCCAAGAAATTTGTTTTCAATTTGTTTGATGACCGTTTTACTGTTTCGATAGATCAATTTTGCATTTTTTAGATCCGTCAACACGATAAGCCTAGTAAGGCGATAGGAAAGCATTGTTCTCAGACGCACTAGGTAAAATTAAAAATTGAGCCTTGGCTTGAAGTGGTTTATTCATTATGTGCACTTATGTAGAACACAGTAGGTCGATATTGAAGTCACATAGAAATTTGTTTTCCTCAGAAACACTATTACCCAACACCTACCTGTGTGGCAATTATTTTTTGGTGGTGTTTCTACATCCATTATAATTCTACGTAATTATCATTTCAATGCCCCTTGTGGCATGTAACGAAATATGCCCTAATATATTTATTGGGTCCTTAATATCGAGTAGGTATAATAGTGTGTGCTGTGCATGGTGTATAATTATATTATATGAAAACTAAATGCGTGACCGGGAATATTGGATCACCTTAGCTCTCAGGAGTAGTGGGTAAGGGACGATTTAGAACAAAACAAATCACATTTCTTATGATTTTGGAGGTTATTTTTATGCAAATTAACCAGCATTGTTAGAGCCAAATCCAAGATGGCATCTAGTAACTAGAGTAAGCAGTATAGATCCCTGAAATGCTCCTATCCACCGTTCACAACCCTCATAAAAAAAAGCCTAACGTTTTTGACTGTAACAAAATACAGAACATAAAGCTATTACTATTAGGTACCTTTCAAAAGCAACACAGATACATTCAGAATGTTTCCTTTAACTTTACACGATGACATCATAACCAACGAAAGGAGGTTTTATCTTGCTTTGTGTAAAAAACAACCTTTAGACGTTTCAATTACGACTTATTAAGTTAACCATAAAAGCCTTATGAGAGTTTGCTTATTTTGGTTAACCTCAGCAGACAAATGATCCACATATAGCGCCATCCTTCAAACCCATTAAAATCATTCAAACTAACACTCCAAATGGCACCCAGCCTTCCCAATAAAACCAAAATTAATTACACACATCTCTGCTACATTCAATGAATTTTAGTATCTATTACCTCCTCAAGCTAAAAGACGTCCCTGCCAAAGTAAACAATAAGACCTTCGACACCAGCAGCTCCCTGTGTACCTACATCAAGAGAAATCCTATATCCTCTGCGAAGTTTTATATAACGTGTGCGGCATTAAACCTAATTGTTAATAAAACTTCTTTCGGTGTTATTCGGGGTCTTTAAGTTAAACCTTAAAGTGTCGAATTTTATTCACCGACACTGGCACAAGGTGAATTCAAATTCACCTAAGGACATCACATACATACACGTATAGCAAGAGTGGTTCTACACATCATCGCCCCCAAGGCAATAAATCTTCTCGCATAACAAGCGCACATATCCATTACACTTGTACAGATCTACTCACTATCTTTGTCTGCCTTCAGTGAATGGGATTTCGAAAGGACGCAGAGCAGAAAAAAAATAAAACCCCATGTGTACTTAGAATAATTATTTCTCACAGAGAAATGGCAGCGAGGAAAAAACAACTACGTTTTTAGTGGAATTGCTTACCTCAAATTGTCCGTTGTTCATTCTTCACTCCTTTGGCAGGAGTGGGGGGAGGAGGGGGATTCCTTGTCTTTCTGTTTGTTTGGCTGTTTATTTGTTTGCCTTCTGCAATGACAAGTGTGCCTGTTCCAATTCAGGCCATAGCTACTGTGCCATCAAACAAAACGATTTCATTAGGCCGTCCAAATAACCCGACACTTTACTATTGTATTGTTACCCTTCGGGGCTTACAAATACACACAAACAACAGGAACAAAACAAAAGCCGAAATAGAAACGAAAACTCCAAAATAGATAACACAATTCGTTTATTTTTCTTGTTGTTATTTTTTCATTTCCTAAGGGTTGCCCTCAAATGTAGGTTAAAGCTACACACACACACATATATAAACTGCTTCGATGACACTTTATTCCTTTCTAATTGACAAATAACACTATTAAATAAGCCATGCTTCACTAGGTAGCTTTAAAAGCCAAATCTTAGATGACAATCAGCACACACACAAGTGAAAAGTGTAAGCGAAGAAAAATGAATGAAAAAAATGTTACGTATACGACCGAGTGTAAAAGTTCAAGACTTTTTGACACACCAAAAAAAAAAAAAACACTGAATATATTCCTTCGACCGACGGCAAAGGATAATTGGCGATGCGATGAAAATTTAGAGGAAAATAAAATCAATATCGAGAGTATTTAGGGTTGCGGGTAAAATAACTGCAAAAACACATAGAAACCGCTGCGAGAACGATAGAGGAAAAGACAACACAACCGGGGGTGACACTTGGAATTCGTTTTGTTTTCGAAAGAGAAGAATACACAATAATGGGAAAGGCCCGACCCTTTTGTTTTGGTTGCGTTTTTTTTTTTTTTTGCTGTTCCGAAGACGATTTTTTGATTGGTCTTGTTCAAAGGAAAACAACACGACTTTTCACGGAAAGTTCCTGCGGCAAACTGAACTGCGACGGTTGGCTTCTCTTCGATGAAAGTTGCCCGGTGCTGGTATACAGAGACATACAGACAGTTGAAAGGTCTGTATGTGAGTCGTTGTAGTGCCGGTTTAATGTGATACAATGGAATGTGCATCACTACCACTCGTCGCTACAACCCTTAGTCAGCAGACAATGCGAATAGTAGGGGTAACATAGGAGTATATACAATTTTGACACTCGCAGACGCAGTTCAGAGACCTAGTTTCGGGACAGATTTCTACATATAGCTGGGGAATTGTATTGCAGTCATGCGCATAATTGTATTCACAATGTTTTGCTATTGTTTGGGAGGAATCTGGTCTAGGTGAGTGCTGTTTGTTTACGTTTGTAGATTGTAGAACTACCACGTGGCTTGAATTGCATATGTTTTGTGACCATCAGCAGAGCAAGTAGGGTGTCAGTAATTGCCGTGCACTCGACTACTTTCACAGAGCTTCGTCAGTAGTAATAGTTCAGGTGAATGGGAGGAATTTTAAGCCTTTCTAAAAAATTTACCCTTGCCTGGGAAATTAATTTCAAACGAAAGTGTTCGTGATTTTCTTGTGTTTCTGGTTTAGAGTAGTTAGATGTTTTCAAGACTTTCATTAACACAGGTCTTGCACTGAGGATTCAGAAAGACTCTATAAGGAGCATTTTTCGATTTTGTCAATCCTCAAAATGTGTGCCAAAAAATCTACAATTCAAAAGAAGCTCCCTACTTAGGTCGGCGCCGCATCACGGAACTGAAGAACTATAAGAGAAGATTTACTAAAAGGACCAGATGTCTTCCTCTACTGCGGTGTCCCTCCGGGTTGGAATCGAAGACTCTTCGGGCCGGAGCGTTGGTGTTCATTCGCTCTACATGTCCTAGCCATCTTAGT
Organism: Cheilosia soror; assembly: GCA_949372485.1. NCBI lineage: Eukaryota > Metazoa > Arthropoda > Insecta > Diptera > Syrphidae > Cheilosia > Cheilosia soror. The sequence continues at coordinate 60,917,611 of OX443564.1, forward strand.
CGACAGATACGTACTTTTCTGACCAGGTCGATGTCGCTGTACAGCTCGTAGAGTTCGCTGTTAAATCTCATCCTCCTCCGAAAATCACTCGAAGAATTTTGCGTTCGAAGCGCCCAAGGAGATCTTCATCCGCTTTTGACAACGTCCATGATTCTGCGCCATAAAGCAGGACTGGGATAATGAGGGTCTTATATAGAGTCTCCTTGGTGTTTCTCGACAAGCCCTTACTAATCAATTGCCTTCTTAGGCCAAAGTAACAGCGGTTGGCAAGTGTAATTCTTCGCTTGATTTCTGATGTGATGTCATTTTCAGAATTAATAGCGGAGCCGAGGTAGACAAAGTCCCGAACTACCTCAAAGTTATGGCTGTCTATCGTGACGTTCTGTCCGATTCGTCGATATTGTGTGTCCCTTCTTGTTGACAGCATATATTTCGTTTTGCCTTCATTCACCACTAAACCCATTTTTGCCGTCTCTGTACTGATACTTGCAAACGCACCAGTGACAGTGTCGATGTCATCAGCGTATGCAAGTAGTTGCACAGACTTTTGGAAAACTATACCCCTGGCTTGCGAGTTTCGCACAATTTTCTAAAAAATGATGTTGAAAAAGTCACATGACAGCGCATCACCTTGTCTAAATCTTTTTTAAACATCAAAGGTCTCGGTGAGATTGTTTCCGACCTTTACGGAGCAGCGAGCCTTCTCCATCATCATTCTGCACAATCTGACAAGTTTGGCAGGGATGCCAAGTTTGCCAGGGATGCCCCACACATGGTTTTATATTCAGCTACTGGTATCTCTTTAGCTAGCTCCACAAGACCTTCCAAACGACACCCCATTCGACCGATTTTGAAATTTATAGAATGTGTTTTATTAAATATGGCAAACCAATCGGAAGGAACCAAAGGAAGTTGCAAAAATCTTAGAGAAAACTGAAAGGTCCTTTGGAGATAGATGGACTAAGTCATTACCGACAAAAATGAGACAGAATTTCCTTTATAACCTTACAAGTTCGGCAATTGACAGCAACCGACCAGTGAGATGTGCTAGTCAGAGTCAGAGTCATCTGCCTAGATATGATACAGTTCTGTAAATTATTTCACATAAAGTTGGCCTTGCAGAGAAAGTGACAAAAAGTATTATCCAAGCCACTCCGGCGGAGAGTCGGTTTTCTTTATTGTCTCGAAACATGGAGCTGGAGTTCGACAAGATTTTAATAATAATACGTGTTTGAACCTTCTCAGGAAATAGTTTTTTTTAGTAAATCTATCCCAATCACAAAGGGCTTCCTCTGGCCTAAGTGAGGCTGTACTTATTGAGGCCTGCCAACCTAACCTAACCAAACCTATTCCTAATCGATTTATATAAAACAAAGTCGAAAATCTAAACGACAAGCGCCAGCCCACACCATTGGATGTATAGAGACTTCAAAATTATCATGGTTTGTTGTATGCTCACTAAGAAGACATTTTGAAAAATTCGTTCTTTAAAGGGTGCAATTTGTTTTCCTTACTTTACCTACTTCATTCAACTTCTATAACATTCACAAATCTAAATCAATACATAAAAGCTTAAAATCATTTTTAGGCGATACTTCACCGAGTATTTTGAGCCATCATTTAACTTTTTGCTCCACTCAGAAGCCGAGCTACATTTAATTTAAAATAATGTTCCGAATGATTTCAATTGTTTGGAACATTTTAAAAAATTATAGATACACATATTTCCACTCACTGTGAATTGTGAACGCCCCGCGATTGTGCAGCCAATCTATGCAGATGCAGTGCATTAGACACTCTATTACATTTTTTTTTATTATTCCATTCGAAATGGCTTGGCGGCTGATGCGCATGCATGTTTTGTATGAAGTATGATGTAGGTATTCCAGGCTTTCCTTCCTATTTCTGTTGTTTGCCGCTAGCTGCGACTGCGAACCTTTAACGATGCAACAGCTCTCGAGATGCTTACGGTGCTTAGTTCCATTCACTTACATTGTCGTTAGTTGAATTCCTCTTAAAATCTATTCCCATGAATCGAGTTATAAAGTTTACTTGTCCAGGAAGCAGAAGAAGTTCTGGAAAAGTTATCTAAAACTACAATAGTATTACTAAATGACAGCCTGAAGCATTCTCTGGTTCGCGATTTTACGGAGTCAAGCGAGGGACATGCCCCACAAAAGTTTAGTCAAGGAAGGGTTTTTTTTTTCTGCCGACCACAAATTTGCAAATGAGGGTTAGAGATAATGACTGAACAAGACTTAAGTCAACCCATATTATTATAAAATTTGTCCTTATAGCTGGGCGATTGGTGCTCAAAGCCTAGCCCAAACTGTAAGAGCTCTGAAATTTTGAAACAAATTTCATTTTATCACCTGGGATTTGGGGAAAGGGCGGCTAACATTTGTATGGGAGTAATCGTATTTTTTATCCGATCGACTTCAAACTCGGCTTGTGTACTCATTATAAGAAATAAAGAAAATCCATTTTACTGATTTTCGAAATTTTACTTGGAGCCCAAGTTATTAGCGATGGGAAAAAGGGGGATTCAGTGTGTATAGGGAACTTGTTCCTTTTGCATCCTATCGAGTGGCTATCGCGGATGTATGTTTTTCCTATGGTCTGCTGTATGTGGCTTGGTCCAAAGAAATACATTAAAGAACTAAGATTAAACTGAACATCTTTAACAAAAAAACTGCAAGTTATATTATAGGAAAATTTAAAAAATTAAGACAAATTTTAAAAATGTCGATATATTTAGGGCGAACATCTTGCAGAATTGACAGAATATCATAAGTTATAAAAATCCTAGGATCCTTTCATGGGAAACACACTATATGTACAAAAAAACAAAAACCTACAATTATCTAATGATAGTACGTGCGTGATTGCGCAGTATTATAGACATTTTCCCAAATGTATGTGTGAAAAATATAGCACAGAAATCGTTACAATTTTTTTTTCATCACACTATAGCATGCCAATACTGCGAAGTGAGTTGCTAATGCTTAGTAGACTACTTTTGGAACCCTTAACGTAAACAATTGTCTCTTTTTGCAATGTCTCTTCTAACTCATATCCAATTGAAGAGAAACCACACTAAATTCACTGAGCGATTTATTTTCATCGCCTTATCGATTTTCACTATACGAAACTGCTGCAGAAAAAGGACACTCAAGTTGAATGACACCAATAGTGTGGCAATGGTATGCTGGCTGTGTAGTGTGTCTGTGTATATGTACATGTACATCAGCAATGAACTTTTCATCACAAACAATTCTGTCTTCCTCTGTCTGTGTGCGTTGGAATTTTTAGGTCAGTTATGGGATAGTATGAACGCAGTAAACTCCTAAAGCAGGAGAAGAGATAAGTTTAGTTCAAAATATAGGTTAACCCGGTATAATGCCTTCAAAGAGTGGATAGGAATTCTTATGAAAAGCAAGTGGATTGTGCTTAGATATCATATTACCTTAATGGTTCCTTTGATCAATCAATGTTTCTTCCGTGAAGAGGAGCTTTTTTTTTCTACTGTTTTGAAATTCAATATTCTGCTGTGAATTGAAGACACAGACATTCCATTGGAAAAGGCTCATCTAATATTTCAAAGGGTACTGTCTACAGTTGTGTGTGCAATTAGGCAGATGTCTTGGTGCTGTGAACGAACATCTGGAATTTGTATGAGATTTTGGGTCAAGTGTGTTTATTTCTGTTCAAAAATGATATCTTCTTTGACTTTTGATGGTGCTCAGATAGGTAATGCTTTTGTATGGGATAGGTAGTCCAATTAATAAATATGAAAGGATACACACGTTTCATATAAGGTCTAGGTCAAAACAAAAGGTTTCTTCGAGCAAGATTGTGAGTTTCTAATGAGAATAGGAAATAGAGATGATGAGGTAGGCATTATGCGTTTGTAAGTAGGAAGTATCTAATGTTTTTCTTTCGACTTTCGAGATAAATCAGATATATTATATGAGTATACAAAAAATTGTCAATTGTTTTCAAATATGTACAGACTTTTTGGGCACATACTCCAAATTAGGTGAAGTTAATTTTGTGTGTCAATTAAGTGATTGAAATGCGTTCCAAATAAATACTCAATTCAATTGATATGTACAATGTACATAAACATAACTTACGTAATAGAAGTAGAAAAGTTGCTGTCAAATTTACTCAACGTTTGGGTCTACTGACTTATTCTAGATTCGAGTTGTATATAGACAATTCCACTCAATTTCGAATAAGTAACATTGGTAATTAAAGCAATTGCAAGGACATCAAATTACTACATAATGCAGTAATCCCCGGATTGTTGCGTCGGGGAAAATGTACAATTTTCAGCGCATTTATCCCGCTTAAGCGCGTTGTCGACGCAATAAGGAAACCCCCTTTTATTAGCATGTTCAAACTAAAAACTTAAGATCACGAACAATGTTCGTTTGTGTACCTACGCTTCAAAAACTCGAAAAGTTTTGCTCCGATTCAGCTTAAATCTTTGATATTGGACCGAGATGGTTATTGTGAAGTTTGGTCAAAATTAGACAAAGGAGGCGTGGCACCGTCTCCCCAAAAAAAATCATTCAAAATCTTATATCTCTAAAACCACCGAATCGACAAGTTCAAATTTACAGACAATCATTGGTAGCTATTGGACCGGGAGTAGTATTCCTGTGAATATCTGAAAAATTGGGCAAAGAGACGTGGCGCATCCCAGACAGAAAAAAACATTGCAAACTCTATTCTTCGATAGTAATGGAAGCCATCGATAGTATATTATTGATCAGCATCACTTTCTTAGTGGATCTAGCGATGTCCGCACGATTACGGCCGTAATTTAAGAGCTATCGACTTGAAATTTGGTACGAAAGCTTTTATCCACCAAACTAAGGCTAAGATCAAAGATGAGCGAGATCGGATGAAAACTACTACTACCTCCCATATAAAATCTATAGCTATTTGATGTTAAAAATTAAATTTAAATAGCTACACTCAACTACGTAAACTCAATTTTTTGACAAAAAATTAGCTTGGTCAAATAAAAAGTACCCATACCTCCCATACTATTATAATTTTTCAATATGTACTAAAATATTTTTTTATTTTTACAATAATATAGTACCGGGTATTTGAGCTTCGGCATAGTCGAAGATAATTGTCTTACTGGTTTTTGTGTGTGTTCATTTAACCGGGAGATTTTGTATGAAATTTTACGAGTTCAGTTTTCAGCTAAATTACACGAGGAACGCAATTAAGCGAGGGACACTTATCCGGGGATCACTGTACCAACTTACTAATGGTTTAAGCAGAGCCCTAACCAAGAATATCTCTAAAGTAAAGGCCGGCCTTACTTTCGAGTCGGTTAATGTTAATTTCTGCTTCTGCCTGCCACCTTAAGCGAGGTGACCTTTCCCTTTGATACTGCATTGACTATCTGGGTCAGACTCAAAGAAAATGATAATGTTCTTTTGGTCTACATGTGCTAGCTGTCTTGAAATCCTAATTTTCACTTTCATAATTATGTTCATGTTCATTTCGGTGCGCAGCTGGTAGAGTTCGCTTCGAAATTCCTTCTTGTTAACTAAAAATCCCTATACAAATGTTACAATCAAAATGGCTAAAAATATATTTCCGATTTCACGCCTTTAGAACAGAATTTGACTGATGAGGGCTTACAGAGAGTCTCTTTAGCGTTTTTTGACAAGGCCTGGCGATTGACGGATAAAACTCTTCGCTTTCTGATATGTAATGTGATGTCATTATCAGAGTTATTATAACTCCTTGTTTATAGCTTCTATTGCCATGTTCTGTTTTCTTTGTCGATGATGAATATATTTTCCTAATGACAGGACAAACTTGGCTTTAAACTAGCCAAACGGATAGACCTATTTCATGTTCTACTGAGTATGTTGATATGAACTATCCTTAAACAAGTAATTGAACGGACTTTTAAAAGATTTGCCTGTGAGCTTCAAACAGTTCTTTCGAGTGTAATGTTAAAGAAGTCACACGTCAGCTTCCTTTTTGACACAATAATCACTTATCTAGCCGATAATGATTTTTTTGTAATCGCCAAAATGTTTTTCTTTTTAAAGGCGACCCTTTAACAGCATTAGCAGCACCCCGAGATGCTTGCAGATTAAGGTCCTCAAAATTATGCCGCAAGAATACGAGCTACAAAGTTTTCTACTGTTTTTCAAAAAGTATCATCAGGCGTAAATTTTCATTCATATGACCAAATTTTTTAAATGATGGCAACCTGCACCATCAGGCCCATAGAAGACTATCCTATTCTACCTATCCTATTCTACCTATTAGCAGGATTTACGTTGAGACGTAGTACAACGGTCGTAAAGTTGTGTCGCAAAAGGATGTCATTCTCAAAAATTGTAGATTGCGTCGCAAGGACCATTGAATTAGGATCAGTCCAAAAGTTATACCCTTCATCAATATGTTTCGTCACCCAATAAAGAGTCGAGGTATTCGTTGCGCAGTTTTATAGTTGCATTTCTGCTGATACTGTAATCGTCGTTTCGATATTCTCTTCAGATTTCTGTGCGAAATTTGTTGCCTTGACACTATATCGTAATACAATTTTCTAAAACTTCGGTACATAGTATCTTTTGCAAAACTCGACATCTTTTCGACATTATTTCTACATTGAGGTATGTTAAATGTGCACATTCGTACTTTAGCTACAACTCGCTTGTGGTCCCAGTCAATGTTGGCCAGTCTGAATATTCAAAGAATTATTATGAAAGCTGCCTTACATCGATCGCAATATGGTCAATTTGTCTGACTGTTCGTTGATCCCGATAATGTCATACCCTCTTGTGAATATCACAATGGAGAATCAGTGATACTTTGCACAGTGATAATTTGCTAAATCAGATACCAGGTATGATGTCGTGTCCTACCAAAGATGCATCCTTTCTTCATTTCGCATTGAAATTATCTAACACGATTTTAAAATAATAATATAGAAAGTAACTTATTTGTCTCGCTAATGACCATGTCACCGAATTGTCAAATGGAAAAACAAAATTTAATAGACTGGACAATTTATTTATGGTTTTTATTTATAATTTCCCACTTGTCATTTTTCATCGTGACAATTGTCGGGCGCAGTAGCGCAGCGCAGTGGTTAGTGTGCTGGACTACTGTGCGAGGGATCCCAGGTTCGATCCCCGGAAAAACACAAATTACATCTTAAAGTTTTTTCTACTGCGCCACCTCTCGCGAACGTCTGACAAACATCCGAGAGTATGCCTGTCATGAAAAAGCTTCTCAATTGAGCCGTTCGGACTCGGCATAAAATTGTAGGTCCCTTCCATTCGTCCCAAAAATAGAAACTCACACAAAACGAATGGTTGCGAGAAGCTAGGCCTTGGGTGTCACCCGCCTGTTGCGCCACCTATTTATTTATTTTTTAATTGTCGAAGTGGTCACAGACTTGTCGTTTTGTGTTACATAATTTTTTAAAAGTTGACGAAATTCACTTGTCCTACAACTAGTTGTCGCGTTCTCTTATAGGACCCAGTATACACCCAGATTCGTCTATTGTTTAAGGACATTTGGCTATAAGGTAAGAAATCCACTGAAAAAGCTGCTTCTAACTGAACCTATGAGGAAAAAAAGACTGAAATGAGACTCAAACACAAATATTGGACATCAGATCTCAGAGGACTGGGAAAAAGTACTTTTTTCCAGACGAAAGCCCCTTTTAAGTCCAGGTAATCATCGTAAGAAGAAGTGACAACGATAAACTCTGACCTGGGCATATTCTCAAAGCCCCAAAATATCCGCCAAAAGTAACGTTTTGATATTGTTTCACATTTGAGGGTCCTGGAAGTTTGAATCCGGTCGAAGGGATGATGAATAGCACCAAATAGGATGACGTCTTGACCCGTATGCTCCTGCCAACCATTTCAATAGGACTTTTAAACGAAAATTAAATTGTTCTACAAGATATTGCACCAAACCACACTAAAAAAAAATTTAAAAAATTTTCGCGGAGCATTACTTCAATAATGGGCGCAGTAGCGCAGTGGTTAGTGTGCTGGACTATTGTGCGAGGGATCCCAGGTTCGATCCCCGGAAAAACCAAATTACACCTTAAAGTAATAATTAAAGTGGGCCACCTCTCGCGAACGTCTGACAAACATCCGAGAGTATGACTGTCATGAAAAAGCTTCTAAATTCAGCCGTTCGGAATCGGCATTAAATTCTAGGTCCCTTCCATTCGTCCCAAAAATAGAAACTCACACAAAAACGAATGGTTGCGAGAAGCTAGACCTTGGGTGTCACCCGCCTGATGTGCCACCTATTTATTTATTTATTTTTTATTATTACTTCAATAAAATCGAAAATTTCTGAGCCATTGCTAAAGCGAGGCTCCTGAAAAAAGGAAACATGCGTCGTGAGGTTGGCATTAAAATTGGGTAATTAAGTAGTAGTTCTGGTATCTCCAATACAAAACCAATATTAGACCCATGTCTAATGTCGTTTTCGGTTGCGTCGGTCGTCCAGAACCGCCCGGAAGCTTCTGAAAGCGTTCGATTGGCACTCAACTGACAGTTTTTCTACTGAAAAGAAGAGAAATTTGCTTCTGGATTTGAATTCAGAATCGCGGAGAGTTCTTACGGTTCTGGACAGCGATGCCAAACCTAGCCCAATTGTGAAATTCTAGCACTGTTTCATTTGATCTAGCACTGTAAATTGGCCTTTCAGCACTGTGTTTAATTTATATTTTCAAGCATTACATCAAAATTTAATTTAATATTTAAAACTTAAATTTTGTTTCAGTATTTTGTACGTCAAAAACGTCAAAATAGTGTAGATATATACTAAAGTCGTTTGGTCTGGCCCTGAACTAGCCCTGAAATCGCATTTCTGGCTCTAAATCACATTTTTGAGTTGGCATCGCTGGTTCTGGACGACCAACCGAAAGCGACTTAAATTTGCCCTGTCACATAGCCATCATTTTGAGTGACTTGTATGCAGCGGAGGATATCAGGCCTATGATAACACTTTTACTTGCATTTTTTAGTAAACTAAACAGTAGACAGATAAACTTAGAAATATTATCAACAATTGAATATTGTATTAAAGGGCCCCAGCCAAGTTCTCTATAGTAAAGGCACATACCCTTTTCACAGGGACATATTTTTTAACATTGAACGAACCTTCTTAAACTAAAAACTTGGAGTACATTTAGATTTGATTACTTTTCGTGGCTGACTAGTTACACAAATATTTTTTTTTTTTCTATATAAGAGAACTTGGCTCTTTTTTAGAATCATGTTTTTTGGTGTGATAAATCGCCCCACAAAAATACTCTCATAAAATAAAACAATGGGTTAATGGCATGAATCTCGAACGATAAAGGTCGGTCAGCAATTCTACCGAAAACAACGCGAGCGTGGTTACCTACGCTTGGCTAAAATAATTCTTTAGCTACAATCGGGTATTTTATTTTTTAAATTTTATCTCAGTATGTACCTACTTGCGTTTGGCAAAAAAAAATATCTTGAGGAAACAGTGATTCATAACAGAAGCAATCTTGAGCAGCGTCGCGTCGTTCTCTTCCTCTTTAGGACAAAGTCTCGCATTAGACAAATTTATTCTTGATCACACTTCACTAAAAAAATGTTTGCTTAAGTCTTTCGCATATACCAAATCCACATCCCAATAAAGGTGGCCTTAACCAGCTTTTCATAAATTATCCCTGATTATTGTATAGAGAATAGGTAATGGCACCGTCTGTGGGGCCTCTGCTTATTATTTTTATGGGAACGAGTTAACCGTCTCAAAAGTTGGTAAGAAGTACATGGTCACTGTCAACATTTTACGGCAATTTGGAAAGAATGTCGTTAAACAAACAATTGTCAATAAAGTCTATTGAAACTGAAAATTTAAAAAAAAATGTTTTTTTCCTCCCGATTTTCTTATTTGAATTCAATTAATCAAATCGGCCGGCGCATAGGTCTTAAACATCGCAAACAACTTCATAATGTAAACAAAACTTAAATAAAAGTTGAATCACTCTCTATACGCCATGGCTAGTGGTATAGTGAGTATAGAACCAAAAGATATCGCAAATGAGAGTTCACCTCTTAGTTTGTCGAGTGCCTGCCGATTAATTGGTTAGTTATAGATACAAGTTCTTTCCAATAGGTGCTGTGGTGAAAATGTGTTCCACCGCAAGTCATAGTGCAATAACGATCTAGCGATTTGTCCAAAAGCCGATTAAGCATTATCTGTAGATAATAGTATTTTATTGGAGAATGTATTCCTGTTCTATACGTTCTATGCATATAACCAAAAAAAAATATATATATACAGATAAGATATCTATTTCCAAATTTATTATCGACACCACCTGCCACCGTTTGAATTGAATCAAAATCGCACAACAGTCTGGGGGTGAATGCCGACGCCCAAAGTTTGTTGTGATTTTTATTCGTGCGGGCAAAATTTGATAGTTTTCTAAATTCAGTTGAAGTGAATCTTTTAAAAATTGGTGAAAAGATGGAGAACAATCCCAAAGTTAGACGGCGGATAATAACGCCGACGACAGATGCACACAATACGGATCCATTGCTAGTGCATGGCTATCAGTACGATGAGGTAATTTTTGTTGCGAGGTAGACTTTGACTTTACGTTCTCCAAGTGTGTATAGTTGTATTGCGTATCTATGGCAGTGTAACTGATAGATAAGATCAACTGGGTTATGTGATATTATTTGGAAAATTCAAACCGGGACAAATATGGGACAACTTGGATGATCACTCATTGACGTGAGTGGTTGATGTATATTATGTGAACGTGCATCTGTGAGCAATTTTATGTGTTTCGTTTTAATGAAACATTATTAGGGAAACAAACTGAAATTGGGGGAACAAATTCGAACTTATTAGAATATTTCAAACTTTTATTGACAGCAGTGATAAGACTTTCATGTGAGAGATAATAAAATTTGCCGCGGCTTTGCGAATTGTAAGCTGTTGTAAATTGAGTAGGAAACTGCCCTGCAGGCGTTGATTATAATGTCAAACGAGTTAGGTATGTGACTCACCTACCAGCTGTACCATTCAAGACTTTTCCATGATATTTTCTGACCCATTTACATAGAATTTCTCGTTGAATATTATTTAGAATTTGTTCAAGTAAAATTAGAGAAATCGATAAAACGATAAACTCTTAGATGAAACTACGTGCAATAGAGCGTATCGTCTTTACCAACTCAATAGGAACAAAATAAGTTAGTTAAATTAAAACTGAAAGAAGCAGTGCCTATTAGAAGCTTCTGCCGAACTCATTCCTAAAGATGACAGATCTTTTGACAATGTTTTCAATATGGTACCAGTTTTAGTACCCCGAAGAGCACTTGGCGGGGTTGGTTTCTATCGCGAGCACAACCACAAGTGTTGTTCCATTATTATCTGTAGCCGCCCGGATTTGGCGGACCCCAGGAACGGAACTATTAAAAAAATCGAATCTTGGGTTATGGCCGCGAGTTTATACAAAAATCAACTTAATAATTATGAGAGGGTTCAGTGCACTGGACCCTTAATATACCCTGGAAAGGTTCATTTATCCATTTTCAAAGCCCCGTCCCAAGTAGTTCTGTTAACAATAATGTTGGAGGGCATTTGCTCAAACTTAGCTTGCTCAAAAATATTCACTTTACAAGACTTCATCCAACTTCAACTGGAAGGGCAGCTTCTTTTATGAATGGGAATTCATGATTGGTATATCCTTATCTGGCATATACTCAGATGTTCAATCCTCTTATGGGTTAGTGCTCGCATAGGATTCCAAAATGAGGATCTGGAGTTTCGGAGTTCTAATCGCAAAATCTGCAGAGACTTTGGTCTGATGAAATTATTTTCCTCAAATATTCCCTTAGCCTACAGTGTCCCCTTAGGAAGCCTGTCAGGATTATTAAGCTGTTCTTCCTTAGACTGATATAATGCTTTGAAGCTTTTTGGCGTATAGCTCTTATTTATGGTTAAAATTTACTTAAACTTACTTTACTTTATATACTTTTGATGGCCTCACAGTCTGGGGTGGACCACAGTCTCAAGCAATAAGGCCCTACAGCTCGGTACTAAGCTAGCTGCCTCCAGTTACGCACACCAAGTTGGTCGCTCTCCAATTGTGCGCACCATTTGAGATGGGGTCTTCCTCTGCTTCGTTGTCTCTCAGAGACTCGTCGGGCTGGTGCGTTGTTGTCCATATGATCTACGTGACATAACTACTTCAGTCGCTGTATTTCAAGCTTTTTAATCAAATCATCGTCGCTATAATAGCCCGTAAAATACATCACTCGAAGAAATCTTTCTCTCAAAGCGTTCCAAGAGGTTTTCATCCGCTTTGGATAAGGTCCACGCTTCTGCATAATAGAGCAGGACCGAGATGATTAAGGTCTTAAGGTGATTCTTCGGATGATTTCTGCACCGATGTCATTTCGCGAGGTAATTTTAGAGCCTAGACAAAGTTGTTAACTACTTCGAAATTATATCTGTCAATGGTTAAAAGTTATGGTTCTTATTCTCTCTCTATTCCTCGTTTCCGGTTGAGGCTCTATTGAGGGCTCCGCTACGCTTTTTTTGCTAGAGAGTTCTCTGCTTCATTGCCCATGATGTCAACGTGGGTGGGTATTCAGCAGACGCCCAATTAGTTTGCTGTCTATTTGCAGTCTTAGATACTTCACTTCGTTGGCTTTTAAGTAAGGCTTGCGACACATCAAAAAAATATTGTACGCATCAGAACTACAGGACCGTAAGACTGTTTTTCAAATGTCAAATCTGGGACAGTCGTTTATTTTTGTCAAATTTCGAACTTCGAACCTCGAACCTCATCTGGGAAACGTATTTTTATACCAAATTAGTCCGCAAACTGTCTTCCTCTTTGTTGCTTTTTATCTAGAAAAGAAGTTTGGATCACGAAAAGTCTAATCTGAGTACTAATTCAATGCCAACTATTGTTTTAGTGTCGTCATACATATGGATACATCCGTTTCCTTCCCGCAATTTGCAATATTAGTCAGAGATACCATTGTATAGTACTTTTTATCATAACGCACTCTTTTCCTGGAAAATGAAATGAAATTATAGATCAGACTGATAGGGGCCATACTCATCAGTCTTAAAAATGACGAAAAATGATAAATAGTCTAAACCGTAAATAAAATAATACATAGCTAGTAACTGACCAAATATTTGGCTTATCATCTGATAAGATAGGAACCGAAGTCAAGTAGTTTTTTTTTTTGTATGTTTTTTTGGCACAGTAGTACAAAACTAATAAAATTAATCTCCCCTCTTTCAGGAGGAGCCACCATACTTGAAATTCCTAGTTTCGAGAAATAAGATTCACTACTATTGGGCACCAGTGTTTCTGGGCTTTTGGCTTCTGCTTTACTACTGCATATCGATTCCGGCCTTTCATAGCCTTCCCAGGCCAATAAACATCAAAGATGAAGCCAAGTATCCTGATCGTTTTATCGCCGAGCGTGCTGAGATTAATCTCCGCCGGCTGGTTGATATTGGACCGCGTGTTGTCGGAAGCAAAGCAAATGAACAGGATACAATAAGCTACTTCTTTGATGCCATACGAAAAGTGAAAAAGGAGGCTAATCCGGATATTGAAATCGAAACTGATGTACAGGTCGCATCGGGAAGCTATATCCATTGGGAAATGGTGAACATGTATCAGAGCATACAGAATTTTGTTGTGAAAATCGGGCCAAAGGACAGCAATAGTACGTCGTTTTTGTTGGTGAATGCGCATTATGATTCGGTTCCTGGAGGTCCAGGTAAGGTGGAAAACTGAATGCGGAAGATAAGTCGTATTTATGGTGGTTTTTTTTTTAGGTGCTGGTGATGATGGTACAATGGTTGCTATCATGTTGGAGGTTATACGTGTCCTTTCCAAGTCAAAGCCATTAAGGAATCCGGTATTGTTTTTGTTCAATGGTGCCGAGGAGAATCCACTGCAAGCATCGCATGCTTTCATTACGCAGCACAAGTGGGCTCAGAATGCCAAGTAAGTTTGACTGAATTTGTTTTCAGCTTTGGAATTTTTAAAATGGAAAAAAACGCATACTGTACTCTTATCGTTTTCGTTTGCCATGAACATTTTGCTTCATGTAACTTCGAAAACGAAAGAAATTTTCAATACGAACGCATTTTTATAGAGATTTTCGTTTTTGTGTTTTGTTTTGTTTTTTTGTTTTCACGTAACCCCAAGAATATTGAAGAGTTTCCGAGGAGGAAGAAACAAAAAACGAAAGGAGTTATTTGAAACAAATTTTCGCTTTCGTAAGATTTCTTTCGTTTTTTAAGAAACGAAAGCAGGTTTTGTTTTGATTTTTTAGAGAATCCCAATTCTGATTTCTCTGAAAATGCAATAGCTATGTTGAACTTGTACCCAGTGTGCTTTGATCTTCTTAAACTGTTGTGGGCACTGCTTTCATAAGATGGGTGCCATTTTTTAGAGCCGAGTTTCCCAAAGTGTGCTCCGTAAAAATTAAATTTAAGTGCTCCGCGCACAATGAGAAAATTCCATCAGACTAGCTAATTTTGTGCTTCTGGAACTTTGTCATTTTGTTCGCAACAATGTAATTTGTGTATTGATTACACAGTACAAAAATGGGTAAAAATAAATCGTATACCCCAGAACTTCCTAACCATCAAAATGGAAACGAATCAATGGCGTTGATAGCGAAAAGATTTGTTTGTCTACGAAGCTTGTTTTCGGGGAAATACATGTTTCCAAGAAGACCGGAAGTTTTGAGAACCGTAAAAGAAATGAGATTGGACGCAAAACTACTCCAAAAAAAGATTTACCGGACAAGTAGAGCCAATCCATTTTTAATGTCCATTAAATTTAAGGAGATTGTTGCACCTAAACTCCATCAAGAACTCAGGACGCTGTGTCGTAGAACAAAATCTTCGTGGATGCATATTCCACAAAAAACACACATTATGTCAACAAAAACCTAAGCCAGAGCCGGAATTTCGAAAGACTCCACTTAAAAAAAAACATTTGCAATTTTGGAAAAAAGTTATTTGGAGTGCCAAATCCAAATTTAATTTATTTGGATCCGACTACTGTGCGAGAGGTCACAGGTTCAATCCCCGGAAAAACACAAATTACGTCTTAAGGTTTTTTCCACTGCGGCACCTCTCGCGACTCTATGTCCTGAAACTGTCCTGAAAAGCTTTTTAAATCAGCCATTCGGACTCGGCCTAAAAATTGGAAGTCCCTTGCATTGTATTCGTCCCTAAAACAAACTTAAAAAAAACAAATGGTTGTGAGAAGCTTGGCCTAGGGTGCCTATATGACCTGTTGGCCAAATATGTCGGATTTTAGTAGAATATCTTCAGAAAAGATTGACTGCCCTTTTAAAAAAATAAAGGCTATTCGGTGATTTTTTTTTTTTGGAAACTGGAATTTTCAAGTCTTTGTTTTTCTGTGGCCAACTCGAAAATGAGTTAAAAATGTTTCTGAATTCTTTTTTTTTTAAATATCTACTAGTTTAAATATTTTATAAAATGTTCAAAAGTCACAACACGTTACATATTTCTTCAATTTAATAAAATTAATATGAAAACAACTAAAAATAGTTATGGAGTTTTCTATAACTACGAAAATTGGGATACTGACAGCAAAGTGCTCCGAGAGGAATTTCTCTCCAGAAAAGTGCTCCGCGACCAAAAAAGATTGGGAACCGCTGGTTTAGAGTATCGAATTTTTTAAATGTATGCCAAATTCACTGGCCAGTTTCACTTCTGTAATTGAATAGTTGTGCCAATTGGTTCCTTGCCTGTTCTCTAGTAAATCTGTTCATTTAGATGTCTACTGTTGGCGTTGGGCCAGAACATTTTTAGTACATTTCGTGAGATAATTTTTTCAGTAGGTAATTAAAACAAAATTTCAAATTTATAAGAACTCATCGTCATCAGACTCGATCTTTGCTCTATCTTGCACTTTGCTATACTAAGCAAAAACATCGTTTTTGGTGTGGAGTTGAAAAACTCTGAGAAATGTTTAGTTCTATTTTTTGATTTCTGACAGTGTAATGCTATTCTGAATTGGAGCTCGAACTTAAACCGCCATAGCTCGGTCCGCAAACAAACACTATAGCCTAAGCTAATACTTTACTTACAGCGTCAATTGCCTTTTTTCCAGGTCAAGATCAATAATCCTTTACGAAAGCAACCGTACACCATAGAAATAGTCAAGTTTTTTGCATCTAGATATACCAACTATCTTGAACCATATTTTCTTTCCTTAATTTCTTCCCCAGCTTTCTTCTAGTAGGTGTCAATCTTGTTCACATCGAGAGCAATGGAACAAGATGTATTCTACAATTTCGATTATAATCTGCCTAGAGGTATGATCACAAACCAGTAAGAACTAGACCGCCGACTTCCCGTGCACCTATCCGATTTTCGCCGAAAAAAAATACCCTGTCTGTGAATACGTGTAAATGTCAAAATTAATGGCGGCAATGATTTTCCATGCTATACCATGGGCCTAGGATTTTTCATGTATGCGTGCGTTAATGGCGCTCCTTTGATTTTGTACAGCACCAATACATGAAAAATCCTGGGCCCGCCGCGCCGGAAGCTTGTAGGCAAAATCCGTTATGTGGGAGGAGTCGACAGTCTATTCTTACTGGTTTGTTGGTATGATCCTTGAACCTCTTCCAACCTATGAAGATAAACTTTCTATTTTTGATGTTTGAACATCATTCGTGAATCTATAAGTATCTCAAGTTTGGAAACCGTTGTTTAGTCACCGGCCGGCGGCGGTAACGTTTCTCCTGCCGGCTATGGCTGTCAGTCAGGCAGTCGCGAATAGTCCTAATGCCTTCTTTGCAGTCATTCTCAAACTCCTAGATTAGTTTTTATACAATGACAATGGGTATTGGCTACATCAATCAATTTTTTTCGATGATCTTGGGCTTCCTAGTCATCGATCGTTCACTAGGCGTTCGTACAGTGATCAGAATTCGATCGAACTAAAATTTCGTCAGTGAAAAGTTCGATTTAATGATACTTTCTGATAGATATTTACAAAAAGATATTCAACCAGCAACTTGACATTGTTCACAAGCACACAATTATTGCCTCAGAAGAAGAGGCTTTGAATTCAATAAACCTTATTGTCAATAACGTTCCCAAATAAAGGATCTCTCCGACCAAATTTTTCGTACTCAATTAGAAAAAGCTAACTACATATCTTGCTTTACAGTATAAACATTGGAGATGTTCTTCAAACACCTCTCGCTGACTAAAACTCATGTTAAGATGAGAATTTAGAAACTAGCAAGCCAGAAGGCTTCCTTAAAGTATTTGGAATATTAGTGAAAAAAACTCTTCTCTTCTATGCCAATTTTAATGTCGATCGGTTGAGAAGGAAGAAGAAGCCTTAAGAAGGTAGACAAGTTGCTGAATATTTCGACCCTAAGCTAAAGGAGTGTTGTTAATTGTTGAGCCACCAATAAATCATTTAGCGTGTCAATGCTATACCTGGGCATTCCTATGTTAACGTCGACCTTATAACTGCGGATTATTGCGCTAACATGCAGTACTAAGCATTTTGCTCGCCCCTTTTATAAGACGGTGATCTCGGGCCAATAAAATATCAGTTCTTCATGTTTGTCCAGGAGACTACTTCTAAACCGGAAATGGCGACAGTCGACATATACCTGACATTTGCTAACCACGCCTACTTTTCTATAAAGTAAAACTGTGAAAAGTTTATACATTTTTCAAATAATTTTCACTTCCTTACACTCACATTTAATTTCGCATTTTTCTATCACTCTGGTGCTTTTTTGTATCACCCTGTATTTACAATTTTATATTTTTCAAATCAAAAAGCTGTAAGTATTAAATACTCAATGGGATCGACAGGGCATGGTAGGAATATGATTTAAAATATGGGTTATTAAGAACATCAATTTACGAAAAAAAAAGTTTGTAGCCACCCTGTACATGTTACTTGAATAAGTCCTTTTGGAGTTAACATATAAAAACTTGAATATTTTCTGCAAAATAGTGAGCACCCTGTATTTCAAAAACACATAAGATGCAATGGCAGGCCCTTCTCTAATGGCAGTTCCATTTAACTTTCAGAGCTCTTATCAACTTGGACTCGGCTGGAAGTGGAGGACGCGAGATTCTCTTCCAATCTGGACCCAATCATCCATGGCTTATGAAGGTTTGCCAATCCAATGGACCTATCAAATTTCACTTAACTATGTACTTTCTTTATAGTACTACCGCAAGAGTGTCATGCATCCGTATGCATCGACAGTCGCTGAAGAGATGTTCCAGAGGCATTTCATCCCATCGGACACAGATTTTAGAATCTTCCGTGATCACGGTCGTGTTCCTGGTAAGTACAACTCCTAAACTCCTAAGTCTAAATCTAAATAAGACATTCCTTCCAGGACTTGATATGGCCCATCAGTTCAACGGTTATGTATACCACACTCAGTATGACCGCGCTGAAATCATACCACGAGGTACGTTCCAAAATACCGGCGACAATGTTCTCGCTCTTACACGAGCTATAGCTAATGCCCCAGAACTGGAAAATACATCAGTAAGTATCCACCTCAGTTCCTCTGGACACTTTCTAATAATCACCCTCCTTACAGAAATACGCTGAAGGACATACGGTATTCTTCGATGTGCTTGGCTCCTTTTTGGTCTTCTACTCCGAAACGGAGGGCATCATACTCAATGTTTTAGTCTGCATCGGTGCAATTGCGTCTATTGGAATCTCATTCCATTTCATGTCAAACCTAACTGGCCTGGCCATTGGCAAAGTTCTCAAACGTGCCGCAATCATGTTTGGTATTCAAATTCTCGCCTGTATTGCAGCAGCTACTCTAACCTTTCTAATGGGAATCTTCATGGATCTGGTACACATGCCAATGTCATGGTTCACCAATTCATGGCTAATACTTGGCCTTTACTTCTGTCCGCTGTTCTTTGGCCTGGGCATCGTTCCAGCTTTGTATATCGCCACCACCAAGGAGGTAGGTGCGAATGGGATGGATACCAATAATTTGCACTAACATTGATTGCATTTTGCAGGATCGTATGCCGACTTTCTTTAGGGTGCAGATTCTACTGCATTGCCATTGCTTGTTCCTGGTCGTGTTGACCCTGATTATGACCATTTGCAGCATTCGGTCAGCGTTCATGTTTATGCTGACAATTTTATTCTACACCATGGCACTGATAATCAATTTGGCTACTAAGTTGCACAATCGACGTAAGTATACATATAGTTTGGGGGTTGTGTTTACAGTTTCATTTCAATACCTACCACCCTTTCGTATGTATCGTACTTGCAGCACTACTTTGGTTGATTGCTCATGTGGTGTGCCAGATATGTCCGTTCTTATTCTACGCCTACCTGTCGCATGGATTTTTCGTTACCTTCATTCCGATGACGGGACGCTTTGGCTCGAGTGTAAATCCAGATTTGATTATATGCGCATTTACCGTGGGCGTTGGCATCCTTTGTGGAGCGTTTATGGTAAGACTTGTAATTAAGGTGGGAGTGTGTGTCGATGGTGGAAAGGTCAGTATTAAAGATGGTAAATCGTGGGAAGTCCATTGAAATCTTTTGAGATGAATGAGTGAATGTTGGATTGAGGCTGTAAGTACTGAGTCATTTAAACGTGTTGTGCTGAATAATTGTAAAAATTAAAAATAATTTCAATACTTTGTCACCAATCTTTTGATGAATTTTTATATTTTTGTTTTTAATTGTGGTTTATCAAATATCATTGCCAATATTATGTGACTAATAGTCAATGCAAATTAATTAAAAACCACTCAGGACAGCAATATATTATTTTGAAGCTATAGAGGAAGTCGTGTGCGTGTCACTTTGTATATACTGATAGCCGAACGGATCTTTGTAAGCCTGTTCTAAGCATGAAACTAGCTGCAAGTCGTATCAACTCAAGAACAATGTCATACAAAGTATTCAAACTTTTGGATATGCAGCGGAAGTTTCCCTAAATTAGCTAAAAAGTTAGTAAATATATCTCAAGAATTACCTGTGGAGTTCAGCAGTATTGAGCGAAGAAGCTTTCAAAACTTAAAACTTGACCTAAGCTAAAAAAATCTATAGGTAGTATAGCAGACCGAAAAATGTGGAAGAGATGTGTTATAGGGTGGCTCAAATGATATTTTTTAAGATTTGCAAGTAACTAGGGATTATTCTCGTAAAACCTGATCTTCAGGGAAACAAAATTTGGAGAAAAAAAGTCCCGAAAATTAATGAATCGGATCAATATTTGGATCTCTTTATTTTGGTAAATTATTCAGACTTACAAATTTTTTCGAAGAATAGTCACATTATACCTCTAGCTGCATGACGTATGATTGTATGAACAGTGGCGCCATCTAATTGAATGAAACCATATTATACAAACAAGGAATTAGTAGAATAGCAATGTAGATATATAGGCAATGTAAAAAAAAGTCCAAAGGGGTCAAATCGCAGCTCCGAGGCTGCCAATTGAGATCGATTGTGGAATGGGCTGTGCGGCACGGCGCGCCATCCTGCATGAACCAGAGGTCTTCCAAATCCATGTCTTCAATTTCAGTAAAAAAAAAAATCTGTTAGAATGGTTCCGTAACGCCCATCGTTGACCAAAACGTTGTTCCCAGCCTCATTTTCGAAGAAAAATGGTCAGATGCCACCACTCCACAATCCGCACCAAACTGTCACTCTCTGTGGATGCATTGGCTTTTCGACAATAAAGGACGGCGGCTTTCCGAGCCCCAGATGCAGAAATTTTGTTTGTGAACGTAGCCGCCGATATGAAAATGCGCACAAACTTGCATACAGCAGGCGCCAAAACCTCTTCATTTCGGCCAAAACTTCTTTCAAAAAACGCACTGTTTGGGCTACACAGCACTCACTTTGGAAATACATTTTCAATATTTCCCAACGTTGTTGAAGCGTAAAGCGACACATTTCGTTGCGCGGAGGTATGATACTAATTTTCTGTCAAGATTTCGAGCGCGAAACAGCTGTCAATTTTGAAATAACCTATGGTTTAAAAAAAACCACTAGATGGCCCACCCTGCTATTTTTTTTATGGGACGTGCTACACCCCTTTGTCTAATTTTGACCAAATAGAAAAACCTTTTAGTCAATAACAATGATTTTCTCAAAATGTGAGCTCAATCGGTACGGTGATTTTCGAGATATAAGATTTCTACGGCCTTTTTTGTATGGGAGGTGCCACGTCCCTTTGTTCAATTTTGACCAATTTTCGCAGAAACCGCTTTTGCTGTATGGGAGGTGCCACGCCCCTTTGTCTTATTTTAACAAAACTTCACAGAAACTCCTTTGGGTCAATATAAAATAATTTCCCAATCGGTTAGGTGGTTTTCGAGTTTGCTGGTGTAGGTTCTATTCCTATAGAAACTGGAAATTTAGATTTTATGTATTTTCCGGGTTTTTCTAAATTTCTAAATTTTTTGCTAAACCACCTCAGAATCATGACGAATAAAACAAAAGAAGATTCATCCAAATCGGTCAAGGAGTTGTCGAATTTTTGCAAAACTAACTAACAGAAAATTGATTTATATGTAAAGGATGTTCTTTTGAAAGGTATACAAATTCAATATGAAATAACACATTTGAAGCTAATGTTAATGACTGTGATATTAGCATTATTTAATAGATAATCTTATGCCATTACTGATTAATAATGATCTCGGGCATATGCGCGTCACGGCTAGGTCGAATGAAGCTCAATAGTGAAGTCCAATTTTCGACAACTTTACCCAGCATTTGAAGCCGAATGTTGACTTCCAAATCGTCCAACGTCTCTGGTTTATCGGCATAGACTTGTGACTTCACATAACCCTAAAGAAATGAATCTAAAGGTGTGAAATCAACGGATCGTGGAGGCCAGTTCACAGGTTCATTGTGCGAAATTATGCGCACTCAGCAAATGTTTCGTGAAATAAATTGATGGTGTCACGCGCTATGGGGCATGTTGCGCCATTTTGCTAAAACCAAAGTTTCAACTCCTGCACAAGCTGGATCTTAAAAGCTTTTAAGACAAGATCTTTCCGTAAAATCTTCCACAAAATGGATGGGCATAGCTGCAATTGCTGTGCACGATGGCGAATCGACTCATTCGGATTCTGCTCAACACTGCGCTCCACAACGGCATTCTTCTATTCGCACTGTTTGTCAGCTTTGGGAATGCGCGTAATCCACTAAATTTCACGAGCTGCGAAAACGATTCATCGTGCTCCGAATAACTTGCTCAGATGGACGATTATGTCGACCGTCAAATAACCGTCGAACTGAACCATGGTTTTCAAAATAAGTTTGCACAATTTTTTTTTTTTTTGCATGCGTTGTTCTGGCGTTACTCTATTTATTTATCGTAAAATGGCAAAACATACTAAACACAAAACAACTTTAAAGTGTCAAATTGACAATCTGTAGAAACAGTGTTGCCAGTTAAAAAAAAAGCCTCTAAAAAACACCTTTTATAAAGATAAAAGATAAATTAGCAAATTCTTTGCGTTTATCTCGCATTTTAAAGACTCTTTTTTACCCCTGCAATTTACGAATTATTGGGTTAGCCCTAATGGACCTAAAGTCCACCACAATCTAAAATAATGGACAAACAAAAAGGTCAGACCAGAATCACATGTTGCAATTTATCTAAACACAAGATGCATCTGTAATTTTTCATAGATCACTAGTTTCTCTCGCTGAGAGATAATTCATCCTCTCCACTGCAACAGCCTTGTCATTTGACAGCCTTTTCCATTTTTAGTACCAAATTATAGGAACAACCCTCAGTCAATGGTCAAAAGCAAGTCTAACAAGATTTAACCCCGATTTTTTAAAATTATAAATTTTATTTGTCAGACTACGCGTGGTATAGGCTGAAGTCTTAAAAGTAAAATTGAACAATGAAAAGAAAAGAAAGAGAAAACCAAAAAGGGAAAAAGAAAATGGAAAACAATTATGTGTCAGGCTGCCAATATTAAAGACTTTGGTGTAGGGCAGCCAACTGTTTGATAATGAAGAGCTGATGCCAGAAGGGGTTGTTTTATTTCGATATTATCCAAAATGCATTATTTGCAATATTAATCTGAGGGACAATTTGTGTCAAAACCTTGCTTGGCTTCAAATGTATAAATTTTTGAAAAATTTGGGTTACTTTACCCTTCACATTTATAATGTCAACTAGGTACCTATATGTGATCAGCATCAGATCCTGTGGTCTCTTTTGTTTCCATGCTGAAAGTAGAAAAATTCAAATCATATCATCCAATCCCATAAATTACGCAACATATCCCCAACGACCATCAGTAGGTAGAAAATAGTTCTGAGGCAATTTCAAGGACCAATAGACAAAGTTTACTCTTGCATATGCCCATCAATTAATTTCAAAAATTCTCCATTTCAGATTCCAGTGCTGAACCTATTCAAAAAGTCAAAAACAATCATCTCATCATTGCTGGTCATAACCCTTGTCTATATCATATTGGCAGCAACGCCTATTGGTTTCCCCTACCGGCCCGAAACATCGGTTCAACGATTTTCGATTTTGGTAAGCATGATAGCCTTTTGAAAGATTCATTAATTCTGCAGATAAATATCAATTTCGAATTGCTACCCACTTTCAGCATACGAGGCGTGTATTCCATGAAGCCGATTTATCCGTGCGTAGAGTCGAAACAGGGTATTTCATCATGCCACAGGATAGACGGACATATTCGGTTGAAAGTAAGACTCACTTGAAAGTTTATCAAACCACAGACCATTCGATTGTTCATTTCTCATTCTTACAGAACATGCTCTCAACATTTCCCAGGCACGATCTCTGACAACGGATTGTGCTAACGAAGTATTCTGCGGCCTACCAGTTTACAACCACAGATGGCATAAATCCAGGTAATTTATATGAAACTTGTATCCGAGTAAGGTAACCACGGATCTCTGTGTTTTCTTGCAGAGCTTCGAGTATATGGATTCCTGGACCGGACCCAGTATTCGACAAACTGCCTCAACTGAAGGTGATTTCAAAGAACCAAGTCTCGAAGAAGAGAATCCGTTACGAACTGCAGCTTTCCGGTCCAGATCATATGAGTATCTTTATCAATCCATTGAATGGTGCTCAGGTTACCGATTGGACCTTCCACAAGACACCACTACGAATGGCGTGGAAGGCTCCATTCTTCATATACTTCTCCTATGGTATTGACCCGAAGCCACTGAGTTTCTTCGTTGAACTTGAGGTAGGTTTAAGTGTAAGAGATTGATGGGACGACTACATGGGAGTTAGCTATTTACCTTCGTGATTAATTGTTTGTGTTTCCTTGGACAGTGGGGTTGGTTGTTTAAAATGTTCCTCAACTTACTAATGGTTGACGAGCTGAATGATGTTTTGTCCTACATTTTGAGTAGGTACTAGGTACGCATGGGTTTGTTTGCCTCTTTTTCACGCAACTGCCTCCACAGTGTCAATTGTTGTTTATCTTTGTAATAAATTACAGGTGACCAACATTTTTGTCAAGGTTTGTCAATGGACTCTGAATTTCTTATTAGAATCTAAAACAATACATTTTGTGAACTGAAACTGACTCTTTGTTAATGTGTTGGTGTTCGTTTGAAAGATGGTTTCAGCTTTTTACAGTGTTTCGAATTCAATACAACTTTTCGATTTTAGTTGTAAACTTTTATTGATTTAGGCTATGGGGTAAATATTTGTGTTGTTATTGTGCTAATTGAAGAGGACAATGATGGGGATGTCCTTAATGAATATTAATAGTCTGCTTGTTATCCCTTAGAGATAAAATGTCCCTTTCGAAAATGTATTGATTTTTCGTTGTTTATTTTTTTTTTAGAAAACCCACAAAGATTGGAGTACGGAAAACATAGAGATTGGCATCAGTGGACACTGGAATCATCATGAAGAAATGAAAACTGCCGATTTTAAGAAATTTTTAGGAAGCTTCCCGAAATACGTAGATGCAACAGCATGGCCCAGTTCATACGAGTCATGGAAATACTAACAGGCGAATGTATAGTATTTTAATTTGCGTTGCAGATTTTTAGTTTTAAGAAGTAAAAATAAATAATAGATATTTTTTTTTTATAAATTTGTCATATAATTGATTTGTTTATAAAGGATTGATGAGTTTGGTGTATGTTTTTGGTGAGCAGAAACATAAATCTAGTCTGAATTGTGCAGATTCTGTGATGATTACTGCATTAATAGATTTGTGGTAAGGAAAGACTTTAAGTCGTCGAATGATAAACTCGCCAATGAGATAAAAAAAATCTGAAAAATGTGATTTCTATGTCAACTTCCTAGTAGTAGTAGATGAATTTACAAATGAAGATGATGATGATGACAATGAATGTTCATCTTGGGTTGCGTACGAAAACCCCAAAATTAAAATCCCCAAAATGAAATCCCCAAGTCAATATCCCCAATCCCAAAATCCCCAAAACCAAAATACCCAAATAGATTTCGAGTGTATTCACAATGCACTAACAGTAAAATTGGCAACCCCCCTGCTTGGGGTCACTGTTGGATTTGGAGTGGGCGCAAGGTTAGGTATTCGGCAATTTCTTTAAATATTTTGAATTAACATTTTGGGGATTTTGTACTTGGGTATTATGTAGGTATCACGTTCATCTTCTCATATATAAAAATGGAAAATACGATTCATTCGTTCACTCACTGTCTCATCCCTTAAAGCGGTAAAAGGTGGGTTCAAAGTTTATACGGGAATATTTTTATTTTTTATTCGATCGACTTCGAACTGGGTTTGTGTGCCTTAGGTGTAGGTACAAGAAATAAAAAAAGCAAATTCTTTTGATTTTGGAAATTTTTTATTTTTTTTAATACTTCTCTTGGGAAGGGCGAACCTATAACGCTTCATCAGCGCCCCTAGATTCTCGTAGATGTATGTTTGTTCTGCACTTAAATTGCTGCAAATTACAGGAAGCGAGTTCCAAAGTTTGCTTGTCCTGTAACAAAAGAAGTTTTGTAAAATTCGAGTTATTGGCAATATCCGCTTTTAAGGGCGACCTTTTTTCATAACTCACGACGAACGGTTCCGTCGTATCAATTTGAAACTTTGAACTAAATCTACATAAATCAATACAAAAAAAACATGAAACCATTTTTAGGGAATACGATCCTCCGCCATCGACTCCAAATCATCAAGGGCAATCCCCATATGGGTAGAGAAGAGATTATAGACTTGGTCTAACCATCTCATCCTAGGTCTACCTAGAGGACGCCTGCCTGATGGTACGGATTCCATAGCAAGTCTTCCCTACATATTTTGAGCTATCAGCTATCACTGATCTTTTTGCTCCGTCCAGATGAGTTGTACTAAAACCAAAGTATTGCATTATGTTCTTTTCGTATCTAGCTTTTCTAACTTCTTAGAAAAATACACAACAAAAAGAAAATGTTATTGCAATAAAATATTTTTTATGACTTTCGCCAGCGTTGTTATTATGGTCGTAAATATCGTATAATTTTGACGATTTTGAAAATAAAATACGACGCTCCGATTTTTGCTTAATTTATCGTTATTTCTAATTTAATTCCGGTATTTACGATTTTAGAAGCAGTCAAATACGGCGTATAAAATATAATGCGATTTCTAAAATTACAAATTACAAAAACTTGGCGTAAGAACAATTCTGAAACAACGTACCTACAAACAAATTGATGACCAAATTTAGGTACAAATACTTCACCCAAGAAAGGATCACTGGATAACATGCTAAAAGTTTCCCCTGAGCAACCTACACCAGCTACCCACTTAATGGATATAAGCTGACCATAGAAAATGGATGCGATACTTTCTTTCTACGATAGGAATAGGACCGGTTCGATACCCATTGTCACTATAAAGCATTTACTAAACAAATGCTACGCGCCTTGAAAATGCTTTATTCATTTTTTTTTTTAAGTTTTCAATGTTTTTTTGCTTGCAAAATGCTGATTCCAAACGTGGACCAGCATCAAAATGTATACCACACATATGTACATTTGACTTAATTTCAAGACCTCTTATGGTAAACGTCATAGTGTAGCTAACTTGTCTACTAATATTAAAAACTGTTTCGGGTTATTGATCGTTATGTTGCAATTAGCTGCAAGTGGAGTTCAACTTCCTTAAAAGATAGATAGTTATATTTATTTTGGTAATAAAATACAGTTTGCTATCACACAGAGATATGATTTACAAATTTATATCTTTCTACTGAAAAATATGTAGAACCTGAGGAAACAACAAAAAAAAGTACCTACCTTTATCACCTGTCATTATTTGAATATTAGGTTTATCAAACTATATCACATAAAGCGTATTTATTTTAATCGTTCTAATTAACTTGATAGTAGGTATATTATCTTATTGAAAAGCTTATCTAATTTGGTTTTAGTTTATATTAGTTCTAGATTAGTTTAGTTCCAGATTAAAAAAAAAAATAAGCTGCCATCTCCATCGGCGGCTTAAAAATCTGACCGCTCAATCTTAATTAATTGAATAACCGAGAGTGGGAGTTAGTCAGGAGAGCATCGTGCATTCATTTTTTTTTAAGTGGCGTTTCTTACGTGAATGCGCGGACAAATTTGTTAACGTAACAATATTTGGCGATTGAGCGATGGACCAAGTCTAAATTTGATTCGGTCGTGGGTGCAAAGATTCCGCGAAAGTTATTCACCTCTAAACACTTCTCAGCCAGGGCAAAACATCAAGGACTACCGAAAACATTCAGGCGGCTTTTTCAGGCCCTATATTTCTGAAAATTTCAGGAGCAAGCCATAAGTGTGAACAGAGGAAATAATGGACACATGATCACCGATTTTTTTGAACAAATTTGCGAGCAAATAAATCTTAATCGTCACACACGTGACGCGACACAATGGAACGACTCCGCATACTGCCAGAACCGCCATGAATTTACTCCGTAAACATTTGCCACTTTTGAAAACAAAAATCCGGACATCCACCGGACTCTCTGAGCCACGATCAAAAAAAACCCTTTAGTATTTTTATTTTTTTGGATTGAATAAGTAAATTTGAGAGGAATAGGTAGTGAATTCAGGAAAAAATATTCATTTAGGTCAAAAACATAGCTTTAAACCATCTCACAGTCTTAAGACACACTTGAAAAAAGTTTCGTTAAAATCTGTCCAGTAGTTTTCGCGCATTAAGGTAACAAAGAAAATTCCTACAGTTTATATATAAAGATAAAGATGTTAAAAAGACTTATTTCTCTATTGATGGTCGGTCGTACACGTGCTTCAAACATAGAAGCTCTCTACCAAGCTATCTGTCAATATCAAGACTAATTTATTATATCTGCTGCATTGTACCGCTCTGTCTATTTATAATCAGCTGCTTAAATGTGAAGTAAATAGTCGTCCATTAGGTGTTATCTTCAGTGGGATTTTGACTTTACAAATTTTTATCCTAATGTACTCTTAATTTTTTGGAAAATTTAGTTTCCGTACCTTTCAGTTTCTTCTGCCTTTAATTGGGTGCATACAACTCCAGTGATTTTCATGCAGATGGTTGTAGGGACTATAATAATTATTGGACTTTTATCGGCTTAGCTACTTATGATATTAATATTAAAGTTAGAGTTAGCCTTGTGTACTACGTTCTTTTGGATAACTTCTCGAGTGATTTAGGAATGGTCAATCAGCAAATGATCTTTGAGTTGACTCTAAACTTTTAAAAGGTGAAACTCGAAGAAAACATATAAGTACATTTGTCTGCAGATATATGATAACGAGAGCGGAGCTGTTGACGACTAGAAAGCGTCTAATAAATGGGATACGAGAACAGTGGCAAAAGGTCAGGCGCCAGATCACGTAAAATGGAAACGATCGAACGATATCGTTTAGACAAAAGCAGTCTCTGTCTATTGCCACGGATATGATAGAGACAGCTTTAGTGGTTTTGTTTCACTCATTCGATTACTCAACTCACGTCAGCTAAGCTACCGACAAAAGTAGCGGCCAATGCATTGTCTTTAGACTAGTACACACTTTTTTTAATGCGCTATTTGCATTCTTAACTTATCAATCTGCTACTATGACACATGCCGAAAATCGTGTTAAATTTTGACATGCTGACGTCAGAAATTGTCTAACCACTAATTTAGGGAAAACTAACGTCATATTGAGATCTTGTCAATTTTTGGCATGTTACTATTATAACTTTGCGGCCGGTAGGCAACTATGTGAAAAAAATGGCTTTTGTTATTATTTTGTCCTACCTTAAAAGTAAACATATTGCAACATTGCACTACATACGAGTATGGACAGATAAGTTACTTAAATGTTAAAAAGCTGGTGCTGGAAGACGCATTTTAGGGCGAGCGAAGCAATTACATTTTCGACTTGAATTGTACGTTACATAATTGAACCACGACTTGGTCCGATCTCAGCAAATTTTGGGAAACTCGGCAATAGATGAACGAAAAACATTTTAAGATAAAAAATAAATAAATAAATAGTTGGCGCAACAGGCGTGTAGACATAGACATCCTAGGATAGAAGCTACTCTCTCACAAGCATTCTTTTGTGTGAGTTTTTATTTTTGGGACAAATGGAAGAGACCTACAATAATTTTATTGCGAGTCCGAATTGAGAAGCTTTTTTAGGACAGTTATACTCTCGGATGTTTGTCAGACGTTCGCAAGAGGTGGCGTGTAGTGGAAAGAAACCTTAAGATGTATTTTGTGTTCTTCCGGGGATCGAACCTGGAACGCATCGCACAGTAGTCCAGCACACTAACAACTTAGCCACTGCGCCCACATTTTAAGATACGACATTATATTTGAAATTTAGGCGGCTCTCAGGTCTCAGTCTCAGATTGAGGCAACAAGCAATAAGCAACTATAGTTACTATAGCAACTGCCAATAAACAATCAGCAACTTTTTTCGTTCGAGCGATATTTAGTTGCTTTGATATGAGACCTCTAATTTAATTTATGTAAAGTAAAATAATTGTGAGCGATAATTTTGCGTGTTTCCTATTGCCTTGCCATGCCATGCCAGTTGCTTATTGAATGTTGCCATAGTGTGAGAGCCGACTTAGTAGTAAGGCGCTCCAACCCTGCGTATACGACACAGTCTTTGTTCTTAATTTTAGACTTTTATAATATAGTGTTTTTAACATTCAATTGCGTCATCTCTTTATTATCTATGCTACAAAATAAATAATAAATATAGACTAATACAGTAGACTCTCGTTAACGTGAACACTCGATAACGTGAACAGATTTTTTGTAAGATTAGGCGTATTTTTTTGAGAATCTATAGCTAGCTCACTTTTTCTTTTACATGCAAATCTTTTATACTCACTTTTGGTTTTGTTATACTCACTTCTCAAAAAAATACGCCAATTGGCATCTCTAAAACGTGAACAAATCATGAATACTCTAAAACGTTAACAACAATTTCCGCTCTTAGTAAAACTTTTCGTCTGGTATAATTTTTAGCTAGCTACAAAAAATTTCGTATTTGATCTATTCGCAGTTTTCCTTGCATTAATAATTGTTATTGATTGTATTCACCCTTATTCCCGTTGGCGTTTGTCATATACGACTCTTTTGTCGTGACGTTATAAAAACGATATTCAGCTTTTTTTCAAACTTTTGTTAACGATTTTGCTTCTTTTTTTGCTGTGTTCACTGTATTTTCAAATCGCTTGTCTCAAAAAAGTTACAAACTCTGACTTAAAACCGAAATGAAATATTAGGCGTTTACGACAAACGCCAACGGGAATAGGGGTGATTGTCTGCTCGGTTTTTGTAGTTATTCCTCGTTTGTGTGGTAAATTAATAATCACTTATTACTTATTAGTTTTACGTTAGCTTTGTTGTGTGCATCAACATGTCTTCAAAAACCCAAAGTTTTTGTCACTCAAAGACAAATGCGCAATAATTGAATAGTTCCGCAGTGGTTCCAGCGTAACCGTCCTGTTCTTTTGCTAAAATTCAACCCTCACAAACGTGAACTCTCTCGCAAACGTGAACTAGATTGGTTTTTAGTTGTTCATGCTATCGAGAGTCTACTGTAGTTATCAACTATACACATCTAAAGTAAAATATTGTTTCTAATTTAATAGTACATACTTCCATCGCTATGGCAATACTGTTAGATAATCTAGTCCTAATACTACCGGGCTCTTTTTTAACTATATTGATAACATTGATAACATCAAGATAAGGTTATAGAAAAATTTACTTATTTTCTACCATTGAAAGATACCAGAAAGAGAAACTAAATAAAAATGATTACAATCAATCAGATTTAACTTTAAGCATTTTGTATAGCTTGGCTAATCTATTTCACCTTTGATTAATAAAAAATAAAACTTGACGAAAATTTAAGCAATCTCTTTGGCATTCATTATAAGTTAGTCGATCAGTTAACTTTTGCACATTGTCATTCGAGTTTGTGAGCGGTCATTGGTCGGTTGAAAAGGATTTTGGTATATTCTGAAGAAGGAGAGGTTTAAGTGTGCAAACGGTCGATGTAAGTTTAAGTATTGTTTAGACACATAATTTGAAAATGGAATTTTTTTTTTTGATTGGTTGAAACATAATCAACCTTATTTATAAACTTTATACCTACACTGTCTATAATAGGTCTAAACGCAAAAATATATATTAGGTTTTTGCGTTTAGAGTTATTGTAGAGAGTGTATAAAGTTTATAAATAAGGCTGATTCAGTATTAAAAGAGGATCCAGATCAAATAAAATTCAAAGCTAAATATTTTTGTTTTTTGTATAAAATTCAAAACTACCGAAAGCCAGATAGATGCTAATGTTATGGTTATTAATAAACAGTAGTTAGATCAATTCATACAAGTGATTTATTACATACTCTTATCAGCTAATTTTTAAATAGAAGTCGAATGCAATAAAATGAAAGAAACCTGATGTTATCTGTTTTTTTTTTGTTATACTATTGTGACCGACCACATACGAAGAACTATAACAGCTTTTATCTTGACAAAAAGTTCCGTGTGAGCAAAATCTGCTAAGATTGTTTGTTGACGTAAGCTTCTCGAAAAATATCTCTGACACTATTGGTAATTCAAAAAGGCCGGATAGTCCTTAAAAGAAGCACTTATGGTAACTGATAAGATCTGTCATGTTTGATGGACACTTAATTGTTTAATTCGTTCATAGCTATATATAGGCTTGTTAGAGCAGAGCTTGAATTGATGTCTGGTATTGATATCGAATTTTGACAGTTCTTAAACAAGTTCGACATGTTGGAATACCAATAAGTGAGGGCGGCTGAGATAAACAGGATGCGATAGTGTCAATATGATTTGCTACCAATGACCCAGAGTAATAACACAAGCAAAATTTCTTAATCTGTCTTCTTCGGACATAAATACCTTCAGTTATCACAAAGTGCGATGTCTTAATCTGATTAAGATTAAGGCAGTTTTCGGTTAATGCCAAATTATTGGGATGTAATCGCCATGGGCTATCGTATCAATTAATTACTGTACTTTAGCAAGGCAGATATTATAGCTACCGATAGCTACTCCCTGGTGGGTACTTTTTATTATAAATAAATAACCACCGGGCGATTGTACTTAAAAAAAAGATAACGCGCTGAAATTAGCTATAGTTTAGGTTGATGGCAACCCCACCAGTTTAGGGGGTCCATTTTGATGGCTGGAATTCTGTCATACATCCGGGTAGGTCTAGGTATTCCTGTATCTATCATTTTGCAACTTGCCAATACTTAAAAGCGAACTTAAAGCCTAAGCTCATTACTTTTTGCTTGATTCTGTGATCATGGATGTATCCAAAAATATTTATAGAGCCATTTAATATGGCCACACCGATCGAGTTAAGACTTTACTAAGTGCCTGTTTAGAATTGAATCGTAGGGTACCAAATATCACACTTGAGTCAATGTTTCAGAACGCTGGTCGGAAATCAGTCTTTAAAAAATAAGAGAAGCTAATCGAACGTTTTAATTGGTTAGACAGCGATAACCAGGAAAGCTTGTCCAGTTCACGTATCTTACATTCCCCAGCACACAGAAGGCTATTCGCTTTCAACGGTCTAATCGATGCCTGTACGGCGAACATTCTGACAGCTTCATAAGAAATCTACTAGTTCTAGGAGTGAACTGTGTGACTGATCTGTTCCTCCCAGTGACAGAACAACATGAACCTACATTAGTCTAAGAACCATTCATCAAACACCACTTCAAACCAGCCAACCAACCATTTCTTACCTCTCAATTTTGTTGTTTTAGGACATATCATTAATTTGGGGGCTTATTCCCAAATGCGCGGCAATAAATCCGCCAGCAATCCGTCACCTGAATAGCTATCGCTTTTGACAGCTTTTGGAAATACAAAAATATCAAATCCGAAAAGCGATCCGCCGCGGATTTGGGAATAAGCCCTCTGGGTTAACCATCTTTGATACTCATCTAACAGCTAGAGTAATTGGATAAAGATTAAGGCCTTTAGGTACCTATCAATGTTGAAATAATTATGAGTCTACGAGGCTATCAAATTTTAACTTTTGCAACGAATAGGGTTGTGTCTATGCTAACTTGAAATCCTCCTATTTTTCCACTCGCTTTTTACGAGAACATCTGTCATCGTCAAGTACAGTGTTGCTAAGTTTATTGGATAAATTTTTTTAACCAGCTAAGAATTCATACTTTCTTTCCATTTATACAAATATATAAAATTGAATGGCAAAATTGTATGTCCGCAAGGATCTTACGATCTATTACACCGATTTAAAAATTTCGTTTTTTTAAATGTGTCAAATAAATGTGTGTAGGTTATAGACTACTTTTGTTTTGAAAATACAGCTTTTTTCATTTAAAAAAAAAATATGTTTTCGTGAATTTTTATATCCTCCACAGGAAGGTATATTAACTTCACCGGAGACCCTATAAAGTATATTATATTCTGATTCAGGATCACATTCTGAATCGATTTAGCCCGTCTGTCTGTCTGTTGAAAACACGATAGGTCCAAACAAATCGACCTTAGCAAATGAAATTTTGAGAGAGGACTAACTTCAGGTTGGTATTGAAAATGTTTCTCATTCTCATTTCTCAGGTTTCCTCACTCAGTAATCCAATACATCAGCTATTGTTCCTTTGTTAAAATATTTGATCTTAATATTTTTTTTTATAGATGGCTTTTGCAAAAAGCATTGATCTAGACACCACTGAGGAAAAAAAGAAAGAAAAAATCGAATGGTATTGGGCGCCCATATTCTGCGCGTGTTGGTTTGCGATTTTCTACGCTGCGGTGATACCAAGCTATCATTCCTACCCCAACGTCCTGTCCGTCAAAGATGAACCCCACCATCCAGATAGATTTATCGGTGAACGAGCCGAAATCCAACTTCTAGGACTAACGAACATAGGCGTTAAGCTGACGGGTTCACACCAAAATGAGGTACAAACCGTTCGGTTTTTACTCAACGAGATCGATACTATTAAGAGAAACGCTCGACTAGACCTTTACGATATCGACGTAGAGGTGCAGTTTGCATCGGGCGAATTCATGGTTTGGGGCATGGCCACGCTGTATCACAACGTTCAGAATGTCATCGTCAAAATCGCTCCAAAAGGCTCGACCAGTACATCTTATTTGCTGTTGAATAGCCATTTTGATTCCGAGGTATCATCACCAGGTGAGCAATGAGCAGCACACTTAGGTGTGACCTATTCGTAGACCTTATGATCAAGCGTTTTTCTTAAATTAGCTGCTGGTGATGCTGGAATAATGATAGTCACTATGCTGGAGACTTTGAGGGTTATTTCGAAATCAACGACGCCTCTTAATAATCCGGTGGTATTTCTGCTCAACGGTGCTGAGGAGGCGGACTTTCTGGGGTCCCATGCTTTCATCACCCGGCACAAATGGGCGGACAATTGCAAGTAAGTGGGGTATTTACAAAATGTACAGTCGATATGAGACTATAGCTTCTCCATTTAGAGCCGTCATTAACATGGACTCGGCAGGCAGCGGCGGTAGGGAGATTCTATTCCAATCGGGACCCAACCACCCCTGGCTAATGAAGGTGTGGTGGATATGTCTAAGCTGCAAAACGGATTTATTAAAACATTTCTTTTTAGTACTACCAACAAAGTGTCCCCCATCCCTTCGCGTCTACGATAGCAGAGGAGCTGTTCCAACACGACTTCATTCCATCGGATTCGGACTTTCGAATTTTTCGCGATCACAAGGCAGTACCAGGCCTTGACTTGGCTCACACTCTCAACGGATATGTATATCACACAAAGTATGACCGATTCAGCGCCCTGCCAAGAGGCACTTACCAGTCCACTGGCGATAACGTACTGGCTCTGACCAGAGCCCTGGCTAATGCACAAGAGTTGAAAGAAACAGAGGTATTGACGATTTTTTTTCACTACCTTACACGATTGAACATTTGAAATGTCTCCTTTTAGAAACACGCCGAAGGACACGCGGTTTTCTATGACTACCTGGGTTGGTTCTCCCTTTACTACACTGAAACCCTTGGAATTATAATCAACTCTGTGGTCTCCGCATGTGCTATGGTAGGCATTGGCGTCTCCTTCTTGCTGATGATCAAGGAATCAAAATACGGTATCAAAAACTCCATACTTAGGTTCATGAATATTTCCGGCATCCAATGGGTGGCGGTCCTCGGTGGAATTGGACTGACAGTTCTGATTGGAGTCATTGTTGACGCCATGGGCCTCACTATGTCGTGGTACAATTCGTATTGGATGATTTTTGGCTTATACTTCTGTCCCATGTTCTTTGCAATGGGCATTGTTCCAGCTATCTATCTGGGATTTACTAAGAAGAGTGTAAGTCTTTTATGCCTTAAGTTTACTTAATGTTTTAATGCTTTCTTCAACTTTTACAGACAGAAATGAGTCTTCATCATTCGGTGCATCTATTTTTGCACTCACAGGCTCTGATTTTGGACACTCTGACGACGGTTTTGACTATATTGGCTATAAGATCGGCATTCCTACCGATGATTGGGTCGTTCTTCTACACGGTTTCCGTTGTATTGACAATAATCGCGGATATTGTTTTCAAAAAGAGTAAGAGTTCAAACACTTTCCTTAATTCGTGCATAAGTAATTACCCTCCATTATTTTCAGAGGCCCTATGGATACCCATACATTTGATTTGCACAATACCTTCTTTCTGGTTTTACTCATACCTTGTGTACACGTTTTATAATGTGTTCATTCCTATGCAGGGACGCGATGGACCCAACAGTTCTCCGGAACTGTTCATCAGTGCTCTCACTGCGATTTTGTGCGCCATGCTGTCTGGATTTATTGTAAGTAGCTGAAATTGTTAATCGGTTTAAGTCCGTTTGACCGGCCTTAGTTAGATAGGGGAAGCCATGGTTTTAGATTTAGATGCAGATGAGTTATGATATTGAGGTTGGGGGGTGATATTCACTATAGTGTTGATTTTCGAAAACTGCGTTGATCTGGCTGTCTGAGTCCATAAGGCAACTTAAGCACGAGCGTTTTCTTCAATTACAATAAAATCAAGGTCTTACAAAAATATTATATAGTTGTTAACTCCTTACTGCGAGGCGCGGATTAACTAGCCAGATAAGGCAGCGGCCTTTACATAACTGACATCAGCGAAGGACCGCAAGCTCCATTTTAATCAGAGAAATTTTTGCTTCTCATAGATGCTTTAAAAATAGCTAACAGTAGTTGGAATAGTATTAGCATCCTTACAAATTTGGCTGAATCTAGACGCCAGAAGAACTAAAAAACTTATCTGTATTAATAGAAACAAAATTACATCCGTTGTGGAAACATTAACGGGTCTGATAGGCAGGCATGCCCGTAGAATGGAAGTACCCTATAACAATTTCCGTATGAGCTGCACTCCCTTTGCTCCTGTCCAGCTCTTGCCACCTTGCGTACAGCTACCTTTAGGGGCTTATTTCTTTAAAGACCTGAGTGATCAATCCCGAATAAAATAAAGGTGTAGTGGTTAGAGTCATTGCTTGTGACCCGAGCGGCGCGCGTTGGTTCGAGCCCCGGCGGGGGACAGCAATACTCTGCCACCGACCATAAAGAGAAACGAATAATATCAGAGTTTCTCCATCACTACACCAAAAAAAGGGGTTTCTGCTTGGTAGTACAATGGACCGAGATTCGTCTGAGTGCTCCAGGATTTGGAATCCCCTTTTTTAATTTAAAATAAAAAAAAAAGCTCATTACAAAGTCGAACTGGCTTTAATGAAACATTAACATGCAATTGCCTATTGAACAAACACCAATTGTTTTGTTATCCTCTTCGCTGTAGGTGTAGGGTAGATTGCTTCAATCACCTGTTTCTACCCGTCACCAGTCTCTCTCTGCTAACATACTAACTGTCAAAGGCAATAGGGCGGTGGTAGACTGTTTCGGTTACCCTCTGTCTTTTCCCGAAGGTAAATTGTCACCCTTTTCGATGTTAAGCATTGAAGCAGATTCTGCCTAGACTGTTTCGGTCACCCCTTCGCGTTCAATCTCATCTCGACACTTCGAAGATCCTGTCAGTCGCAATAGATGGAGGGTTAGAGTGTTTCGGCCACCCTTCGCCTTTTTTAGCGAAGACAAACCACAACCTCTCTTTTCGTTAGCAAGCAGTAGGGTAGAGTGCTTCAATCATACTATTCTGCTCAGCACCATAGTCTCTGTCCTGTGAACTGATTGTCAAAAGGAAATAAATGGAAGACGGACTGCTACAGCTACTCCCATCCTTTTTCTGGCATACAATCCATCCACTGACTTTTGGTCAAGCAGCAAAGCGGACTGGTTCAATCACCCACCTTTGTCATCAGTCTCCCTCCTTAGTGATGGTCTATCAGAGGCAATAGGAAGCGGCCGACTGTTACCGTCACACTTCGCCCTTACCCGAAGACTAGCCGCAACCGGGAGGTGCGACCTTTGATAAGATTTGACTGTCTGAGTCCCCATCAAAACTTTTTAAGCCACTCAAGGACATTTCCTTTAGAAGAAATTCGCAAATTTTTTTTTTAAATACTTGTCCCGGGAAAGGCAAACCTATAACGCTTCTTCAGTGCCCCGAGATGCTTGCAGATATACGTTAGTCCTGCACTTAAATTGCTGCAAATTGCAGTCATAGCAATAAAGTTCCTGAAATGTCCGACACATATTTTTTTTCTGGACTTCTAGTTTTGTCATAGGCGACTTTGAAGCCAGCAAACAGATGACATGATTGGGCTTTCTCCAGGATAGGTCTTAGTGTAAATATTTGGTCATTTCTGAACTTATCGGACCTAAAACTTTACAGATGGATTTAAAGTCTCCTTTCTGGTTCACAAAAAAAAACGATGATAAAGTATACGATAAGTCATCAGGCAGACTTTTGTCCGACTAAATCTTCGAGGCGTGTTGGGGTATGATAACCACCGTCTTCCGCTGCCTTAAATAATGCTATCCTCACTTTTTTTCGGTTTGACGGAAAGCTTGGCTTTCATTGTTCAGATTCAATGGTTTCTGACAGCGGAATTTCGGAATTTCAGTCATTAACAGTCTCCATCAGAAGTGGTCTATCTCTATCCATATCTTCAACACCACATATTCTTCTCTGCCGTTCCACTTTGTAGGCGATTTTGTCAGACGATGGGGTGAAACTTTTACCCTGCCCAAATTTTTCTTAAACTGCTCCAAAAACTCTATCCCAGCGTCAGTTTTCAATTCTTTATGTCAACTGGAAGAATCAATTTAATTTAATTTATGATGATGATGAGAACGAGTATTTTGCCTAGACCTAGCTTCAAAGACCATTCATGTGCATTAGAGTTAGAACACATTTTATATCCTTAGATAGGTTTTCAACTTTTAGCATCCTTAATTTTTTTGAAAATTATCAAGTCCTAACATAAAAGAAGTACGCGTTGGTTAGTGAAATAGTGCATGACTTTCTGATTGAGTTAAAAACGCGATTAATGTTAATTTCAGCCTAAGTTCCTGCACAGTTTATGAAGAAGACTCTTTTCAGATTCCAATCCTGCTGTACTTCCGGAAAAACAAAACCTTTTTCTCACTTTTTGCTGGACTGACAGTCATTTTTGTCATTATTGCCGCAACAGGAGCAGGATTTCCATTCGAGAAAGACGTGGCAGCAAAGCGGTATTACGTTCTTGTAAGTCTCTCTCTCTCTCTGAAGTTTCTCATAAACTAGGTATCTAATAGAATTCTAATTTTCAGCATACAAATCGAGTCTTCCATGGGTATGATGGTGAAACACTTCGCAACGAGTCGGGAATTTACGTGCAACCTATTGACCCGAGGAACGAAAATGTTGATGGTAAGAGTTTTATTTTCAAAACAAGGCCATGCCATACGATTCCAATTTCCATAGATTCGGTTTACAAGAATGCCAAACCCATGAGCTATACGGATGAGAACTGTCAAAAGGAAATGTATTGCGGTTTGCCACTCTACAACACAAGATGGCTTACCTGGGTGTTAGTTACATATATTTGAAAAAAATGTTTTCAATCCTTGCTAAGTGTTGTATCAATCTTTCAGTCAATCCAGTCGCTGGATACCATTTGAAAATCCAAAAATACCCGTGACAACAGAACTGAAGTTCAATTCAAAAACAGTACTGTCACCGACAAGAGTCAATTTTACCTACACACTAACAGGTGCCGATCGATTGGTGATGTATGTTGAACCAATGCCTGGAGCAGCAGTTACTGATTGGTCCTTCGATCGGACGCCAATAGATGATAATTACAATCCGCCATACTTTATTTATTATTTGTATTCGGTGGATAAGAAACCGTTGGAGTTTTGGATTGAAATGGAGGTTTGATTTTATTTTGACAGTTAATGAAAAAATGTCTTTAATGTTGATTTGTTTGCAGCACGATAAGGAGACCTGGGAAGGACCAACATTTAAATTGGCCGTCGGTGGACATTTTCTATATCACGAGAACTACTATACAGGAATGTTCAAGGAATATTTAGCTAGTTATCCAGAATGGGCATATCCAACTGCATGGGTGGCAACCCATCATAGTTGGTTGTTCTAGGACGATATTATTTATATTTTAATTTATTTGGCTATGTTTTTTTTACCTGAATATAAGAAAAAAAATCCAATTTGTAAGGTCTTTTAAAGGTCCAAGGATGTATAAAAAAAAAAAAAATAGGTAGCGCAACAGGCGGGTGACACCCAAGGCCTAGCTTCTCCCAACCATTCGTTTTGTGTGAGTTTCTATTTTTGGGACGAATGGAAGGGACCTACAATTTTATGCCGAGTCCGAACGGCTGAATTGAGAAGCCTTTTCATGACAGTCATACTCTCTCTCGGATGTTTGTCAGACGATCGCGAGAGGTGGCGCAGTAGAAAAAACTTTAAGATGTAATTTGTGTTTTTCCGGGGATCGAACCTGGGATCCCTCGCACAATAGTCCAGCACACTAACCACTGCGCTACTGCGCCCACCAAGGATGTATACCTCTACCTATATTTGACAGAATTTGCATGATATCTTATGATAGGTCTGTGAGGGAATCATATTCACCCCTATCGTTGAAAACGCCCACTGTAACGTTGAAAACGTTCAAATCGATTTTTTTTTTCGAACAAAATAACATTCTTAAATCCAGCAGATTGCACGATAGTAGTAGAAAGTGAAAGGGAATCGAATAGTTGAAGTCGGAAACTCAATTCCGACGGATTCCACGATAGGTGTGGAAGGACAATTCTGGAGAACATTAATGAAAGCGTAGCCTTTGCCTATTGTCAGTGGAGAGTTACATTTGGGCGTTTGACAGGAGTATTTATGGCATATTCTGAAGTGCAGAAAAGTTTCAATGGAATGGATTCTATTTCTATAAGGTGGTCGTTAACTTCCGTCCATAATTATCGTTGACAATCATCTCGTGTTGTCCTTCTAGATATCATGCTACAGTACAGGCTAGGTTATGTTAAGTTTAGAAGATGTGACAATGCAACACTGATTCGACAGAAAAATCATGATTCTACTTCCTGAAAAAAAAAGAGTTTTGGAGGTTAACTAGGAAGGATAGATGCAGCCTATAGATCTCGACATTATAATGCCTGATAGAGTTCACCATTCTATCGCTGAATTAAGACTTTAATGCCCACAATATGAATTGGCTTCGATATTGCTTCCGAATGCAACAGACGAGTCAGGGTTAAGAGCTAAAGTCTTCGCAGTTTGCTAAAGTCTTAGTCAGCTTGCTTCCAGATAATCCAACAAATTTTAGGACTAGCTACTCTCGATTTATTGCCGTTGAGCTGTGCAACTCATTTATGGATGCCGGAAATATAACTACATGGCGAATCCAAAGCCGCAGCAGATATAGAGCCCTTGACATATTAATACCAGAGGACTACAACCTAGAACAGAACTCACAAATGAATTTACCTTAACCTTACTTACTTACTTACTTAGGTGGCGCTACAGTCCGTCCGAGGTGGACCTGGGCCTCAACCAGTACGCCTCTCCAGTTATCGCGATCTTTGGCTAACTATCTCCAGTTGCGCACTCCAAGTTAGTTGCGCACGCCAACAAAGGCGAGGCCTTCCTCTACTGCGTTGTTCCTCCGAGTTGGAATCGAAGACTTTTCGGGCTGGAACGTTGGTGTTCATTCGGTATACATGTCCCAGCCATCTAAGACGACTGATGCCAACTTCTCTGACCATCAGTTTTGCTTTTGATGTCGCTGTACTGTACAATTTACCTTAACCAGTCCTTAACCAGTAACCGACTCCGCAGCGGTATTTAAAAGTCGTAGGAAATAATCGAGGAAATAATACTCTTTCGTAGGAATTTCAATGCTGAAAAAAGGTCTCTAGGTTTCCCGAACAGCTGTACCAAGTGATTTTAAAAAAAAAAACTTTTTAAAAGAGAGACAGCCACAACTACGTATGATTCTGTTATATATTGCCTTATTGATGTCGTTTTCCATTGGGCAAAAAGAAGCGTCCGGGAGCGTCCGGATTCCGGAATCAAGAAAATCACTTCTGAAACCGTTCCATTGGCGCAAAAAATACTCTTCTGTTGATTCTGAGGAGAGAATTTTGCTTCTCGATTTCGAGTCAGAATCCACTCAAGAAGCAGTAACACAAGTGCATTTTATGTATTTTATACAAGCCAGCTGGCAGCAGCCATACAATAATTTTTGACGTTTCACCAATACGTGAGTGTAGTCGCCCAGAAGCAGTTTTCTTGTTCCATTGGATTTCCCAATGAGTGAATCCCCGAGTGAAACCAATGGAAAACGACGTGAGTGTCCGCTAACCAAAAATGGGAAAAATATTTTTTAAACTCCTTTCCTGGTTGAAAATATGAACTCAAAACATGACAGCTTATGGCAACTATTTATAAATTGGTTTTCTTCTTTGCCTTTCTTTAAAAATTATACCTCGTGAAAAAATGTGTGGAAATTTCAGCAACATGTGGAGACCAAAGGGGGAAATATATAAAAATTCGAGAGAAAAATCATACCGATGATATGTTAACACTGTTCTGTAGCCAAGGCCCTATTTCATAAAAATTGACAATTTTGACAGGTGACAATTTGTGAACTGACAACTGG
Source organism: Cheilosia soror (assembly GCA_949372485.1). Taxonomy (NCBI): domain Eukaryota; kingdom Metazoa; phylum Arthropoda; class Insecta; order Diptera; family Syrphidae; genus Cheilosia; species Cheilosia soror. The sequence continues at coordinate 60,960,315 of OX443564.1, forward strand.
ATAATTGCCCGCGTTCCATTGACCGTTAGATGACTAGCGCGAATGCCAAACTCCATATAAAAAAAACTGACATTTCATCATTTGCGCAAATCTAGCACATATTCGGCCCTAGCGAGGTATCCGTCGGAAAGGAGAATTCTCCGCAACGCATATTCCGTCGGAGACTAAAATTACATTCGAGGTATCCGCCTTCGGAAAGAATAATTAAAATGCGGCGACGCATTGATTTGACATGATGTTGTTTCGTGGTAAATCGGGGTTTTCCTATTTAGTGCTTGTTTTTTCGTTTGTTTTTGCTCTGGAAACACACATTTAAGCAACAAATTCAACCAATTACTTTGTTAAAAGTTTGTTTTCTTTATTGCTTTCATTTATCAACACTTCACTGCAAATCGTAAACAAATTCCGCAACCAATTCCTGTCGGAGCATATCGGAAGAAAATTCGTATGAAGCTGTCAAATATATCAGTTAAAACGCACTTGATCGCACTGAAACGCAAAACGCCAGTGTGCGTTGCATATTTGTCGGAAAAAAGTTCCGAAAAAGTCTTCCGAAGTATACCTCGAAGCAAAAATCCTCCGATTCGTATGAAATCGGAGAATTTTCCGTTCCGACGGATACCTCGCTAGGGCCGATTGTGAAATGTCAGTTTTTTTTATATGGAGTGTGGCATGCCGCTAGTCATCTAGCGGTCAATAGAATGCGGCCATTGTCAAATTTCTGTTTCATAAATATTTACATAATTTTGTAGAATTGTCGGGAAATAATCGGCAATTGTCAACAAGTTCAAGATTTCCTTTGAAATGGAGAACAAGAAGTAATTGTCAAAAGAACAAAAGAATTGTTCTTTCAATGAATTGTCAGGAATTTTTCGAGAGTTGTCATGAATTTTCTGAAAAATTTGTACTGACAATTTTTTTTATGGGATAGACAAAACTTTACAATTTACCATTTTGTAAGTAGGTAATTGACAATTCCGACAACCGTTTGAGTTTCAGTCAAGTATTGATAGTGAAGTGACAAGAATAATTTAAAATGCTAAGGGTCAGTTTCAAGTCGCGGACAGACAATCCGGAACTTATCTGTCAGCTAAACTTCAAATTTTGGTTTCAAAGTTTTCGGATAGTCATATCCGACAGATATAGTATCGGATAGAGTATCAGCCGGTTCAAGTGGCTGTTAAATTCTTTATCCGGAAGATAAACAAAATATTTATTTGAAGTGACTGGAAAAAATATTTTTCGTTAACGAGCGTAGACAGCATTCAATGGTGTCCTAACATGGATTTGTTTGAATTTTTAGAAAAGGAATTTGAAGAATATTACGATCATATTACACGGCCCCGTAGGAACAGTGTATTTCGCCCAAGGCCAAACTATTTGAAACACTCGACGATGAACATTTCAGAATTCGGTTCCGGCTTACCAAAATGGCCGAAAATGCGACTGTGAGTGGAAAATTGTATTAAGGGGCGGTCCCCTTGCCGTTTGGGTCCTTTTCTTGACATTATTGTCAAGTTGTTGCTTAAGTTGTAACGATTTAAAGGCTGTGCTGTAGGCGGTCCATGACAGGCAGGCTGTTTTGATGAACAACGAACTAAAAACTAATTCCTTCCTCTTCTCCTACTCCTATCCACAAATCACTCTTCTCTCTACCCTTATTTTATACCCCTTTCCCTGGGTTGGACGTGGACGAATAGTCAGCCTGGTTGGGGGCCCAGTTTGAAAAACGATGCGATGGAAAAGTTTTGTTCTTCAAATAAATTAAGAACACCATCTACTTGTTATACAATCTACTTGTAACTACAACGCATAATCATATTTTATTTATCTAATTTTATAGGAAATACAAAATAATAAAAATAAAATAAATTACAACAACTAAGATCTAAAATGTTTAAAAAAATAGAATAAAATTACAAAATAAATTCAACAGTTCAACACTACATTATCGACTCCAAATGTGTGGTTTTCTATAAATATTTTGTATCAAATTTTTTGTTCGTTTAATGGCTTCTTTTGCATCATGCAAAGTGGCATATTTACAGCCTCCAACTTTCGTAGGAACTAGTCCACGACGTTGGATACGCCCACTCTGGGAAGCTGTTTAAAAACTCTTTGAACTCGCTGGTGTAATGAATGTCGTGATGAATCAAATGTCCAATTACTGCCATATCAAATGCTGGCCCAGACCAATCGGTACTACTTCTCTGTAAGGCGAAAAGACAGTCTTAGAAGTGATTGTCATTCGACATTGTATATAAAATTTTTACCTGAAACTCCAAAGTGAACCTTAGCGGTGTCGGATCTACGCCGTATGAGAAGTACACAAAGTACGGTGGCGTGAATTGCTTATCAATCGGCTCCTTTTCGAAGGACCAATCGACTAGCTTAGAGTCTTCTAACGGCTGGATGAACAGTCCCATGTGATCAGGTCCTGAGACCTCTATGGTATACTGGACATTGGTTGCTGAAATTGCATCCTTCGAGAGGATTCTCATGGAGGGGATTCCAATTTTCTGTGGCGGTGGACCGGGAATCCAAAAGCTTTGACCTCTAGAATGGTAAAACAAACAAAGGTGTAAATGAATGTTGAGTCCGTGGTGTGGTTTTATTGATCGTACTTCCATCCCAACCATCGGGAGTTGTAGATCGGATAACCGCATACAACTTCATTGGCACAATCGTCTTCAGTGCTTCTCGTGAGATTCTGGTTGAATATGATGTCTAAAAGGAATTTCATCACAACGTATAGGGAAGATAACAAACGCGCCAAATACTCACCATTCAGAGAGTCAGGCCTTCGGTCAACAGGCACCACATAATACCCAGAGTCCTCCTTCCTGATTGTCATATCTGCGTCAAAGAACGTCCTTGTCGTGTGCTGAAAAAGCAAACCCCCGTCTAAGTACACTTAAAGCTTTGATAAATTGCCAAGCGACTTACCACTGCATAGAACCTTTGCGGCGATGTTTTGGCAACATACGGAAATCCAACTGGAGTGGCAGCTAGAATAATGAACAGCACACAGATGCCGGCAAATATCGACAGGATAGTCTTAGTCTTGCGGAACAGCAGGAACAGTGGCATCTACAAGAAGGTCACATTTATTTTCATCCCTTACCCGGTTTCTTCTGCCACTTACCAGGAATGCAGCAAACAACAAACACATCAGTGCTGTAAAGCCGCTAATCAGTAATTCAGGATTACTATCGGCACCGTCGCGTCCTTCCATTGGGATAAACGTGTCATAGAACGCATAGCAAATGTAGGTGTAGAACACGAATGGAATTATCTGACACACAATGTGAGGGATCGCCCAAAGGAATGCTACAAAGCAAAGTGACAGCACATTACTTCTTGTATCCTGTCGGAGCAAAATATACATACATTTTCTGTGCAGACATGTGGCCAGATTAATGATGACCGATATCGTGTAGAACATAATGCAAATCATGATGACGAATCCCGATCGAATTCCAAAGCTCACCATCAGGATGGTGACGATGACCAAAATCAAGCAGTGGGCATGCATAAACAGCTGTACAGCGATTCCCAGAGGGATTCCATACTGAAACGAAAATACAGGTCTACACAGTTCGCATGCCAACTTTAGGATGCCGGAACTTACCTCCTTCGTCCTTTGCATGTAAATGGCTGCAAAAATGCCCAAAAAGAAGAACATCGGGCAAAAGTACAGCCCAAAGATGAGCCACGGTTGTGAGAACCACGACAGCGGTAGACCAACCGCGTCCATGAACAGACCAATGCAAATGGTAAGAACCATGCTGATGACAACGGACATTAGTTGGATTCCGAAAATAATGCCAAAATGGATGAAGGTACGTGAACGTCGGAGTCCCATGTGCTTGGGCAAAAGCCATACAAACGTGAAAATGCTTATCAGCGCTACCACGCAGACAACTATATTGAGAATCAGGCCAGTCGTCTCGGTGTAGTAGATCATACCCCAGCCGAGGACATCGAAGAAGATTGTGTGACCCTCTGCGTGTTTCTGTAAGGAAGATGTGAGTTTAAATTTCAAAGAGATTCACAAAAAGGGGACATACCGATGGATCCTCAAGCTCTGGAGCATTGGCGAGGGCTTTCGTTAAGGCCAAGACGTTGTCACCGGTTAGTTGGTATGTATTCCTTGGTATCACATTGAATTTGTCATACTTGGTGTGGTAAACAAAGCCGTTGTGGGTGTGTGCCATGTCAAGACCTGCAGGAATAATTAAAGAAAAAAGTTTTGGTCTATGTTTGAAGGAATTGTATCTAAATGTTTTAAATGAACACAAAGAGTGATCAAATGCACATAGTTGGCTGAGAATGTGGAAATAAACCCAAAAAATTGAGTACGGAGCCTTCGAATCCAACCCGTATCCTTTCTAAATTATTTTCTATTCATTCCAAGGGTAGAAGTCGTGAAATCACTTGTTGATGCCATCGAAACTTAAGGTAATATGAATTAAGTTTTCTTCTAAAATATGCATAGGACCAGGGCCAGAACCGTTTTGCGCTACAAAACTGAAATTTTAAGGATATTTTGAACAAATGAGAGAGACCATCAATGTCTGTCCCACTGGGTAACTGGGTCGGCGACAAATTACGTTATTGGGTTTCCGAAAAAGCTTCCATTGAAGAATATAGGTACTGAAAGGTAACGAAGGATTTTTTGTACGGGCTAAGCTAAACGAAGTTGTTATAGCTGCTTTATTTTATCAACCTCTACCATCATCAGCACTAGTTACCAACGCTACTGGTAAGATTCATCGACACCTCGGAATCATTTTCACCGGCCTTCGCTGAAATTCATGCTTTCACGCTATAGAGCTAGACTCCGAAGGTCCTATAAAGAGTCTGCATATTCCATAGACCAAAGAAACAAAGATTGACAAGTGCAACTCTTCGCTTGACTTCTGATGTGCTGTCATTTTCAGAGTTAATAAGGAGCCGAATTAGAAAAAGCCCCTGACCTCTTGAGATGGGATCAATAGACAACAAAAATATCAGGCTGCACTGAAGGCTCTGTTTGAGTCTTCCGTCACCATACTTAGAGAGAAGCTGTCGCATGTCAGCTGTTTTGTTGGGTACAAACTTCGTGGACACTGTGATGTTGAGGGTAACGAAGTGGCGTTCTGGACAAAATCGAAGCGAAGCTTCCAATAAGTAAAATAATTGACGGCATAAGACAACCAACTGGCCGTGGCTAAAAGAATTGTCCTCGATTATCAACAAGGCAGACCTAAGATAGTCACACTTAGAAGGGCATAGCATTCGAAAGGCCTGCTATGATGGCCACCAAAGGTGCCTAGTCTTTTGCGATGAACTCAGAAACCTATTATGTATATAACCTAACCTAACTTCACTTTATTTTGGTAGATGGAAGTATATTGGCTTTCAGCGCACAGGTTCAACGGCTCAAACTGTTTCATACCAGAATTTGGATAGCAATCGATGTTTAGCAGTCTGCATAAGTGCTTATCCTCAACACCGACTGTGACTCTACTCATCTCTACAGGCCTTTGTTCGCGGGATGCTGGCCTTGATACATTCCTTTAAATTTTTGTGAACCTTTAAAATATTGTTCCTAAAGAAGCGCCTCTCTATTTCCTCAATCCCGAAAGCCATTGAATCTGTCCTTTAAATAAAAGCGCTCCAATTTCGCAAATGAATATAAGTCAACTTATATGTACCTCCTTTCGGGTCACAGTAAAGGCATAAAATCTAAATGATTCAAAAAATCCAATGCTGTATAGGCGACTACTACAGAAGGTGTATCCTGACCTTGATATGGACAGTCGAACTTAAGGTTCGACTCTGGCTTAACTTTGGTTTAGTTAGATCCTTTGTTTGGCTTTGACAGTGTCTCAATTCTGTGCGGGAAGCTTTCGTATATTGAGCGTCAGCAAGGTTGACAACAGGCGCCCACTATGGTGTTTAGGGCACTTACCTTTCGGGCAATTAAGTGCAAATCAATCCCTACTGCTCGCGATATGACCTCCCATCATGAGAACTCTCGGATCATCCTAAAAATCAACCACTACTTTAATTTGCTAAAGTCTTAAAAACAAACCTGCTCCCTTCCAATGTGAATTCACGTTCCTGTCACCTGACTGTTGATTAATGCCAAAATAATAATTGGCCACACTTCTCTATAACTGCTAATCTTAACCGGAAATTAGATACATAGCTCTATATAAAGCATCGAAAATAATTGCCCAATTTGCTAATCGGTTAAGTGTATTGCTTAAGGAGTTCAGCGATTATCACAATCATGAGATGGAAAAAAAAAATTCATATAAAAATTCGCTACCGATAAACCCGCAAAATATTCCAAAACATCATTCGATTGTTTATCGGGCAAACTCACCAGGTAAATGGCCATAATCGCGAAAAATTCTAAAATCCGTATCAGATGGAATGAAGTCATTCTGGAAGAGTTCCTCACCGATCGTTGACGCATAGGGATGTTCGATAAATTGTCCATAGTACTAAAATGAAAAAAGTAAATTAATTCAAAGAGCACGCACTAGCTGAGCGAGTTACCCTCATAAGCCACGGATGATCAGGACCGGACTGAAAGAGAATTTCCCGACCGCCACTGCCCGCCGAGTCCAAGTTGATCAGTGCTCTGGGAAAAAATATATACACTTTAGATGTCACGTTACAAACGCCTCTTTCCAAACTTACTTGGCATACTTGGCCCACTTGTGTTTTGTGATGAAGGCATGCGATGCCTGAAGTGGATTCTCTTCGGCACCATTGAACAGAAAGATCACACAGTGATCTAGCGGAGTGTCGCTCTTAGTTATGACTCGCATCGTTTCCAGCATTATAACGATCATCACACCGGCATCACCAGCACCTAGAATTTGGGACAGAATTTAGAACGCCACATCTCTGATTAAAAACGAACATATTACCTGAACTCGCCGGTACTGTGTCATAATGACTATTGATCAGCAAACACGCCGAACTATGAGAATCCACTCGAGTCACCTTGACCACTACATTCTGTATGCTCTGATACATGTTGACCATTTTCTCCCACAGGACATAGCTACCAGACTCGACTTGAACATCAATTTCGATGTCGAAGATGTCAGTGCGAGCCTCACTGCGTATCTTCTCGACTTCGTCGTGCAAAAACTGAACTGCAGCCTGCTCATTGGCAGCACTTCCCACCACTTTTGGACCGATTTTCGACAAATTCAGGAGCGTCTTCTCTGCTCGCTCGCCAATAAATCGCGTGGGATTATTCGCCTCATCCTTCAAACCGAGCGTATCGGGAAAGTAGTGAAAACTCGGCACCACCGTCAAGTAGAAAAGTATAAACCAAAAGGCCACAAATACGGGCGCCCAATACCAGCCGAACTTGTTTCGATTATAGATGATTTTAAGGTTTTCGTATTTTGATTTCATCTGCAAAGAGGGAGAGAAAAAACAATTAAATTATACATACAATTGGATGTGGTCATTAAAAATAATGAATAAAAATTGGGTCGAGTTTATTGCCAGTTCTAATTGGTTATACTGCTAATTGATAGCGTTTTTCTTGGATGCAATCAACCCTTTACCATCTGGCAGGAGACTTTTTTTTCAAATATAAAGTTGATGGCGTTTTACTATTCGAAGTGACCATTAAAAGTGTCGGGATATGAGACATCCCTGTGGTCATTAAAATGGTTTTATCTCTCTTCTTCGGTTTATATACATTTTTTTGATCGCTAAGATATGTGCGAAGATTTTTGCTTCCAGTTTAACTGCAATTGAATTAAAATGCCCCCCAAGGGTTTTATTCTGTTTTAAATTCGATTGCAAAAACCGGTCATTAAAAAATCACCCCTAACTGAGTTAGTCACGCAATGAGCGTGTGGAGTTTGATAAATTGTTTGACACGCGTATTCTAACTAATCCCATATGCAGTGGTGTAATGGTTAGTATAGATGAATTTGAGGTTTCTTGGACTACTAGTGGAATGCAGCTCATGCGACCCTTGACGGACAACAGCTAATGAAACGCTTAGTCGATTTTCAGGTTTTTTTTTTTTAAATGAGGATTAGGATTATGGGATGGTAGGCATCCTTTCAAGTTGTGTTCTTGCAAGTGATGTGCAACCAGACCCAACTGAGATATACGAGCTAAAAACTTAATTTGCACCACATCATGGGTTAGGCTAAGTTGCAGTTTGTGTCGACAGAAAGCCGATATACTCAGACTAGACAATTATAAGGTCCCTTGTGATTTGTAAACCACATGAATGTTGGAAATTTCTTCCCGGTTAAACCAGTTTGTACTTCTAATTAAACGTAAGAGACTTCGGATGTCTGTATTTATTAGTTCGCTTAGACTGTTGTAGAAGAAGGCTTCCAGATAGAGTTTTCGTTCTTGGGAGAGAACGTTTGTTAGTTTTAAAATACTTGTTCATTGCACTTCATCATTTTCAATGTCGTCTCTATTATTACAAAGGCGGTGGGTCTAGGAATCTCAAGAGGACCGCCATAATTAACTCAATCTCAGATCGATTCCAAATCAGGTTCAATCGGGTAGAGGAAAGCTGTCGGACTTGATTCAACCAAGTGTGCGGTTGGAACTTTGTTATATGGCAACAACGACTTATTCACCAAAGTTCATTATATTCCATTTGAAAGTTGAGTTCTGCACCTGCCGACTGACGCATTTTCGTATTAAAATCGTCCTAAAAAAATCGTACGTCTAAACAAGAACTTTACCTAAAGAATGGAGGAAGTGGCAGTTGATTGGTCATGAACTTTGAAAACAAACAACATTACTATTGCTAACAACGCTAAATCAAGGAGGCAACGCATCCGATCCCAGATGATTAGCCTGTGAAGAGAAAAGACCGAAACAAAGCTCACATATTCAAGATTGCGTACGAAAAGGCATCAACCATCAATGCATATAACACAAACTTGAGAGGACCAAAGGTAATTCGGCGAAAAGTTCTTCTTTTATCAGTCACTTCTGTACGGAACGGATGTGAGAACTGAGGTGAACCAACAAAAAATATAAGCAACAAATGACAGCGCTGAAGAGCTCAATATCAGAACCAGCTTTTCTCGTGATCACGAACGTAATCCCCATTGAACTCTGGGTAAAATAAATACATAAAGGGTGTCACATAATTCACGCAAAATTTGAGGTGCCAACAGAGGAAAAGATAACAATGTGACAGCTGACAGTTTGAGGTTAGTAAAAATGGAGCGGTATACGAAAGATTTTCATTGTTGAGCAATATTTTAAAAATAATGAAGATTTGTCAGCTACATTCCGCAACTTTCGAACAAAATCATCTTCAGTGATGAAGCTAATTTTCATCTTGATGGCTTCGTTATTTGTCAAAATTGTAATATTTGGGGTTCAGAAAACCTACGAGTAATTGTTGAGATACAAATGCGTCGACAAAACGTAATTGTGTGGGGCAGATTTTGGGCTGGAGGCATTATCGGACCATTCTTTTTCGAAAATGCGGCTGGTTAGGCAGTAACAATCAATGGTGTTCGTTATCGTGACATGATAACCCACTTTTTAGTGCCTAAATTACAAGATATGGATGTATGACCAACATGTGATTTCAAAGACGGTGCCACATGCCATACAGCCAGAGAAACAATTACTGCATGAGTCATTTCCTAATCGTGTAATTGGCCATTTTTGCGATCAGAATTGGTCATCTAGCGATTTAATGCCATTGACATTTTTTCTTTACGGTTTTTGGAAGTGAAAGGTCTATGAAAACAAGCCCACAACCACCAACGCCTTGAAAGAGGAAATTGGGAGGTGTATTAATAAAATTCAGCCACATTTATGCGAAATGGTCATAGAAAATTTCAATAAAAGGGTATCTACGTCAGCAAAGCGCCACGGCTTTTATCCGATATGCTATTCCATACATAACCCCAATCTGTATACTCTATTAAATAATACAAAATGTAAGCTTCTAATTAAAAATCTGTATTTTCTATCAAAATTTCATTTTACGTGAATTATGGATGGGACACCCTTTATAATCTGAGAGGAAAGAGAGGTTGGAAAGAAAATGCCAACAGCTGAAGCTAAAAACACCGGTGGCAAGAATGCTAGAACAGAAAAACTTGCAGAAAATGTACGTCAAGACCGTTCTTAAAAAAAACCCGGACTGAATGGGTCAGAGATACGGAGGGGCGAATTTCTACCTTACCGGATATGGTTGCCTTAACAATTGTCTGCACAAAATAAGAAACACGAAGAACACAAGTCCGGCGACTCTACTAATGGTAGCGCTGAACTCGCATTCTTCGAACGCTTTGAGTGAACTCAGTCATCATCATCACTAAGGGTATCTACATAAAGCGTTCCCTCTTCAAAATGTGCATGATTGGATCGCACGTAACTTGCTTCTTTAATACAATGACTATGTAAAGGGTTTTCCAATTAGAGGTGTTATTGTGAATGGCCCGCTATTTCGGTAGCTGTCAGTGTCACTTTTGAAGCTTTTATTCTTTGACATTTGAGAAACTGGCGTAGAAACTACGCCATTACTAAAAATGGAACGATACACGCTTCAACAACGCATTGAAATTATTAAAATTCACTACAAAAATGGTGAAAATTTTCCAGTCGAAGTTCGCAAAACTAAAGCATTTTTTGGTCGTCGTGAAGCACCTTGTCGGACCGCAATACAGAAATTGGTGGAAAAATTCGAGCTGTTGGGACAAGTTAGTGACGTGCACGTCGCTCAAGAACAACTGAGAATATTGCTGCTGTAGCCCAAAGTGTTGAAGAAAACCCAGCACCCAGGTTTGTCCATTCCTCGTCGTTCTTTGGAATTTGGTATTCCACAAACGTCATTACGCCGTATTTTGCTTAAAGAACTTGGGTCTTAAGGCTTATAAAGTTCAGTTAACACAAGAACTCAAGCCGGCCGATCATCAACAACGTCGCCAACAGCCCAGCGTCGATTCAAGACCTCAAAGATAAAATTCGTAAGGCTATCGAGGACATAGGGCAGCCACTTTGCGATTTGGTTATGGAAAATTTCATGAAATGGATATGGTCCTATAAGCGTGCTCGTGGTGGCCATTTGGCTGATGTTGTTTTTCATTATTAACGGCATACCTTCCTCTTTATTATGAAATAAACATCCGATCATTTATCTCAAAAAATGACATTTTTCTTTGAATGCCAAAATAACACCTCTTATTGGAAAACCCTTTATATGGAAAATTCCAAATTCCGGTTTTCTATCCGGGCACCGGTCACACTGGCACAGTGGTTAGTATGCTGGACTTCTGTGCGAGAGGTTCCAGGTTCGATCCCCGGAAAAACACAAATTACATCTTAAGGTTTTTTTCCACTGCACCACGTCTCGTGAAAGTCTGACAAACATCCGAGAGTTACTGTCTTGAAAAGGCTTCTCAATTCAGTCGTTCGGACTCGCCATAAAATTGTAGGTCCCTTTCATTCGTTCCAAAAATAAAAAACAACACATACGAATGATTTGTGAGAAGCTAGGCCTTGGGTGTCTACACGCCTGTTGCGCCGACTATTTATCGTTCTTTTAGGAGCCTATTATAGTAAGCAAGAAGAAAAGAAGTTTGATAAAAATCGGGTCAGCCGTTTAGGGCGTAGCTAGGTGTGCTAAATATTTGTCAAACAATTGAGTTGATCAATTTAACTTATATATAAGTCGCACGTGCTTGTATTTTGTATTTATAATCTCTCTGGCTAAAGTTAATATTGACTTTGAGATACATTATGACCGATACTCATAGCTGTTCAAGAATTTTAGTTTCCACTATCAGCCTCTCTGGTGCATCCTTATTTGACAACACGAGTGTGTTTTTAAGTTTCACGTGAATATGAAAGGACTCACAAGCAAAAATAATTAAGATGAGTAATGAAAACTTGTATTAGTCGCTCTATATTATGGACACTTTACTTTAAGCCTTTAAATCCAACTTAGTCTCCAAATTATTATGAAACCTATCGCCGCATCATCTACATAGATTGTCAGAGTTCTTTTGAAACGGTTCAGATTAAGCTCATAATTAGATTGGAAAAAAAATTCCCCTTAAACCAAACTTCATGACTCACTTTATTCTTCGGTACATTAAACAACTCCAAGATACACCGACAATTGCTTATCTTTTCCCTTTCTTCTGCTTTGTTTTAGCAAAATATTTCGGCTTCGATTGAACTGGCCAATGGCCAATCTTTACAACTTAATAACCCCACAAATGATTATACTCATAATTATTTCTGAATTAGCAACTATTAGGGTTCGTTTTGATATCTAACCAAATTCCATAAGATAGCAAGGATAAAGACGACCATAGCCAAGTGGTTTATAATATTGATTTCGAGTGCACTCGTATAGATATTATATTCCGATATACGATTTCGAGTATCTGTAACAATAAAATGTGACGATTCATTGCAATTTCACTGTTGTTCCGGTTAATATATACTTGACAACCAAACGCTGTTTATAGGTGGTGTATCTTTTAGGTTTATCGAATTACAAGGCAATATTTTGTTGATAATAAATTCGAGTGTGCACGCCCGTACTTATCACTAGATTTTATTGGACATCATAAAAGTCTTATGATAAAATAAGGTTTCGGACAATTTGTAAATACTTGGTGGGTAATGCAGTTATTTTTTTAAATTTTTTTTTAACATTTTTCAAATACTTTGTTAATAGAATTGTGTTGATATAGGTATAGTAGCTTAATCAATTGATATAGTTAACTAATAATTTGTTTAATGGGTACCTTCTAGCGGTGGATAAGCGTGATAATATGGGGTTATAGATTTGTAAAATATATCGAAGCAGATATGAACTTGACATTGAAGTTCTGCCGTGCATTTTGTTGACAAAGTTATATGAAAGGTCAAGTTCGTGCAAAAATAAGACTGAAATGGACTCGAAGTGGATTTACATTATTGTAAGTAACGTAACGCCGTGAAAGTGAGCAGCACAAGTTTCAATATAATGTTTTGAGGTATAGCAAAACTCTTTAGAACCCCACTGTCTTTTAGGCTGCACTGTGTCCCTAGAAGGCATAATTGCATACACGATTGCACGTGGAGTGGAACTCTCGGGAGAAGATATTGAGTCGAAATCGGTGAGGGTTTGGATTATTAGTCATAATGACGGAGACTGATAGCCAGTATGTATCTTATACGGGGTTGTAGGCCGTGCAACTGTTTTCAACATCTCTTCTCTATCTCTATATAAAACAAAGTGGAAAAAACTGTTTCCCTCTGTCGCCCGTAATTGTCAACCGATTTTGTTGATTTTTTTTTAAATGTCGGTAATTACGGTGATTGGGTGATAGGCTAAACAAATTCAAAATCGGACAAAGGGGCGTGACACCGCCCATACAAAAAAAAAAACATTTAAAATCTTATATCTCGAAAACCACAGAATCGATTGAGATCAAACTTACAAATAATCTTAGGTGTTAGCCGTAGAGGGCCCCTGTGAAGATAGGTTTTCCGGCGCAAAAACAAACAACGAAGACGGTTTGCCAGCCAACACGCGAACAGGCAACCTACAGCCGACCCGTGAAAAAGAGGGAAATTCGAGATTAATTCCACAGACTTCCAACGATTGGCCTTGCGATTTATTCACACCTATATTCCCGTTGGCATTTGTCGTATACGACTCATGTTTCGTGTCGTTGAAAAACAATGTTCAGATTTTATTTTAACTTTTGTTAACAATTTTATTTCTTTTTCTATGTGTTTACCATCATTTCAATTCATTTGTCTACAAAAAGTTACAAACACCGACTAAAAAACGAAGTGAAATACGAGTCGTTTACGACAAACGTCAACGGGAATAGGGATGATTGATTGTCATCGCAAAAGCCAATCGAACGGGGAACTGAATCCGCTTTAATTGTAGGTATAATGGAAGATCAGTTGGAATAATCGGAATTCGTGGGATAAGGAGTAAGGACTTCCTCTCCTTTGAATTTGCCCTTAATGATCGTCACTTGAATCACATTGTTCATAAGTTTCTTAACGGACAACCGCGTACCGTTGCTCAATTTCAGATGATTCAGATTCCTCAACATGATTATGATCGATCCCACCTTCAGCTGTAAATAATGCGGCGGAGTTCTTGCGAGTTCAAAAATTCCGTCAGATAGTTGGTCGCTTCAACCTCGTCTGTCACGCTGTCAACGGATTTGTACGAATGCAGTTCTACAGCGATTTGACTTTAAATATTAAAATTCAACTTCGCTTTTAATATTTCCGAAGACGAACAAAGATGCAAAATGCCATAAAATGCAAAATTTCGTCGAAAAAAAAAAATTGAATTTTTCGCGTTTTTCCGGAATTTTCCGAGTTTTTCACTAAGAATTTTATATTTTTCCATTCGAAAGGCCATTCCGGAACAATTGCAAACAAAAAATTAATTTTCGATTTTTCCAATTTTCCGACTTTTCCGGACCGTTTTCCCCAAAAATTTTCTTTCGTAAAAACCTTCTCCTGGCAATTACGAACAACTGCAATTTTTTTTAGCCAAATCGGCCCAGCCATTCTCAATTGATGAATTACTATTTCCACACCATTTTTTAGATTAGTTTCCTTAAGATATTTAGGTAAATCGGTTCTAGGAACGTTGTTCGCATAAGAAATTGCCATGCAGCCCTCCAACTCTTAATTTACCACTAGCGTTACCCTTCTTTCGAACACAGACTTTCTGCTGGCCGTCTTATACCCTGTTATGAGTTGATTATCCGGCTAGTTGTCAGCAAATTCAGTTTAACCGTGCATTTTCGAATGCAGATGTGTTACATTGTGTCTCATTGAAAGCGCCATCTATGCTATAGGATTGCAAATGCAACAATTGTACGTATACTCCCTATGATAAGGGGCTTACTCCTTTGTATAAGTTAATGCACCGCACATTAACCCCACCGCTTAATCAACACCAACACCACATCCGCACCCGAATCATCATTTTCATAATTTCACAATGCACCGAACATTAACCCCACAGCGCAACCAACACCACATCCGCACCCGAATCAACACTTTTGTTTAATCGACCTAGTTTATCCGCACCCGAATCAGCATTTGTTTAATTAATTATTTGACCTAGTTTAAGTTCATAATGTTTAATTCAATTTTAAGGAATAAAAATAAAGTCAGTTGCATTCTAGCAGCGGAACAAATTGGTTCTTTTATTGGCGCCCAACAACATTTTTTTCTAAAGCAGCGCGAGTTCGGTTCCAAAAATTCCAGTAAAGGAATAATAGACCCGTGTCTACCGCAACTCATTGCCCTAAGTTCTAAACCCGTGACCCTCGATATTTTTTCTAAGGCAACGCGAGTTCGGTTCAAAAAAATTCCAGTAAAGGAATAATAGACCCGTGTCTACCGCAACGCATTGCCCTAAGTCCTAAACCGATACCCTAAAAAGAAGGAAACTCGTGCTAAAGACTATCCTAAGAAGATTAAAAAGGAATTAGTTTAAAATTTGAAACCAGTGTCCAAATTAGTTTAAGAAGAACTTTAAAATTGTGAGTGCAACAGAATGAGGATCATTTTCATGTAAGTGGAGTGCTCAGCCGTTTTGATTTATAAAGTATTTTAAAGTAAAAATTTAACTTCCCTAACAAAACGAATAAAGACTTAACAAAAAATGGACGCACAAACACTACAAACAGTAGTTACTGCTGCAGTACAGGCTGCCATAGAACATACTAGGAGGACGTTCGAAGGGCAAGTTACTGAACTAACGAACCGACTGCAGGCATTAGAAACTCCAATTACTGTAGAGGAATACAAACCTGTAATAATTGACCAGGACAAAATTTGCACTGAATCTCTGGATTTAGTGAAATCCCTACCTGATTTCGAAGGAAATCAAGCTCGTTATGTTTCATGGCGACAAGCTGCATTTGCTGCCTACAGGTTATTCGAGGACCATGTTGGTAGTTCCAAACATTACCAAGCAGTTGCAATAATAAGAAATAAAGTCATTGGTTCAGCGGATCTTGTCTTATCCTCGTTCAATACTGTTCTAAATTTTCACGCTATCATATCACGTCTAGATTTTACTTATGCCGACAAGCGGCCAATTCATCTCATTGAACAAGAGATGTCCACTCTCAGGCAAGGTAGAATGACTATAACCGATTTTTATGATCAGATTGAGCAGAAATTGGCTTTAATTCTTAATAAGACTATTATGTTCAATGAGGGAAACGCTGCACTCATCGAATCACTTAGTCAGAAATATAGGCAGGATGCTCTGAGAATTTTTATCTCTGGTTTAAATAAGCCAATGTGTGACATTCTATTTTCATCAAAACCCATTGATATGCCGAGTGCATTAGCACTTGCTCAGGAACTAGAAGCTAATCAAGCGCGTTACGCGTTTGCTAATTCTTTCTCTACCCGGAATGAATACCTGAACAACAAACAAAACTTGAATGCCCATTATAATTCTCCTCATTATAAACAAGTGCAAAATAATCAAATTCGTCCTGTACAGACGGCCATGGAAGTTGATCCATCAACTTCGCACTTTAGACAACAGACGAATTACCAGAATAGGCCGATCATTCAAAGTCCCCATTCAAGAACCCCGATGATAGATAACCAAAATAGATCACCCAAAAGGTATCGTGAATCAGACCGACAGCCAATAGCTAAGGTACAGAGAATTAATCATCTAAACCAACAACAACAACCAGTACTCCCTGAATATAACGGCGATATAGACGACCATTGCTACCAACAATACTATCATAAAGACGTCGGAAGATATGAAGAGCAGCGATATGAGCAATCGTACGACAACGCATGCAACAATGAGATATTGGATGAAGTAAATTTTTTAGGGGTAAATCCCTCCTACCATATGTAAGCCGAATAATAGGAGGGAGAGAAATAAAGTTATTAATAGACACCGGTGCTTCTAAAAATTATATTAAGTGGCTCGATAACTTAAAGGGAGTAAAGCCAATTGAGAAACAATTTTATATCAAATCTATACATGGTACAAACCAGATCACATCTAAATGCTTGATTAATGTTTTTGGCAGAAACGCTTGTTTTTTCATCTTACCTAATCTCGATACGTTCGATGGTATAATTGGATTTGACTTCCTAAGAGAAATCCATGCTCAAATGGATCTAAGAAAAGGTACTATATCTTACAATGGCGTGGAAGAGAAATTATTGTACTTTTATTGCAAACAGGTTAATTATATTTCGTACGACTGTACAACAGTACCCACAGATCTACGGGAACAATTTACATCTCTGCTGAAGTATTGGTCAAAAGTATTTGCAGACCCAAACGAATCCTTACCCTACAATACTAACATCGTCGCCTCTATAAGAACAAAGGATAGTGAGCCTGTCTATTCCAAATCGTATCCATACCCTATGGCTGCTGCCGAGTTTGTTAATAAAGAAATTTGCGATCTACTTACGGATGGCATTATAAGACCTTCACGGTCGCCATATAACAGTCCAATCTGGGTAGTCGATAAGAAGGGAACTGATGAAAAGGGACAGCGCAAGATGCGAATGGTTGTAGATTTCAGGAAATTAAATGAAAAGACCATTAGTGACAAGTATCCCATTCCCGACACATCCGTTATTCTTGCAAATTTAGGCAAATCCTCGTTTTTTACAACATTGGATCTTAAATCTGGGTTTCATCAGATTAAATTAGCAGAACAAGATAGGGAAAAAACAGCTTTCTCTATTAATAATGGGAAATACGAGTTTTGCAGACTTCCCTTTGGCCTCAAAAATGCCCCCAGCATTTTTCAAAGAGCAATAGATGATGTTTTAAGAAAAGAAATCGGGACAATTTGTCACGTTTACATCGACGATGTCATAATCTTTTCTCAAACAAAGGAACAACATATTCAAGACATTAACCATATTCTAACGAAACTTTACAAGGCTAATATGCGTGTTTCCTCCGAAAAGTCCAAGTTTTTCAGACAAGAAGTTGAGTTCTTAGGATTCTTAGTATCAAATAAGGGTATTAAGACCTGTCCGGATAAAGTGAACGATATTGTTAACTACGAAGTTCCTAAAACACTTCGTGGTCTACGGTCCTTTCTGGGACTCTCTGGTTATTATCGGAGATTCGTCAAAGATTATGCTCAGATTACAAAACCTCTTACGAAATATTTGCGGGGTGAAAACGGCAATATTGGTACCAATAAGTCGAAAAATTTAAGCATAGATCTAGATGAAGATGCTCTCATAGCATTTGATAAAATTAAACAAATCTTAGCCTCCGAGGACGTGCTTCTACTTTACCCAGATTTCAACAGACCGTTCGATCTAACTACTGACGCTTCTTCACACGCACTAGGAGCCGTGCTGTCACAAAACGGTAGGCCGATTACAATGATCTCGAGAACTTTATCCTCAACGGAAGAGCATTATGCTACTAATGAACGAGAGCTTTTGGCCATAGTCTGGTCCCTGCAGAAATTGCGTAACTATTTGTATGGCGTTAAACGGTTAAACATTTACACAGATCATCAACCGTTGACCTTCGCGGTATCTGACAAAAATCCAAATGCGAAAATCAAAAGGTGGAAGGCATTTGTAGAAGAGTTTTCTCCAAAATTCTTTTACAAACCAGGAAAGGAGAATTTTGTTGCAGATGCACTATCTAGACAACACATAAATGCCTTGGAGCAAACTGAATCATCCAGCTCCGTAACGGCACACAGCGAAGAATCTCTGTCCGCAACCATAGATACCGTCCCAAACCCAGTAAATTGCTTTAAGAATCAGTTAATCCTCAACGAAGATAAAAAAACATCAAAAGTAACCAAGATCATTTTTAGAGCAAAAATCAGACACACAATAACATTTTGCAATTTTAACGAGCTTTTTGAAATCCTTAAGGAAAGCATAAATCCTGATGTGGTCAACGCAATTTTTTGTGATCTACCTATCCTTGCACAAATCCAAAACAATTTGGTCAACGAATTTCCATCTGTGAAATTTCTGCACACTTCAAAATTCGTCACCGATATTTTTAACAAAAACGATCAAGAAGAAATTGTCATTACTGAGCATAACAGAGCTCATAGATCCGTACGTGAAAATATGAAACAAATACTGAACGATTACTATTTCCCAGATATTAGGAAAAAACTTAAAGAGATCTATTCCAATTGCAAGATCTGTCGCGAAGCGAAATATCAAAGACATCCCCTTAAAACCCGAATAGGCAGAACACCCATACCCACCCAACCCGGTGAACTCCTTCACATCGACATCTACTCAACAGACAAGAAACACTTCCTCACTTGTTTGGATAAGTTTTCTAAGTTTGCGATGGTAATACCAGTGAAATCTCGTGCAATAATCGATATTAAAGAACCGCTTTTGGAGATTATTAATGTTTTCAAAAACACCAAGACCGTAATTTGCGATAACGAAAGATCATTCAACTCTGAAACCATCAAGTCGCTACTCCAGAATCACTTTAACGTTAGCGTTTTTACAACACCCCCATTCCATAGCACAACAAACGGTCAAGTAGAAAGATTCCACAGCACACTATCAGAGATAGCCAGATGTATAAAGCTAGAACAAAATATAGAGGATACTTCTGAGCTAATCCTTATCGCAACTGCCAAATATAATAGGACGATTCATTCCGTTACAAACCGAAGACCTATCGACATAATACACTCAATGCCCCCTGAATTAGGAAACGAAGTTAAAAATCGAATTGAACAGACTCAACAATCAGACCTTTGTTACCACAATAGAAAAAAAAAGACACGAATTTTCAAACCTGGTGACAAGGTATTTGTTCGAACCAATAGACGAATAGGGAATAAGTTCACAAAACTTTTTATAGAAAAAACTATACAGAGAGACTTAGGAACTGTAGTACTCATTGACAATAGGCAAGTACATAAAGATAACCTGAGATAATATTTTTTTTTTTTTCTTCTTCTTCTTTCTAAGGGCTCTTCATTTGATTTTTTTACGAATCGCAAACACGAGACTTCTAAATTATTCACACGCCCATTATATTCCTGTCCCCAATGGAAGGGTGGCCATCTACACCAGTAGCGGTTACATTACGCATTGCACTAATTTAACGGCCTATGAAATTATGTCCTACCAAACCCTAAAGTTTATACCATTATTTAAAAAAATTGACGAAAGGAAGGCAATTCAGGTTGACGTCGAACAAATATTACACCTTCTAAATACTCTCCGAGTTCACCACCGACATGCTCGTGGTATAAACCTGATAGGCACAGCCTTAAAATATATAGCTGGTACACCTGACTTTGACGATTTTAATGAGGTTAAAACCAAAGAGGAAGCACTTATTGAAGCGAACGAACGCCAAATCGTGGTGAACACTGTGTTGCAGACGAAAATCAACCAACTAACAGAAACGGTGAATAAATTACTAGACGCTACAAAGGAAATTAAAACTGATACAGGGCATTTATTTGAGCTTATTCTGAGCAGAAATAAAGCAATGATTACTGACCTAGACAATATAATTTATTCCGTTATGTTGGGGAAGATGAACCTAATAAACCCAATAATACTAGACGACGCAGAAATTGAATCTGTAATAAGAGCAGAGCACTTTACAAATATTAGCATTACCGAAATTTTAAATAGCTCTAAGTTAAAGATAATGCAAAATAATGATTTGATACTGTTTTTAATAAAATACCCTATAATTCAGCTCACATGCAATAGAATAAGTTTATTCCCTGTAATACACGATAACAAAATAGTAGTTTTAGAAACATTTGAAATTGCGCAATGCGAAACCATCTATAAGCCTTTAAAAAACTGCAGGAAGGCAACGTCACTGACATTTTGCGAACTGGGCTCTGACTACACGTGCGTGCAGCACTTGATGAATAATAACACAGCGCTATGCAAAACAGCGACGGCTCATCAACTCGACCCTGTGAAGGTCATCGAAGATGGTCTCATAATTATTAACAACCAAATTGCCGAAGTCCAGGAAGGAGATAGTCAGCCAATTTTAATAAATGGTACCTACGTTTTGATATTCGATGAAAAAGCAAGGATCAACGGGACGATCTACACTAATGCCAAGCAGATCGCTCATTTAAGCCCGGAACCACCTAGGGTACAAGCAATCAATTTTTCGGAACACTTGACGATGCTCTCCTTACCATACCTAAACGAAGTCCATTTGAAGAATTTAGAACATATCGCAACCCTGAAACAGGAAGTAAAGTCACACAGTCTAATATGGCTTGCTTTGTTTTCCTTTAGTATTACAATGGTATTCCTAGGTGCCCTTATTTCAAAGTTAAGGAAGAAACGAAATGATCGCACCAGAGAGGGTCACAACAATGTCAGCTTAAAGGAACTAGATAGGGAGAAGTTCGTACAAGACCTCCTGAAAAGTCTGCAAACAGCTGCGGACAGCTCCGTTTAAAGGGGAGAGTAGTTAATGCACCGCACATTAACCCCACCGCTTAATCAACACCAACACCACATCCGCACCCGAATCATCATTTTCATAATTTCACAATGCACCGAACATTAACCCCACAGCGCAACCAACACCACATCCGCACCCGAATCAACACTTTTGTTTAATCGACCTAGTTTATCCGCACCCGAATCAGCATTTGTTTAATTAATTATTTGACCTAGTTTAAGTTCATAATGTTTAATTCAATTTTAAGGAATAAAAATAAAGTCAGTTGCATTCTAGCAGCGGAACAAATTGGTTCTTTTATTTATACTTGTTAACAAATGCAGTGCAGAGCCATATCTACCGATCTACCTTTGCAGTCAACATGACGAGGCTTTTGAAATCACCCGTAGTTTCGATGACCTTGCATGACACTTAGCAACTGCGACCTATTTTTCCATGGTTTCCGAACTTCGGCTGCTATGCAAATTTACAGATTCTGCACCTTGATTAGGATGTAGCCGAATATTTACAGACGGATCCAAAACTAGTCAAGGTTTCGGAGCTGGACAACACTAAGCTTCATTCGCATCAAGTGCATTCTCGCGATATTTAGCGGGCTCTCTTTCTGCCTATGCCGACTTATTGGTACCCATAGCCATGTCTGTTTCACATAGTTTTAATAAATAAAATAAATAAATGGTTGGCACAACATGCGTGTAGACACCTAGCTTCTCACGCCCAATCGTTTGTGTGAGTTTATTTTTGGGACGAATGAAATTCAATCTTTCTTTTCGGACAATTTAATGCCGAGTCCGAATGTCTGAATTAAGAAGCTTTTTTAGAACAGTTATACTCTCGGATGTTTGTCAGACGTTCGCGAGAGGTGGCGCATTGGAAAAAATCTAACCTGGGACCCCTCGCACAGTAGTCTAGCACACTAACCACTGCGCCGGTGCAGGAAAATAAGACCCCGGGAACTAAGTCCACTGAGGGACTCAGTTCCCACCTAGTGGGAAATAATTCCACTTCGTAACTAAGTAAGTAAGGACTAAGTTCCCATGTAAGGTTGAAACTAAGTCCACTTTCTAATGGGAACTTAGAACACATTCAACAGTTTAATACGTATGGGATGGGCATGCTGCCCCATGCAACCCCCCTGCTCGAGTTTACTGTCAGATTTGCAGTCTGTGCGAAATTGGGTATACTGAGAGGGAAATAAAACCACTCAGAGTTTTCGGAATTTGTTGCCCACCTTACATAGGAACTGAGTCCACTTCGCCAAAGAGGATTTATTTCCCACTAGGTGGGAAAGTCCCGGGGACTTATTTCCCTGCACCCACTGCGCCCACGTTGCACATGGTTACAATTACAACCGTTAAAATGGCGCTATCTTTCGTTAACCATATTCGGCTTGCCTTCAGCAGTTGAGACTCAAGAGTCCCACTTACTGGCTGCGGAGCCCTTCGATTAATTATTTTGTAGCCACATTGATTTGTTTCCAGAGGAATCTACATATACAAAGACTTCACTTGGCTAAGCTGAAGCCATCTATGGGTAGACAATAAACGTGCCTTAAGCCAGCGTGCGTGACATAAATATATCAAATCGTTAAATAATTATTAGAAATTGTTTGTTCTACGCTTTTCATCTTACGCAACCTATCATCTACGGAGAGTATTACTCATGACGGAACTCACTCACCTATATTTTATCGGATAAGTTTATTTAGACCTGTATCTTCAAAAAACTTAATTGATAAGATTCCGATAAGTTCTATAGCAGTATATCAGCTTAAAGACAGTCACTGCGACTGCCCCAGTCTTATATCAATGCCGATCAAAAACTTGATCAATATTATCCTTTGAACTGAAGTCAACTCTCATATAACTCGATTGGGCGAAGGTTGACATTCGAAATTTTTTAAAAAGGGAACAAAACTGAAACCGAAAAGAGCTCAATCAACCTTCGAACAAATAACAAAGTATAAATAAAATTATTTTGCTAATCTTTACAACCGACTGGCAATTATCGACAATTTTATTATTTACTTAATCGTTTTATCGATCGTAGGAAATAAATGTCAGTCATTCAAAAAAATTCTGCACACGCCAGTATCAGCTGTAAGCTTTTCTTCCGCATTGACGTTCTAGCTATTCCTAAGACTAAGTGAATCATGTAAGTTGGACATCCGAAGTGTGGGCGACTGATCCTGATAATAATGTAAAATTGATAAAAGTTTTATTTTGCACCCCAAAGATGACTAATGATTCGTAAACAAACCTCTAGCTTTCTGAACTGAATAAAGTCACGCATTCGCGTTCTGGTTCGATACAATGTAATGTAAATTATGATGAATTTATTTGGAAAGTCTTGGGGGAAATTTATCGATGTGGATTTTGGAAAGAGGTGGCAAAATCAGGAATAAACCGCACAACGGCCATAAATTATGTTTTTCCGTTTGCGATTCAAATTCAAGATCAATAAACAATGACGCAGTGACGACCGACCCACTGCCCTCTGCCTTTCTCTGATTTCATCTTCAATTATGTGTGTGTAAAAGTACAGCGGAACACATTTTCGTTTAATTCTCCTGGGTGTTTATTGACAGATAGCAGATGCTTATTTGTGGACCATTAAAAGTCTTCGAATGGAAAACATATGTCGCATAGTACATCCGGTCGTGGTGCCATCAGATAGCTGACGTAAGGTCAACTCTGTATCTGGTTGATGAGAGCTTCATTATTAAAATGTAATTATGCTTTTTATAGCCTCATGGGGTGCTGCGCGCTGTATGGGGCGTTCATGGTTCAATAGGCGCAGCGTCTGTGATTATTGGGAAGACGCCCACTCATTGTTGGTTTAACAAATCCAAGATGATCTAACCAGCTTTGTAGACGATGAGAAAATAAATGAAAAACGTTTCTTCTTTATGGAGGTCTATCGCGCTTTAAATAATAATTACTCTGTGGTGCTGAATTTTAAAAATCGTATACACACTTATATGGCGTGTCGCGTGTGGCATAGCAGCGAGACAAGTATTTGAAGTTTGATTTTACCTAATCGGCTGTGGAGTTTCAAAGCGAACATTTTAATTTTGACGATCAACTTTAGTTTTATATTATGGTGGTAACTACAGACCATATAAGGTTTTAGGACCCAGGTCCCAGGAATGGAAGGGATCCACAATTCAATTTTTGTTATCTGATGGTCTTAATCGAGAAGCTCCTACAAAACGTAAGCTTCAAAATAAAGCGAAAACTAAGTTGATTTGGCAAACCATTTTTCTCCTATCTTTATCTTTTATATAATTCTTCTGTCCGTGTTTGTTACCGTACTCCTCCTAAACGGCTAGACCGATTTTAGTGAAATTTTGTGTGTGTGTTTGAATGGGTCTTGAGGTGGTTTATATTCACAATTGGGTGGATTAGTAGGTTGCGCTGCGATCCGATTCCACAAAATGTCAAATAATAAACACTCAACAATAAAAAAAAAATTAAAAAGCAAGAATAAGCTCATGAATAAAATGTTGAATAATATACACCCGAACCAAACAAAATTATGAATAAAATGTCAAATA
Source organism: Cheilosia soror (assembly GCA_949372485.1). Lineage (NCBI taxonomy): Eukaryota > Metazoa > Arthropoda > Insecta > Diptera > Syrphidae > Cheilosia > Cheilosia soror. The sequence goes on from OX443564.1 coordinate 60,985,349, forward strand.
AAAAATGTACGAGCAGGTAAAACAACGTTTGCCGGGCCCGCTAGTACATAAAAACTGTCGAAATTTTCTTTGTTACCTCAAAGCGCGAAAACTACTGAACATATATCAATGAAACTTTTTTTAAATGCTTGTTAAGACTGTGAGATGGTTTTAGGCTATGCCGTTCATAGCCACAAAGGAACAGTTTTTAACCAAAGTGTGTTTTTTCTTAAATATACAATACATACCTACTTATTCAATACAAAAAAAAAATACTTCAGTGTTGTCTTTGATCGTGGTTCTGCCTAGATTAGTGGGTGCACATGGAAGCTTGAGTATGCATGTAATACAGTCAACAGGGACGAAATGCGCAGATGGCTGATGGTGAGATGAAATTAGGAAACTGAGGAACTGCGCAGGGCTGAAACATTCCTGCAACTTATATTTATATTTTATGACGCTAACGCAGTTGCGGGCACAGCTAGTTTTGAAATAAAATCCTATAACCCTTTAAGGAAGACGATAGATATGCTATAGGATATTCGTCAAACATTTTGCGTCGTCAAAATATTGCGTCTTTAAATCTTTTTTTGGGTTAAATCAATAGTCACACACACTAAGAAAGGTATTTTTGCTTCATTATAAAAGTACTCTCTTGCTTTAATTTCCACAAACGTTTATAGTTTGTATAGCCTCGTTAACCGTCACATTTGCTAAAAATTTAGCCGCAAGCAGTTGTTCGTAATTAAGTGTCCATTTCCACAATACTCCGTATCTAAGGGAAATTCTTTAAAGCTAAAGATTCGATTTGGCACAAAGTTTAGAGACCTTTAAACTTATCAAACTTTTCACTTCGAACCGAAATTTCTAACCAAAAAGCTTCTTAAATATGACGAAGAACAGTACCTACACAAGTAGAAAATCGGATAAATAAATTTTGACAGTGAAAAATCTTTTTTTGGTTTCAGAAATTTGCCAGTTTTCAACATTATTCAACTTCAGGTACAAATTTGTTATTTGATTTTTAGTTTAGGTAACTTTGAAGGGAGAGTCTTTTAGCTACGTCAACTACAAAAGAGGTACAAGTCTCTTTTAACAACACATGCAAGATATATCTGCCTTATTATTGTGAACGCCTAAAACACTTTGCAAATAATTTGATCAGTGCGGTTTTGCTCAGTAAAGTCCACCATTTATCAAATTTTCACGTTTTGACAGATTTTGCCAAAAAACACAAAGTATCCAAATCGATACTCACCATTTTTCATCGGTTTCAAAGCCGTCTCTGACAGCATCTAAAGAGATGACGAGGTGAGCTATAGAAGGCCATGTCTATAGTTTTGACATCGCTGCAAAACTTGAATGACGATGTAGAAATATGGCTATTGCAATAAGGTCGGAAACTCGGAATATCAATGTCAAAAGAGGATTTAGGTAAGGCATCGAGCTTTTATGCGACTTCTTTAGCTTGAAAAAATTGTCCGCAACTCACTGTGTAATACAAAAGGCAATAACTTGCATACCTCGATGATACTGACATAAATGGTACATCACCGAGAGTTGTCAAGTTTTCTAGTGTAAAAACGCAGGCGGGTCAACGATAACAAAACCAATTATATGCTGTTAACAAGAAGAAACACCCAATAGCGACGAATCTGACAAAACGTCACAATCGACAGCTTTTTACTACTTTGAGGTAGTAAGGGCCTTTGTCTATACCTCGGTTCTGATGTAAATTCTGATATCTCAGCAGAATAGCTCCTGTAAATCCCTGTTTCTTTGGGCTGAGAAGGCAATTGAGTAGTAGAGGCCTATTCTATATAAGGATATTCAGTATAGGACCTTCATCAACCCAGTCCAGCTTTACGGCTCTGAAGCTTGGGCTCTATCTAAAGCTGATAATGATATCATCGATCACTTCAAAACAGAGGATTTTCGTCCCATTTTCGGTCCCATTTGCTCTAATGGGCTTTGGAAGAGGGGATTCAATGACGAACTATACAAGCTGTATAGCGACATCGACCTGGATGGCCAAAAGCGCTCTGGATTTTAGAGTCTTAGAATCTAACCTGGAGGCAGATCTTATCTAAGTAACGCGCACTAATAGAAGGCGATCTCAACCTGGGAGATCTCAAACTGGTAGTACACAACCGGAGGCAGTTAGCTAATGGATTGTCTTGTTAATTTAGGCCTCGGTTAACCCCAAACTGTAAAGCCGTCTAAGCAAGCAAACTTTTTCGTATTCCATTACAAATTATGTGACAAATAATTTTTTTTTCTTTTTTTTTTTCTTTTTCCGAGGGTAGGTGATAGCATAGTGTCTATGCAACTATGAGAACAACGCGTGCTCATAGTAGTGTCAGATTCTTACTGACTAAAAACACCACCCTTCGATATAAATTGTAGATACTGCAACGAAGATATAACTTATCAAGCAATTTTTCTATCACGAAATGAAAACTTTTGACAGGTTACTCTCCAATGAAAGATCCTGCATGTTCCGAAATTAGACGCGGTTAATCCCTATATCGCCAAGTCGAAAGGTTTTGTAGTCGGCGCAATAAATTGCTATCCTTCTAAAATTTGTAGGACTGTATTGTTGGTGTGTCCGATTAGTCGGTTTCTATGCTTTCGCGCAAAGCTTCTCGTTTCAGCTTCGATTGTAGGTATTCCGAGATCCCTGTGGACATCGTCGTTTCTAATATACCACGGTGCTTTTACAATTTCTCGAAGCACTTTATTTTGAAAAGATTGTATAATATTGGCATTTGTTTTCTTGGTGCAACCCCAAAGTTGTATACAGTAGGTCCACACCGGCTTTAGCACTTGCTTGTATAAAAGCAGTTTGTTCTCGGTACTGAGCTGGGAATGTTTTCCAAGTAACCAGTACATTTCTCTATATTTGAGTTCAAGCTCTTTGCGTTTCATTTTCACGTGTGAATTCCATTTCAGCTTTGCGTCGAGTGTCATTCCCAGGTATTTGGCTTCGTTCGCAAAAGGTATTTTGGCCGAGTTTAGAAAAATTGGCAAGTCATTCGTTTTTTTATATGTGAAGTTCACGTGAACAGATTTAGTTTCATTGAGGGCGATTCGCCAGTCCCTCGTCCATTCATTGACTTTATTTAACGCCGTTTGCAGTTTTGCAGTCGTTTCTTCGACTGTTTTACCTACTGCTAGAATAGCTGTGTCGTCGGCAAACATAGCAAGAATAGTGTCATCTTCCTTTGGTATATCACGAGTATATAACAGGTAGAGAAGCGGCCCAAGAACGCTTCCTTGCGGGACACCAGCCGATATTTCTTTTAGATCCGAGTATTCGCTTCCATGTCTTACACGGAAAAGTCTATTGCCGAGATATGATACGAGAATATCGTATAGACGTACGGTAAGAACTTGTCGTAATTTTAGTTTTAAGCCTTCGTGCCACACCTTATCAAAGGCTTGCGAGACATCAAGGAATATGCTGGAACATATTTTTCGTTCTTCAAGTGCTTTCTCGATTACGTCAGTAATTCTATGAACCTGGTCAATCGTCGAATGCTTACTTCTAAACCCAAACTGATGGTCAGGGATAAGATTATTAACTTCTATAACCGGTTGTAGACGCCTTAGTAGTATCCTCTCGAAAACTTTGGATATGATTGGAAGAAGCGAAATTGGTTTGTATGATTTTATCTCATTTGGCGGTTTTCCTGGTTTTAGAACCATTATGACTTCCGCAACTTTTCATTGGCTCTGCACGTGACTTAATCTGAGCGCAGCATTTAGACTATGGAGAAGCTTGATTAGTGCTTTTCTAGGAAGAGCTTTTAGAACTTCTCCCGTGATCAAATCATAGCCAAATAAAATAAAATCTGACAGTTGCGGAACAGGAATGAAACTCGCACTTTTTCAATTTGACACAATCGCTTGAATAAACAGATTGCAATACTTTACTTTTTGAGACGTAGTCTGTAAATTATTGTATTTTATAGTCGGCTTCTTATTTGCCACTTACATCTCATAGTGTAGTGGTATTTACTCAACCAAGTGCGTCCGCCGTTTAGACCACCAACGTATAGCTGAGTCTTCAACTTTAAATTTCTCTATACGCAGTGACTAAAAGGTCTTTGCGTCCATTGGGATTTTTTTACATTTAGCTCAACCAACCCGGCTTTGCTCGTGACCAGAAATTGTATTTCCAGGATGTATTTTCGCACATCAAGACAATGTTCCAAATTTGTCAAGAAATATCATTTGTTTTTTTTTTTTTTGTATGGGAGGTGCCACGCCTATTTTTCAAATTTTGTCCAAACTTCACAGAAATACCTTTACGATTTTCAGAACATTTTAGCTCAATTGGTTCGGTGGTCTTGAAGTTGTTCAATCATGGGTGGTTTTAAAAACTAATCATGTTTCTACTATTGTACAATTCAATATTTTAGTGGTAGGTACGTATCCTGTTTTCTATATAGACAGAGACACATTGAATTATTATGCGTCTCAGACAAATAAAATGAAAAATTTATATACGCATTTCTAATTGATTTGTGTCCAATCTGCACGTCATCTTAAATTATTTAAGTTATAATCTTGAAGAATTTTATTGCGATTAAAAATTCATCACATGAGAAAGGAAACACAAATATTTGTACCATCTCACGGTCATCCTTGTCATCCGCTATTATTGTCTCATAATAATAATATTTACGAAAAAAAAAAAAACTCATTAATGTTGAAAACAACCTAAACGCTAAAAAAAGATCTTAAATCTATTAGATGAGGAATTCTAAAAATACCTATCGATGGCTCCAACCCGTCACGCATTGTTTGTAGAGTGTTGTTTTTTTTACATTGGGAAAGGTTCTCCTGCATAATCCGTATTTTCTATCTTCGCTAAAGGGATTCTATTTCGGGTGTTTTATCATTGACCTTGTTTGTGTGGTCTCCAGAAAGGGATAATTATTCATACGTTTGAGGTTCTACAATTCAAAGCATTTTAATCGATTCCCGTTTGGTATTGCGGGACAGAGTGTGTGTGTGAGGCAATCTTTTTGGATCGTGCTTATGATAGATATGTTAAATCTGTTCGTCGAACAAGGTGTGATGATGGATTTAGTGGAGGATTGTAAACATTTTAATTTGACGAGAATTACTATTACTCTGGGGATAGGTAGGATTGTCAAAGGTGTGACATGAAAATGACTAAAATGGTTGTAGGTTTAGTGGGAATAATGTCTTTGAAGTGTATTTATGGAGGGTATTAATTGGTTTTCATTGTGAGGTCGTTTATGAAATAAATTAGAGTCTGAATGGCTGAATTTGACAGATTTACAAAAGGATGACTATTGAATATATGTAGAGACTAGAAAAGGGTTTAAAAAAACGTATCCGGATCAATAGAAACATCAAAACAATTTGTTTGTGTCAGTTTTATTTTGGGGATGAATGGAAGGGACCTACAAATTTCATCCCGTATCCGAACATCTCAATTCATAATTTTTCATAATATGTAAATTTGAAAAATTCGATATAAGCTTGGGGGTATTCAGATTCGTTGAGAAGATACTCTTGATTATACGATGAACTCCATTTTGCATCTTACTACCTGCACCAGAACGAGGTTAAAGAAGTCGCACAATACTAGCGCTGCTACTTGCCGATATCAAGCGCTTGTTTATAGCTGAAGCAGTTTTGGTGTGATCTCGAATACGGTCATCGGCATGCGCTTAATAAAATTTACTTCAATTGACTTAGCTCGAAAATCTAGTTTGCGGCTAGTTTTTCTCGTCGGAGGTTTGTTTCTGCTGGCCAACTAAAGGGTTTTTCAATAGGGACGATACAAAAGTAGAGCGACAGGGACAGCAAACGACGCCGAATTTCTTGCCGCTCTTTTGACATTTCTTTTCAGTAAGGCTTACCATCTCATGATGGAAAGATATACGAGCCAACAACGAGTCGAAATTATTAAAATTTACTACCGAAATTCGGAGTCAGTGGCATCAACGTTAAGAGCGCTACGTCCAATTTATGATGAGGCTCATTTCTCGCTGAATGGCTTCGTCAATAAACAAAATATGCGGTATTGGTCAGGCAGCAATCCACACGTACTCCATGAGTCATCATTGCATCCCGAAAAAATTACGGTTTGGTGTGGTTTATGGGCCAGCGGCGTCATTGGGCCGTACTTCTTCCGTGATGATCAAGACCGGCACGTTACTGTGAATGGGAATCGCTACCGTTCAATGATAACCGAATATTTTTGTCCCCAACTGGATGATATGGACTTGGAGGACATGTGGTTCCAACCGGACGGCGCCACAAGCCACACAGCGAATGTCACAATCAATTTATTGGAAACCAAGTTTGGAGAACGTTTTATCTTACGAAATGGTCCAGTCGCTTGGCCGCCTTGGTCGTGCGATTTGACGCCGTTAGACTATTTCCTGTGGGGCTTCGTCAAGTCTATGGTCTATGCCAACAAGCCAGCGACACGATTGATGAACTTTGTACGAATATCGAACGTGAAATTGCTGCAGTATCGGCCGATTTATGCCTGAAAACCGTCGAAAATTGGGTTCAGCGTCTGGACTTCGGCAAGCGTGCCCGTGGTGGCCATGCAAAAGAAATCGAGTTCCATACATAATGGCATCGAACGTACTTTCACAGGAATAAAGAATTTTATTGATATCCAAAACCATTTTTGTTTTATTTAAAAAAAACTTTTGTAGCGCTCTTATTGAAAAACCCTGTACATCAGTCATACACAACTTAAAAATAACTAAATAAATAATTGGCGCAACTGGTCATAGGAACCCTAGGCCTAACTTCTCACAACGGCTCGTTTGTGTGAGTTTTTTTTTTTTGACGAACACAACATAAACGACCAAAAAACCTGTAAAATTGACATCAGTGAGGAACAGCCTTTGATATCAGCATTCACTGCACCAAAGATTCGACAACTATGAAAATGCAGAAAGCAGGAGTATCGCATTCTTTGCAGAACAGAGATTCGCCTAGTTCTTTGGTGGGTTGTGAGGACTCCTACGGATGGAAAGTACCAGATTTCTTAGGGCCGATCTGCCTTTCTTCAATATATTCGGCCAATTTGTGCCATCGACAGGGAGTTCGGGGCCTTGAAAAATCTTTCCTGATATATACTTGTCTTGCAGCTAATCGGCAAATTCGTTGGTCTGGAAGCCAGTGTGCCCTGGAACCCAAACTAATTTCAAAGTATTTAGTGTCAAGGCGAGACATAGGGAGTCTAATGTTTGCGTGTCCACCAAGATCCCCGCACTAGACACCCAGTTAATTTTGGAGTTGTTTGTGAAATTGTTGGTCGTCGTAGGTAGGTACCTCTTTCCAATTTTAGTTCTGACCGAAGCCAGGATTTATTTGTAATATTATTTTCTGTGACATCGCATCATCAGTAGACATATCCATGAGTCAAGGGTGGCTGCATATTTCTTGAGTGATCTCATTCCCTCCTTGCATGGACGAGTAGGAGGAAGAGACAATTCTTCACCTCCTATGCACATGTCCTGCCCTTTCAACTCGTAGAAAGCTATATCTCGGAGAATACTTCTTTGACAATATCGGCGAACTCGCTAATGCAAGCATAAGTTCCCTCTTTACTTTCAGCTCCTCTTGGTTCAACGGGTAGTTGTGAGATCATCAGATCCTGTGGTATCACAATGGGCCTCCTCTGGCCTACGTGAGGCTGCACTTGTTGCGGCCTGCCACTCTAACCTAACCCAACCTAATCCCTACTTAATAGAGAGAAAACCTTGGGTGGGCCTGTGCATACCATAATAAAGGTATCAAAAGAAACAAATTCACTAGAACACCTAAAACAAATCCAGGTATGGGGCATAAGGCTCCTAAGCGATAACACATTTACATGCGACCATATATTCCACCAAACAGTCCATCCATTCGATATGAGTGGTCTTGCCATCTCCGCGTAGATTCAAAGATACGTCTCATATTGTCAAAATGCATACTCGCCTTTTGAAGTTTTTAACTCAACATGCCTAGACCGAGGGAGCTTCCGGTCAAAGAGAACCTATTCCGACTCGATATAGTTGCTCTTATGACAAGACATAATCCTGGCTTTTTGCAGATGGCATATTTATAGAGCTAACACTCTAGTCTTCGGGTATGCTTTCTTCCTCCCAAACTTGGTTAAAGATTTTGTGATATACCCTACCAAAACATCACCTCAGTATTTAAAGAGCTTTGCTGGTGAGTCAGCACATGGATTTTTATTATAGCCAAGGAAGTCTCTTCTGTACTGGGTGCTGAAAGTCGTTTTTCATTGACTGGGACATGGGTTCAGCTACAGAATGCCCATTCAGCAGCTCCTGGAAGTGCTGTTTCCGTCCCTTAAGAAAGTTATATGACTTTTTTATAAAACATTGTATGTTGTTTCAATAAAAGACTTTCACGTTGATGATGTCTCAATCTCAATACTGGCACCAGTTACTAAAACTTTCTCCGTATACCTACTATGTGCTAAGGCAACCAATGTCGAGTTTCTTCCCTCTAATTGGCGGTTCAGAGTTTCTTCTCGTAGAACAATCAAGCTCTAAGTTAAGCCGCTGCGCTGCAAGAAAATGGTCAAAGTCGACGCCTTAAAATGTCGACATTATCAGGGATCAGGACAAGTCACTATTAAAAAACTTCGACGGCCTGTGCATGATATTCGTGTAGAAGGAACTAAATATTTTTTTATATGGGACCTTGATAAAATGTGGGCGCAGTGGCAGAGCGGGTTCCATGTTCGATTCCCAGAAAAACAGAATATACATCTCAAGGTTTTTTTCTCTGCCTCATTTCTCGCGAACATCTGACATCTGGCGAACATCCTAGAAAAGCTTCTAAATTCAGCCGCCTGGACTCGGTCTAAAATTGTATGTCCCTTCTATTCGTCCCAAAAATTAAAAACTCACAAACAATACAAACCTGTTGCGAGAACTATTACTTTTTTCGCTGAATGAAGTTTTCTAAATGCCAGGAAAAAATATGTCCGCGTTCAATACGCTTTTGCCTTAGCAAGTCAACAGCCTCTGATCAGTCGATTTGCCTGCAATTCTAGGTAAGTTTCGTGTGTTACACAAGATTGTCTGCTATGATAAACTGTCACCTGAATATTTAGGTCCCGCAGGACATTGAACGCGGCCTTATAGCAGCCCCTTTGAGCTGCTTTATTATTTCATATCCAAAGCTAAATGTCTTTAGTTTGAAGCGAGTTTCCATAAAATCTTGAGAAAAATATATAAAATACTTTCATCTCGTTGTTAGCGCGGTATGTACCAAAAACACCTTCTGGGTAGTTTTCAATTATTTGTGTCACTTTTGTAAACTCTAAGAATCTAATATTTTACCGCAATCCGACTCACGCATAACTTTCACTAGAAAGAATATTTTTATACAAAAATATCTCATTCATTACAATCGCTCATTCTATTACCTACCGAATATAAATAGTATCTACAGGCATAATGTCTGCGAATAAAATCTCAGAAATGTTCATAAATAACCCCATAATCTACTCAGCTTGCAAACAAAGTTCAACAATTTGAACTGTACAATAATTTTGCGTTAAATAGCCACCCAACGTTATTGTAAATGCAAATTTGTTCAAGGCCTCCTGCTACAGTCATACACAAGATGATCTCATCAATTAGTAAAGTCACAGCCCTACAAATTATGTTTGGATCTCCCCTAATTAAATTTTTTGTTTAAAAATATGTAATTCGATAGAATCTACGGAATGTGAGAACTTGTTAACAAAACAATCTTCCATCCGTAAGATAAGACAATCTGTTCTCAGCAAAAGTTCAGAACCCCAACCGCCTACCCTACAAAAGCACAGCATCAACGTCTTGTCTTTATTCACCCGTCTCGTCGTCCGACCTAAATTCAAAAATGTTATATGCACTGCACAGTGCACAATGCACATATGTTAAGCATTAACACAGAAACAGCGATAAATGTATCTCAACTCAACTATATGCACAGACAGAGTGCATAATCCAAAAATATTTATACAATTCTCCTTAATATCTATTTTTATGCGCCAAGTGCAGTTGTTCATCGCAAAAAGATAAATTGAACGCGAAAGACGTTACAATAACAAGAAGATCGCGCGAATGTGTGTTTACATTTCGGACTGTCTTGCAGGAGCCAAAGCCAATTAACATGCACTTCTTGTCGAATTTATAGCCAAAACAACTGCGATAGATACAAGGAGCAGGAACACATCAGACAGATGGACTTCGAGAAACCCCCAAAGGAGAAGTAAAGAATGTCTTTTGTAACAACACAGGTTCACTCTTACTTGGGAAGAAGTCAATAACCCGCTCATCAGTGAAGCACAGAACGGTGTGTGCATCTGAACGAGAAGACTTCCTGAAATTCCATTGTCAAGCTGCAACTGCAAGTCGTGTGGTTATAGATTTAGATACAATCGTGCTACTTACTTTGGATGCGAATATCTGGAACGCACTTCTTTATCGGTTTCCTTCTCAAATTCACTGATGCGATCACGACACTATTTACTTTGTTAATTTTCCCCACTGATCAGATCACCAACCACAACCGTAAACACACACAAACGCACACTTTGGCCAACACACGCGACGCGCGACAATTTTTACAAAAATATTCTTGCCCCAACTATTGAGCATTCAACGAACGGATCTCCAAAGGTCTCTAGATGTCAGACATGACTAAATGCTCCACCAACGATCGCGAGACGATCAGGGCGACGCGACACAACACCGCTAATGATGATTAAGATGAAGATGGCGCTACAGCTTGATGTTGCAGTTCCGCATCGAAGATCCAACCAAGTTCGATGTTGCCTCTCTTGGATTGGATTGGATCTTGTTCGAATCTAAGATCACAGATCGTCGAGTATCTTCTGATCTAGTATAGAATAGATTCTGTATTACCGTATGAATGAAGGCGTTGGCGGGTGATAGCTGTGTGTGTCTCCGCTTCGACTAATAAGGTGCAGTAGCAGTACCACCAGCGAGTAATACGGCCCGATGTTTGAACGCTCAAACGTGGGCAGTTTGTAATTTATATATAGTAGGTAGGAGAGCTAATAAATTTCGGTAGTGGAAACAGTAGGTTTAATCTATAATTCGATTTTTATTTTCCCTTTATCTGCGGAATTAATTTGTTTTTCTTTTTTTTTTTTTTGTCGACTCTGACTGGTTGGTATTGGTATATTTGCGAAAAAGAGAAGGAGCAACTTGCGACTTCAAGTGGGTCTCTATAAATAAGTGGCGGCATTTAACACATAAACTAATAGAGTGGAGGATAGCATTAATTTTTATTTGTTAAACGATTTTATGAAATTGTATAAGGGTAGCCCACCACCACACAGTGCTTAAGAGAAGCCAACGAAGAGTTTGTGTAGAGTTTGTGTAGAGTTCTCTCTTAAAGGTTTATTTTTAAGAATAAAAACTAAAATGTCTTCCTAAAAGGGATTTATTTTTATTTACAGCCGCTAATTGATGTGATGGTGGCATTTTGAAGACACTGTAAACAGAAACAATAACAAATCGGTTGACAGATGATGGTGCCCACGCGAGTGTAAATTGGTTAATTCTTATTTGAATGACAAAATGCGAAGAAGATAATGCTGTCAGCACTGTGGAACACAATGTTCTAAATAAGGAGAATGAGTTCAGAGCATTGAACTTTATTGTACAGGCAAAGCTGAAGACCATCATCAATCAGGGTTAATGAAAGTGACGTAGGCGGTATGTTTGACGATGTGGACCCTTTAAGACATTACAAGATGTTTGTTTAGTAATTGGTCAATTTTCAGGGCAATTATCCACCAAAGTATAGACTCGAATTTTTGCAGTGCGTGATCATCTTCGACTGAAGCCAAGATCTGTTCCAAAATAAAATGCGAAAACAGTTTGAATCTACCCTAAAACGCGAACACATTCGACATTCCTGGTCAGATACAAAATGAGACATAACTCAGATTCTTGGCACATCTACCAAGATGCGTTTTGGGGTCCAATCGTGTCCGAGTAAAACTAGGGCTCAAAAGTGATAGCTGTAATTAAGTAACGAACTTCTAGCGGATAAAAAATAAACTAAATTTTAGTGACAGGAAAAAGCTGCCAAACTTTGGCAAATCATAAATTGAAACTCAGAATGGAAAAAAGTGAAATATCAGTTCGCATTTGAAAATAAGCAAAAGCGATCCGCCGCACATTTGGGAGTAGTGCCCCTTGACGATGGCGCATTTTGTTCGAAATTTGTGTTAGCCGACAAAAGTTCACATGAAACTCCGAGGCGATGGTTATTTCGAGTGAAATGAGTTACGCCGAGGCGAATTCCAAGGAAAAAAATATGCGATTCGCCAAAACCCACGCGGAAGAACAAAATGCGAATGCAAAAGCAAGATTTTGCGATCTAGCGAACGATATGCAAGTTTATAGGGGACATTATGCGAGGTCAGAAGAGGAGACACCTAGTGTAGTAAATGGATGAATGGATTCTTCATTTACAATATTGCTTTAGCTCTATCAGTGTCATACACATGAATCACTGGTGTATTCTGGCATTCTCTGTCACAGAGTTCTATTCCATGGACTTCAGCTTGAAAAATCGTTTTTGTATGTCAAAGGTGGACTGATTATAGACACATGTTGGGCGATTTCAGTATCAAAATAGCGATGGATGTCATCCATGGCAATACCTTCGGTATATGTATTCGATAACAGCCTTCCGCTAATCAACTTCGTATAATTTTGCAAAACTTCGTGGTATTCCTGGTAGCCCTCCTAACAAAATACATATAACCAGGTCCTTTGTATTGCTACTAACAATTTAGGTGAAAAACTAACACCTATCTGCAATTATCTCAGGACTGTGTTGAAGCGTTATGAACGCTAGAAATTCGTTCAAAGTTCGCCTTTCCCAAAAGACGTATTTAAAGAAATACGAAAGACAACGCAAGTTCATTGCCTATGCAAACGACAATAGCCTAAATCCCTCAACCACTTTTTACGACAACTTTTTTAATTTGAATAACATAATCGCTGGACAAAAATATTTCAATTTTAGATATTTACACTTTTTCAAGTCGCCCTATAGTGCCCACGAGCCTAGACAGATTAAAAAGGTATAACTTTTGTCAATAACATTTTCCTAAATTTCTCAAAAAGCCATGCGCCACCAGAATATCATCAGCAGAAGTATGTTCTTATTAGTAGCCTATGATCAATCATCAGCTTAGACTAAGTCATTTAAATTGGTCTCACATTGGGCGCCAATCCAAATTCAGAAATGGTTCCAAAACCATAAATATTTACTTACCATCGATGATTTTAATGATGGGAACGAAAATGCTCTAAACATGTTATAACGATTGTTGTCAAAAATAACATAGGAGCTCCTTTTGTGATTATATTCCATTGACATTGTCTTCGAAGTATTAAGATTTCTTCGAAAAATGTAACTACGCGCTTCCTTCCTCACAACTCAGTAATAGAACAATAACGACTAAACACGAAATAATTTGTCAAATAGCTATACGACTGAAAATGCATTTGTTGTAATATCAAAAAACGACACCTCGCACTTCTAGCCAAACACTTAGCACTGAATAAAAGCAAAAAATCAGACAGACTTTTATTTTGCCAGACGCTAATATAAAATGCGCAGCGGGTCATTGTGAGACAACATCGTGCTCTCTCTGTTTAGTTGTATATCCCTTTGTTTCTGCATTGCGTATATTTCAGGCAATTTCAATTTAACGAATCTTCAGACAACTGAAGACAACAACCTGTCTTGGCTCATTCACAAAAATGGGTTTCCATTAGGAGGTAATCAGTTCGGCTCTTTATCTTGAAAAATGCGTTTCCACTTATGACTCATTTCACTTTATGATGCTTCATTCAAATGAAAAACGTTGAACTTATGTACGGCTATAGCATGGATGTTACAACAAAATCAAGGAATATCAAATATATGGCAATAGCTCTGATAAGACTCATTGTTGGGGGTAATTGGTTTTGATTACTTTATACTCCGCCTTGGCTAATCGTCAATGAATGGCTTTGGTATATCAAATCGAGTTCACTGGCAATTTTAATTACTTGGAATGTATATTGCATAATCTTTCAGTTATTTGGATTCGTTCGAATATTTAAATCATAAATAACTATGCTAATATGAAAACGTTAATTAAATGACATTTATTACCAAACTGATGCATTCCACCATAAAAAACAAAGGAGATACTTGACTCACCCATCCTCGCATAAACCGCCAACAGCTGTCCACTCCCCATCGGCCGTTGTTAGATATCTGAAAGTGATCTTGGATCCCAATCTCAATTCTCAACTGGGAACTTGATATCGAAAAACGGGTAAAGAAAGCATGCAATCATGCATTTTCTTTCTACGACTTGAACAGAATCTTTGACATAAGATGACGATAAGACCTGCAGTCAAAACTGACCCTAGTCCTGGGGTAGGATTCTATAAGACAAAAAAGTTAAATCGTTTTCGTTTCCACGAACCTTTTGATTTATGTAGCTTCCAAAACGAAAGTAATTTTCGTATGCGCGAAAGTAAAAAAACGAAAGCTATTTCATTGACGTTTTCGTTTTCTTTTCTGCTTCATGTAAGTGTAACTGCAAAAACGAAAGTCATTTTCGTTTTGGTGTGGAAGAACACGACAACTTATTCATTGACGTTTTTCATTTTCTTTGATTATTTTAACAGTTCAATCCCATTTTCGGCTATTTTTAACATTTCTGGACGAGAAATAGGTTGCACTGCATAAAAGCTATGTGTTTTCTAACTGTGAAAATTACCCCAAAAGTATGTAATTTCAGAGGAGGAATAAAACGGAAGGAATAATATGAAACAATTTTTCGCTTTCGGAGGATTTCTTTCGTTTTTTCAAAAACGAAAGCGGTTTCCTTTCGGTTTTTGCAGAACTCCTCCCAGATATAAGGGTCAATCGTATGGTGGCCTAAGAAAAGCTTATAACATAACCAAACTCAACAAGGTTCAAAGAAAGTCCATACAGTCACCACAGGGACTCTGCGATCAAAAGAATTAGATGCCCAGGACAGAAATTAAGCAATCTACACAGACAAAATTATATAGGTTTTCGGATACCGCCAGCGTATTTCAAGCTGAAACACTTGCTATCCGCGATAGCTGCCGTCAGATCAAACTACACAGACACATAAATATAAGTCCGAGGCAAAGGACCGCAAATTCATTGACGACAATGGTATACCATCAAGTACCTATAGGTATATTGCTTCAGTCGATATAATCTCAAAATTAGTTCTAGATTGCCGCAATGAGCAGGCCTCGCTTGATCAGTTCAAGGTAACCCTGATCTGGGCATAACAACATTTATAGAAATTAATATTCTGATGAGCTGGACAGTCAAGGCTCAGCACTACAATGCTTCCTTTTGAAAGCCAACTTCAGATGGAAGAGGCATGGACGAACTGAGTCATATCTACAAAAATATGATCAAAGTACAGCATAAACAAATTAGCCCATCTTTTCTAAGCAAAACTTAAAAAACTATAGCCATAGAATAACATCGATTACCACAAGCAACTAGCCTATATCGGACCATGCCGTCAGACTGGGCATTCCACACAATGCGCAATGACGCAGCCGAAAAAAATAACAATTTCTGTAAATAAGCTAGGACCAGACCGGGATCTCTTGCAAAACCCTTCTTCGAATACCTTGAAGAATAGGATTATAGAACTAATAACCTTCTTGAATTCCATAGGTTAGATCTAAACTGTCCTTTTTAACAAACTTCAAGAACTAGGTCGAATGAGTTGTAGTAACTATAAACGGCACATAGTCCTACTTGGATTTTTTCCAAGCCTATACCTTAGGGTATGAACAAATTTTTGATGTATTAAAAAAAAAGTTTGATAAAAGTTGGTTCTAAAATGCAAAACAAATATTTTTAAGAACCTTCCTCCTACCCGCGCATTGATTTTGAAAATTTGTGTTTTCCCCAATATTTCGATATTTTTCAACATATAGGCCAAACTTTCTGACTAGGCATTAGAGGCTCTACAGTTCGAAGTCAACCAAGGCTTTAACTTCTCCAGTCTTTGTCTAACTGTTTTCAGTTGCGTACTCGAAACTCGAAGTTGGTTGAGGTCCGCTTCAACTTGTGCGCGCCACCTAAGGCGACGTCTTCCTCTACTGCGCTGTGTCTTTGCTACACGGCGTCCCAGCCATCTTAAAGAACTGATGCCCACTTTTGGACTAGGTCGATGCCGCTGAACTGCTCACATAGTTTGTCGATAAGTCTTATCCTCCAACGATCGTTAATGTAGACGGGACCGAAAATCTAAAGAGTAAACTTTCTCTCGAAGCGCTTTAAATAGAGTCCAAGCTTCAGTTTCCACATTCTCAGCCCCGACTGTGATTCTATTCCAAGATCTACCTGGGTATCTCTATAAGATTCTGTACGGGATTTTTTACCATGGGTTCTTTTGATATTTTGGTAAGACTTCCGTACATTGTTTCTAGAATAGCATCTCACAATTTCTTCAACCGTATGCTTCTCGTACTCTGTCTTTTTCTTCCTGAGGATCCGATGTCCCTCCCATAACTTTTGCTCGTATATAGAGCTCGGGAGCAGCTCTAGTCCTCTATCGGATCGGACGAAATTTATTTGTTCGACCCACCCTACTACACCTACCTTTCTTTGGTCTATCATACAGTAGCAGTATTGTCAAGGAGTTGGCAACTGATCGGAGCTCAAAATCGGTGAAAATATTATCAGGACACCGGACCCAGACCTTGTTGCCTTCACCCTATTTTCAAACACATTATCTATACATATAATAAAACTGTAGCAATTTTCGTTGTCAGCTAAAAACTTGAAAACTACTAGACAGATTTCAATGAAACTTTATTTAAAATGTTCCTTAAGACTGTGAAACTGCTATAGGCTATGTCGTTTATAGTATTACAAATAAGTAGCAAGATCTAGGAGAGGGAGGAATTTTCTTTTTCTCCTAAAATCGCGAAAACTTACTGGACAGATTTCAATGAAGCACTCAAAGTGTAATTTTAAATGAACCAAATATAATATTGTGCGAGCGGGCAAGGCGAGCACGGGTCCAGCTAGTTGTGTAATATGTACTGTACATACCTTCAAGTATGTTCAAGTAATTTACCCACTTTACGACAGTATACACTTAAAAAAAATGGAAGAAAGTTTAACACGACCCAGCCCTGCACTTTATTTTGTTTATGGCTATAATCTTCACTACACAAAAGTAAAAGTAAATAAATCAAAAGCACTAAGTAGTTAGTAACTTAAGCATTGTTAAGTACACACAAAGCCAACTTGTGCGATGGATAAATGCGCCAACCAAACTTTGTATTTGTTCAATCATCGAGTTTTGTAAACAATAGACAACGTCGAGTGAAAAATTTTATATCACACAGGGATGCGACATATACACCTCCAAATGGTGGTGTATAACGCCACCCATAAAGGTAACACATCAGGTACGTGTATAGTTCATTGGAAGCGTCTATCGTGTCTAGGTCACAACGATGTGCCCATCAATCTGTGCGCACAATCAGTCATGCGTTACGTGTAATTAGCAAATTGAATGATATTTCACTCGAATCAAATGCCAAATTGAAAATTGTTGGTGCCATTCATTCGTAGGTAGTCTTCCGGTGATCAGATGGGTAATAGGAGTGTATCTAACCGAACGTATACCAATATTGTGAACATATTTTGTCAGTGATTCTTGAAGAAGTATCTACTGTGTTGAACAAGCTTACCTATCATATCTCTGGGTTGCTGCCTTGGTTGACGAAACATGGGAATATTATTTGATATTGTGAGTGTTTTTGATCTGATTTGTAAATCAGTTTTGTTCGTCAATTTAAATTTAACGTGTAAAAGTGAGGTTCATCTAGATGATGTAATCATATAGACATGTGGAATTTATTTTTGAAGCCATTTTCCACTGGATGTGACGTATAAGTGTTGAAAAAACGGTTTTTAAGTGTAGTTTGAAATAGTTATAGCTCGAACCGAAATAAAGACTCGTTAACTGTTGTCCTCTCAAGAAACACATCAGATTAGGAAGTTTGTTTTATTGATAAATGTGTCCTGTTTATGGGGCTAACTGAAATTTAAAACTTCACAAGTCCCCTTTAAAAATACTTGGTGATTCTGAACGTATCCAAAACAGACGACTTCTTTCTATTTTGAATGTAATTGTGAGCAAAAAAAAAAGAAAGAGCCAAAACTAACTGAAGGATTGTCCCAGTTGTGATAGGAAAGTGACTCTTTTTAAATTACCGTCGAAGAAGTCGATTGGTGGTCAATTTTGTATTGTCTTCGAAATCCTCACAAACTATGAGTCTGGAAAATAAAAGTATGTATTCCTATTCTGTCAACATGTGGGCGCAGTGGTTTAGTGTGTTGGACTACTGGGTGTGCGAAGGGTCCCAGGTTCGATCCCCGGAAAACACAAATTACATCTTAAGTTTTTTCTACTGCGCCACCTCTCGCAAACGTCTGACAAACATTCGATAGTAAAACTGTCCTTAAAGAGCTTCTTAATTTAGCCGTTCAGCCAATGGTTGTGAGAAAGATAGCCAACTATTTATTTTAATCCGTCAACAAATGATCCGATTGCACCGAAAACTGTTTCATTATTTTGGACGATATATGTATATGTATGCCGATGATGCCTTCAGTCCAGAAGCTGCACCCAACCGTAACGTTCACATTTGTGTAACAAATCGTCTATTTGATCATACGCATGGGCTTTTCTCGCTCCATATTTTTGCAGTTTCTATTTTGGAAATGAAATTATGACTCATTATCTTTGACAAATAGTCATCAGTTATCTGCTCTTCTAAGATAACATCTGTAAGTCGAACAACACGCATGTGGAATGCATTGCCTCACGCCCTCTCATTATAATCCACAATTGTTTCAAACCGCACCAGTACCTCTTCTCTATCCTCCCTATTAACCCTTCCACTCGTGCTGTGCATTAGCATTTATTAAGGGAACAAAAACCCCTTGAGCACTAGTGAATTATAAAAAAAAAGAAAAGATAACATCTGCCTTAACTTTAAGTGATTGGCGTAACTTATACTTTTGGGAATTAAATTGTTTTAAGAACTATTTTTTACAGCTTTCTTTTATTTAGAGAGGCGCCTTATTTCCTAAATTAAGCATCAGCAGGGAGAAATCAACGCCGCCACAAAACAAAAGGATCGCTAGTGTATATGTTGCTGGTGCATTTTCTTCAATGGCCACTGAAAATGACTAGTAAAATAGACTCGCCCTTGTGTCTTGTCACTAGAGCTCGACACACATATCTCTCAACCTTTTTGGAGGTCCTAATATTACTCTCAGTTGTTGAGAATTTTAAATATGATCACAATAGTAACCAGTTTCTTAGCACAGTATTTTTTCGGCTACGCTCAGAGAGAAACCCTTATTAATTTTTTCTATGGTTTTCGTCAACCACTGAGAGATATCAGAGACAAAAAAAAAATCTCATTTGCACATTTTTCATTTATTATTGACAATAGCAAGCAGCGCCACCTATAGGAGCTGACTACATCAATCAACTTCATTTCGACACTTTGAACATTTCGTCAGGGCAAACAGACCTAGACTTCGTCACCATTCGTCTTTGCTCTCCCTGAACGACAAACGTTAACCCCTTTTTCGGTACAAAGCAGTAGAATGAAGTAAGATACACGGAGTTACCTCTTTTTTAAAATAAATTCCCAGGTAGCATTAAAGTACCCACCTGTAATGTTCGGCCCATCATTTTTTTGACCAATTCAAGCAAAGAGCGAAAAGGTAAGTGTATATTAATAAATATTAGAGAAAGACCTTAATGTCGAAGCCGAATGTAATATCTCTCAGTGAGAAACCAATTGAAAATAAAGGTTGAGAGTTATTTTCGAGCTCTGCTTGTCACAGCTGTTGGATGTGAAATAAAGATACCTACGTTCCACCGCCAGCTACTACAGAACAGTCCTTAAACTGTGTCACTCCTTGGTATAACCAGAAGTGGAGGTTTGCATAAAATATAGGTGTGCTAGCTTATACGTATACGTTTTGAACTCTTGAGTAATATGGTTGGAGTTCTGTCAAACTTCTCCGAGTTATCAAACTGACCAGTTTCCTGTCTTCTGTCTTCTGTCTTCTGTCCTTCTGTCTTCTGTCTTCTGTCTTCTGTCTTCTGTCTTCTGTCTTCTGTCTTCTGTCTT
This sequence comes from Cheilosia soror, assembly GCA_949372485.1. Lineage (NCBI taxonomy): Eukaryota > Metazoa > Arthropoda > Insecta > Diptera > Syrphidae > Cheilosia > Cheilosia soror. The sequence continues at coordinate 61,005,616 of OX443564.1, forward strand.
CTGTCTTATGTCTTATGTCTTATGTCTTCTGTCTTCTGTCTTCTGTCTTTTGTCTTCTGTCTTTTGTCTTCTGTATACTGTCTTCTGTCTTCTGCCTTCTGCCTTCTGTCTTCTGTCTTCTGTCTTCTGTCTTCTGTCTTCTGTCTTCTGTCTTCTGTCTTCTGTCTTCTGTCTTCTGTCTTCTGTCTTCTGTCTTCTGTCTTCTGTCTTCTGTCTTCTGTCTTCTGTCTTCTGTCTTCTGTCTTCTGTCTTCTGTCTTCTGTCTTCTGTCTTCTGTCTTCTGTCTTCTGTCTTCTGTCTTCTGTCTTCTGTCTTCTGTCTTCTGTCTTCTGTCTTCTGTCTTATGTCTTATGTATTCTGTCTTTTGTCTTCTGTATACTGTCTTCTGTCTTCTGTCTTCTGTCTTCTGTCTTCTGTCTTCTGTCTTCTGTCTTCTGTCTTCTGTCTTCTGTCTTCTGTCTTCTGTCTTCTGTCTTCTGTCTTCTGTCTTCTATCTTCTGTCCTTCTGTCTTCTGTCTTCTGTCTTCTGTCTTCTGTCTTCTGTCTTCTGTCTTCTGTCTTATGTCTTATGTCTTCTGTCTTCTGTCTTCTGTCTTCTGTCTTCTGTCTTCTGTCTTCTGTCTTCTGTCTTCTGTCTTCTGTCTTCTGTCTTCTGTCTTCTGTCTTCTGTCTTCTGTCTTCTGTCTTCTGTCTTCTGTCTTCTGTCTTCTGTCTTCTGTCTTCTGTCTTCTGTCTTCTGTCTTCTGTCTTCTGTCTTCTGTCTTCTGTCTTCTGTCTTCTGTCTTCTGTCTTCTGTCTTTTGTCTTTTGTCTTCTGTCTTCTGTCTTCTGTCTTTTGTCTTCTGTCTTCTGTCTTCGAGTATCTACTCGTAGAATCAGAGTTGGAGGTTACGTTCGATTATTTCAAATAAAGTCTTCAAAGCAATTTCCAATAAAGTATTGGATATAAAAATGTGGCAAAGTATTCTCCGATTTCGTTCGACATTTATATTTATATATATGGCAATCATAATAAATACTGTGTTCAAAATATATTGTGTACCTACTTATTGCCCATCATAAAAACCGCCGCTAATATTGAATGTGCCGTGAAATTGTTTATCCACTATTATCGTGGTTATCGACCCGACACACGTCATCCCGTTTACAACTTATATCTGCACCTATAATGCTCTTCATAATTGTTAAAAATCAAAGTTCGCGTTTTAAATAGATTTTTCGACAAGATTGACCGACCCACCACCGATTTATTCATTTATTTGTCATGACAGAACATTATACCCAATTTGAGTTTGTAAAGTATTCACTGACGATCTGATTGGAATTGTGCCTTAACCACCCCATCATTAGAGGTATACCTACCATAATTATCCAAAAACAAAAAAAAATGCGTCGATTTCCAAGGCGAAAACCATAATTGATTGGTTCTGGAACACGACGAATCGTATACAGCAGTGTTCACTGTTCACCTAACTTATATCTTTACAATTCGACAACATCCATTGTAAACAATAAAGATAAACTAAAACGTGTCCCCGAATGCATGTGAACTTGCCTAGCATAGTGATATATACCCTTTCATGCTGGCACACACTTACATACTCAAAAGTATCGAGGTGAAACCCGGTGAAACTGAAAGTATGTATCTTAAATGTTTTACCCACTGTATTGGTAGTTGTGTAATCGGTAAATTTTTAGATAAATTCTTTGATTCAGTGCCGCACCGGCCGGCAGTTTCAATAGAATATCAGCTCGATTTAAGATTCAATTCGATATGAAGTCGCGTGAAAGACGGTCTGCCTGATTGTGAATATTATATAAACACGAAGAACTCTTCGGTTTCGGAGCTTTTATCGGAAGTGTCGAGGATAGGCTCGCCTCTGAAAGTCCGACGGTTTAGTGGTATTTTTTAGTGTTGTCAGAATTTAAAAAAAATTAACGAGTGTCCCTCGGTATAGTGCAAGTGAATTAAGGGTGCGCAGTCCATTTTGGGAGAAGTTGTGATTTTGTTAAGCTGCAAATTATCCTGTCTCCAGATGAACTTATTTAAAGTAAGTTCAATGAATCCAAACTTTCATAAAAAAAAAGTATCCTAACCAATGTGAATGAATTTGGATGGAAGCATGTGGTATTTCTATCTATTGATCTGAAATTTGGAACTATCTACTTATGTCCTGTTTCCTGGTTCCCAGGTTTTAAGAAAAAAAAAATCCCCCTTGATTAACAGCAAAATGATTTTTTTTTTCCTTTAAAAAACAAAAAAATCCCTTTTTGGTTCCCGAAGAAAAAATCTTAACGTAACCAGCTTTTGAACTCGGGCAATGCTTCCAATTGCTGGAGATATTTGTATTTCTTTTTGTTGGTTCTTCCTTTATTTCAAAATACAAAATAAAATGAGAATTATTTTCGCTTACCCTGTTACCCATTAGGTTTGTGCAGCCCACCCGTTGTCAAGAAATTCACACACTATGTGCTGGGCCACACATGCCTTCCCATGAAAGTCATGTCGGGCGAGACGGGGAAAACGCAAATGCCAAATGAAGATTTGTATCGAAAGCTCTACGGTTTCAAAAAAGAACCTTCATGATCATGCGTCATGTCATGTCCATGGGAGAATTATTTCTGAAAATGGATTTTTTGTTCATTTTTTGTACCATGTAGATTTCTGCAATCTGCTCACTCAAAATCTACCTGTCTACTAGTGTCCCATTTTGACGGTACCTTGAGTTTGATCCCATTTAATTTCACTTGGGTTCACCCTTAAATCATTCATTATAATAAGCACAGCTCAACGCTGGAGATATTTCTTCAGTACCTGTAGATTTCTTTCACTGAAAATTCAAATATAGTTGCCGAAAATCTTGCTAATGGACCTTCTGAGTAGGTCGAGGCGTAGGAACTCATTTACTCAATTAGAACCTGAATTTCCTGAAATTCTATTTGAATCAATTCCATAGCATCAAAAGTAAGTGAACACCAAAGCTCTTTAAAACTGTATTTAAGGTCTTGAAACAGATCTTAAAAAAAACAACGAAATAACAATAAACGAAACGTATTTCATTTCGACATCATAAAATATTTTATAGATATATTTAAAAAAATATGTTCCAAAGACAAAATGGGAACAGCTTACTCCTAGTTCTGAGCCCACTACATTTTCACGGGGACATCAGGTTTGACTTTTAAACGCCCTTTAACTACGATCATTGAAAGCCCCGAAAGTGTATGAGCGGATCAATTATAGCCCTAGACTCTTACACTCAGAGAAAATTCGCAAGCTAAAATTTAGTATGGTCAAGCTTTATTTTAGATTTTTTTTTATTCTTACGTGCTAAATTGTAATATGACACACATTGAAATAAGCCGAAACAATCTTAAAAGATGTCATTGAAACACAAAATCTTGAGTATGTATTCTTAATATACGAATATTCTTAAAATAATCCCGAAACAGGATTGAAGTAAGATTTTTAAGCTTATTAAAAGGATTTTGAAGCTTATTAAAAATCTAAAAAAAAAAAACATTTTTTGGTCTTGAAAAAACGAGCTCAAAATAAGATTTTTGTACTTGGAATAAGATTTTCCGAGATTACCATACTTTCATCAACGAACAGGCTTGAAATTACACTGATATCCTTGATTTTAGCTCGTTTTTTTTCTGAGTGTATAGTATTCGAAAGAAGGTTAAAACTATCTACAACAGGCTTCGATGGATTGGGTCTTGGGTACTGTTGAAGTTATGTAGGTACAGAAGTTAAGAACCTTCGGGATGTATAGTCGAAGTTAGTACAATGTCTTATGAGTGAATTAGAAACAAAGTTAAACTCTATAACATGCGGATGCAGTTGCCTAAAGTAAAGACAATTTTTAGAACTAAATACATCTGCATATTATATCTTAGCCTACTCAATTCAATATTATTTTCATCAACCTGACTGACAGAACTGAACAATTAAAAAAATGTTCCCGCAATCAATTAATTGATACCTACTTGAATTATGCATGTGATATAAGGATGATAAATTTTTTTTTGGTTCAGACAGACTAGCCAGACGTATTGTATGTGGCTTTAGCCGAAATTATTATTAAAACAAAAGATTTATCGAATGTTACGCTTATTAATTAATTAAAATTCTGTGTTATATTTCCTCTTCAACATTCTAGCAAAATTCAAGCAAAAGAAAACTTTAAAAAAATTAGCATACAGGATAATTAATAATAATTTTTTGACAACTGAAAAATCGTTTTCCACTACGATAGCTAGTGTCAGAAAATTACCCGAGAATAATTATTTATCCCAATTGACACACGGCCTAACAATTAAGTTTGTTTAACGTGGTCAGCCCCAATGCTGACCACTAATTATTCAGCATTCTGTAAAAGTGTCAGTGCATTTTTTTGGCTGCCAAAAACACCTAAGGAAACTCTAGAAATTTAGTTTCATGTCGAATAAAAATGTAGTAGTAACATACAGACATTTTAACATTTTTAGTGTTGAAAAATGTATTGATTTGATTTGTCGGTGTTGCGGACATAGACGTCAACTGCCAAAATTATTGACAAGACCAATCTAGCCCAATGAAAACTCAGCAACATGAAGATATAGAGCTGTCAGTCTTATACTAAACTTGATTTATGAACGCCCTCATTGACTATATACATATATGTAGCTGTTTTGGAATAGTTGTTTGTTGAATTCAGTCAATATCGGAAGTACCAATTAATATAGTCAAACCAAACTAAAATTGTTAGACTGACTTTTTGGGATTACTCTCTCGTCGTGATGTGAGTTATTTGCAATGGTGGGATGATTGTTTCTTCATAAGGTCTTTTTAGTTCAGAATTGAGCTCGGAATGCAGCTCGAGAATTTTGAGCGTGCTCTGAACCGAGTAGCGTGCGCAGATCGTTCTTATTTGTTTATGAATTACATTTGAGCACATAAAAGCTGTTTAATGGTTATTTATTATTTTGGTGCCATACAACAAGGTGAAGGGTCGTCCGCCATTTCCACTATTTTGGTTATCCTGTTTTTTTTTTCTGTCAAATGTGACTGTAAGTGTGTACCTAATCCGCTATTAACTCAGACCGTCCAGTCAATTTATTCTGAGTTCATAGAGCGGGCTCTGAATTCAGTGCTGTCAGTTCAGCGCTTTCGGCGCTAGATTTGACGCTTTTCTAATGTATTCAGCGCGCTTTAAAAAGTTTTAGCTCCTGGTGGAATTTCTAGCGCTTTTTATTTAATTAACTTTTATATGGCAGCACCAATCGGGGATATTAGTACATACTCAACTTTAACATGGTATAGCTTTACTATTATTCATGTGAATCCCCGATTAGGGTTCAAATTATTGACTCTTTTCCTATTTATTACTATACTGCATCTCCTTAGTGACAGTCAATATATCTACGTATCAGTTTCGAATTAAATTGTATCGAAGATTTTTATTAGAAGGAAGTGACATCGCAGGAAAAAGTATAAGCAATACTACAAAGTTACAAATTTAAAAAATCCAATTGGAATTGGCACAGACAATGCTTCTGTTATTGGGCAGGAGCTCATAAAATTTTAAGAGATAAGTACAATCAACCGAATCACATGCAAACGTACAAACTATACCCAAAATTTAAAATTGCTTAAAATGTCAATTATGTCTGAAAATAGAGATATGCTAAAATGTATCAATTTGATTTTTGAAATCCAAATTTTGCGTTTTTTTTTTGTAACTAAACTACTTACCTACTCTGTTGATGACAATAAAATCTAGCGCAATTTAGCGCTTTTTGGGAATTTTTTTATCTCCGAGTAGTTCAAGCGACCTGGCAGCACTAGCTCTGATCTTTCTCTGAACGAAAAAAGAAAAATAAATTCTATGAGCTCTGATGTTTCTGAGCTTAAAAAGAAATACGAAATTTGACATTTTAGGCTCTGCTTTGAACTAAAAACGAAAAACGCCTAGTTTTGAGCTTCTGATATTTTTCTTCCGAATTGATGGTGATGGAATGGAGTTCTGTGTCATTCCTTAAGAGTTTTCTGTCAAAAACACCCAGCTACCTCATGTATGACTTAGAGATGGTGTAGCAAAAGAGCGGTAGCTTGGTATTTTTTACTGTGTCCGTTCTTGGAAAGCGAATGCCAATGCATCAGCTTTTTAAGCGCCACATTTAGACAGTTGGTGAAAGACCTGCCTCTGGTTCTAGCTCTGATGGATCTTCTAATGTAAATAAGTTTGAATTTGGCCATATTGATCCATATGCCACACCTTTGATAGTACTGTAATGCCCAAAACACACGTGCAGAACTCACTGTGCAGCAAGATTAGACTACACATGTTCTTATGTGGTAATACAAATGCAAATTCTGCACCCCCCGCAGCACTGCAACATGTCTCTATCTCTAAATCCACTGCATAGCAACGCAGTGAATTAAATTATATAGACTTGGCAGCATCGAATTTTTAAATTCAGCTACTGGTGCATATGAGGAAAAGAGAGACGGGAATTATTTGTCGTCTGTGTTGCACTCTCGTATTTTTCCCCGCATTGACAACAACCGATGCAAATTGAATTCTGCACATGTGTTTCATCTGCAGTACTGCTTCAGAATTTCTGCACATGTATTTTGGACATAAAGCTACCTGACGTAGGCTTCTAATATTCGTGCTGGTGACATTGAAATGCTATATATGGCGGAGTCGTCGGCAAAAAGATACCTGTTGGTTGTATCAACGATATGGGGCTGGTCGAGTGTAAAAATGTTGAAAATAAATGGACCTAGCTTTGAGTTTGTGATTAAACGTTCTCAACTTGTACAGAAAAGATCTTAGAGTGAAAAAAAACTAAGAATAAAGTCTATGAAAAGGATAGGGAAATGAATGTCTGCTTCATGTCTAGGAAGCCTGCAATGTAGAGTGTTTCTAGTGGAATCCAAACTGAATGTTCAGTTGGCTGCAAACATTCTTACCTCTCTCTCCCCTCAAGATAAATTCCTCGGGTATTTTGCATGTGATAATTACGGACACCTTGGTCATTATTTTAGTGACCTTCCATTTCTTGGGAAGTAGCAGTTTTTGATGCAGTTGTTCATTACTTTATCCAGCAAAATCATAATGGACTTCGATAGCCTTTTTTAGTCGAAATCAAAAATCCATCCATCCAGTCGGCTATCTTGATGATCCATTTTAATGATGTCTTTCAATTCTGTATACAGTATTCGCAATGTCATTCAGCAATATCTGATTGCAAAATACAGATAATTTATATATTTTTAGTACATTTTCTAAACAGCCGACACGCTTATCTGGTACTTATGCTTACCCGTACCTATACCGCAGCCGATTGAGAGAGGAAGTTGTGATGTGTTTTTGGCAACAAAGAACACGCTTATTACCATTTTTTTTTTTTTAATCTGGAAAACTTTATCAGAAACTGTAGTTTATACCTCTCCTGACATTGTTTTTGCACATTTTTCGGCTTATTTGCTATTTTTTTTTAAGGTTCCGTATTTTTATTGCAGTGTAATAAAATGTCAATGTCAGCGATGGCAATAACAATCGCGCTATCGATCTAAGGCTTTATGTCAATTAATTTGATAGAAACCGCAGGAAATGGATATGACGAATTTTTTTCTAAAAATTAAATTTTGTTTCAAAGCAGGTGTTATTTTGAAAATTTAATAACACGTTGCACGTTTAACCTCTTATGTTTGATATATCTACTATTTGAAATGTAAATGTTAACCAGTGCCGACATCTAGTGATGAAACTAAATGATATTATTTATTTTCAGACTCACATCTTTAACAAGAAATCGAAATATCATCTGGACGTCATCTATGAAGTTCCAGAGAAGCTAGCATGGTGGTATGCACCAGTTTTTACCACATTTTGGTCAATAATATTCGTGGCCATTGTCCTGACTTTATCCATTAACCTGCCAACACCGTTGAAAGCTAAAGATGAAGTCAACGCACCCGATCGATTTATCGCTGAGAGAGCTCAATCGGTACTTTTGAGTTTGACTCAGCTTGGGCCACGTGTTGTGGGCAGCGAAGCAAATGAAGTTCTAACCGTGAACTTTTTGCTGGACGAAGTCGAAAAGGTTCGCGCCCAAGCTAGTGATTATTTCGAAATTGAAACCGATGTACAAGTGGTGACGGGGAACTATATGCACTGGGAGATGATAAACATGTACCAGGGGGTCCAGAATGTTGTAGTCAAATTGAGTGCCAAGGGGTCAACTAGTGACAACTACTTGCTGATGAATAGTCATTTTGATACTGTGCCAGACAGTAGTGGAGGTGGCGATGATGGTAGTATGGTGTCAGTTATGCTGGAGGTTATGAGAGTTATTGCAAAGTCAAATGGTCCATTGGAACACCCAATTGTGTTCCTTTTCAATGGGGCGGAAGAGAATCCCTTGCAAGCGTCGCATGGATTCATTACGCAGCACAAGTGGGCCAAGAATTGCAAGTAAGTGGGGAACATTGACTTTTGTGGCGGATTTTTGAGTGGAGTTATTTTAGGGCACTCATCAATTTGGACGCTGCTGGAAATAGTGGAAAGGAAGTTCTCTTTCAATCGGGACCCAATCATCCGTGGCTTATGAGGGTAAGTATTCATTTTATTTTGTTCGATGTGGAGGACTTGTTGAAGAACTGTGATTGGCAACACGTGCCAATTTTAATATTCGGAGATCATTGTCCCTTCTTCGATCATCAACATTTGGATCATCTATATCCAAGGGCTATATTTTTCTCAAAACACAAATTTGGCAGCACTGATTTCATCAGTTTCATCAGTTATCTTTTGTACCATGTTAATTTAAACCCTTTTCTTTTGCAGTACTACCGGAATCATGCCTATCATCCCTATGCGACAACCCTGGGCGAAGAAATCTTCCAAGCGAACCTCATACCTTCTGACACCGACTTCCGGATCTTCCGAGACTACGGGGGAGTTCCAGGTAATCAAACAGATTCATATTGTCGTGAACTCCTGCTAACCAAGTTCTTTTAGGTCTAGATTTGGCCTACGTCTACAACGGCTACGTCTACCATACCAAATATGATCGCTTCAACATTGTCCCGCTGGGAAGTTTACAAAACACCGGCGATAATGTCCTCTCTATCGCCAGAGCTATTGCCAATGCACCCGAAATGTACAACACTGCTGTAAGTACATCTTGACCTTCTGCATGGAACTTGGCAAAGCAATTTGTATTCTTTCCTTAGGAACACGAAGAGGGTCATGTGGTCTTCTATGACTTTGTCGGCTGGTTCATGATGTTTTACACTCTGACGGTGAGCACTATCATCAATGTGGTTGTCTGTTGTGTTGGACTAGTTGCAATTGGCGTATCTATGTTCTTCATGACTGCGCGGTCGGGGCTGAGTGTATTAGATATCACCAAAAGATTTGGCACCACAATTGGTCTTCAGGTTCTTTCGCTACTCCTTGGAGCCGGACTCACGCTCTTGATGGCTGTATTCATGGACGGCGTCGACAGATCTCTGACATGGCTCTCCGAAACGTGGCTCATCTTCGGGCTGTACTTTTGTCCGATGTTCTTCGGAATGGGAATCATTCCGGCCATCTATTCGCAGTACATGAAGAATGATAAACTGAGCCTGGGCTTCAGGATCCAGATGTTCATGCATGCTCACTGCATCTTGCTGGTGCTATTAACCATTATCTTGACGTGTGTTGGAATTCGGTCTGCTTATATGCCGATGATTGCTGTGTTCTTTGATATCCTTGCGCTGATTGTGAACCTAATTACCAAGTGGCATCGCAGGGGTGAGAAATTTGATAGGCTCTTACGGAATAGTGAGGTTAAATGAGATATTTTCTTTAAAGGATATCTCTTTGCTGGCGCAGTCATCGTTTGTCAGATCCTGCCGTTTATATTTTTCACCAACATTGCTTACTCGGTGTTTTATACAATGATCCCGATGATGGGTAGGAATGGTTCTGGTATGAATCCGGATATCTTAATGGCGGGCTTGGCGATATTTATGTCGGTTTTGTTCGCTGGATTTTTGGTGAGTTATAGAAATGGGAATGAATTTTCAAGTGTATCTAAGACTCTTTCACTTTGTAGATGCCCCTGTTTCTATTCTTCCGAAAGACGAGAACATTGATTTCAGTCTTCCTGATAACGGCTATAATATTTATCATTATCGCCGTGACTCCAGCCGGATTCCCCTATCAACCGAAGCTTGCTGCACAGCGGTTTAATTTAATTGTAAGTTGAGTAATGTGTGAGAATACTGAAGAAATCCCTAACCTACCTAACTGTCTGATTTACAGCACACGAAGCGAATTTTCCACGATGCCGATGCATCTGTGAGAGACACTGGCTCTGGGATCTATATCTACCCACAGGACAGAAGGGTTTCCACTGTCAATGGTAAGAAATATAACTTTCGGTCCACCATCTCCACTGAATGTTTCTCCTTTTTCAGACATTGTTCCCGGCTATGCATCACGAGAACAACTCAGTAGCTTCTGCGATAAGGAGATGTTCTGTGGAATCCCTCTCTACAATCACAGATGGTTCAAAGCGAGGTACGCATAAACATTTCAATCAATTTTCAACGCCCTAACATGATGTTTACATTCTCCATTGCAGAGAGCGCAGTTTCTGGATACCATTTGCAGAGCCAACCCTCCCTGTTGCCCCCAAGCTGGAACTTCTTTCAAAGGAAGTCCAGAACGCCACCGCAGCTCGATTTGAATTCAAACTCAGTGGCACCGATCATATGACGTTATTTATTGGAACAAAAAACGATGCAAAAGTGCGCAGCTGGTCCTTCAATGACACTATGCTTCGGGAAAACTGGGAGCAACCCTACTTTGTTTACTATTCCTATGGAAAAGACTCCACTCCTTTGGAGTTCTTCATCGATGTTGAGGTAAGGCTCACAGACTTGAATTATTTAGCAACCGAATGATAATAATTTTTGTTTAGAAAACGGAAGGAACTTTCACGGATTCAAGTCTGGAAATCGGAATCGGAGGACATTGGGTGCATCAACATATTCCTCCAACAAAGGAGTTTCAAGAGTTTTTGGACTCGTTTCCAGTATGGTCGGTAGTCACTAGCTGGGTGGCGTCATATGAAACTTGGTTATTCTAATGGCGGCGAAATGAACAAGTTGGCATCTCTTTATGGAGAGCTGGCTTATAAGAGTTGGATTGTAACAATCTCGGATATTATTTTGGCTTGTTTCTCCTAATGTAAATATAATAAATAAATTGTCTGTAAATTATTATTTAAATAAGAAAATGTTGCAAATATTTTGTGTTATGTTAACTGAAATTGACAACTTTTATTGCGTTGGGTTTTCTGATCTCACAAAGTCATCCTTAAACAGCTCAATGGTAGCTGTACAAAACCTCACCTGAAATGTGATCAAATATGAGCCTTAGTATCTTATACCTCAGCTGTTTTTGGTATCTATTTTGTCTCAAATTTTAAAGAAATCTTATGCGACTTTAGATGCCTTTGGCATATCTACTCAGGAACTTGCGGTCGATAGAAGTTGACAAGACAGCCAAATTAAATAAATGTTGTTATTGGGCAAAAGATCTGCTTTTCTGGTAAACTGATCAAAAAAAGTGAACTTCCGCCAAGTAACTTTTTTTTTTTTGAAAATGCTTTAAAAAAAACTACTTACTGAATATTTTCTCAAATTTCTTTTTTAATTTGAAAGTACAATCCTTCCGTTTAATAATGGAAAATAATTTCATTCAAATGGCTGCCTCGGCTGGCCATGCAGTAGCCTACACGATCGGTCCAATTTTTAAGCACATTATGGATTGTGTGCAGCTGTATTTCACCAATGGCTTCACGAATATTGTCCTTTAAAGCGTCAATTGTCTCTGGCATGTCGGCGGAACACTTATCTTTTACAGCACCCCACAAATAATAGTCCAACGGTGTCAAATCGCAGCTCCGCGGTGGCCAAACGACATCAGCTCTGCGGCTGATAATGCGATCTTCAAAAACAGGGCGCAAAACATCGAGTGTAGCTTCGGCTGTGTGGCACGTAGCGCCGTCCTGTTGAAACCAAATGTTGCCATGCCAATATCCTCCTCTTCAATTTTTGTGAACAAAAATTCGTTCAACATGGCCCAATAACGATCGCCATTGACTGTAACAGCCACTCCTTGCTCATTTTCGAAGAAAAATGACCCAATTATGCCTCTGGACCAAAATCCGCACCAAACAGTGACTCGTTTTGGGTATATCGCCTTTTCAATGTATGCGTGCGGGTTTTCTGTGCCCCAAATGCGACAATTTTGCTTGTTTACATACTCGCCAAGATCAAAATGAGCTTCATCTTAAAAGATGATTTTTTGGCAAAATCGGCATCTTCTCTAAGTCGATCGCAGGCCCACATTACCATGATTTTCAAAGTAATGTCGCAATATTTCCCAGCGTTTTTCAAGCGTATACACAACCATTACCATATTCGTTCAGCGGAAGGATAAAACTAATTATCTGTCAAATCAGACATGAGCTAAGTGTTACCATTCGCGAAATAAGCACGATGGCGGACCCTATATCGTGTGTTAATTTTTGCTGCGAATTTAATCCGCCGTAGCGGAAATGTTTGCTACGAACTTAATTCAACGGATTCTGTGATAGTTCTTTCGGGGTTAGTAGCAAAATTCCAAATACGACGGATTCTGTGATAACCTGAACGATGCTGTCTAAAATATTGTATTGCGATCTAAAACTTTGAGGTAGATTCTGGCTTATGAATGAAAGCTGAGTTACTCTGACACCGTATAGATTTCGGAAGGCGTGGTAATACAAATACCACAAAATATCATAGTCTGTTCCAAGCACTTTTCAAATACCTAACACTTGCTGGACAGCCTTTTTTGTCGGCAATAGGCACATATTAACTTCATATTCCTGCGATATCATCATACATCATATATAATCATGCGCGCGAATGTAAAGTGAAAGCGCCTGCAAATTAAATGGTGGCGTCTGAAATTTGAGTCTATGCCAGGGAAAATTTCTGATTTTCTGACAATAGGTCCAATAGAAATAGAAGATTCCGGACATGGTGAGTTGTCTTGATTAATAATTTCAAAAATGTCACCGTTATAACTCTTTGAATCAAAACATTATTAATTAAAAATAGAACAGAAGAACGTAATCAAAATTTGTCTTTATTATGACATAAAAAATGTTTATTACACTCAAAGTTAAGACTTATGCCCAGAAATCCAATTTTTTGGATTTTTTTTTTTAGAAATATGTACATGTGATTTGACAAACATACGTCTTTGTCTAAATTCATACCGAAATATTTCATTTCTTCAACTCTCTCAATAATTTCTCCATCAACCGTCAATCTTTTAATATAAATCTTTTTGGGGTCCATTTATAATTATTAACTAGATTAGGTTAGGTTAGGTTGAATTGGGTGTGAGTTCATCACATTGGAATAGGCACCATATTGGGCCCATCGCCATCCCTGGGGAATCTTAACGCTCAAAAACCTAAACGATTTCGCCCAAACAATTTATTTTCCTACGAAACCTAAAAATTATTTCAATTTTGTCTGCGAAGCCAAATTGTAGAAAAACTACCATCCAAGGTACCAACCAACATTTTTAATGTCCTGTACCGAGCAAAGCAATAGCTTGACCACAAAGCAGATGAGTTATATCCTCTGCGACATGTAAGTTTTCGCAATACCTGCATATATCCGTGTTAGACCTAATTTCATAGCGTGCTTCCTTAGAAGACAGTGCCCGGAGAGTATCCCTCCCTATTGCCAACGATTTTTTTCCGATCTAGCTTAGCTTAAGACCCTGTGCCCTTCTATATCCGACCATCTTTGGTCTGCCCTATTTTTAATTATGTAAGTATATAGTTTATACATAATTTAGTCCGCTTCAACCACACGCTTTTACTACATAATTATAGCTGTCATATTCTTGCATTGAAGTATTCTTCATCGTCTGTACTTATCTACTGCATCATCCGCATCATTCATATCGAATTCTCCGTCAATAACAGACCGCCTTTCATTAAAACTATGCCCCATTTGTTTCGATCATACTAATGTTATTTACTTAACTAATTTTATCTCGAATTTTATAAAATATAAAGACAGGACAAAATTTGCTTAATTCAATTCAATACCTATTCATATTTATAGTTTCGTAGATTTATCAAAGAGGAAAAATAGACGCTTTTTTTTTGAGTGGTGAACGGTTGCTGTAGCTCTAAAACTGTGGCAGTGGTGCCAAGTCGATGAATTATTAATAATTTGCCATAGCTCTTTCAAAATTTCTCGATCATCGCAATGATTTGTCTTTAAAAAAAAATCTTTGGAACGAAAAAAAAATAAGAATATTCTTATCCACTTTTTGAACGATATTTTAGGCACATCAAAAACAGAATGTTTGTTAAAAAATAATCTCTTTTCTAGAAAACATTCGCTTCCCACTGTACTTATTCGAACAATTTTCATAGTATGCATTCGGGAATGGAAAACGCCATCAAACAATTTTTGTACTAACAGATATTCAAAAGAAATTGCCTATCACTAGGCGGATTATAAAACGAACTGAAACAAATGCCTTCAAAAAATAACAAATACCACACCGCGATTTCCTTCGTAAAACCAGATTATGGTAAAACATACGTAAGCACTCACCAATAAAGATAACAACAGATAAAAGAGTTTGTGTAATCGTTTGATTAATCAGATTATAAGGTCAGATTCGACATAATTTGTATTCTATGTATAACAAAAAGTGTGGTATACTTGCAGACGTTCATTTTGAAAGTGCTGCCAATAACCTGTGCAAATAAAAATAAAACGTTTTATATTTGAATTCGTATTTCTATTTACTTTTGCGGCTCTGGCACTCACCTTAACCCATATTTTTAACAAGTGAGGTGTCAAAAGAGTGAAGACATGAATCGCCATACTCCTAAATAACGTGGAATACATAATTGTTTAAATTTTTTTGTGGAAGAATTCGTCGGTGGTGTTGGGGGACCGTGCATTTCGGTGCAGATTTCCTGACGTTTAGGTGCGCTTTCAGGTATGGCCGGCCCGGAAGCAGCCGTTGCTAGCTGAAGATGTCGCAGAGGACTCGGGAGTATCGACCAGACGGCCGACTACGTCCCGCGCGGTACAGACCACAGAGCCATGCACAACGTGGTCGCAAAATTCTGTTTTCTGAAATTCTGTTCATGCTCCAATTTGGAAAAGTGTTTGCATAACAAAAACAAAAAGAAAAGAGTTATGTAAAATTAATTGAAATTCACTTAGGTGCCTACATAATTTAACAAAAACATAAGACAGAAGACAATGGCAGAGGCGTGGCAATGGCGTGCTAACAAAGTGGCAGCTACAGGGAGTGGTGTGGCGATGGCGACGGAATGGAAGTAGTTTAGTTTAAACTAGTCATATCATATTGTAGCCGCTGGTGACGACGTGCATATTTTTATTTACCCGGCAACTAAAAACATCCGAAACGACTAAGAAGTAAAGCTACGATTACACGGCCATTTTTTCTTTTTTTTTTCTTCTTTTTGAGTCATTTAAATGTTAAATGGCGCTGTAACGTCAGGAAAAAATGTCGCTGTAAAAAAATGGCGATCACACGAAATGACTATATCATCGTCATTTGTGTCCCAAAATCAAATGACGGACACTGCGAGTCATTTAGAATTTTCCTAGGCGTCATTGAAGAGCGATCACACGGCCATTTTTTTTCGCCAATTAAATGGCACTTAATTCATGTCATTTGGTGCGCCATTTTCCTAGTCATTTAAATGACTCTGCCAAAAATGGCGATCACACAGAGCGACATTTAAATGATTGCTTTGTGGCGGGATTTTTACGTCAGAGCGCCATTTAAATGACTCGAAAAAATGGCCGTGTAATCGTAGCTCTACAAGTATGACATTTTAGGAACTGATGAATTCGTTGCACTAATATTGTTTGCCACTTAAATCACTTTCATACTACTGTCCCGTCATTCCATCGCCACACCACTCCAATATGTCACCGTTACGCCACTGCCTCACCACTTCGGTGCGCGCTTTGTCTAAGAGTCAACTTATTACTTCAAAGAAATAATATGAAAAGTAAACACAAAGATAACCACAAATTCTAAAATGATGCAATTTAAAGCGCAGTAGTAAAATGTTGTTTTTGTTTTTTTAAGGCAACTGTTAAATTTAAAGCTTTAATTGCAGTAGCAAAATTCTAAAGGTATTCGCCGCACTTTGTTTTCATAAATCTATGTTAACATTCAGAATTGTATTATGTACTATAAAAGAATTCTGTATATTTAAAAAAAAATGGATTTGATACCTAATGTAAAAAAGTGCGCAATTTATACAGAATTTTAAAATACAGAGTTCTGAGTTTGGTGATTTACTAGAAATTCGCACCCTGGGTGCACTCCGCACTGTTTAAGAGAAATCGAAAAAAAACCGTGTGCGAATATCCGATTTCAATATAGAAATAAAGAAATTCGCACCTACTCTTTAAAAGAAATCGGAAATTCGCACCCACCCCCAACAAAAGCCCTCAAGAATCGAATCGCGCGCGTGATTCCGATATATTGTCGGATATTCGCATCGGTGCGAATTTCCGGTAAACCATACAGAATTTTGTTCATACAGAATTTTGACCATACAGTATTTCAACCCCAACCGTGCAAGGACTTATCGCCGGAATTTCTGGCAAGAGTAATGGAAAATTGCATAAAACGGGCACGAATCGTCATTTGGCGGTAGCACTTAGCAAACTTAATGGGAAACAATTTAAGGCATAATTTAAAAGTAGAGTCAACGTTTTTCATTCATAAAACTTGTTTACTCATAATAAGAACTGCTTCAGGTTATATTGGTCGTTATATTGTAAGTAACTGCAATTTCGGCTGAAAAATCTTAATTCGTAGATACACCTTAATTCCATCAATAGAATCCCAATCAATAGAATATCATTTTTCGAAGATAGCTAGTCCAGTGTTTTGATCCGAAAAATACAGCATATAAGGTAACGTATTAATTGGCCAACTGCTCAGCAAATTAAATCGTAATCAGTGATCGTCTAAAACATTAACCGAAAAGAATGCTAAACACAACTTTATTTGAAAGTCAAAAATGGTCATTAGCATGACAACTTGAATTATTATATGTTAAGGACATTATTTATTTACCAAGGGGCACTTCCCGACTCCTTTCGTTAGTTATTGTTTCAATTTTTTTCGTCGACTGTCAGCACTGTAACACTATTTGTATCTACATCCGATGGCATTTGTTGTTAATTGAATATACTATACCTACTATCCTCTCATTTCCTGTTTAGTATTTCAGACGTAGCTTGACCTTTTCCGATCTATAAATTAGTTTGTATGTACCTACATTATATGAACATTGTCCAAGGACATGCCAAAATGAATGTTTCTATCTAAATTGTGTGTGTCCTTTTACATACGTCCAATCTGCATCATAATTATCTTTCATTAGAACACAGGAAATGAAGCATAACGTTGTGCAATCTCTTTTTCTATTAATCAAATATTTGGTCGACGTGAAATTGAGGTTTTCTTATGCGGATGCTTTATGGTTGCTGTTGTCTGATTACTGAGTGCGGAAGCGAAGAGTAACAACGATTCTCGCTAGTTGGGATTGACCTTGACAATTTTTGTTTCTGTTTCATTAAATAAGTTTCCTTTATGATATTATCCTGCAAAGATGGACAGTTGACAGTCCATGCATCACATTAGACCCTTTTTCGAAAATGATGAATCTCTGATTTTTTTGAGGCACGCAACGCTTTAATATCTATGTGAACTTCAGCATACAAGATAACCATCTAAGTTGACAATCGACAAACAGTAATCCTAATCACACTTCGGTTCTCATGTTATCATTAATAAATAAAGACACGTGTTTAGGTGCTCAAGACAGTTTTTTTCAAACCACGTTTCTGTAGACCTCCATTATAATCACATTAAGTATACGATAAGCAGTGACGTCGTTATTTGTGTATTGTGGTACTTAAGGTATATTGCCCCTACGTTTAGAAATCTTAAAGGGCAAACACAACAATTCGATTTGTAATAAATTTGTTAACACTTTAGTGGATAAATCTAATTAATACAGTAAAATATAAGATTAGATTAAAGTGGAGTTTTATCAGTTAAGAGGATCATTAAACAAGTTTACCTATCCTTATCTGTTCCCATGGCGTCTAAGCCAGACGTGCTTTTCGCATTTATTTAAACTCAAGATAAGAGTATATCTGATACTAAGAAGCATCTGTTCGTTTAGATATAGGTACCCATTTATGCTATCACAGATATAAGAAATTGTTAAACTTATCTAATGGATTCATAAAATTTAAATTTTTTAATGTAATCGCGATAATATAGCTTTATATGCTTTTAAGTATATCTAATGGCCCTATTAAGTCTAGTATCATGACATAAACGGCTAAGAAAAACACTTTACGTGTAGAGACTTAGCCCGCCTTTTCTTCAATTGTAAGAAATTGTTGTTTTCGAAAAGAATATGATGTCGATTCACGTAATTTTCCGAGCCAAAAATTAAAAATCTGTTAAATTTTGGAAATTTCGGATGACACAACTCT
Organism: Cheilosia soror; assembly: GCA_949372485.1. Classification (NCBI taxonomy): domain Eukaryota; kingdom Metazoa; phylum Arthropoda; class Insecta; order Diptera; family Syrphidae; genus Cheilosia; species Cheilosia soror. Next base: position 61,024,264 of record OX443564.1, read on the forward strand.
CAAAGAGCATACATTTGACTCAAACAGTACCTGAATATTGTAGTTATATAGACATTAGTTGTTTTTTCGGAGTTACAGATCGTTGTGAGCCAGAAAAGTCACTGCCTGTGAATTTCAAGTCAAAAGTCATCTCATCACCATTTCCTTAACTTTAAAACATCATACAGATACAACCAGATCAATAAATAGTGCTCTAATATTGCCAAACAAAATGCCTGAATGACATATCTATAACTCCGTTTATGCGTTCGCTTATTTGACGATGTTTTTAGAATATACAGGGAATCGTACACATTCTTGCTTGAAGATTAGGGAATCATTTTTAATTGCCATCCGATTCAATTTTGACAATTCGACCTACCTACTTAACGAAATATTGTGAATCAAGCATAATCCTCCAACTAAGAAGTTTTCATGACCCATGGACGATAATAGGCGATTGATCTCAAAATCAAGCTAGATCAGTGAAACCATCCAGAGATGACCTAAATGTCAATTTATTGCATAAACAACCCTTTAACTCGTCTGCTATTAGGATAATTTAGGATTTAAGGTGATGCGCTGTCATGTGACTCGCAAGCCAACACCTGGGGCACAATTTTCCAAAAGTCTGTGCAACTACTTGCATACGCTGACGAACTAATTGACATAATGACATACTTGTCAGAAAGCAGCAAGCTGGCACTGCTGCGAGTATTACCACAGAAGCGGGAAAAATTGGGGACGTTAAAGGTTAAAGTATCTAGTTTAGTAAGTCTGACAGCTGACTGACTTGATGTTTCTGAGTTCTAATTGGCTGCGATTCGTCACGTGAGCAGCTTTCTCTGTTGACGTTTATGGAGGGGTAGCCGACGAATCTAGTCACGAATTTCGTGACTGAGTACTAAGTTGACATTTCTATATGTCAACCGCGGAGAATTTGACATTTCAAATTTGCCTTGAGAGAGCACAAATCTAGTGGATATACCTAACCAAAACAAACACAACCAAAAAAATCTAAAAATGATAATAAAAGTGACGATTTGTGCAGTGGACTTAAGTCAACTAGATAATTGAATGTGCCCATTGGTTGATTGGTGAATAGGGAGGAAAAAATACATGCTCCGCGGTACTAATAATCATTTTTAGTGCCCAGGCTAACTTTTTCGAAGTCACAATGGCGAAAATTTCCATATAAAATTATCCACTGTGACCGTCAAAATATTTAAACTGAAGATTAAGAATGATTATTGGTAAGGCCCGCTGTCAACAAGAATCACACAACATCGACGAATCGAACAGAATGTCACGATAGACAGCTATAACTTTGAAATGGTTAGGGACTTTGTCTACCTCGGCTCTGCTATTAACTCTGAAAATGACACCACAGTAAAAATCAAACAAAGAATTACACTTGCCAACCGCTGTTTCTTTGACTAGTAACTTCTTGTCAAGAAACACTAAAGAGACTCTATAAAGACCCTCATCATCCTAGTCCTGCTCTATGGCGCAAAAGCATGGACGTTAACAAAAGTGGATGAAAATGTTCTTGGTCGTATCGAAAGCAACGTTTGCGTTGACTGGCTTTTGTGGAGGAGATTTAACATGCTATACAGCGACATCAACTTGGTCAGGAAAGTCCGTATCACTCGACTAAGATGGCTAGGGCATGTAGAGCGAATGGACACCAACGCTCTGGCTCGAAAAGTATTCGATTCCAATCCGTAGAAACAGCACAGAGTAGAGGAAGACCTCGCCTTATGTGGCGCCCACAAGTGGAAGAGTACCTCAACCAACTTGGAGTGCACAACTGGAAGTGGTTAGCCAAATATCAGGCTAACTGGAGAGGCATGTTGGTTAAGGCCCAGGTCGATCCCGGACTGTAGCGCCATCTAAGTAAGTACATATTTGGATAATTTATTTTAGTACACGTAGTTAACTTAACAGATGGAACATCAATGGCAATGCAGAAACTTAAGAAACAGCATAAACGTCAAAGATCGAGGAAAAACAGAAAATAGACATATTAAGCAGCGAGAAGAAGTGGAAAAAAGACAGAAAATCAAATTTTTAGTCTCAGTAATTTCGTTTTTTTTTTTAAATGAATTAACTTAATATTAAAGTCGTAAGTTGTATTTAATTTTTTTGCTTTTACTTTTTGTAACGACAACATTAAATATCAAATTGCTATTCCATCTGTCATTGGAATATCATTTTTTCCAATGTTTCCACATGCCGATTCAATATCCATTTGTAGCAATATTTGGGCACAATTTCAAAGAGCAACCAATTTATGTCATGTTCCCACCAAACTAAAATCGCGAGGTTTCGATGAATTTTGGCCGAAACCTTGTGAAACGTTCGGCCCGAGTTAAAGTGGGGTTTGAAAGTCATAACCTATCAATTTTGAAGTTTCACGAGAGCCTCTTCCTCTTGCTTGCGTCCACAATTTTGTTTTCTTATACTGCTTTGCCATGATCTTTAATAAAAACAAATATTTCTCTTGAAAATATTACTTTTACTCTATTCTTTTCATTTGTATTGTCAAACTGTCACATTCGTTTTGGCGCTTAAACTGTTGACATCCACAGGTGAACCACAATCACGCTGTAGGCTAGTTCGATTTGTTAACTTCTCACTGACGGATGAACTCAGAGGGGTTTCAAATAGGTTTATCTGAAACCCCGAAGTTTCGACACCTCAAAAATGTATGGCGAAACCTCGGAGGTTTAAAAAACTGTTACGAAACCTTGCGGCTTAATTTGGTGGGAACATTTCATTACTTTTAGCATTCAAAGAACTGATTTTTCCATTGAAATTTAAGGTCTCAGAATCAATGCTCCTGAACAAGCTGTTTTTGCACATTTGTGTTATTTGACAGCTCTACCAGCTGATCGCTTGCATCTCTGGAACAGCATTTGACAACTGTTTTGCATATTTGGGTTACAGTACCTACAGACATCTTTGCATATATCCATTTCTGTAACTCGAAAATATTTTCTTCCTTGTGAAATGTATCCTCATGTAGTTTAAGGTTGTTAACCAATTAAAAAAAAAATGCAGGTCCATTAAAAATGTTAATATCGTGTACTTTTTTTATAGTCATGTAAAAATGTTAATGTTTTAGATCTACACCTTTGTTACTTTTCAGTTGTTAGCGTAAAATAAAATCTTCTGTTGCAACCTTTAGGGCAGAGTGTTACCAGTCACTCTGTAATATTGGACATTAAGAATATGTTGTTTTCGTTATAACGGTATACAAGAATTCAATCAGAAGCAGCTTTTAACAACCAATAATATTATAACATGATTTTGGTTTGTTTTCGGGGACTGTACCTGCAACCTTTAGATAAGATTGGTGGACTGCCATACCAATTTCTTTGGTCCTATGCATATTTGTAATGTTGTCTCATTTTACCTTCATTAAGTAGCCCAATGCATTTATCACTGAGGATGATACGAGCAAAGTGTTGGCCAACTGAACCGAATAAGCCTTTAAGAATTCTTTGGATTGCGCACAAATATCCACTCCAATCGATTACCGTTTTGAATTATCGACTCCGTCTATCACTTTAACTTTTGGCAACTGGACGGTGGTATGTATTCGGAAGGCATTTGATATAATGACGTCTCGCATGGTGAGTCAAATTTCTACAACTTTTTTCATCTTTATAATCAGTATTTAAGCCATTAATGTAGATACCAAAAATGTTATTGGTTTATAAACCAATTCAGCAATCAATATTAATGAGGATTTATCAATAAAGATGAAACAATTGAACCTAATCGCTTTCAACTCGCTTGCTTTCATTGCCGTGGTGAGTTGAGTACACATCCGTATTTGGTAAACTGTGCCATTTTCCATTAGTTTCACGGTTTTTTAAACCAATTAATTACTGTAGGTTTAATGACTAATAGACGCCATTGATATTGACCTCTCCTACTAAACAGGCAGAAGTACCTATTTGACCGTGCTGAATAATTTAACTAATTTTGGTCCGACTAATGCTTTGGGACGTAAAGTTTTGATTTCAAGTACAGTTTTTGACAATAGATTACTGCTGGCCATGAACGTTTGTTTACTCCCTATGAAATCGTGAAATATTTGATATCCAAAGTGTCAATCTGTAGCAGTCGCGTTCCTACAAAATATAGTTGACATCTAGTCAACTTAAGATAAGCTAATAGACTTTCTGAATGTGCAGATTGACAGATTAACACTGGTGAAATATCAACTGTCAAAAAATACATGAAACCTATGCTGGCAGAAAAATTGTTTTCCAGCTATTTAGGGTCAACCGTAACACTTAAGCTAGTGTCAAGTGGAGACAGTGGTTGGCCTGCTCTGCTGGACCAATGGTCGGACATATTATCAAATATGTATTTAGGATGGCAAATATGAGGATAAATCTATTTGCAAAATAAAATCCGAATTAACAATTTCTATTTCCACCAGATTACGCAGTCTAAATAACGTCAAATTTTGCAAACTGTCAGACGGTATTACGAAGGTTATTGTCAAATACTTAGCAAGAAAGCAAGGGCAATACGATGAACTCTTCGAAACCGTTTGAGCTAACAAACAAACGACTTATCGTAGCTTTAGAAGAACTCAGATAAATTGCACGCACCATGACTTTCAAAAGAAGTCAATCGTTCTAAATTCGATTCGATATCTGATTTAGTCATGCTTCATGTATGACATCTTGTGACATCCCATTCCCATCCGTAGGAGAATTGATACAAGTTAATTTTATTAAAATAAACATTTTCAGTTTTTTCAGTAAATCTAGAAAGGAAAGTCCTGTCATATTGGCATTATTCAAATTTACTACAATTTCAAACCAAATTGCTCCGGTATTCCCTTTCTCGTGAATTGAGAAGTTATCTTCCACCTGCAATAAATGTCCCAAAACCATCAACTGTATATTATATCTCTTAGCTGTTAAGTTCGTTAGACCTGCCTAATTACTGTTGGTTTATATCCCCCAATTTGACAGATGAGATACCCAATTTATTATTGTTTAGCTTGGTTCTTGCGTTTTACGATAGATATACTCTCAACTCGGTGTCATACAACGCCATAAATCTGATATTGTTTAATAATAAAAAAAAAACATTGTATAGATATGCCGCTGATATAATTCGTTCGCAAACCCCTGATTTACTATAAATGCTGTTTGCGAAAATATTCAAAGGCACTCTACATCTACATTGCTTCCTCTAAGGAAGTAAACCGTGACGAAAGATCCACTAAAAGTCTCCATTTCATTTGTAGAAAATGACGAAAAAGGACAAAAACGTAAGCATCCCTTCACATCTGGTTAGGATATCCCAAATTAATTAACTATATTCCCTTTCAGTTGAGTTCGTCATCATCGGATTCCGATACCGATTCTGATATTGAGGTGAAACCAAAGAAGTCTAAAAACTCAAAGAAGTCCAAAAAGACCGCACGCCAAGAGAAGAAATTCTCCTGGGTATGGGTTGTGCCATCCGCTTTGTTCTGGTTGGCACTCTTCTTCGGAGTCGTTATTCGGTATGCTAACAAGCTACCAACGGCTTTGACTATCAAAACGGAGCACCTCAACAAGGATCGTTTCATTGCTGAGAGGGCAGAACAGTTATTGACAAAGTATGAGGCTATTGGACCAAAAGTTGTCGGCAGTGATGCCAATGAAGTAGTGACAGTGAATTATCTGCTGAATGAAATCAAGGAGATTAACTGTGATCTGAATGCGGACCTGTTCAAGTTGGAAGTGGACGTGCAAGAAGTTTCTGGTGCCTATATACACTGGGAAATGGTAAACATGTACCAGGGCGTCCAGAACGTCGTTGTGAAACTTAGTTCAAAGATTTCCGATAGCTCGTCGTATCTGCTGATCAACACTCATTTCGACACCAAGCCAGGCAGTCCAGGTATGGCAAAGAGTTTTCGATTTATTATTGAATCCAGTTTTAATGTGATTTTTATTTTAGGTTCCGGTGATCCCGGAGCAATGGTTGTTGTCATGTTGGAGGTCCTCCGTGTTTTGGCAGCCAGTGACAAGTCGTTCACTCATCCAATCGTCTTTCTGTTTAACGGTGCCGAAGAGAATCCACTACAAGCTTCACATGGATTCATCACCCAACACAAGTGGGCCAAGAATTGCAAGTAAGTTTTTACAATTGGTCCGTTTGCAACCGCCGAGTATTGAGTCTAGTTTTAGGCACCTTTTAGATCTTCCACCACCACAAAACTTTATTTCGAAAACGTACTTTACGGGGCCTTTTTAACAGACTTGCTCTATTTTGTCAGTAAGATCAAATCTCTGAACTTACTTTTGAACCCTTGTCTTTATCCTATAGCACAACCATTCTTCTCTAATATTTTTCTATCATTTCAGAGCTCTGATTAACTTGGACTCAGCAGGCAGCGGCAACCGTGAAATTCTCTTCCAATCCAGCCCCAAGAACCCATGGTTGATGAAGTACTACAAGAAGGCCGCTATCCATCCTTATGCTACCACCTTAGCAGAGGAACTATTCCAAATGAATCTCATTCCATCCGATACGGATTTCAGGAATTTCCAGAAATTCGGACCGGTCTATGGCTTGGATATGGCTCACAGTCAGAACGGATACGTATATCACACCAAACATGACAAGATGAACGTTATTCCACGTGAAACACTACAAAATACCGGTGATAACATCCTGTCGTTAGCCAAGGCTTTCGCCGATGCTCCAGAACTTGAGGATCCTTCGGTGAGTCTTACTTATACAGCCATTTAACGTACGTAAATTTAACTTAATTACATTTTTTTCCATAGAAATACTCCGCCGGATCAACGGTCTTCTATGACATCCTTGGCCAGTATCTTGTCATCTATCCCAGCGCTCAGGCTATACAGATCAATTATGGAGTCTCTATCGCAGCTGCGATTGCCATATTCTTCTCTATATCTGCCATGAGTGCCAACTCCAAGACCACCTTCGTTGGTGTTGTGAGCCGATATATCTTGACCTTGATTATTCATCTGATTGGGTTGGTTTTGGGAGCTGTACTAACAGTCGGCTTGGGTACTTATCTCGACAAATTGGGGGTGCCAATGTCGTGGTTCACCTTCAAGTGGATGGTGATTGGACTGTACTTCTGCCCACTCATTTTTGGAATCGGTCTGCCCACAGCAATTTTAATCGGAGCTATGAAAAAGGTAGGTTTAGAAAAATGGTATGTACTTGCCATAGATAATTTTATGATTTCGTCTTTCTTAGGACAAACTGAGTCTTTCGTTCAGAGTACAATTGGTGCTCAACTCCCAAGCCCTTTTTGTGGCTCTAGCATCAGCTGCTGTTACATACTATGGCATCAAGTCGGCTTATTTGTTCATGTTGGCTACCCTACTCTACACCATTTCATTGATTTTCAACACTTTGACAACCTTATACAGAAGAGGTAGGCTTCCAAAATTGTCTTTTATTCACATGGAATCTTAATACAGTTTATCTCCCAATATAGGCTTTGCATGGTTCTACATTGTGCTACTCCTTCAGATCCCAGCCTTCATCTACTTCACCTACATTGGATACGTTTTCTTTAATACCCTGATGCCAATGATGGGACGTTTTGGTCCAACAACAAATCCCGATCTGTACATTTCCGGTCTTTCGGTAGTCGTTGGCATTCTTGCTCTTGGTTTCATCGTTCCACTCGTAAATCTCTTCCGTATGCCAAAGAGATTGCTGACTGCTTGCTTAGTGATTGCCGCTGTATTTGTTGGTATCGCCCTGAGTCCATATGGCTTCCCATTCAGACCAGCTACCAATGTAGAGCGATTCAATGTTTTGGTAAGTCGTTCAACTATATATCACCTCCCAACTACAACTCCCTCTTCCACAGCATGTTCGTCGTGTATTCCATGAAATTGACAACACAGTAAGCAAGAACGAGTCTGGATACTATTTCGATCCTCAGGATAGAAGGGGATTCTCAGCCGTATCAAGTAGGTTTGCACAACGTTCATATAGATAAATTCAATTAAAACTTTTCTTACCCGCAGACGTCTTTGACACCAAGAAAATAGTCCCCATGGCTGACCAATGCTCCCAATACATGTTTTGTGGTCTTCCAGTTTTCAACCATCGTTGGAACAAAGCAAAGTAAGCCGCTCTCCCTCTTTAAATATAGACAGACTGAACTATAACTTTAACTTTATAGAGCCTTAGCTCAGTGGCTTCCATCAGGAGACGTTGAACTCCCATCAACACCTACTTTGAAGCTTGTTAGCAAAAAAGTCGACGAAGATTTCTTGACAGTGCGATATGACTTCGATCTCGATGGACCACCCCACATGGGCATCTATTTAGGACCATTGAAGGGAGCAAACATTACCAATTGGTCTTTCCTAAACACTTGGTTGCAAAACAAGACCCCACCGCCATATTTCATTTACTTCTCCAAGGGAAAAGATCAATCAACACTGAAGTTCTTTGTGACATTTGAGAAGACTAAGGAGACTTTGCTGGAGCCGTCCTTTGAGTTAGGAATCGGTGGACACTTTGTCAGTGGTGAATTTGAAAGGGGTGCCGAGAATGCAGCTTTCCTTGAGAGCTTCCCCCCATACACCTTTGCTATGGAATGGCCAAGCTCCTATGAAAGATGGTACTTCTAAAGTTCGACAAAATGTAGACTTTGCTTTAAGTAAATAAATGTTATCTTGATACGTTTATATGAAAAAAAACCTGGTTCTTTCTTAATTGTTTTTAAAATTAGGCGAAGTTTACCTTTGGGCTATACTTTTTACAGCAAATGTGGAAAAGTTGTCCATTCAACAAACAGTCTCAATAAAATGATGTGCAGTAGTAAATAGCTCCTTGAATTCCATCAACTTTATCAACTTTATAATCTGCAACCATTAGTGCTGCCGTATCTAGATATTCAACATTGTTCTTCACACTTCTTGGCACAATTCCTCGTTGGATACTATACGGACAAAAATTAACAAAAGCGTGTAGCTTATAGCTGTAGCACGGATTTAGCCTTAGATTCAAATTGTGTTAATTTTCTGTATATGAGGATTCAAAATCAATTCAAATGGATCTTCAAACTGAAGACCTCTATCAAATAATACAAAACTTCTGAAATAGTTGAAAGGTTTGACCTCACTAACTGCAGTGATCTAATATTTAGATCGGCCTGAGGGCATCATTTTTGTCGTCCTTTACCAACCGACCGACTCTCCATTCACAAATCGTATATAGCCCTGACGGTTTCTTTATTCCCAGATATCATCGGCATGGTCCAAATAGCTTAAAATTTCAAACGTTCTGATCTCGTTTTTGAAGCAGATATGTACCTACCACAAACTACTATTAAATAAATCGAGAAGATAACTTTCACCTGGCAACAAATGTGCTTGAACGCAAAATTCTTCGAGTGATTTTCGATCCCGTTTGCGTTGACGGACTTTGGTGGCTGATTCAATAGGTCGAAAAAATACGTATCACTCGACTAAAATTGCTAGGACATGTAGAGCGAATGGACACCAATGCTCCGGCCCGAAGAGTGTTCGATTCCAACCCGTAGAGATAACACAGAGTAGAGGAAGACCTCACCTTAGGTGGCGCGCACAGGTGGAAGATGACCTCAACCAACTTGGAGTGCGCAACTGGAGGCGATTAGCCAAAGATCGTGCTAACTGGAGAGACGTGTTGGTTGCGGTCCATAGATTCACCGCGGACTGTAGCGCCACTTAAGTAAGTAAGTAAGCTTTATAAATGTCCTAAAACAACCATCTGCATGTTATATCTTTTAGCTGTTAAGTTTGTTAGAACTGCCTAATTAGTGTTGGTATATCTTTATATCCCACAATTTGCCACACGAGATATCGAATTTATTTATGTTGGTCACATTTCTAGCGTTTTAGCGTTTTATGTTAGTTATACCTATTCCCTACTCGGTGCCACACAGCGCTATACATAATACAAGAAAAGTACCTATGCCGATCATAAATAATAAAAAAAAAAGAAACGAAAAAAATTGTATAGATAAGCCGCTGATATAATTCGTTCGCAAACCCCTGATTTACTATAAATGCTGTTTGCGAAAATATTCAATGGCACTCTACATTGCTTCCTCTAAGGAAGTAAACCGTGACGAAAGATCCACTAAAAGTCTCCATTTCATTTGTACAAAATGACGGATAAGGACAAAATCGTAAGCAAACCTCTCCATTCGGTTAGGATATCTCAAACTAATTAACTATATTCCCTTTCAGTTGAATTCGTCATCATCGGATACCGATACCGATTCCGATATTGAGGTAAAACCAAAAAAGTCTAGAAAGTCAAAGTCCAAAAAGGCAGCACGTCAAGAAAAGAAATTCACCTGGGGATGGGTTGTGCCATTCGCTCTGCTGTGGTTGGCACTCTTCACCGGAGTCGTTATGCGATATGCTAACAAGTTACCAACGGCTTTGACTATCAAAACGGAGCACCTCAACAAGGATCGTTTCATCGCTGAGAGGGCAGAACAGCTATTGACAAAGTATGAGGCAATTGGACCAAAAGTTGTCGGCAGTGCTGCCAATGAAGTAGTGACAGTGAATTATCTGCTGGACGAAATAACGTTGATTAACAGTGCTCTGAATACGGACCTGTTCAAGTTGGAAGTGGACGTGCAAGAAGTTTCTGGTGCCTATTTAAACTGGGATATGGTAAACATGTACCAGGGCGTCCAGAACGTCGTTGTGAAACTTAGTTCAAAGATTTCGGATAGTTCGTCGTATCTGCTGATCAACACACATTTCGACAGCAAGGCAGGCAGTCCAGGTATGGCAATTAGTTTTCGAATTATAGTTGAATTCAGTTTTAATGGGATTTTTATTTTAGGTTCCGGTGATCCCGGAGCAATGGTTGTTGTCATGTTGGAGGTTCTCCGGGTTTTGGCAACCAATGGCAAGTCGTTCACCCATCCAATCGTGTTTCTATTCAACGGCGCCGAAGAGAACCCACTACAAGCTTCACATGGATTTATCACCCAACACAAATGGGCCAAGAATTGCAAGTAAGGGCTTATAACTTTACATCTATCCATAGATAAATATATCTACTCGTAAGGTATATGTATTTATTTATGTTAGGTTAGGAGTGCCATAAAATGTTAGTCATTAAGTGGTAGTATGGTCATGAAATTTTGGGTTGTTTTTTTTTTTTCAAACTAATTTGTTCTAACGATAACAGTATCTACACACGACAGGCGTAGCTTTATTCAATGCCAACATTAAAAAGAAAGATGAACGTGAACTCCTAACCTAACTTGTATGAATATAGATGGGCAAAGACGAGTCTGCAAGAAAATTGACTAGGTTTACCTAAAGGTGTAAATGTCCGAAAGAAAATTAGTTGTTTTTGAAAACAATTTTTACAACAGTTTTCAAAAACATCAATTTACTTAAATGGTGTACCGCTCAATTCGTTCAATACTGTCATATTTTTTTTAACTTCTTCGTATACGTAAGAGAACGATATTATTTTAGTACAAAATTTCGAACTCGTGTTTTTAATCGATTCTGATATTACGATGATACCCACTCAAAAAAGCGGGTCTCGCAATTCTATCCGTCCATATGTCTGTCTGAACCATAGCCCTGAAACATAAACGCTTGGACGGATTTGTTTCAAACTTCGTATTTGAAGTTTGTGGGCTCACCGTTAAAAGGCCTTTTTTTTGTTTTATAAATCCTAGTCCTAATATTAACGGGAGATACCTCCTATATAAAAATTTTCTAAAAATTGTATTTAATTTTTTTACAGCACTAGCTGCATGGGCTTTCGTCAGTTTACTTGACTTACATATAAATTTCGAGAGATATTCGAATCAGACCACCATTGTCGGGTCTCTTTTCGTCTCCGTACCACTATAAACCTTACCCAGAGAGACTCTCTGGACTTCTCCAGAGTTCTTCCTTGATTTCGATTCCTTGTGTTAACGCTAGCATCTGTTTATGTGAGATCTGTTTCATCCAATGGGTCTCAATACCATCCATAGGCATGTTCAGTTCCCTAATCTCGTTTTTGACAAGCTCCAGGATCCTCCTGTGTTTGGTATATATATGTAGGTAGATGTGTGAATGCCAGTCGCCTCAAGTCTGTCGAGAATAAAGTCCACAGTGCACACCTCTTTGTGGACAACCTCTGCTGACCATTCCTCGGAGTTTTGAGGTTCCCGTCTGGATATTTATCGCCCTTGTCTTGCTAGATCCTTGCTTGATACAAATTCGAATAGCGCTTATCCTCTGTAATCATCGTCTATAGGAAAGGAAGTATTTTTTGAATAGCCATATCCGGTGGAAAAATAAGTACCGTCTTCAAAATAAGAGGCGAACTTTTAAAATTTAATTTCATACCGCCCTGAGCTTCCAATTTTATGCGACCTGTGCAATGTCAGCGAACGAGAGGATGTGTTGCACTTCATTGCAAAATGAAATAAGAAATTCTGCAGTAACTGGTTCGGTGGTCAAACACTTGGAATAGCAATAGAGGAAGCAATCCATATCTTGAATGATGGCAGATGTTGAGACCTACTCTATAACTATGCAGTTAACGCATTGCGTTACAAGAACTGAATAATCGAAGGACATTTTTAAGTATTTAGTACCGTATATTGCAAAAGCAATCTTTTTTTATAATTCTAGAGCTCTGATCAACTTGGATTCCGCCGGTAGCGGACACCGTGAAATTCTCTTCCAATCGAGCCCCAATAGCCCATGGTTGATTAAGTACTACAAGAAGGCCGCCATCCATCCCTATGCTACCACCATAGCAGAGGAACTATTCCAAATGAATCTCATTCCATCCGATACGGATTTCAGGAATTTCCAGAAATTCGGACCAGTCTACGGCTTGGACTTGGCTCACAGCCGGAACGGGTACGTATACCATACCAACTATGACAAGATGGACGTTATTCCACGTGAAACACTACAAAATACCGGCGATAATATTCTTTCGTTAGCCAAGGCTTTCGCTGATGCTCCAGAATTGGAAGATCCATCGGTGAGTCGCACCAAAAAGCTATATTTAATGTTCAGGAGTTTAATTTTTTTTTTTTTTAGAAATACTCCGCCGGATCAATGGTCTTTTATGACATTCTTAGCCAGTACCTTGTGATATATACCAACGCTCAGGCTGTACAGATCAACTTTGGAGTCTCTATCGTAGCTGTGATTGCCATATTCTTCTCTCTGTTCGCCATGAGTGTCAACTCAAAGACCACCTTCGGGGGTGTTGTGAGTAGGTATATCTTGACCTTGTTCGTGCATCTGATTGGATTGTTGCTGGGAGTTGTACTAACAATCGGCTTGGGAATTTATCTCGACAAATTGGGTGTACCACTGTCATGGTTCACCTTCAAGTGGATGGTGATTGGACTGTACTTCTGTCCATTAATATTTGGAATAGGTCTGCCGACTGCCATTTTAATTGGAGCTATGAAAAAGGTAGGTTTAGAAAAATGGTATTGCTATAGATAATTTTATGATTTCGTCTTTCTTAGGACAAACTGAGTCTTTCGTTCAGAGTACAATTGGTGCTCAACTCCCAAGCCCTTTTTGTGGCTCTAGCGTCAGCTGCTGTTACATACTATGGCATCAAGTCGGCTTATTTGTTCATGTTGGCGACCCTACTCTACACCATTTCATTGATTTTCAACACTTTGACAACCTTATACAGAAGAGGTAGGCTTCCAAAATTGTCTTTTATTCACATGGAATCTTAATACAGTTTGTCTCCCAATAGGCTTTGCATGGTTTTACATTGTGCTGCTTCTTCAGATCCCAGCTTTCATCTACTTCACCTACATCGGCTACATTTTCTTTAATAGTCTGATGCCAATGATGGGTCGTTATGGTCCGACAACAAACCCCGAAAATTACATTTCCGGTTTCTCTGTGCTGGTAGGCATTCTTGCTCTTGGTTTCATCGTTCCACTGGTAAACCTCTTCCGTATGCCAAAGAGATCGCTGACTGCTTGCTTAGTGATTGCCGCCGTATTTGTTGGTATCGCTCTAAGTCCATATGGCTTCCCATTCCGACCAGCTACCAATGTAGAGCGATTCCACATTTTGGTAAGTCATTCAACGATTTAACACCAAGTTCCCAAATATATACCCCTCCTCCACAGCATGTTCGTCGTGTATTGCATGAGATTGACAACACAGTCAGCAAGAACGAGTCGGGATACTATTTTGATCCTCAGGATAATATGGGATTCAAAACCGTATCATGTAGGTTTCCACCACTTTCTCATATACATATTTAATTAATATCCGACTTTTCTTAGCCGTCTTTGACACGAAGAAACTAGTTTCCATGGCCGACCAATGCGCCGAATATATGGTCTGCGGTCTTCCAGTTTTCAACTACCGTTGGAACAAAGTAAGGTGAGCCTCGCAATCTTCAAATATGGACTGAACTAACTTTAACATTCTTAGAGCCGATGCCCAGTGGCTTCCGTCAAGTGACTTTGAACTCCCAGGAACTCCTAAACTGACACTAATCAGCAAAAATGTGGACAACGATTTACTGACAGTGCGATATGATTTCGAGCTCGATGGACCACCTCACATGGGCATCTTCTTAGGACCATTGAAGGGCGCAAACATCACCAGTTGGACCTTCTTAGATACTTGGTTGCAAAACAAGACCCCACCACCATATTTCATTTATTTCTCCAAGGGAAAAGACCAATCAACATTGAAGTTCTTTGTGACATTTGAGAAGACTAAGGAAACTTTGCTAGAGCCCTCCGTTGAGTTAGGAATCGGTGGGCACTTTATCAGTGCTGAATACGACAGGGGTGCCGACAATATAGCTTTCCTTAAAAGCTTTCCCCCATTCACCTTCGTTATGGAATGGCCGAGCTCCTATGAAAGATGGTACTTTTAAAGTTCGACATAATGTTTAATATATTTACTTTGATTAAATTTATTAAAGATTGAATCGTACATATGAAAAAGAGTTTTTTGTTACTATTTTACATGCTTATAATTTAAGAAAGTTAGGCGAAGTGGCATAGTGGTTAGTGTGTTGGACTACTGAGCGAGTGGTTTCAGGTTCGATACCCGGAAAAACTCAAATTAAATCTAGAGTTTTTTTTACAGCGACATCTCTCGCGAACGTCTTACAAATTTCTGAGTGTAGAGAGCTGTCATGACAGAAAGTTCGAACTCGATATAAAAATGTAGATCCCTTCCAAAAATATAAAAAAACACACACAAACGAATGGTTGTCATTGGGCTAAGTGCCCATTTTTTATTTTTATTTCATCGGCGCAATAAAATGTTTTACTTCAACCTGTCGTTTCATCGGATTTCGTTTCATATTGCTTGGAAATAACAGCTCAACGAGCAATATGAAGTTTTGATCGGAATTCTGACTGGCCAACAAACTGATAAGGGGTTTTTTCGTAGTTCGAATTACTGCTCATCGATAAATAAAAAACTTTTTATTCTTCAACTTTTTATAACTTGAACCTGTCGTTTCATCGGATTTCGTTTCATTGTATATCCTAAATTACTGCATAACGAGTCATTAGAATTTTCACTTTAGTCTGATGCGTTTTGGATTAATCGCAGTTTGAAACGACTTCCCAACGACCTGCCGCTTTTTCGTTTCATTGTGATTGTGGAATTCGGCTGTATGCCAAATGACATTTGTGTGCCTCTGCTACTCGTTCCAAACGTTTTTCGGTCAATGCCAATTTGAATATTCTAATAATCCACTAGACTAGATATACCTAGGCTTTATAAAGAAACGTCTGTTCCTATTTCCTTTCCAACAAGATAATTATTAAGACAAAAACTTTAGTAACAAAAGAATTTATTTATGTATTTAAAAAAAAACTTCAAAATATCAACTACATATTTGAAAAATTATTTAGAAATACCAGCTCTCATACGAACTTGGCCATTCCATGCTATGGACAAAGTCAGGGAAACTCTCTTTAAATGCCTTCAGTTGAGAACTTCGCTTATGCTCTGCACTTAGCCAATGTCCTCCAATGGCAACTTGTAGTAGTGGCACATCAAGGCCTCCTGCCTTTTTCTATAAATAATAGATTAATAAAAACAATTAGTTGATGTTCGAATAATATGAACGGATGGATTTATGACTCACCTCAACAACCACATGGAACTTTAGTGTTGGCTGTTCCAAAGTGTTAGAGAAGAATATAAAGTATGGAGGATCCCAGTTGTCCTTGAGCATATTGTCAATGAATGACCAATCAATAATCTTAACACCATCTAGTGGTCCAAGATAGATTCCCATGTTCGGTGGACCATCTAACTCGTAGTCAAAACGAACTGTATTCTTTTCAGTATTTACGTCCTTTTTAATCAGTCTTAATTCGGGAACTGGACCTGGCAATTCTGCGTGCTCTGATGGCAGCCATTGTGATAACAATCTGCAAATATTAGGAAATTGTAAATCGCGTCGTTAGGAAGTGAAAGGATTATAAAAAAAATGTAAACTAAAGTTGTGTAGAAAGTCAGGCATCGATCAATGGCTCGTAGATCAGTGATGATCTTAAGTCCTTTATGACCGTTATAATTTGAAAATCAGTTGGGTATCAATATTTAGGGGATATGAATTATCGTTTTGCCAGTACGATCGGAAAGTTTTACGATCATTTGTGGTCCAAATTTACAACTATTAGAAATGCAACTTACATTTGGGAGCAAGATCAATTATGATCGGCTAAGAGAATGAGAGCAATAACCGATTTCGGAAGTAGTAAACGATCAATTGTAGCCAAAGATCACTTTTAAAAGAATGGGCAGAAAAAGATTGGATTGCACAATTGAAAAATGACCTCAGTCAAATTGGTGTGCGTAACTGGAAACACCTAGGTAAAGCTAGAGACCAAACTCAGGCTTTAAGAAGTACCATAGATCACTAAACAGAAAATGATAAGTTGTTTTCGAATCTTTTTGAATCGAAGAACAATTGAATGAGACCCAATTGAGGATCATTTTTAATTGAAGATCAGTTCATTTTGGGACTACTGTTCTGCAATTGAGAATGTGTTGAAGATGAAGTTGCTAGGATCGTAGTACACTCAACACGATCAGTTACTAACAACCATCAATCCTTACTAATTTATACAAAATAATTAGAGATGAGATCTCTAGAATGTCAGAATCAGCTGACAGTTGATTTTTTGCAAGACCACAGTCCATCGGATCGTTAAAAATGTATTCCTACTCACTTGGCTTTATTCCATCGATGATTGAAAACTGGCAGTCCGCAGTACATATCCTCGTAGCACTTATCAGCCATTGGTACAATTAGACTAGTGTCGATATTGCCTGCAAGTGTTGTGAAACCTCTCCTATCCTGTGGATCAAAGTAAAATCCAGAATCGCTCTTGACGATCGAATTGTCTGGTCCATGGAATACTCGACGAACGTGCTACAGAAACATGTTCCTTAACAAAAGTTACTTGATTTGAAGAAAAAAGAGACCTACCAGCCAATTGAACCTCTCAGGGGCAGTTGTCTTCTTGAATGGGAACCCATAGGGACTGGCAGCAATGCCAACAAATACAACAGCGGTTATGAGGAAAAACGAGAGTACAGTTTTCGGCTGACGGAACAAATTAAAGAAGGGAATCTATTCGAATAGAAAAAAAAAAACACAAATACAATATTACACGGTCCTATAAAATAAACTGTAAAATACTTACCACAAATCCCAAGCTTAGAATTGTAATCGACACCGTGATCACTGCCATATACAGATCAGGATTCTTATCGTCTCCAATCCGGCCCAACATGGGCATGAGTGTAAAATAGATCATATACGATAAATACATAAAGTACATGAATGGAGTGACCTGTCCAGCAATTGCCGAAATAGCCCAATTCATGCCCCGTTTGTACAAGGTGGTGAAAGTGTTAAATATCAACGTTACGGTGTAGAAAAGTACTGCCAACATGAGTAAGTAGGCCGATCTAAAGCCAATGTAGGTAACCGCAGCGGTTAAAATGGCCATCACCACGAGGTGAGCATTCAAAAGCAATTGGATACGATAGGAGAGGTTTATTTTATCCTTGCGCGCGTTGTTTATAAAGATGGTTGTCGGCAGTGCCACTCCAAAGATTGTCGGACAGAAATATAACCCAAATACTATCCATTTATTGCTAAACCATGACAATGTCAAATTAAAGTTGTCCAATTGTACTGCAACCAGGATTGCCAAGCCGACACCGAGTGCAATACCGACCAAATGCCATATGAACGTGAGTAAGAATTCGCAAATAATTTCACCTTCAGAGGCTCTGGTGTTACTGCCAATGGCAAGCACCGATATAGCAACGGCAACAAGAGCTGCTATCGACACAAAGTAATTGATTTTAACACCCTCCTCTTCGGTGTAAAGGACTACGAATTTGCCAAAGACATCGTAGAAGACTGTGTGACCAGAAGCGTATTTCTGAAATTAAATGTTGAGCATATTTTTTCGTGACGTTATCGAATATTGTCCTACCGATGGATCTTCCAATTCGGGAGCATTAGCAAAACCTCTGCAGAGGGCTAGTAGATTTTCACCGCTGTTCTGGATTGTACCCTTTGGAATGCTGCTCAATTTATCGTATTGCGTGTGGTACACGTAGCCTCCATAAGTATGGGCCATATCCATACCTAGATAATACGGTGTGTGTTGAGTGATTTCCGAAAAATACAGTCAAATATGTACTTACCGGGAATCTTTCCGAAATCTCGGAAAATTCTAAAATCAGAATCGGATGGAACAAGTCCAGTTTGGAAAATTTCCTCAGCAACTGTGGTACAATGAGGATGAGCCGCATATTTCTTATAGTATTTCATAAGCCAAGGATGGTTGGGACCAGCTTGGAAAACGGCATCTCTGTTACTGCTGCCAGCTGATTCCAAGTTGATGAAAGCTCTTTAAATTTAGGTAGCAAAAATAACGTTAGGCGAGGTCATTAATATTTAGTACAACTAACTTACTTGCAATTGGCGAACCATCTATGCTGAGTGATGAAACCGTGAGTTGATTGCAAGGGAGTTTCTTCGGCTCCGTTGAACAGAAATACGATTGGATGCTTGAATGTCTGTTTGCCGGTCGCTAACACACGTAGAACTTCTAAGGCTGCAACAACCATAGCACCGTCATCGCCAGTACCTGAAAAAAAATAAATAAATTATGTATCAGTAAATGAGGAATAATTTTAAGCACTGTTTTGAGGAGACAATTTTTGGTAAGCCATGAAACTAATCAAAAAACTCAACTACAAAAATTTACTAATACAATGTATCTATAACCAAAGTTATCGTAACTCAGATACAGCCAAGCTATAAATGACCAACCCATAATGTGGGTCATCAATAAACACTTTATCCACCTTGAGTCTTTACTTAGCAAGTAACAACAAGAAAAACTACGATCAATGAGAAGCCTGAAAGAATATGAGTCGGCTATTGATACCTAGCTCTAGTATTTACAAACTAGTGCATTTACCGGCCATCTCGTCGATGGGACTTCTCATTTATGAGCTTTTCCTCAACGAACCTTATGCAACCGACATTGGCGGGCAAGCTTCTTTAGTTACTAGCAGTAAATCAGCTCCAGCGCCTAACACAAAGTTATTTTGTGTTTCGACAAACATACTACTCGGATTTTGGAAACGCTACAAAGAGGACTGTACCATCTATCTAGGAAAGGCATATAAAAATGATGGGCGCCTTTAAGTAAGGCTTCCTATTGCCGATTTTCTAAATACCTAAAGAATATTTTCTTCCCTACTATAGTCATACTAATAAGTAATACAATTCTTAATATTTATAACCGATAACACTAATCATTTTATGTGATTCTATTCCTATTCGAATGCCGGCCGCCGACACGCGTTAAATTATTTTACTATCAGAGAAAAGACTCACACACCGCAATGTACTAGACATATCTTAATAATAACAATCAATCAACCAAGTTCTTGTCTTTATTGTTCGAAATATATTGAAGTGTTTAAGGATATAACTAATTATTGCCCTCTATTATGATTTTGCTGATATTGAATGCGATAAAATTCAGCAAAAGAGAGGGGGAACAAACAAGACTTTGATTTGTATGTATACCAATACAATCGTAAATTACATACTTGTAACATTGGTAATTTTTTTTATATAACAAGCTCTGCTAAAAAAATGACACACCACATTTTCCTATTTTGTACATACATATTATGAACTTTTACCTCTTACGATATTGCCAATTTTTACTGTATTCAAGTTGGATCGAATTTAATGAGCTCCAAACTGCTTAAAATTGTTAATTTCATGAATTTTTAAATTTACGATATTTACGATATTAGCAATATTTTTCCAAAATTTCCAAAATTAAGCTGAATTTTATTATTCATACTGTCGACACTGCTCATTCTGTAAAATATAATCCAAAACTACTTGGTTTGCACCAATATTTTTGATTAAAAAAAAGCTAATCGCTCATTTTAGGTTATCTGCATCTGACAATAGCAAAATTGAACAATTTCAGAAGTGGCTACATTTATGAAATATTCCTTATTTCACATTTCATATTACATAACATAATACATAAATATTTTTCAAGAGTACCTTTGCCTTAAGGATTTCCAATATTTACGATATTATGATTTTCTTCATTAGATGATTACTAGACTACCACCTCGTATTATAACCTTCTTGGTAAAAGCACACCAAAAACAATTCCTTGTACAAAAATTTACGATGTTACGGATACGTTTTTAAACGAGACACAACCACCTATGTATGTAGTTCATTCCTTTTAGTACCTACTTTATTCTCTTCTATCAGCTGCATTTTTGTTTCAAGGTGCAAGGTGTTTTGGCATTAGATATAATTTACGATATAACTTTTTTCTTATAAATAGAGTATAGGCATCTTTTAAAATGAGATTTTTTAATGTCCTTTAAATATTGATGCAACTTTATAACAAGTTAAGTTATTTAAGCGAAAGGTTACGATATTACCTCCTAAATGGGTTAAAAAAACTACGATTTTCATCACACCTCACGACAGTGCTGAACACAATAAACTTGTTTCTATCATTATTTTTCACATCTACGATATTGAAGTTATTGATATTACATTATTCAAAACACCCACTATCACTATTTTGTATCCCAACATACCTGTACTTCCTGGCTTCGAATCAAAATGCGCATTAATCAGCAAATACGATTCACTGGGACAATCCTTCCAGCTCAGTTTTACCGCAATATTCTGTATTCCCTGATACATGTTCACCATCTCCCAGTGCACATACGCGCCCGATGCTTTTTGATAATCGATTTCCATATCAAACAGATCCGTATTCAGGACATTTTTTATTTTGTCGAGCTCGTCATAGAGCAGCTTAATCATTGTCACTTCATTGGCCTCACTGCTGGCCACATGCTCGCCGATATTTTCAATTTTTACCAAAATTTGTTCCGCCCTTTCGCCAATGAAACGACCATGATTGAGATGTTCTGTTTGAATTTTCAACTGCTCCGGTAAGGCTGTGGCAAATCGCACAACGAAAACATAGTAAATGACAATCCAGAAGGCAACGAAGGCCACCGACAGTTCGAATGCTAGTGCGTAATCCTTTTCGGATTTCTTCTGTTTTTTGGATTTTTTCTTTACCGGTACTTCCACATCAGAGTCCGAATCACTCGACGAAGACAACTATAAAATTGAAACACAGTTTTAAATTAAAATTGGACACATAGTTTAGACTTGTTGAACTTTTAGATACGTACAACTCGCTCGGTGTCCTTGGCCATATTTTAGTTAACCGAAACTCTCAAGGCGCGATCGCTTAACTAAATGATTTCTGTGTTTGTGAGTGCTGGAATTTATAGGAAATCGTGTATAAAGAGTAATGTTTATTGGGCTTTTTTAGATATAGCGGTGCAGATGTTATGACTTTATGAATACCATATACCAGCTGGAAGATTATTTTTTATCCTAAAGAGTAGATATCGTAAGGCCAAATTGCCAAAATAATATATACTTTTATTGGACTTGCGATTATTTTGATGAAGTCTTTCCAAAGGTTTTGGTTTTTTTGTTTTTTTTGCATAAAGGAAGTCTTGCTAATCTAATCTTTGAAGACTAGTTGGTAATTCCACATGGAGCACTTAGGTAATAAATAAATTAGCTTGTAAAATACATTTGGCATAGCCCAGACAATGTCGGCTTAATACGAATCAATACCAATGGTTTTATGACCAGAGGATATGAGTGATGGGTTTCTGGTATAGTGTACTTAAAAAGAATCGAATTGGATATTCCGAGAACGGCATGGAAAAATGTGCTAAGGTATCAAATTACTGCTGTGCCAGAATGGTGTCCGTCTGTCTAAGACACTGCAGCCTTCTATCCTCTGCGATTCCGGATATCTGCTTCTTGCAGATATCCTTACCAAGCATCAATATTGACGTTTTGTCCTAGTCGATAGATACTTTTAGTTTGCTTATAACATGGACTTAGGTTAGGTTAGGTTAGTGGGTGGGTAGGCAGGACAGGAGAAACCTGTACGCGCCGCACTTAGATCAATGTAGATCCGTTGTGATGCCCTAGGGGTTTATGACCCCCACACTCTGGAAACCTATGAAAAACCTACGGATTGGTAAATTAACCCGTTTTATTTACAAATTTAAGTAGATCGTTAATGGACCTGACTGAAAGTTCTTCTAAATCCTCGAAGAAGTAACTGCCAATGATTTTGTTTCTTATGTGGCAGAGCGCAGGGCAGTGACAAAGGAAGTGTGGGGTGTCCTCATGCACCTCCTCATCGCCGCATCCTCTGCACAGGTCATCTGTACTAATTCCCATTTTCTTGGTATGGTATATTTCAACATGTTGTGTCCGGTGATAATACCTACAATCGAGGACAATGATTTCTTGTTGAATTGTAAGATTTTTTCAGTTTTCTGTTTGTTGTAGATTGGCCACATTTTCCTGGTTATGCCACCAGGAGTCGAGCCTGTTCCATCTTTCGTTTGTTGCCATTAGTATTTTGTCCCCAATCTTCTGAGAATACAGGGGGGAATCATTACCTACTGTGGTGTCAGCGTGGTTTAGTTCAAGGGAGGACCCTTTTCTTGCCAGCTCATCTGCTTTTTCATTTCCTTGCACACCTCTGTGCCCGGGAACACAGCATAGTCTTACGTTTTGCTGCACGCCAAGAACCCGTAACATGGACTTGGTCTTGTATTCGTGAACTTCATTTCAGCTGCTCTTCAATCGCGGTAAAAGCTTGGTATCATCATGGTATGCTTGGAACGACCGAGTAGCTGAACGGACCTGTTGAAGATGGTTTCTTCCGTGTTGACAACTGCCTTGTGCAATATACATCTGGTCCAGAACAAGATTGAAGAAGTCACATGATAGCGCATTCAACGGAGCTACTTTTAAATTCTATATTACAAAACGTTTTTCCCAGCGTCCTGGGATATAGCTTGAATAGTTTTGCCGAAAACAGGAATTCAGCCATTGCATAGAGCTCCTAACGACGAATATTATCATAATGTTTCTTTAAAGTACCAAAGCATCACCACAGCATTCGAAGAACTCCGCTGGTAAACCTACAGAATCTGCGGCCTTGTTGTTCTTAAGCTTTTTTATAGGTAGGTCAATTGAATTTTTGTACTGGCTACCTTATTGACTAGATGTGGGTTATTTTCTTGATCTATCATTCCCTACACATGATGATCATTTAGCTGTCAAAATTAAAGAAAATAGTGAGAAAACTTTTTTCCATCTTAAAAGTCATAAAATTAAACTCTCGGTTCTGTACCTTTAAATGAAATCCACACAAGCGCAACGTTTTTTTTTTTTTTGCTTTGAACACTAATCAAAGGATACTGAAGAAAATCTCACTCGGACGCCCATTTGGCTACGTTCCAATGCACACGGAGCAACTGGAAAACTGATCAGCGATAGTAAATTGGAAACTAGCTAGTTTGCCTTGAGTCATACGACCCTGTGTAATCAAATATTACGACGCACACGACGCTACTGGTTGAAAACGCGCGTGTGATTTAGAAAATCCAGTTTGTAACGAGTCGTCTGTTCGTTTATGTCGGGTTACCTATTGATTTCAGTTTCTAGTTCGTCGAAGATGAACCAACAACAGACCAACCTGTTGCTGGTGGGTGAGATTAAAAAACATGACGACACTGAACGAACTAGAGATTTTGATTGGTGATGAGTTTCCTCGTGTGTGGAGTCAAGTCACCACTGAGTCCATAACTGGTCTGTAACTCGAGCTGCCAACCGGTTTATTTTTATTTTTATTATTTTTTTTTTTTTTTTTTCAGTTTTTTTTTCCGTGTGCATTAGGCCTAAGGCAGACGATTTATGGAATCTAATGCTTTGCAAAATCATCATCATTTCATTACTATTTGTATGTATAAAGTATAAAACTTTGTCCGCGGTAATCTAGGCAAATACTGAAACGATTTATGTGAAACAATATTTATGATATTTTCCACATTCCCAAAATCCAGATAGACTACTTGACGCCGTTTAGTTTAATTTATTTATCTGCTTAAATTTAACATTTTCAATTATTATGTATGTATTGATCACACACACATTCACTCCTTACTTAAAATTATTTTTTTTTTAAATTACAAAATTATTACGAACCTAAACTGAAAATCAACAATCACCCAAAAATCTATTTTGGTAATCTGTCAAATTTAACATCAACTGACATTTCGTGTTCCCACTTTTAAAGCTTGACATTTACACGATTTCTTTCTTATTCCAATCGTTCCTGTTTTAAGTTCAAGTGATTTTTATTCTTACGAGAGGAAATATTATATATTAGGTAAATTTCTTCTCAAAGATTTGGAAATTGAATTTAAATTTTCACTGAATTAATTGCCTTTTTTATTCACTAGCTTTTGGCAATACCAACGGCAGAATCAATATTAGTTATTGTTTACCTTCCACCAGCACAATGACTTTCTGCATAATATCGATTGTTTATAATACTAACATTCTAGTTCAAGAGAATTTTCTTGTGCTTACTAAAATACAAAATACGTATATACATTTTCTTAAATAAAAAATTTAATATTAACTATGTACCTAGACAACCTAAAGTATTTATTACTCTATCGCCAAGAGATGGAGTGTGAATGCGTGAGTATTCGGCGAGTGTTTTTAAAGTTCATCATTTTGTATTGATTTTATTGATCTAAAAATAATTTAAGTTGGTTAAGTAAATATTGCTGAAAAAAAAAATTAAATGAAATCACATGAATCACAATGAATTTCTATCAAATGCAATAGCGAACTTCGTCTGTTTTATAAAAAAAAAATAAACAAAAAATAAGTATGGTTAAATTGAGAATTTTGCATTCTTATACAAAACTGGATACCATAATGGCTTCATTAAGATCGAAAGAATCAGTTCTCATTTATGAAAATATGTCTTCCTTTACTTTTCAATTTTACAAAATTTGAATGCCGTTGCTTAACTCGAAAAATTCGTTAAAAAGAGCGGCAATATAGCAAAATATTACCCCTCCACTGAGAAAATTACTACGTAGTTTTTACTCAACAAATGTCTTGTAGTAAGAATCAAAAAAACTGTCAGTCACTTGACAACTGACAGAAGTTTTTGAAATTTGTTTCCCTATTTGGCATATGCGTGCAATTACTGTTCGCATTTATCTTTGTATTTTATCAGAAAAAAGTTTTGATTAATTCTGAATCACTTTCGTCACGAAATGAATCATTTAATATTGTTAATAAATTAGCAAATTCCTTGTGTTTATCAGAATATGTAAAGACTTTTTTACCACTGCAATTTATGAATTATTGTGGTTGTGGTGGGCTTTAGGTTCTTTAGAGCTAAAGGCTCTTCAGTTTCTGTAATTTAGTTTAGGTACTACAAAAGCGTTCCCTAACTTTTTCGTAAGTTTTTCACTTTGAGAATTCATCCCTACCTTATGCCATTTTGACAGTCTTTTCCATTTTTTACTATAAAAAGGAACAGACCTAATCATTTCTAATGGTTATCTTTTAGACTCCTAAGACTCCTGAGAGTAGGAAAAGCGGTTAAACTTCTTGTTGGTAATTATAAGCTAAGACACTGTTAAATGCTGTCGGGATAATAAACTATTAACAAGATCTTTCCATTTTTTTTTCTTCGCCAGTTTCATACATTTTTTTTTGTTATGTTAGACGCAAAGTATTAAAATTTAGTGTGGAAACTTTGGACTCGATCGTATAAAGTCATATTGGTGTCCGTTATCGAGATTTCTGGTTTTTACAGTAAAAATAAAGGATTATGGCGGGTTGTGAAACTTTATTGTTAGTTGTCATTGATTATTGAATTTGAGGGCAAAGTAGCATGATAAGGATTTTGAGGAGAAATTGTGTAATAAACCATAGGGGACTCAAAGACCTTTGGAATATTAGCTTCCATATACACTCCGCGCCACTTGAATAGCACACCCCCTAAGGTCGGTTTTCTATGGCCCACTGATCCCAAACCAAGCATGATAGAGGCTTATTTTTTTAATTAAAGTTAATTTAATTCTTGTCTTTTGACTATAAGGAAGATTTAAAACTAAAGCTTTAGGTATTAAAAAAAAAATGATTAACTATAAAAACTGTCAAAATATGGGGTCCTAATTTTGCGCTACTTGATAATAAAACATGCATTTAGTTGGACCGTTATCTTTGGCACGTGGACTTATATTTTTCCTTGATTGAATTTTTTTTTTAATTTTAACTAAATTCCGAGGTGGACCTGGGCCTCAGTCTTTACGCCTTTCTAGTTAGCGCGATCTTTGGCTAACTGCCTCCAGTTGCGCACGCCACCTAAGGCGAGGTCTTTCTCTAATGCGTTGTCCCTGCGGGTTTCAATCGAAGACTCTTCGGGCCGGAGCGTTGGTGTCCATTCGCTCTACACGTCCTAGCCATCTTAGACGAGTGATATGTTCTTTTCTGGTCATGCTGTTGTAGTTGTACTGCTTATAAAGTTCGCTGTTAAATCTCCTCTTCCAAAGCCCGTCAACGAAAACGGGACCGAAAATCACTCGAAGAATTTTGCGTTCGAAGCGACTAAGGAGATCTTCATCCGCCTTTGACAACGTCCATGCTTTTGCGCATTGGGGCAGGACTGATGAGGGTCTTATATAGAGTCTTTTTAGTGTTTCTTGACAAGATCTTACTTATCAGTTGCTAGTTAAAAGAAACAGTGGTTGGCAAGAGTGATTTCTGCTATGGTGGTCATTGTCAAAGTTAAAAGCGGAGATAGACCGAGGTAGACAAAGTCCCGAAATAATTAAAAATTGTAGCTGTCTATCGTGACATTCGATTGGTCGAATGTTGTGTGTCCCTTCTTGTTGGCAGCATATATTTGGTTTTGGCCTCATTCACCACTAAACCCATTTTTGACGCATATGTACCTACTGATGCTTGCAAACGCACCAGTGACAGCTCGCCGTATTCTGCCAATAATGTCGATGTCGTCAGCGTATGCAAGTAGTTACGCAGACTTTTGGAAAATTGTGCCCCGCTGTTGTTGGCTTACGAGTTTCGCACAAATTTCTAAAAAATGATGTTGGAAAAGTCATATGACAGCGCATCACCTTGTCTAAATCCGTTTTTGACATCAAAGGTCTCTTTGAGATTGTTTCCGACATGAGCAGCGAGCGTTCTACGCTACCAAAAAAGTGTGAGATCTTAATGCACTAAACGGAACTAATCGGAACCAATCTCCAAACCAAAGATCGAAATGATTTTTCTTTCATACATGGTCGATTCTTGACATTTTGTAGCTTAAAATAAAGTTGTACTATGTCCACTACTTAACATTCCTCTAACTGGCAGCAGGTTAAGGCCATAGTTTACGGCATGTAGAAAGCCACATACATGACGTGTAACTCTGACGCCACTTGCTCACCACTTTAGTGCGCACCTTGCTTAAGGCGTGCTAAAAACGACAAGGGGTCGTTTAGGTTTGTCCTTTTCATAGTTTTGAAAAAACAACAAGAATTTTAGCCGCAGGTAGCACAGTTTTTAAACTGATCTTATATTCAGGTGGAATTTCGCCAGAGCCAGAGCGCGCGGTCGCCCCGCAATAAACGTACACCTTTTGTCTAAAATATAATTTTGTAGTGACATACTCATTCCACATGACATAAAAATATGCCGCAGTCCTGCCTACTGAAATTGGTAAGAGGGTTGCTACCAAATGCTACCAAAGTGAGAAACGTTGTTATTCTTCGTTTTCCATGCATATACATGCCAATAGTGCATGTCCCACATATGCCAAATGCCAAATGCATAACATGGGACCGTTTCTAACATACTTACAAGTGACACATGCCATTCTGGGTCGCATTGGGCAGACATACGCAACGCATGCCAATATTGCCATAAATATGCCGAATACATGACGTGCCACTTTTTCTAACATTTTACTCGAAGTGTCATATTAAAGCGTCATGCGTATGTCGGGCTATAAATGTCGTGTACTCGGCTCATTGGTATGACTGTCTACTTTGCGAAGTGACAAGTGGGTACAATAATGTCACATGTAAAAATTGCGCATTTTTTGTGTAGGTATATTAATTTATTAAATTTCTTAACGCTAGCTTTGGAGATTTTTTGTTGCCAATAGCTCAAATATCGAAGGAGATGAGTCCTAAAAACTCCAGAACGAAAGTAACCCCCAAACGAACTGCAAAGCAATAGACAATAAATCTAAATGATCAAATTCCTTCAAGCAACACTCAGCTCATTGCAAAAAATTGACAAAATGACGCGTCGGGTGTTTTCGTGCATATATTTAACTCACTGAGTCAGACTCCCCCAAGTAGCCAATTCAAGTTAATGGTTTACCTAATTAATGCGTTATATACCCTCTGCGCAGTGTTACCGATGGGCGACATAAGTCGCCAAATGGCGACTTTTCTACTGTCGGGACGCGTGGCGACCACATTTCGAAATAAGCGTTTTTGGGACCCCTTTCACAAATACTGGCGACATTGGGACGCATTTTCAAAGCTTCAATTTATTTCTCAAATAACACCCAAACATTTTGAAGTATACTTAAGCATTTGCGTGTGTTTTCTGTTTTAATAAATCTTCGCATGTTTGTTGAATAGTTGTAGTAGGTAGCAAACGGAATAAAATAACTTACAGCGCAACACTTTCCATTCCAAACGTCAACACAATGCCAGCAAAGTCTTATTTGCTTCTATACATATGGGTGGGATTTTTATTACTAAATGGCCCGGTGAAGTTCGTACCACCTAAAATGTATTTATTTGTAACTCTTTATAAACGATTATGAGTCCCAATCAACCTTCCAACTCCGCAGTTTAAGTTTTGTTTGGTGATTAAATGAAACTCGTTCGTATCTCTATTTATCTACATATAAAAATTTAGATCAATTTGACTACCAAATTTCAAAGCTAAAACTATAGTGTTTTAAATTACTTTTATGGGTCGTGCCATTCCCCGATTTCGAATCCCACCTTATTCCAATTTTTATGGACAATGCACATCAATTTTAACAATCTTACAACTTTTGAAATGCATAATTGTTTTGTATGGGAGGTGCCACGCCCCTTTATCCAATTTTTATGAAATCTCGCCGAAACACCTTCGGGCCAATAGTAAAGATTTTGTCAATATGTGAGCTCAATCCACTCGGTGGTTTTTGAGATATATACGATGTCGAAAGATGTTCTTAAAAATTGTGCTCGATCTATTCTGTGGTTTTCGAGACTTAAGATTTATACGAATTTTTTTATATGTCCAATTTTGACCAAACTTCACAGAAACCCCTTTAAGTCAATAACAAAGAGTCTCCGAAAATTTGAGTTCATGGTTCATGGTGGTTTTCGAGTTTTGCTATTATTGGTGGTGTATATTCCTATACAAAATGGAAATTTAAATTTTTTATTGTTTGGGACGCATTTTCGGCCTCGGGCGACCTTTTTTGGAGAAATTTTCAAATTATCCATCGGTAACGCTGCCTCTGCGTTAGTTGTTTGCTAATTTTTGTCTTTAGAGTTCAATGTTTACACTCGGGTCCGATATTTTCTTGAGAAAAACAAAAACTCACCATCTAGCCAACTATACACATACACATATAAGTTCGTGACCTACAAACTATCTTATGTTTTTGTTGTTGTTTAAAAGTCAATTGTTTTTGTTTTACTTTGTTTGCCTTCCTAATTTTAGATGAGATACATTTCTATTGCGGCGGTAGCGGCACGCTATTATAATAAATACGACGATGGTGGCGCGCCGCGCCGGCCGTGGCGCTCTTATACTCTCCGGGTTTGGCTTCTTCTCGGAGATTACTTGAGTTTTAGT
Organism: Cheilosia soror; assembly: GCA_949372485.1. Classification (NCBI taxonomy): domain Eukaryota; kingdom Metazoa; phylum Arthropoda; class Insecta; order Diptera; family Syrphidae; genus Cheilosia; species Cheilosia soror. The sequence goes on from OX443564.1 coordinate 61,054,654, forward strand.
AGTAAGATCGCGTTGATCATGCCGCCACCGTTTTAATATCGACTTGCGTTGCGTTGCTTCCATCTAGTGGATGATCTTCCGAAAAAAAAAATAAAACAAAAATATTTAATGTTCTTTAGACTTGTCGGAATTTATTAGTTATTTTCGTCACTTTTTGGCAAAAAGAAAAAAAAATTTATTTAAGGGTGACACCACTGTTTCGAATTTATACACATCGTTTTGTGATAGAGGTAATCAGAGAAACTCGTTTGTAATACTAGTCTGCTGATGTTGGTGCGCCTCACTTGACCAGATTCCGTTTGCGAATATCTCAAGTCATGCAAAATTCATGCATCGCGCGCTGTTCGTGAGTGACATTCATTCGATTTAATTAATAGTAATTCCAACTAACTTGAGGTTAAAAATATATACCTCCTTATATACGGAATATTGGTGAAGGATATAACGCACGTGCTGTTTGGGAAACTCTGGCGGAAGGCTTATTACCTCTAAATTTAGTGTGTTGCACTCGTAAGTAGGTGATATTCTAAACAAATTTGATTAATGTGCAACTGATTCGGATTTCTTTAATAAAATTTCTGCTTGTTTTTGGGAATTTTTGGTCATGCGCCCTGGCTATGGTATGCATGGAATGACGCAAGTGATTTTTTTTTAAACGGATTTAAAGTTAATGGAGAAACAACAAAAAGTGTGTTGCTATAGAAGGTGTCAAAATGTCATTTATGACATTATTATCCATACCATATAGATAAGACATACCCCACACTCTTAATGAAGTTCAATAACTTTTAAGAAAGGCTGGTAAAGACATAGTACACAAGGCTTTACTATCTAAAGAGTTCAAATGTAATTGAAGTATTTTTGACATCTACGTATACTATAATGTTCGTGACAGTTCATAAATATAACCTTTCTCTACCAACCAATACCATTTCAAAAACATTCAAAACTGACTTTAAAGCTAATGGATAAAGTTTACACTGTCACATTGTCTTTTATAATCATTAGGTACTTAGGTAGATACACAATTATTTTCATTCAAGTAAACTTTACGAGCCCCTATATGTCATCAGTTAAACGTAGGTAAATGCTAAATAATATTATTATTATTCAAATCATGTTTGTGCATTCTTGAACTTGGATCTTGGATACGAGTACTGAGTAGTCTCTAGCAATATCACCGATTCATATGGATCTTACAGTGATTACCTCATCGAAATATTAATAATTTTATTTTTATATTTAATTTTTTGTCTCTTAGGGGTTAGGTTATTCGAATCGATAATTCTCATACAACAGTCAGAGTGAGTGTCATTTGCCAGTGTTCGTTTGGGGAGAAGTCGAACATCGACAAGGTATAAACAAAACTATCAATTTTAGCAGTTAGTGACACTGACAGGTGCCGCTTACCGGTATTAGTTATCGCGGAAAGCATATTATAAATTATAATGATTAATCGTTACATAATTTGTCATTGTTTACAAACAAAATGAGGAAGAGTGTGCACAGAAGTAATTCGCCTAAGATTATGCAGTTATAGTTAACCAATTCGTAGTATTAAATTGATAGTGGGTATTTTTTTGACGTGTCTTTAACGTTTTACACAAAAGGCGGGTTTCTTCTTAACTGACTTCTAAAAACTGTTCATAATTGCAGATAAGCGATGTTTTGTCAATTTTGATAACGTTTTTTGTGAAAGATACCTACAGCTATCGCTTGCATAATTCTTTTCAAGAGACGCGACGTCGACGGAAGGCAAATTGGGCACTGATAAATATTCTTCTTACCTTTAGGATAGGTAAATAGGTACGCCCAAAATGCACCAGTTTTTCGATTCTCTCTTTTTTGCCTGCTGGACCGGTTCACGCTGGTAAAATGTAAAGCCTTTAATAAATGGGCGCGACCGTAGTGAACAAGCTTTTTGCTTAAATAAACTTCAGCCAGTTTTACTGGAATACGTTTTTAATTTTTGTTGACGCCAGTAACAATAACAAGCCTTCCAGAGTGGCGTCTTACTTACCTACCTATGTACTTAAGGCGGCGCTACAGTTCAGGGTGGACTCTACCAACAAGCATCTCCAGCCAGCACGATCTTTAGCGAGCTGTCTCCAATTTCGCACGCTAAGTTGGTTTAAGGTCCCTTTCCACTTCCTCTTCCTATACTGCGGTCTTCCTCTACTGCGCCATCCCTCGAATATGGTGTCGGTTCGAAGATTTTCCGGCCGGGAGCGGGAACATTCGATCCCATTCGCTCTAAATGACCCAGCCACCTCAGTCGTTGGATCTTCACTCTTCTGACTATGTCGATGGCGCTGTATAGCCCGTGCAGCTCGTCGTTGTATCTACTCCTCTATTCACCGTCTATGTAGACGGAACCGAAAATTACTCGAAGAATTTTCCTCTCAAAACAACCAAGGGAAATCTCATCCGCTTTTGGAGGCCATGCCTCTGTACCATAGAAAAGTACTGGAACGATTTAGAGTCAAAGCGTCAATTTAGTTGTTCGAGAGAGGGCTTTGCTATACTGCAGAGTAGTTTTCTCAGCCCAAAGAAACAGTCATTGGCAGGAGTTATTCTTCGAAATGTTTCCAAAACATTTTTTTTTTCTGTAGACGGTAAATTTTGTTTCCCAGTTGTTTCCGAAACGTTCCTCAATTGTTCCACTTGAAGTGGGAAAATAAAATTGGGAAAAAGTTTTTTAAATGTTTCAGAATCGTTTTGGAAAACTTTAAGAAATGTTTTGAAAACAATTAAAACAATATTTTCCGAATTTTTACTGAATTTTTATTCGGTGTGGACCGGAATGGCTTTTCGAATGGAAAATTAAAATTCCGGAAAAACGCGAAAAATTAAATTTTTTTTTGATATTGGACAGGTGGAAAATTTGTTGTGAAGCTTGGAAAATGTCTGATAACTGTAAAATTCATTGAGATAAAAGACAATTTGCGTGCATTTTGGGTGAAGAAGTTAACGAGATATAATATAATAGATGGCTCTGTGCTGCGATGAATGCCACAACCCGGTAGATGGCGTTATACGTTGACTTAGGCTGTGCACAATTTGACAGGTGTGCTTTTCGTATTGTCATTTTCTATGGAGCAAATGTGGTAAGCTATCTATGTTTTATTATCACTCTGGAGTTTATTTAAAGGCGTTAAATTGGTGCGAGACGAAGTTCGCCGGGTTCGGTAGCTTTAAATATAGCAAAACTCTCGTTTAAAAACTCCTCATCTGATGATGAATGCATCGCGACAAACATCACAATAGCACTAGCAGCTAAACTGTGCGCACCATATCGCATCTCGCATCGCATCTCGCACAGCTTCTCGCATCGCTTCTCGCCTTGCTTCCCGCATCGCATCGCTTTCTTGCACAACTGTGCGCTTAGCCTAAGGATATAGAGGTACACTCAGTTTATGTCTTAAGTTCTGAAATTTCACAAATTCATGTAAACAGAAATGTATAACTACACCTCACAGAGTTATGTGGAATCGCGTGAATTGAAAATATAATACCTACGGGTATATAGACAAGTCCTGAATGTGAAATTTTGTACCCTTTCCATATCGGAGCTTAGTTAAATTTAACCAAAATCGTTGCATTTAGAAATGACTGCAAATATAGGTACTCGGTACAAAAAAGTAAGAAGAGTTCATTCAAATTTTTTTAAGGAAAGATATGTATAAAGAAAACCGTCAGATTTTTGTCCAGAAATGTCATCAATACATATTATTTTTGAGAGTGTGTTTGTTGACGTCCACATACCTACTAATATTAAGCGCAGTAGTACGACCTTTTTAAGATTTTGGTACGGCCTCGGAATGTAGATATTTAAAACACTTAATTGAAGGGTACTCTTAAGTTTATTAATACCTATTTTGTAACTGTTATTGAGTATTGTAGATAGATGATCCTTCAAATTGTAATCAACTAGGTGTCAGCACCACAGCTTTTCTCTTCAAAATATGCTGAATAAAAGAAAATTATTTTAGCTAGTCGAAATAAAAAACGATACTAGATATCCCTAAATAATGTTTCTTGTTTTTAACAGATTATTTTGAAAGTTGCAAGTCATATTTGCCCCTTCGCCCCTCAGTTAATAGCTTTCCATTATGTGTTTTTTTTTTTTTTTAATAATTTGTTTGATCATTCTTATCAGTAGCAAAATATTAGTCAAGTATGGTAACTTATACTAGGAAAGTAGATACAATTACTAAATGGACTACAAAAAGATAACGATAAAGTTAACTCACGTTAATGCCTCCTCTACACCTGTACAAAGTTTATCAGAGAGGAACTCTTTGCAAAAGAACATAGATACCGGCTTTAGAGTCATGACGTAATTCGGAAACACGCCAGAAGTCTGTCCCGCTATACCAGTGATAACTGAAAGCAAACTATATTCAGCCCAATTCAATTTTTAGAAAGTAAATTCGATAGTCGTACAACTCTGATAGCTCTAAAAAATACGAGAAATAATTTAAAATCGAATCTCAGGAAACTTATAAATTTTCTTTCCACACTTTCCACAGGAGGAATGCGAAGGTGAAATGCGTTACACAAGAGTAGCAAATGGCAAGAAAAGGAGGAGTCGTCGCATACCATGGTTCTGGGCCGCGCCCTTTATCGGACTTTGGGTGATACTCTATTTTGGAGTAGTACTACCGCTCTATCATCATCTGCCAGATGCACTTACCATCCGCGATGAGCATATCAAACATGACAGATTTATTGCCGAACGAGCTGAACAGATTTTAGCCAAACTAGAGGCTATCGGACCAAAGGTTGTTGGCAGTACTGCTAATGGAGTGGACGCGGTTAATCTGATAGTCAGCGAAGTGGAAAAAGTACAAAGGACACTGAACAAAGATCTCTTCACATTGGAGGTTCTTGTGCAACAAGTTTCCGGAGCTTACATTCACTGGGACATGGTGAATATGTATCAAGGATTGCAGAATGTTGCTGTCAAATTTGCATCCAACTATTCGAATAGTTCGTCATATTTGTTGATCAATACACATTTTGATTCGAAACCTGGATCACCAGGTTAGTTGGAGTTTAATTTAAATGACCGATGAGTAATGATTTGTAACGTTTTTGTAGGATCTGGTGATGCTGGGGTCATGGTTGCTGTGATGCTGGAAGTTCTGAGAGTTTTGGCCGTCGGCCGGCAGACATTCGATCATCCGATTGTATTTCTATTCAATGGAGGGGAAGAGAATCCCCTGCAGGCTTCACATGGTTTCATAACGCAGCATAAGTGGGCTAAAAATTGCAAGTGAGTGTGCTTAGAGTCATTTGGGCTGTATGTTTCACATTTTAGCCAGGGAATTTTGTAGTAGCTCTAGCTTCTTAGATCTTAGTAGTAAAACTAGATTTGTAGAATTTTAAAATAGCGTCCGGATGCTGAGAAGTATCGGAAAACTAGAAAAGCTAAGAAAAAAAATAAGGACTACCTACACGGCAAAAAATACAAAAATTTGAACTCTATACTGAAACTGGAATTTTGACGAATGACAGGTACTTCATAATATGTGGGCACAGTGGCTCAGTGGCTCAGTGGTTAGTGTGCAAGGGGTCTCAGGTTCGATCCCCGGAAAAACACAAATTACATCTTAAGGTTTTTTCCACTGCGCCGTCTGTCGCTAATGACTGAAAAACATACGAGAGTGAAATTCAATTCTCAATTCAGCCATTTCGGACTCTGTCTAAAATTGTAGGTCCGCTCTTCCATTTGTTCCAAAAAATAAAAACTTACCCAAAACGAGTGGCTAAGAGAAGCTAGGCCTGTGGTGCCTATTCGGTCCTATGTATTGCGCTATCTATTTATTTATTTATTTTATACTTAAAATATGTAATTGGACTTCTAAAATCATTTGATGGGTAATCTATACCTAAATTCCCCTCAAAACCTTCATTAAAAAACAGAACAAAAAATTTAGCTATGTATCTCAAACTCGTTTGGTTTTGATTTGTAGGTGACAGTGGGGTTTCACTAAAAGGAGAATCACGTCGGAAATCCCTTAAAAAAATACCAAAGACCAAGCTTGGTTTATTTAACTTTTTAACTAATATTTTTCCATTGAAGGTATCTAGAAATTATTTTTATTTCGCTACAATTTAAGGTTTGAACCTTTTAAGTTATAGATAAAAATTCCCATTGATGATATATACTCCTAGTTGTAGAGGTTTAGTCTCCTCCTTCTTAGTTCCAGTTATTGATCGTTGACTTCATTTTTTGTCTTCTCCAAATAGAGCAGTTATCAACCTCGACTCAGCTGGCAGTGGCAACCGTGAATTGCTCTTCCAAACCGGTCCCAATAATCCATGGCTTCTCAAATACTACAAAAAGCATGCAGTTCATCCGTTTGGCAATACAATCGCTGAGGAACTCTTCCAAGCGAATGTGATTCCATCAGACACTGATTTTCGAATTTTTAGAGACTTTGGCGGCATTCCTGGTAAGGCCCAGGTGACAAGATCTTTTAGAACTTATGTATATAGTTTATTTTCTTATACCCCATTCAGGCTTGGATATGGCTCATGCCTACAATGGCTATGTGTATCATACAAAATTCGACACAATGGACATCATTCCACGTGAAACCCTCCAAAATACCGGTGACAATGTGTTATCTCTCGCTAAGGCGTTTGCTAATGCACCAGAGCTGGAAGATCCTTCAGTAAGTGACGAACATTATCCATAGTTCTTATAACTAAATGTCTGATAACAACATTATCCTTCTCTTTCCAGTTATACGCCAAGGGGCAGACAGTATTTTACGACATTTTCGGTACATTCCTCGTGTACTATACAGAGTCCCAGGCTTTGCAAATCAATTGCATCGTGTCCGCATTGGCAATACTTGTTGTTCTGTTTTCCCTCTGGCGTATGGCAAAAGTGGGTGAAGTCTCCTTTGGCAATGTCCTCGGCACATTCCTCTGCATATACTTTGTACACGTTTTTGCATTTATTGTGGCCGTTGGACTGCCAATTTGTTTGGCAGTTGGACTGGATTTACTGGGACTATCGATGACGTGGTTCACCAATAAATGGATGATTATTGGTTTGTACGGTTGTCCGGCTCTGTTTGGTCTGGGCATACCGACCGCCATATTTATTGGTTCTGCTAAGGTTTGTTATAAGTTATAGGTATACGAGTACTTGGCAGCTTTAAATTTAATTGTCACTTCATTTACAGGATAAACTTAATATATCCTTTAAGACTCAGATGGTGCTGCACTCACAATGCATACTCCTGTCGGTGATGACAATCGTAGGCACGGTTTTAAGGATACGGTCTTCTTATGTACTGATGCTGGGAGTGCTGTTCTATTTGATCCCTTTGATTGTGAATACTGTGAGTGGTTTGTATCGAAGAGGTAAGAAATTTCGTATAGACATTTTTGGAATCGGAGTGCGGTTGCGTTATTGTGTCTTTTTTTAGGATACCAATGGGCACTGGTTGTGGTTGTTTGCCAGATTCCTACGTTTTTGTATGTTACCTATTTGTCGGGTGTCTTCTTTTTGAGCTTAATACCGATGATGGGACGGTTTGGATCAACATGGAATCCTGATCTACTAATTGGAGGTGTTACAACTTTGACAGCCGTACTTTCGCTAGGGTACATAGTGAGTATTTTGCAACTATACCCTATACCGAATGCTTTGCCATAGGGCAACCCGATCTTCTGTCTTTCTTTTTTAACGTATTACAGTGAGTTTGATTTTATGAAGCTGTCACCTATTTAAAGTGCAGATGTTTGGAATCAACTGTCACTTTTTAGTCAAGTTGTGGAACCTATTTTGCTTTTGACTTGTTTTATAAAGGGACTGATCAGATCACCAGGGAAACTTTAATGTCAAAGAATGTTATGAATGTTGATTGCCAAAGAATATGTCCACAAATAGTCTGTAAAAATAATATTGCCCGATAAATAGAGCCCTGTGGAACACCATTTTATTTATCCAACTATTTTGACAGCACTTAAGTGGATTTTGTTAACTTTAACTATCTTACCCCTTTCCCCCTTACTTTCTCATTACTTTGCCACTTGGAAGGACAAAATTATTCCCCGGCGTTGGACTTATATGAGATGCATGGCAAGTCCTAAGTAGCATTTGACTTATTTTCCTTACTATTCCCCTCCCACTGGCTATTTAGACATTCTTAACAAACATATAATAGGCTAAGTCAGCTCAAGTATTCTCAATTCTTTGCTATAATTTCCCGAACTTTTTTTTACCCCAAAACATATACTATTTAGGAAGCTAAGAAATGCACCTAGACACTAGATTTTCCTCTAACCTCATTTTCAGGTGCCACTGTTCAATTTGTTCCGCAAATCGAAGGCGATCATCACTTCCTTCCTAACTGTTACAGTGATTTTCCTCATATTTACTGTAACACCGATTGGTTTTCCATTCCGAGAGAGAACCAACGTCGAGAGATTTAACTTACAGGTAAGTTCACAACACCCCATTTATCTGACTTGGTCTCATTTATACACTTACCCACATCCAGCACATCCGCAGAGTCTTCCACGAATCCGATTTATCCGTTAGTCTCAATGATTCAGGATATTATTTCGACCTACAGGATCGCAGGCAATTCAACAGCATAAAAGGTTCCTCTCCACTATCCAACTGGATACGGAAATCCTTATTTAAATCTTCATTTCCAGATGTCTTTGATGCCTCCAAACTGGTGGACATGTCCAAAGAGTGCAACAAGCGAATATTCTGTGGCTTTCCTGTGTTCAATCACCGGTGGAACAAAGCTAAGTAAGGTTGAACTAAGCGTTATGGTTCAAGTCATGGCTATATAATATCTGTTGTAGGTTCTCATCACAATGGCTTCCGTCGGATGATAATGGAATCCCTGGATCTCCGAAATTAGTCCTTCTCGGTAAGAATGTCTCTACATCGTCAATTCGGTATTCCTTCGAGCTCTCTGGACCATCTCACATGGGTATTTACCTGAACCCACTGAACGAGTCGAGGATAACTGATTGGTCCTTCCTGGATACTATGATTCGGGACAACTGGAGTCCACCGCATTTTATATACTTCTCCACGGGCTATGCAAATAAGGCTCCTCTCGAGTTTTATGTCGATGTTGAGGTGAGTTCGTGAATGCATTAATTCTTTCCCAAATCCCCATCATTATTTATATACAGACACCCTACGAAATCGATTCAAATAGTACGAGTGCCATTTTGGAGTTAGGCATCGGTGGACACTACGTCAGCTTTGAACACAAGCGAAGCCTAGCAAATAAAGCGTTCATCCAAAGTTTTCCGTCTTTCGCTTATGTCATGGAGTGGCCGAGCTCCTACGAGCGATGGATCTTCTAGAGCTGTGCCATCTAGATTTTTAGTCTTTTATACTCATAATTAAATACAAAATAAATTATTGTTGAAACGTTTGAAATCGCTGCATTAAATTTCATATCCTTCTGATAAGGTGAGCTCTATATAAAATCTCTTCCACTGCGTTGCGTCATAATTTCGTTGGAAGGAAGAAGGATACTTTTATTTATTTTTTTCGTTCTATATCAGCGGAAAGTTCTCAACTCACTGATTATTATGATTCATTGATATTGTCCCCCCCTTTCGTTGCTGGTGGAGAGCGATTAATCGTGTGTCCCTTCTGCTGCACACTCATGTACACACAAGAGTGTATCCGGTATCCCGTGCAATGGGCTTAAATGTGAAACGGAAACAACTTTAAAGCGAACGGATATGCGTCCATGACCGACTTTGATAGCATGAATGGAAAAAAAAGGTAGGTAAACGAACGTCGGCATCATTAGCAGAAATGTCACGACTACTCAGAATGTCATTGTGGTACGAGCGTTTATAAAATGTTATTGGTCAGTAAAATGCAAATCCGTAAATATGGCAATAAGAACTATACCATAATAGCAATTGCATTAAAAACAGAAAACAAAGGCAAGCAGGAAATGTGTTCGCTTTTTCGAACAATGATGCACGAACAAGTGGGGCTGGGGGATATTTTCAAGACCGGATGGGCGGCAATCATAAATAAATCTAACCGTGTCCTTATTCTTACCATTTGTAAGGTGCGGTTTTAAGCTCATAAGGTAGGTAATATCTTGCATATCCGATACTTTGTGAAAATATGGGTGTAGTGAAGTTCATTTATTTTTTTGTTTGGTATTTTAGACCTTAGGGTGTGGGTGGGTTTTATTGATTAATTATTGATGCATATTTGATTGACAATATTCCATATTCCATTCGAATGGGTTTTTCAGATTCGACTTCAGATCTTCTTGTGTCCAATATCGAATAAAATATTGTGTTTTATTGACAAGAAAACTGTTTTATTTTTTTTTTTCCTCAGATCACTTTTCGTGTTCAATTGGCACAAAATAAAACAATATTTTTTGAAATCGAGAGAATGGCTCGAGGTTTTCAATACACTTAGGTACCTACATAATGATTTGACATTTAACTACGGAAAGTGTTCGAAAAAGTTAGAGCAAATGATAAACTATTTTAAAATAAATAATTTAAACCAAAATTGAATAACTAAGGAACGACTAATAGACACGTTAATTTCATATTCATCATGTGCCACATCTTCATCGTCCTCGTAGTCCTTGTCATCCTCTTCGAATAATACTGGTTCGAAATTCGAAAAAGTGCTCTAGAACCAGAAAAGTGTTCCCCCTCTCCGTGATGCAAAATAATCAAAAAGTATGGGAACGCCATTGGCGTACTACATGAACTGCCATTGAAATGTCAGTTCCATTCAATCTCTGCCCAGAAAATGACGCCAACATTATAATAACAGCGCTCGTAGTTTCAAGCGAAAAATAAGTGAAACAAAATGACAACCATCTAGGATTTCTCCATAAAATGCTAGATACATCTATTGGGCGTAAGTGAATTTGCCAGGTAAAACGGTTACCTAACATTCAAATTGTTGCGTCATTGTTAACAATAGATGATTCAATGTATTCCGCTTTGAATCACGCTCTGAATAGTTTTTTATTGGCCGCATTCAATTGACGGCTAAACATCTGACACTTAAGATCACCCGACGAACTCTATCTTCACTTTCGTTTATTTTTCAAAATTTATTGACTTTTAATCGTTTTGAATTTGGATAACGTTTAGAACTTGAGTTCACTAAATCTGACCGCAGGTATGTATGATCGGTCGTATCCGTATGTATGAATTTGTATTGTCCTAGATCACGTGAACAGATTTTCTTATTTGACAGTGATGCTAGCCGACAAATCTAGCCACGAAATTCATTTTTTGAAGTAACATCTATTGTTAACAATGGCACAACAATTTAAGGCTGGGTGTTCGAGGGTATATGATTTTTCGCCCCGATGGGGCTTGCAGGGCTTAAGAGATAATTGATTGCAGTAAACGGCTTTCGACAGTAAATAAATAGACGCTGTTAGTGACCGTCTTAGAATTTTTATTTTTTGACTTTTATGTACCATAAAGTCCCAAAAACGTCATTTTTCGGGTGTTTTTTTTTTCGCCCCGGTGGGGCAATATCTAAATGGAATTTTTTTATTTTTTTTATGATTTTATTTTATAGTTAATGGGTTAAATTAGTTAGTGACCGTCTTCGAATTTTGATTTTTTGAGTTTAACTATTATAATCTGCAAATTAAGGTGACCAAAAGGAAACAGTGTTTGTAGAGCAACCAGAACTTATTTTTGTCAGCTTTTCAAAACAGAATAACATTCAAACATTTATGTATCCGTTCATTGAATACAAATTAAAGATTTGGTTCATAAATAGTTAAAATTGCATTTTGAAAAGTTAACAATTTAACAGCAGTTTCATTTTTGTTTCAGAACTCACGCTCACATATGCAATGTAGTTCACAAAATATCCGACGCAGCGCTAATCGTTTTCTCTATAATTTTGCTCTCTCGCGAGAGTCTGTAATTTGCAGATTGTTGTTTTGCCGCATTGAGCATTCGTTGCCACTGGGATATGGAGAAAACAAGTTTGGATCCTTTTTTTGGTTTTCTGATAGATACATACTAATTACTTAATAATATTATTGTTGTTGTTTGAAGTCAATCGAGCATTGTGAGGCATAGAGGCAGATTGGATAAATATCATCGTAGACGTTACCTACAAAACGGTACACGTACGTAACATAATTATGAATATGATAGGGAAATCAAATCAAAATGAAAAATTATATTGAGAGCGGAATATTTTTAAGGGATGATGAATAATGATTGATATGGATTGAGGGCTTGAGAAGATTTGAGAATATGTATGGGAGTGGGAGATGGGAGGTGAATGATGATTTTTATACCCTCCACAGGAAAGTATATTCACTTTGCCATTACGTTTGTAACGCCAAGAAGGATTCACCGGAGACCCTATAAAGTATATATATTCTGAATCAGGATCACATTCTGAATCGATTTAGCCATGTCCGTCTGTCTGTCTGTCTGTCTGTCTGTCCGTCTTTCTGTCTGTCTGTCTGTTGAAAGCACGATAGCGTCCAAACGAATTGACCTGGGCGATTGGAATTTGGTGAGAGGACTTCTTTTTACTGTCGTCAGGTTGGTATTGAAAATGGGCTATGTCGGTCAAGTAGTTCTGGTACCTCCCATACAAAACCATTAGTAGACCCATGTGTCTCTCTGCCTGTTGAAATCACGATATCGTCCAAACGAATCGACCTAGGCAACTGAAATTGAGTGACAGGTCTTATTTTTACGGTTGTCAGGTTGGTATTAAAAATGATCCATGTCGGTCAAGTAGTTCTGCTACCTCCCATACAAAACCATTAGTAGACCCATGTGTCTCTCCGCCTGTTGAAATCACGATAGCGTTCAAACGAATCGACCTTAGCGACTGAAATTGAGTGACAGGTCTTATTTTTACGGTTGTCAGGTTGGTATTATAAATGATCCATGTCGGTCAAGTAGTTCTCGTACCTCCCATACAAAACCAATATTAGACACATGCGTGTACATATACAGTACATACAGTGGAGGGTATCAAAGCATCGGCCAGGCCGATGATAACACTTTTACTTGTTTTTTTTCCGCATGATGCTGCCGTATATCTACAAAATTGATCTCATTATAGTCATATCCTCAGTCATATCTCTGTAGAGTGAAGATAATTACAATAAGTAATTTTTCTCTTCTAAAGGGTGGAGGGGGATAATTAAAAAAAATGCCAAAAAAGCCAAAAACTATTATTATTTTTTTTTTTTCAAACACTATTTGGGAGTAGTACATATAGGACATACATATGTACATATATCCATCCATCAATCGAATGGAAAATATGAATTTTCCTATATAAACTTTGATGAAACTTGAGTTTGGCTCTTACCATTTGGGCTAGGCGTCCCCAATCAGTCAGGACAAACTTTTTATTAAATTAGATAATCCATACCTACATCCATAAATGGTGCGAGCAGGGCTGCAGCCGTTTGTTTTTGGATAGGATTTATATTCTATATAAATATATAATATGTAGATATACTGAAAAGGAACCCAAACCCACAAAACAAAGCAATAATAACAAACTAGCCCTAACAAGTTTTTATAAACAGCCAGCATAAAATGCCAAAAAATAAAAGCTAAGGTCAGGAATGAAAATTTGTATACATATTATGGATTTTGGATATTATTATTAAAATATTTCGATTTGTGCTTACGATTGCGATTGTACGTCGCTATGATGACGAAGGCGATATTCATAAGTGTGCGTTAGGAAATTCTATATCACACACACTTTTGGTTTCAGTGTATTAGATAAACAACGTTTGCAGCAACAGGAGCAATAGCAACAGCAAGCACAGCTTGTCCCTTTCCCTTCCCTTTGGTTGTTTTGATTTATTTTGTTGTGCAGACAATTTTGTATTATTTTTATTAATTGAGCTGAGCGAGTCTGCACTCTGCAGTCACAATTGTGATCTTGGTAAGGGAGGGTGTGCTCGGCTATTTTTAATTCTGTGCACTAATACATGTAAACACGTTTACTTGAGCACAGAGTTCGTAGCTGAGGGAGACCCACCCTTAAATTTCTACCGTTTTACTTGCCAAATTCACAAACGCCCAAAAGATGTCTCTAGCATTCTATGGAGAAATTAAAGATGGTTGTCGCATTAGCTGCCTTTCCCCATGCCATCTGCTTTAAACAGTAACGCAAAAGTTTGAATTTCAACCGCTTTACCACGTAAATTCTCTGACGTCCAATAGGTGTCTCTAGCATTCTATGGAGAAATCTAAGATTTGTTGTCATTTTGTTTCGCTCATTTTCCACTCCGAACCAAGAGCGCTAGTTTATGTTGGCGTCATTTTCTGGGCAAAATTTGTATGAACTGACATTTCACTAGCAGTCCATATAGGTAATATAATAAATCACTGGTCTTGGCATACAAAATATATATGAAAATAAATAGTCAATACCACCATTTCTTAAATAAATAATATATTCAATCTTTAGCGTTAACAATGTTTAGGTACATATAAAACTTATGAATTACCGCTCATTATGTTCCTCAAAGTCTTGTCAAACTTCCTGAAAATTGTAAAATATTTTAAATTATGTAGTCCAAAATAGCAATTTTTAATTTTTACCTTGACGTAAGCGCCTCACCGGGTGCGTAAAACGGATTACAAACAGCATCAGTATAGAGAATGTGGAGATTACGAAACATCTGAAAAAAGGGCGTCCGAACCATAAACGATTAGCTATCGTTACAGTAAAAAAAATGTACAAGTCTTACCGATCTGACTTCGTTTTCTCTCAAAGCGATATTTCCCGAGTCAACAACGATTATAAACTTTATCTTCGTATTCGTTACGAATCCATATCTGAATATAAAATTAGACAGTAAAGAAAATTAATAAGTTTTGAACTAATTTGAATCAATATATAGATTAAAATTACATTTTATGAGTTTCTGTAGAGTACAGAAGGCCCAAATAGAGCTCCTTTGATTCTGGCGTAGCCTTTGGCTGTGGCAAGCACTTTTCCTCGACAACATCTAAAGCGGCATGTACTCGATACTGAAGTTCTAATTCTTTATCCAAATCAGTTGTTGCCAAATATAATGGAGCGTTCTGTAAACAAAATAAAAATATTTTATAAAATGTACAAATTTCAAATAACTTCTTTGCCACATAGAAAGCATCACCCTATAAGAAAATGTCGATAGTGTAGGCCGGCTGTCAAATCAAAACCAGCTGACATCCAAAACAATCAATCTGGAACTTTTTCTTTCGCAAATTTCAACACAGAAAACACATTTTCAACATTAGAATAAATAAAACAAACAGTTTCGAAAGACAGTTTTCACAGATATCACATTATGGCACTAATATTCATCTAAAACAGGGAATATTAACATTTAAACGGCCCAGACAAAAATAAACAAACCCACAGGAACCATCTTTCTCGCTCTTTCCAAATGTCATCAAGTCCGGAGAGAAAACAAGAGATCATAGCATCGGAATTTTACCCTCTTGATTTTTAACGCATATTGTGAGCATTTTTAACCAGAACCACATAAAGCAATATTACGCCAATTCTCCAACTGGTAAGTTCAACATCCGAACTATCAAATTACCAAAATTACTTACATCCTTTCCAATAATCGAAATACAAACAGCCATCTCTCTAAAGTCCGATAAAATTTTCGTTTACTCGCCAAATTACAATCAACTGTCAATGTCAAACGAAAGAGAGATAACATCTAAAACTATCTATTGATTGGACCGCCACCTATGTATCACATATACAGAAACTCATCACAATGGAACCTGAGGCTGCAAACGCAAATCGTAATGAAATTATTCGTTCAGCAAATTCAATGGAAAAGGCATTTCTAATGTTCGTTAATGGTACTAGTCGAATTGTGGCGATCTATTGGATAGATTTTAATGGAAATCCTAAACTTTATATTCGCCTACGACCAAATGCGGTAGTTGAAATCAATACATTTCGATCGCATGCATGGGTTTTTCGGGATGCCTATAGCGGTGAAAGGTTTCAAGTACAGAGGCAGAGTGTCTTTTGGGCGATACCATATTTTACTAGGAATCCTCGCAACCACGATGAAATAATTCCGGCGCGACGGCGTCTACAAGTACATTGTCCGCTTAGAACTCTGCGCGAACTTACTCTGTGGTATGTGGTGCGTAAACTGAAAAGCACCTCGGAAGAGGCGATTAATCAATGTGATTTGCCAAAAACACTGAAGGATGACTTGATATTAATTTTAAGGAAACTCGTAGAATACCGTACTGGTATTGATTTTGTATTTGCCTAAGCATTTGTGTAGTTAGAATTATAATTGCTTTAACAATAAAATGATTTTTATTTAACCATTTTTTTAAGTCAGAAAAAGTTTAGGTGAACAAAATTTCTGAAATCAACTAGTAATTAGATGTAGTCGATTCTACCAACCAGTCGTTAATTAAGCAAACAAAATCAGCTACTTAAGCCGGTCTTTCCTATATATAATTCGAATCATGTAAATAAGATGGCCGATCAAATTACGTGTCACATCCGTTTGATGTTCCATGTGCCATCAAATGTTTGAGATCTAAAATAAAAATCGTATGTGCCCAATTGAAAAGCTTTCCTTCAAGCCTTCCTTCACATGGGTTTGGAGTCCAATCTGCGATTGACATCGTAGTGACCATGACGCCATTTTAAACATTTAACTGAATTTAAGAAAATGTTCGCCCATTTATGACGCAAGCTTATAAGCCGAGATATTCGATCCTTACGTCTCTTTAGTTTCTTTAATAGCGACATTCATTCGTATACGACTAAGTTTCGTGTCCTTAAAAAATGATGTTCAGATTTTTATTTTAACTTTTGCTAACAATTTTATTTCGTTTTCTATGTTTTCACCGTCATTTCAATTCATTTGTCTCAAAAAAGTTAACAACGACTAAAAAACGAAGCGAAATACGAGTCTTTTACGACAAACACCAACGGGAATAGGGGTGATTATAAAATGGGATTAAGCTGGTGTCAAAAATGAATTTAAATCAGCATAAATTCTGTCGATCACTTGAAATGGGCCACCTTGCAATCACGACATAAAGGCATACGATATCACGGTAATCGCCATATTAGCTTAAGTTGGATTACTCCTATGAATGTTTAAGGAGGATTCCTCCAAAGGCGTTTTTGTAGATGGCCATTAAAAGAGGTCGTGATGGAGAACAGGAGCCCTACTCTCTATTTCGTTCCAAATGTGAAATTTTTCGATACCGAATATTTGGTACTCTCTATTTCGAAAGCAGAATGAAATCTCCAAATGTCAAAAGCATTGATATACGGAAAATCGAAAGTTTTACAGAGTACCAATTTAAAAGCGGAACAAAAAGCAATTTCGAATAGGATTGACTTTCGGACTTACTGAAAAGTAAAAAAATCTATAATTTTAGTTATTTACAAACTTTATTGTTTTTTTTTTATTAATTTCTTTAGCGCTTTCATGTTTTATTTATTAAATATGTTTCGAGTATGTGTACTCTTTGAGAATGACATATTGGTATTACTAAAGGTTAAATGCTTTTAACGTTTCTTAAACATTTTTGTTTGTTATTTAAATTTTCCTCTGTCAATTGATTGGCTTTTTTTTGCGTGTGTTTAATAAAATATAATAGAATACTGGGCTACTGGAAATGAAAAACCAAAAAAAAAAAGGAAACAAAACCAACGACTGTGTGAGGGGAATTACCGCGTCAGTGAAGAAATGAATGAGTGTGATCCCAGTCGAAAGATCGATTGAGCCCCTAACGTGATTCGATCGCGATCACACCATCACTGCCTGGTTTACTGATGCGCTAATGCCGACCCAGATTCAGTAACACAGAAGTATATAAAGAGTCTGCGTTGACGTTAGTTTATACACTAATAAGTGGAATGGGATTTCGAATTAAAAGGAACAACACTGACAGCAGCTGCTCTATGGAAGCGATTGTGATATTTTGTAAAGATCACTTAGTAGACTCGTTGCTCATGGAATTTGATTCCATCTGGCAGATGCTAATCACTTCCGCAGGGCAGTTCTCATTTTCAGCTGAAACGACAAACTCATAAAACTTACATAACTTATACAACAATAAATGAAAAAAAAAGTATTAATGATTTTGAATAGCGGGGTAAATACGCCATTTTAGGCTATAACTTGGGTTTTATCATCTCTGATCTCCTTCTGCATTGATGTATGTTTTGTACCAAAAGAAACTGAAACTAAACTTATAAAGCTGGGGTTTCTTTGCGTTTTTAGATCTTAGCATCGTAGCTAAAGTTTGGCTTGGTTTTGTATTGGAAAGTCAGGTCGGCTGATTGCTTCCAGATGAAGTGGCGTACAGTGCGCAGGTCCATGTTTGGATCGACAACCTAAAATGGAATAATGATGCACTCACCGAGGGATGGACATATTGGAGTGGAAAAACTTACCACATCGTTGCATTGCAACTCAATTCGATCCTCCGGTGGAATTTGTGAGCCTTCGGAGTTGGCATCACTTTGACTATTTTGCGATGAGTTCGATGCATTGCCACCACTTGGTGTGGTTTCGGCGCCCAGCACCTTCTCCAGAACGTGTTCGCACACTTTTCTGCATTGAATGAACTCATTGGCGACCAGTCGATCCTACAAGGAGAACAATTTAATGGAGGACTGGTGGGCAATAAATTGGCCTGGGGGCAAAAACCTTTTTAGTTCGTTCTGGTTTGACCATTGAAGGATGTGGCTGCAGGAAGAACGATATCTTAATGAATTTAGGAGTATTCTTTTCGATGACTACATCTGTGACCCATTGAGGAACAGTTTCGTGTAGGCCGGTACTTTCATTTTCTCCAGCTGCGTCTCGTACCAGTAGCCGGCATGTCGTTCGACCAGCGACTTCACTGCAAAGAGATTGAGAGGAATGTTTTTGACTATCATTTTAAATGCGTCTTCCGAAAGATTATTTTAAAATTTAAGTCTATTTGTTGGAAAACTAAGAGGAGACAATAATCGCCAAGCACAGCGGCCTTGTAGAAGCTGTCACTCTGATTCTGGGGCTTGATTGGATAGGTTCTCTTATGTTTCTATAAAATAACTCACCTGAAAATGACAGGAGTGTGTTTTGGAACTTGAAAATAACCGTTTCCCTTGATGTCGGAATCCAATTCATCGGCGGGTAAACTATGCGGTGGTCTCCAGTATTCGAGTAAAGCTTCCAACAGCAGTTTACCGTAATTTATCTAAAAATTCAGTGATTTAAAGTTTGGATTTCTGGTTTATTTACAGAGACCTACCTTAATGTCTGATGTTGGTTCAGCTAGCTCGGGAAGACCAGCTTCTATAGATACCCACGCTGCAAAACAATCGACCTCATCTTGGCCTAAGACAATCGTTGGCATCTGCGAAAGGAAAACAATCACCCATTGGCTCTGACGTCTTCAGACATGAGTCAGAAATTCTTACGCCAGTTTTGAGATCCACTGTAAACCAATTTGGAATGTATACTTTGTAATTACGCTTCTTAATCTCCTCCTCGTAGTCGACTTTGCCGAGGTCCTCCTTCTTGACTACTCGCAGTACATCGTATATTGTCACGTTGTCTTCGGTGTCCTTTGTCACGATATGCCGTTTATCATTTAACACAGTTGACTTCTTGATTGCTGCACCACCTGGGGAAAGACTTGTTGAGAAATTGAGACTTTTTAGCCGCTTAGCTAGCTTACCCTTAATAGAAGCAAGTTCGACGCCTTTCCCACAGCCATCGGCGGGCGTCGTCGAATTCAACGTACTCTTGTCGTAGTGCGGCAGTTTCCAACATCGAATGTCCGAGTTCCACGTAGTCGCCCACACGCCCGTCTTGTCGATATCGTAGCATAGACTCAAAACAGGCGCTTTTTCCTCACACACCAAGGTGCTATTGCTTGGGTTTCGCAGTTCGGTGGCGAAAATTTTCTTATCCCTACTGCCAGATATAACGTATTGAAAGTTTTCACTCATCAGCAGCGCCCAAACACCTTCTGTGTGAACATTTATCGTTTGAATGCAACCCTGTTGGCCCAGATGCCACAGCTTGATGGTGCCATCTGAACTGCCAGAGACGACTTGTGTGCCATCGGGCGATACGACCAGAGCACGGACGTTTTCCGCATGACCGCGAAGCTTCATAATCTTTTTGCACATTCGCGGATCCCATATTCGAAGGACGTTTTCGGTGGAGCCGCTCACAATCACAGTGCCCGAGGGGTTCATAGCCAGACTGTATATTGAGTCCCTGGAGCCCAAGAGATTTGATGCTTTTCGGAAAGGAGATTAACGTTGAGAAAAATCGTTTACAGTGATTTGAGAATGGAACTTACTCGATACGGTATTGTTACTGGCAGTCAGAGCTGTTAGGGTATTAACGTCCCACAAGAAGATTGATTTATCTAGTCCCGCACTGGCCACCTTTATGTTGGGAGGAATGTTATACAGATTAAATACTAAATGCGAGGTGGAACTTACCTGCTCTCTGTCTTTAGCGTAGGCTAGGGCTTGCACATAATCTCGGTGAGTTTTCAACGTAGACATACAGAAGCCTTGGTGGGCATTCCATACTTTTACAGTTGTATCACAGCTGGCACTAATCACTGTAAGAGAATTAGACAAAATTAAGTCTCTATCGGGAAAAGGGGGCTGTGAAACAAAGGATGGCTAATTTTGACAATCTAGAGATTGTGCTGAGTCACAAAATGAACGTCCGAATAGACACTCCGAAATAATTAATCAACATTTCCACCTGCTTTGAGTCGTTTTCATTTTGAAAGCACATGAACAACCCAACTCTTGCGCGGCTGAACAACTAGCAATTAGTATTTGCGTCACTCAAGCCGTAACTCATAGATAACAAAAATTAAATCGATTTTCAACTCTAGTCATTATCATGAGCTAAAAAATAGAATTACACCCACGCAAGTATACTTACAGTTTCGTCCATTGCAGCACAAGACAATGTCATTGACCCAATCGTTGTGATGTTCCATACTTTTGATATATTTGTTCTGTGATTCCGTTTCTTTTGTATTCCATACCCTGATGATTGCATCCCTCCCTATAGACGAGAATTCAAACATTATAGACTTCTTCGACCACCAAAACTCAAACTCTTTTCCACTTACCAGCCGAATAGAGTTTTCCATTATTCTGATCCAATTGTAGTGCATTGACTCCATTCCTGTGTTGCTTCTCCTCGGCATCTCGTATGACAAATGATACCTGTGCCAATAAGTGAATACGTTAATATGAAAAAGGCTTATCCATCCAGCACCCCCAAAGGGAATTCAACAGAAACAAGAGAAAAAAAAATTGCCCCGCTACCACCCATTGGGTGAAGGATAATGGGGAGCACCTCTAGCCACACACTCAAACAAACCACACAAAATAGGTTCGCCATTGAACATGAAGCTATTTAACAAGTGTTTAAATTGAATTAGTCGTAGAAATCTCTTTTTCCAAGAGAATTGACCGATTTTCACAATATTTTGCGTTTCATTTATGTGTTGAGGTTAAAATGTTGGGCGAATTCACCGAAAAAGAAAAGTTTTCTTCATTCACCTGCATTTTCTTACGCGCCCCTTGACAACCTTTGTGCGTCAACATAATACAAATAGAACGTTTTTTTATAAGGAAAAACTAAAAAACTTGTTTGATAATGGTTTGTTTTTCATTTATTTTATGTAAATTATGTATTTTCTTTGAATTTTGTAAAAAAAAAAATAAACCTCTTAACCCATCTGTCAACAATAAACAAGAAATTTACAACTATGAAGTTGGCTATGATTAAAATTTGACATTTGGACGTCATTTTGGAAGAATGATGGAGATGCCAACTGGATTTGGTAAAATTTGTTTGAAAACAGAATATTTTAAATTCAATAAATTTGTAAATGTTTGAATGTATAAAGCCTCTCTACATACCCAGAAGTAAACTTGTGCTTAATGTTGGGTTTCCACTTGTCGATTTGAAATTGACAATTGACGTATTTTTATGACAATTAAAATATTGGCAAGTGGAAATTACGAAAAATTCGTTGTCAATGAATTATTGACTAACAGCGTTTGTCAATAGGTGATAAAGAAACCACTGGACAAGGGGAAATAGCTGAATTGTCATATATATATACAATATATTTACTTAAAAACTCATTTTCATGATCAACGAGGAGTGTTAGAAATGAAAAAAACTTTATCAAAGTGTTAAACCATATTTGCCTATTCTTCTTTTATAAGAATCATCATCTTTGTTTCACGGTAAAAAAGATGATGAACATTTTGTTCACACTGAGTATGTTTTGTTACTTCAAAGCGTGAAAACTACTGAACAGATTTCAATTAAACTTTTTTTGAAATGTTTCTTAATACTGCGAGATGGTTTTAGGCTACGTCATTAATTGTTACGTCCTTTGGGACCGTTTTTGACCAAAATGTATAGTTTTTCTTGCTTCACTTGCCTATTCTAAAATAATTTTATACATAAAAAAAAATACTAATAAGAGAGGAGGCAACGCTGCTTTAAATATTGTATAACCTATATCAATCAGCTTTCTGAATTTGTTTGTATTTTCGATTTCACTATTTCTTTACCTGCCAAATTCTATTTCATTGCACTGGCGCCTTGTTTTTGGGCTGGGCCAAACATGCCTTCCCATGAAAGTCGTGTCGGGCAAGACCGGCTAGATTTTTAGGTTAGTTGAGAAAACAAGGGTTGATTACCTACCCTTCTCTTTTCTACTTAGATTAGATTAGATTAGATATTAAGTCGGGAGAGCCTTCATGAGGCTCTGGCACTGCAGCCTCTCTAAAGCGGCCTATTGTGCCTTCCCTGGTAGGGTCCTAGAGCAACCTTTTTACTATAGAGACAGTCAGGAAGACAAGTATCTTCTCTGGGGGTATTTTAGCAGGACATTCCGTGAGAATGTGATGAGATGTTTCGTCGCTCTCCAGACATAGTCTACAGGTGGGGTCTGGTGAGACTCCAATTTGGTGAATTTCTACTTACTTTCACTTAAAATCGACCTGTCTCGCCCGACACGACAATCATGAGTAGGCATGTGTTTGTGTATCCCAGGCCTTTGGGTATAGCCAAGTCATTCATGGGAATGAAAGTCATGGGAAGGCATGTATGTGACCCAGCACTAGAATGATTATATAGAACCTACCTCTTAAATGCAAAAGAAAACACAATTTTATATTTGATTTGGTATATTATTTATTACATTTTTATTTTGATAATATGATATATATAATATATTATTTTTTAATACAAATTATAAAAAAATACAAACTGTAAAGAATGAACACAAATAAATGGATTTTGTAGATACGAGGCACCACTTAGTTAGGTACTTCATATGTTCCCAAAAATTGCTTTCCAAATACAGGTAATACAATGACATAAAATTATATTCACTAATTAAAGAGAAATCAAATTTTAAGAATTTTCCACATATTTGAATCTTTGTTTTAATCGAATTACTAACCATAAAATTGGAAAAAAGTAGTTATCCTCGATGCAAGATGTATTCTAAAATACTATCTAAGGTATTTTTTTTTTTTGTATATGGTTTGCTAAATAAATTAATTGTGACATCAAATGCACATAAATGTTTGTTTAAATTTAAATTTAATGAGATAACACCATCTGTGTCAATTAATGAAATAGAAAAACAATAAATATAACAAGTGCGTGATTTTGTTTAAAATTAATGTTTAGTCTTTTTCGTTCCTGTTATTTTTTTGTTGCTTCTCTTTCACTTCTGATTTTACACCATTTTAATTTAATTAACTAGTGTCCTTATCTGTATCTTAAATCTTTTTAAGGTATAAAGCTGTGTATTTTCAGGAAATAGTATTGCTTCAACTATACGAACTAATATTAATATCCTAAGCAATTTCTTTAATTCAACAAATAACATTTTTATTTTTTTTAGTGCAAAAAGTCCCTCTAAAATAAATAGAAGAAAAACAGAAATAAATATTTTTCTAAAAAAAGAAATTAGTAAACATTATAGTTAATATGAAGAGGATAGTCGAGTCGTAAATGTGATTTTGTTTTAAAGCTTTTTTGGTTTCAGTATTACCTAAATTTTACTAAATTATTTTTATTTCTAAATAAAACTATATATTGATTGAACTGATTAACAAAATTGTAAAATACTTTTTTTTTTCTCAATAAATTTAATAATAGTTTAAATTGTTTCCAAATTCGATTTACTCATCATCGGCTTCTGTGATTATCGAGTTTTTAATTGTTGTCTCTTTCTTTAGGAGCAGTTGATTGTAGTGCTAATTGGTGAGAGAGAAACCAAGAGGATTTTTGTAAGCTTTAATAGATCTGACTAGGTGCTATATTTTTTAGTGTAGGAATATTGAGGAAATTTCTGAAACATACCTCTTCGTTTTTAATTTGAATTATTCGGTGTTGTATTTTGGGAGCGAGTTGACAGCTGATCTGCTCAAGGTCGTCAAGAGAAGCTCTTCGTAACATCTGAAATGTCAAATGTCAATTAATAGTTAATTCACATGAAGTAGTGAAGTAGTAGGAAGCAAAATGAATCAATAAATTAGATGCGCGCAATTAGTCCCTCCAAATCATTTAAGTAAATCCACTAAAAAGGTTATCAATTTAGAATTTTTCCCATTATTCTTCTATGACCTCGCAAAAATGTGCGTATCGTTTTGAAAAAAGCTCGCTTTGGATGTTCGCATTTTCTTCTCTGTCGCGAATTTTGGCGATTCGCGACCGATTCTTGCAAAGGCATTCCTCGCGAATCGTAAAGTGAGCGATTTAACACAAGAACCAAAGCCACAGAGTTCGTACGCGTTTTTAGCTTATCGTGGGCGAATTTCGTCTGCATGTACCTATATCACTTTTAAGGACCAATCACATGGGAGCGAATGAACGAAGGATAAAATGCGAACAAACTACTTTTAATGTATTTATAAACAGAAAATTGCACACTTTCCAAGAGGAGGATAATTAATAATCGCATAAAAATGTATTAAGAAAACAAGTTTATAGACAGTTTAAATAACGAAATATCGAATTTCTCAAAGTTTATTCGCAATCCACATAATTTAATTCGCGTTCATGGTTCGAACTTAACCTCAAACTAGACATTGCGGGTTGAAACTCATGGCTGGAATTTGCGGACAACCGCGGCATAGAAAAGTGTTTATTTGAATGGACTGTCAAAACTTGCGCATATTCGTTCGTTCGTAGGTAGTTGGTCACTCTCATGTGAATGGTCCTTTATTGTCTAAGCTAACTTTTACGAAGTCACAATAACGAACATTTTCAAATACAATTATCTATTGTGACCGTCAAAAATATTTAAGTTGAAGTTTAAAAATGATTACTGGTAGGGCCCATAAATTCTAATTTCTTAGCCCGTTGTACATAATGAACTTATGAACTTCGTTATTTACCTTAGAAGCGCTTGTACTATGGTCAATAGACTTTGAAGAGTGTCCGCTCGATAACTTTCTTATCGGTGATGGTCCATCCAAGTCTAAACTATCTAACATTTGTACCATGCTATGTCTTCGTGATAATGTAATTAAAGATTGTCTGTGCTTCGAATTGCGACATTTTCCCGTTCGCATATTAATCGCCTTAAAGTGATTTTGTATTACAATTCCCAGTTCAGGACATGAATCATCATCCATCTAAAATGAGAAAAAAATATATATATTTATAACTTTATCCAAATCAATAAAAAAAAATCATTTGTGACCTACCAAAACTTTAGCATCCTTAAACATAGTAAAACCATCACAACCGCCATGCATATAGCTTTTAATACATATTTTGTAAATTTGGTCCATATTTAGGAACTCGTCAGCAATTTGAACTAATTGCGGGTCTATTCGCTGCCCCGGTGATTTTGATGGATCAAATGCAAAAGTCACACCTGAGACCTAAACAGAGAAGATATTTTCATATTTTTCAAACATTTTTGGTTTTCTTACCTGTGGAAAACGTCCTTCCAACTTTGGATAACTTGATACCGCATTCTCCAGTGCAGACAATAAACATCTGCCCGTGATTTCCAACAAAATTAAAGGATCTCTCATTGGAATAATATTGACGAGATCCTTCATTGTAAATGGACCTGGTGGATGGATTTGATCGGATCGGAATGTACCAGAGTTTATAACAACCACATCGGCACCTGTAGCGGCTAATACGACATCGCACACCCAATCGCCGAGATTTGTTTCTTGTGTTCGAATGGCAGAAAATCGGCCATCAAGTTCTACGCTAAAGTTACCAAGCACGTCTGTCATTTTTGCTTCAATTACATCTGTAATAGACAATTGGGAATATTTTTTTTAATTTAATTTCATTTTTAATGTTATGAAACTGTTTGTTATCTCCCATCGAAAAATTTGACATTTCGGTGCCAAAATTAATTTAATATCTATTTTTTTTATAGTTTCCAATTAACAGCCTGAACATAATGGCACTTCAATTGCAGAGTAATAAAATAATATATCCAATTCATCCGTAACCAGCTTCGTTTATGTTCGACATTTTTGACAGCTCGTGCTGCGGCTGCAAAGTGCATTGTGTTCAGGTTATAATGCTGTCTAAAAGGGATCAGCGCTCTTCAAAAAGAAATACATAAATAATACATTTCTCGATTGCTTAAACTTGCACTTTTCCTAAATAAATTCAAACTCACCAGAATACTTGGCCAATTCAGCCTTCAAATCTGGTTCTTCTTCATATGCTGAGGTCACATCAACAGGCTCCACATCGACCTTAACGTTGCCAGTGTCAGTCTTGTTCTTATTTAGCGTTATTTTCGAAAACTGACGGAAATCTGTTCCGGATTTGACTATTTTAATACCGTTTACTTCTTTAATTTCATAAACGTGATCGTGTCCGCCTAAGATAAGATCAATACCGGGACAATGTTGTGCTAAATTAATATCATTTGGTGTACGCATGTGCGTTAGCGCAATAACGATTTCACAGCCTTCGTTGCGCAGCTCCTCGGCTAGTTTATTGCCAGCCTCAACGTAATCAATATATGTGACTTCTTTGGGATCGATTGTGGGCAGAGTTTCAAGCCATTCCTTTTCAACTAGTCCAATCAGGCCGATTGATGTTTCATTGTGGAAAATAAAATGAGTTATCTTTCCTCCTCCCAATGGGCGCCCTGTTTCATTATCCACTACGTTCGACATTAGCCAAGGGAAATTTGTCTTTTTGATTAATTCACTGAGTACGTCTAGGCCGTGATCTGCAAATTAATAGAAAGGTTATTTTTAGTATCTTATTTGAAAAACGGTTTGCCCTGAGTTATAAAAACTTTTCCTCGTAAGACATCATCTAATTGGGCCAAAAATATATATCATATATAATATGACATATGACATTTTTAAAACACGTAGCTATAGCTCTCCCCAAATTAAAGGGGTTTCAAAAACGTTTACCAAATTGTCAGAGCAACATAGATGGTTTCCAAAATCTATTTTTTAACTTGAAAATTTCCCGCTATTATAACAAATTCTAATGCAACTTTAATTTAGGTTAGTTCACAATAGCAACATTTGCATTGAAAATATAGATATTGTGAATTGCTTAGATTTAAGGTCAAAAAGCCCTCAATATTATTTCAAAAAAATGCATTTTCACTTACCAAAATCATGATTTCCGAAAACAGCACAATGTGTTCCAACCGAATTTAATACCGGTACCATTTGTTCGCCCTGAGTGAATGTGCTTACTGAAATTCAAACATTCACAATAGACTATAATAGTTTTTAAAAAACGAAAAAAAAAAATCCATTCCAACTTACACATGCTTGGCGAGAATATATCCCCACTGAAGAGTATCAATGGATCCTGTTCCTTAAATGATCTTATAGCAGTACAAAATCTCGCAGCGCCACCAATCGGTTCAATATCCGAATTCGCATCTATGTTATAGACATCGTTGTAATGCAAAATGGTCAATGGCTTGAGATCTTTCATGTTGCTGGTCCTGGATTTCTCCAATTGACTGATGATTGAATTGTTTCGATGGATTTGCTTTGGCGAATCACAAGACGCTGACTTGTGACTCGATATCAGTTGATTCGATGGCTGATGACAGTTTTGATGGGGTATTTCCTCGACACTGCTGGAGTCAAGATCGTGGGACATAAAATTTGGGTTTGTGCTTTGTATTTGTGATACGGCTCGTTTGCCAGCCTCGCGAACTTCTATTGAAGCCTAAATTTTATTTTCTGTTATTATTAATAAATTATAGGTGGTAATTGATGGTAATATTTTTTAACATGGTAAGTACGAGTATGCCGTCGAAAAAACACAGAAGCATTTAAGACAAAAGCAAAAATATGGAATACGTCCTATTTTATTGAAAACAATCGATGAAAAGAAGTTTTCTCTGAGAGCAAACAGAAAGTATGACTTGATTTTATGAATGATTTTATTTTATGAACAAGTGGATTTTAAATAGAAAATGTTGGAAAATATGCAAACGGCCTTAAAAACAACAAGAGGTAGATTCAAGGCCTAGCTTCAGACAACCATTCGTTTACAAAAATAAACAGATGGCGCAATAGGCACCATTCGTTTGGTTGAGTGTTTTTTTGGGACGAATGGAAGGGATCTGTAAATTTATGCCGAATCCGAATGCCTAAATTGACAATATATCTCAGGAGAGTTATACTCTCCTATAGTTGTCAGATATTCACGAGAGGTGGCGCACAGTAGGAAAATAACCTTAAAATGAAATTTGTGTTTTTCAAGGAATGGAAACTGAAGTCCCTAACCACTGAAGCACTCAAAACGTGTATAGAACGTTTCACTGATCGAAGGCATTAATAATGGATGTTCATATTGTATTTGTACTTATAAAACCAGCTTTTAAAAATGTATCGGAACATGTTTCTATAACTTCTCACACCCAGAGAGATTAAAAATTGATGCTCCCTGAAAGATTGCTTTGATGTAATTAGAGCGGACATTTTTAGAGGTTTTTCCAATGCATCTTTAAATGTGTTCTAAATTTTAAGCAACAGTGCTTACAGATTTCTAAAAGAAAAGGACTTTCTTAACGAGCTGTTTTCGCAGTCTGATATGAAATAGATGAGTGTCACCATTCACTACTTATGTGATTCTGTTTGCAAATGGTGAGTGGCAATTGTTATTTATTGTAATAGAAACATTTTAAAAGTCTTAACAGAATGCTTGCAAATCAATTGGTCAATGTGACCCACTACAAGTTTAGGCACACATTAGGTAGAGAAGAATTAGTTTCATCTTTTAAAATGGCTTTTGTTTTAAATCTATTTAAAAGCAAATAGAAAGTAGTAGATTTTGCCGAAGAAAACAAGAAAGTTTCTAATCACTCATTTATTTCTGTGAGAAATTCTTGTAAAATTGCAGAACTTTGGCCTAAAGATGAGCCCTAAAATTATTAGAAATCTACATGTTCTGCAAACTTTTCTGTTTCAAAATTTACAAATTTATGCTGCATTTATTTGAGGGTACTTTAAGAAAAGGTGCATAGGTGCACAGTACATTTATAAA
This sequence comes from Cheilosia soror, assembly GCA_949372485.1. Lineage (NCBI taxonomy): Eukaryota > Metazoa > Arthropoda > Insecta > Diptera > Syrphidae > Cheilosia > Cheilosia soror. The sequence goes on from OX443564.1 coordinate 61,084,248, forward strand.
TCCACAATATGCAACAAGATAAAAATAACCAAAAAATCATTATGGAGCAATGAGCTTATATAAAACGTGAAAAGCAACAAAATTGTATGAAATAGAGTGATGACCACAGTAGTTGAAAAGCATCAACCGTATTTTACTTATCGTAGCAAACATAAAAAAAAAAACAATGCAAAAAATCAAAATTTACAAAGCATAGTAATGATGTCTAAACTAGACCAGACCTTATGAATATGCTTCCTACTAATAATATCTGAATGAAAATAAAAATATATTGACACATCTATAAACAATATTTTTCTATACATTATCCATTGGTATGTGCATTTAAAAAAGTTACGTGTTTCAAAAACAATATGAAAAACGCATCAAATAAAATTGGTAAAGACACAAAAAATGTTTATCCAATTGAAATTTCAATAGAAATAATGATGACAACAAATAAAGCCCAACATAAAATAATTTTCTTTTAAAATGAACAACATTTATATAATTTTAGGAAATCAAATTTCAAATGCAAGTGACCTGTTTTAACCATCCAACAACATTTCTAAGACCTTTTGTTACTTCAGTTGCTTCTGTGAGAGCCGTAGAGCTATTTTCAACCAAATCACCCAATTTTGATCGGAGTCCTGATTGTGATGTAATTTCTGCCATTATACTGCATTAGATAATATTAATTAATAAAAATTTTGTTTTATTTTAATTTTCAAAATTTTAAATATATTTTCTTTTAGAATTTAAATAGAACTCATTGTAGGAATGCATTTTTCTTTTTCATAACTGGGAGTTAAGACAAGGTTGTGGATCGTTTTAAAAACTAATAATAAATTCAAAAATGGATCATGCTAATATGGAGTCTCTGTAGATTATTTTTATCAAAGATTCAAATTTCTACTACTATGTTGGTGTAGTTGTTCATAGCCCAAGGAATTTAACAAAATGAATTTAAATATGCACAAAAATCGATAGTTGATGTTTTTAATAATTTTTTTTCGAATAGTTAGGTATAAGGTTATGTTAGGTTGAAAGTGGCTGCTAGCTAAGAAACGCTTAGACCAGCATAGGCCCATTGTGATACCACGAAGAACGAATCATTGAAGAACGTTGAATAATTTTGAGCTTCTGATGAAGCCTGAGGGGATTTTGATATCTGTGTTTGTAAGATCACTTAAGTTATTGTAACGGATTTAGGCTAAATTTGTTTTGTCGCTAGAGATGTATTGCCACTTGTCCAGCTAACATGTGCACACTAGATACTATCCAGATTTAATTTTTGTTCATTAAAACGATGATTGGTATACCCAAGGTGCCTTTATCCAGCTTGATGGGTAAAGTTGTTTGGTATTCCGGCGAGTTCATCGACCTTACAATTCACTGGAATATCTCTATACCCCAGCACTCAAAATATGTGAATGTTGAACTCTTCGGCTTGTTTCCATAAAAGACGATCGGCTGTCGAGGGCTACTAAAGAAGTTATAAAGATCTAGTCCAAGTGATAGCTGTCTGAAAATATACAGATGTCTTTAAGGGTTATCACGTTTTTCTTAAGCCAAGGTAAAACTTTCTTTATCGCCATAATTTCTGCCTGGAACACGCCATAGAATAGTTTAGAAGACGGAAGGAGAGCTTAAGATTAAGACTTTCGTAGAAAACGCCTTCACCAACTCCGAATTAAAAAATAAAAACAGGCGGTAGACACCCTAGGCCTAGCTTTTCGCAACCATTTGTTTGTGTTTCTATTTTTGTGACGAATGGAAGGGACCTACAATTTTATGCCGAGTCCGAACAGCTGAATTGAGAAGCTTTTTTTCAGGAGAGTCATACTCTCGGATATTTGTCAGACGTTCGCGAGAGGTGGCGCAGTAGAAAAAACCTTAAGATGTAATGTGTGTTTTTCCGGGGATCGAACCTGGGATCCCTCGCACAGTAGTCCAGCACACTAACTATTGCGCTACTGCGCCCACAACTCCGAATTAATTTATCTTCTGAAAAAGTATACTCATTATTGCAGATTGCTCTGGAGGGCATGGTGATGAGAAAGTTTTTACATGTTGGCAAATGGATTAGACCTACAAAGTTTGAATCCGAAACGGCTGAAATGGAAAGCTTTTTCAGAACAGTTGTATGTACCTACCATATTATTGTCATACGTTCCCAATAGGTGGAGCGGCGATGGAAACTACTTTTTACTGTTTATTAGTGTTAGTGATTAGTGTTTTCGTGCCGCATTGGCACTAGTATGTCCTGAATTTTATAACATTTATGTCTCTTCGGGACTACAGCATGGGACGCATAGACAAGCAGATTTTTGTAGAAAAAATCTAGTGATTTATACATTTTTAAACGGTAATCCCTTGATTTACTTGGAGATTTTGTTAAATCCTTTCATAGGAAACATGGTACCGGTATAACTTTGAGACCGACCTGTACCTCCGTAAACTTCAGTTCTTATGAATAATTCAAGCGCAAGTATAATTTAGAATCTCATGATAAGTATTTACAACAAGAAGTATTGGGAATGTGAATTTTGGAAATTTAAATAAAGTAAATCTCAAACAATGAACCAATAAAAATAGTGAGAGAAAAGTTAAAGCAATGCGCGGAATGAAGTGGTGAGTAAGTGGCGTGGCTGTAGCATGGTGAGCAAGTGGCAAGGGGCATATTATTAGAGGTGAACATTTGGTGTGGCGATGGAATGACGTCGAAGTGAAATATTGAAGTTATGTAACGCTCACCGAAGTGGCAAACAACTTGTCGTGTTACCAATTCACCATTTTTTAAAATGTCGTCCTATGTTGAATTCTTGATCGTCTTGCTTTTTTTTAAGTTTCCGGGTAAATAAAAATATCCAGCTGCAATCCACCAGCCTCTTCAATATGATATGCATCAACAAGGGATATGCCGCTACAAATCTACGTAATCACCACCTGCTTACCACTCGAAAATGAAACTTGTTTGAAATAAGTTGCACAAGACTGGCCTCACGCCAACTGCAAAATAACACGTCGCCCCACTCCCCTTTGATGCACGTGAATAAGCACAGGCTTTAGAGATTTCAGCACTTGGTCACCACGCCACTGTAATGCCACTTGTTTACCACTTATGTATGCGCCTTGCTTAAGATTGAACACCGATTCTATTCTTAGCCGAGACAAATTATAGATACGATTGTTAGAGAGTCAGGTATTGTGGTTTATATCAGAGTATATCCATTAATTAATTAATGGATATACTCTGGTTTATATTCAGTATATGCGTTATTTGGTAAATATATAGGTAGATGTCATCAGGAGGCAGAAAATAAACAAAATGCCAAACACTTTACCGTTGCTCTTGGAGCTTTATTCTAGTGCTTCCGAAGATAAACGCAGACGCTGTAGAAATATGCTTGATTTCAAATTCATTGAACGACTTTTTTTAGGAAATAATTTGTTTGTACCGAAAAATCGCTATCAATAATTAATGACTTGATTGCTAACCACTTCTAACCTCTAACATTAGATGTCAATAACAAATGCTAGCACAAACTGTAAACAATAAAATTGTAGACTCGTATAAACACAAGTACCAATTTCTTTTTCGCACTAGATAGTGTGTTATTAATATAGTATACCTACAGCTTAGTATTTAATTACTCAACGACATTTTAAAATCGTATTTGCCTTACTTCTTCACAATCACAAAACACTTGTCTCAACTCCTCAGATTATTAAATTTATGCTGAAAAAAATATCACATCTAATAAAATCCAATTCATAACAAATTTACAATGAAAGCAGTTAAAGCAAATAATTAAAAATAATATAAATATTTTACATAAACATATTTCGTAATAATTAGGAAACTATACCACAAATCAACTCACTAAATAAATCTCTGCATCTTTTCTATTTATCGCTTTATTTTTGTTTAAAATTTTAATTTTAAACTTTAAAAGAGAGCAATGCAGGAACAACTTAGCACATCTAAAATGAGACGTGTTTTTTTGTTTGCTCATCTACTAGATAAGATGAAGGTAAAGATAGTACACAAAGTAAGACACTATTAAATAATTAGGCAACTAAAGCAAATAAAAAAAAATAATAACATTCAGAGTCTTTTAACTTTTATAAACAATCAGCGTGTAACGAGCATTGCAACACAGTGCAACCCGCGCGCCACTTCGAAAACCGATTCAGACGAAAGCACTTGCTAATTTAACGCGTCGCAAAGTGTTGCAAACAAAAATAAGTACCTATACGTATACATAATGATGTTTCTCAAGTCCTCTCACTCAGTTTCAGTCAGTGTATTATTTATTTACTTATTTAATTTATTGTTATGTACTTGCCTATTGTGGATTGAAAGAGTGTTTTGATTTATTTTTTCCTAGTCTAATGTCAAATTCAAAGTCAAGGTTCGAGTGCATTATTAGATCAAGTTCATTCACAAGAGCGTTTCAATATTCATTTTGTTAAGAGAACAAAATAAACAAATAAACATTTCTAAAATTAAATCACAGGGAAATAATTTTACTCTCCTAATCACAACACACAAATATGATTTTGACTTAAAAGTTACTGTCAGAAATGACGACCGCTTTATTGATGCAACTATTTGCAAGTAAAAGTGAATAATCGCATATTGCGATTAGATTGAAGACAACTTATCATATTTGTTGCAGACTTTGGAATATTTAACGCGTGTCATTATCTGTATATATGTACCTACTAATTGACAGCTCTGTGAATCAATTTGATTATCAATGACGACACTTAAGAAAAAGAAAATAGCAACAGAGTTTGTAAGCAAGTGATACAGATTTCTCTATGTGTGGGTTGGCAATGAGTGGTTTTGTTTTTGTTGTCTAGCATGCGCTATTTTATACACAATATTCAATGTTAAAGTGAGCTCAGAGAATTACATTAGGTGAAGAAAGATTTCAGGCAGGTTAACAAATAATTGCGGAAAATATTGCCAGTTAATTTTTTTTATTTCTGATTAAATCATACAAAAGCAATAATTTGTTGATATAAAACACTTTTTCGCTCTAGTTCCACTCGGCAGATTTGCTTGGATCGACAATAATAATAATATCTACAGCTTTGCTGATGACAGCATTCTTATATCCTCTATCTCGAACAGTGAGCCTTTGAATGCGACTGCATCACACAGTCAGAGATGTGAACAAATTAGTTCTCTAAATGGTGATCTAGACAAAATCTTGAAGAGGGGAAAAGACAGCTTGATTGTATTTAATGCAAACAAGACACAGCTCACAACATTTTTTAGGAAAAATGCATCAACAGTTCCTCAGATCCAAATGGATGACCATCCAATCCATCCCAAGGACTCAATGCACCTTCTAGGAGTCACAGTCAATTCAGGAAAAACATCGCAGGACCACATATCCTATATCGCAATATTGGCTTCCACTAAGTTGAGCTACCTATTTAAAGCAGCTTCTCCTTCTCTACAAAGCACAGGTTAGTCCAGGCCTGGAATATTGCTCCCATATATGAAGCTCGGCCCCAAAACATTTACTTAACAGCATACAGAGACGAGCAGCTTGACTTATTGGAGACCCTACACTCACATCGAATCTACAACTGTTGGTGCACAGAAGACAAGTCGCTGACCTTTGCTTGTTCCGAGGAACTCAAAGACATTATCCCTCGAAATGCAACTTTTTGGGCGCCCCACAAGACAGGCTGCTAATGCTCATGGTCATGACCATACAGTACACTTGACAACCGCGAGGACATCAAATTTTCAAAACTCCTTCTTTTACAGGACAAGTAAACTTTGGAACTCCCTTCGTAGTATATTTCCAGAAGACTACAATTTGCAGAAATTTAAGTGCAGAGCTAACATACATCTGCAATCATCTCGGGCGCTGTTGAAGCGTTATAGGGTCGCCTTTCCTGGGAGAAGTATTTAAAAACAAAAAACAATTCATACGACTCTTTGTCAAAGTTTGACATTTGTGATTTGCGTAATTTTTCGCGGTTAGTTTCCGAGCCTAAATCGTCGCGGAAAATTATGATGTCTGTGTAAACTATTCTCCATACAAAATCTGACAGTTCATTTACGAGGTAATACATTTCTGCAGTTTACGCAGTTTATGAGGCTTTCGTTTAAGTGAATACCTTTATTGTTTTGCAGATTTGTTTTCAATTAACGTTTTAATTAGCTGTGAAACTAGCTATGAAATGTTTGTGCCGACTGGACGTATAGTAGAAACGACAACACTGAGTGCAAAATCAGCAGTTTTGCTGAACTCGCTGAATGTTGCAAAGGGTGTGTCTGCTTCAACAGTCCATCGATTGGAAGTAGTTTTCGTGGTGTTTTCAAGGAAAACGACTTTAAACAACTCGTTTTCAAAACTGCAATACCTATGTATGGGTTTTAACGAAAACACTCGAAAACTTCATTAAAAACAAAAATGGAATTTTTGAGTGTTTTCGCTAAAACCCAGTTTTTGACTCGGTGTGAATAGGGTACAATTAGCAAGCTAGTATAACGAACGTATTCAATTTTTTAGCAATAGCTGAAATTTGTACAATAACATATAAGCCAGCAATTGAGATTGTACAAACAAACAAGTCTCATTAAGGTAATACAATATTCAAAATAAGCAAACCGAAGGTCGTTTAATTCTAGTTTGGTTTCGAGTGCTAATTAGGTATGTTTATGTTTAGAGAATATATGGTATCCCAAAAGCCAGTATTTCACCTCTGAAACGGGTCGTTTCCTAACTTCAGCAAAGCAAACAAAAAAACGTCAAATATTTGCATAGGGAAACGGACCCATACAAACTGACTAACATCTTCAAAGGATAAAAGGCGGAAATTAACATAAAATCTCATTAGGTCCATTCGCATACTTTTCTCAACAAAGCACTAAGAACACTGTCAAATTCGAAAGTTAAATTTGAAACTGTTTGTTCAAACTGTTCCAATTCTAGTTCTTCAAAATTTATTAGAATATTTGGTTTTATCTGCAATGCATCAATATAACCAAATAAAAATAAAAATATAATTACCTTTCGGAAATAACCATTAACCATTTAATAATATTCTATATAAAGCAATATTGAGCGATTGTTATAATGAATTTTAATATACCAATAAAAATGTTGTCATAATATCGGGTACCTAAAATAACGTTTCATGAGCTTCCTTTAATTTAAATTAAAACGAACATTAAATAATGATTGCTCCAATAATTTCTCCCTCCACTGTTTTCAGAAATTTTAATCATAAAAAAGACACGAAAGTTTGGTTACCCCTCCATTTCGGTAAATATTCAGTCTAATGTAGCCGCAAACACTTATTAGCGCACCACAATAGCGTTATTCGATATCAGTCCCAAAGGTATCGTGATTAATATAATATGCAAGGTACATTCTGCCGCTAAGTAGTTAGGTAAATAAAATCATTTTTAATTAATATAATTATTGCAAACAAAAGAGGCTGACAGCACGTTGCGATGATGTTGACCATAATCACAATACGCGGTTGTTTTATGGCCAAGCGTATTTGTTTCTACAACACGGAATTGATTTATATTGCTGTGGATTGCGGACTGGTAATTTGATTTTATAAGCAAACAAACCCAAATTCAGTGAAAGTATAGGTGTGAGTAAGTGAGTAAGTACGCTTCCGCTCATTTGACATTCGAGTCACAAAAAGTCATCAGCTTATGGTTGGCAATTGGCAAAAATGGATGAGTATGCCGAATGGTATAATAAATATTCGCCATGTTCTTTTGTATTTATGTATTTCATTCATCATGACATTTGGAGAATAAATTTGATGCCTATTCAAAGCGAAAATGTGGGTTAAAATACAATTCTGCGAAACATCTGCACACCCAAATCCAGATGGCTTTGACAACGAGCACAATGTCATCAGAGTGTAATGAAGATGTTAACAAGCGAATTATACCCTCAAAGTTGATGAACAAATTGTGTACACTTGCCATGGCATTTGTTCCCTTTGGAATTTGCATGCAATTTAAGTCTATTTAGATGATGTTGTTTTCGGGGGTTGTATAATTTTGTAGAACATTAATAAAAGTAAATTATTGTCATTTATAAAGCCATTCGTAAAGAAACTACGCTATAATGAAAACTTTTTAATTTATGGGTACAATCTGTCAACTCATGTTTTCACAAAGTTTGACAATAACTTATCCTAACTAATGCTGGGTTTACACTTGTCGATTTGAAATCGACAATCGACGTATTTTTATGCCAATTAAAAAATTGGCAAGTGGAAATAGCGAAAAATTGCTTGTCAATGAATTGACAAACAGCGTTTACCAATAACTAACAAAGGATTTGATTGACAAGTGGAAATAGCTGAATTGTCAAACATAATGTCACTTTGTCTATAATTGACAGTGAAAATTAATTGGCATCGAGTTCATAAATTGGTCAGTCCACTGACAAACGATTTTTTGTCAATAATTGACATAAGTGGAAATAAACTGACGGTGGTGTTGTTGAATGACATAAACGCGAGAGCTGTCAAACTTTGTCAATCACCCGACATGTGGAAACTATAACTTTTTAAAGAGGGTTAGCGTCCATGCTTCTAGCATTAAATGAATGTTCAAAATGCAATCATTAAAATTAATGTTCTTGCTTGTGTAGCAATGTTTTATTAGAAATCTATGCATTGCTGAAATTTAACAAACGAACATACCTAATGAACACAAAACGCGTTCAAAGAGAAAACTCAAGTGATTGCAAAATTATGTGCGATTTTGGAAACGCCATCTATTGCCGGAGTGTACATAACAAATCTAAGTTCCAAATCAACAAAAATTAAAGTTCGGTCCTTTGAGATCATCGTTATATTATTATTGAGAGCAAACAATATCTTGATTTGATATTTTTCACAATTTCAATTTATTTAACAACAACCTTTAAGCTATGTACTCTTATAAATCATATCAATTCTTGACATGCTGGCGTCAAAATTAAGTCAGATTTGGTCTACACAACTTTAGGACCATATTTTTGATGCTATATATTGACGTCAAAAATTAGTTTTAAATTATTTTCAGAATTCCACACCAGTGAATAATACAATATTATGTAACCTCAATTTCAAGTAAAAGACCACAACTGAGTATAATAACGAACATAGCCACACTTAACGACAAAAAACATTCTGCTAACGTTGTTGTAAGTGGCACTTCAATAGTTTCAAAGAAGCCCACATTATAAACGTTCTACACCTTTTGAAGTCAAGGACTTTGCCACAAACACCAAAAGTGAGGTGTAGTGTCATAATTGTATCCACCTCACTGCACGCTCAATTCAAGGAGAAACCACTAATTGAATGGAATCCTTTTCCTTTGCAGTGAAAACTTTTGCAAATATTGTTGATTATGATGTCAACGGTGAAAGTAAAATCGGTCAGGAAATATACACTTTTCCCTCACAGTCCTATAGTAAACAGCATACTTTATTTATACACACCTTCTTCCTATGAATAGGAAAAATCTCCACATCCAACTAACCAACTATCGCATGAAAATACTCAAAAGTTTTACAGTAAGCCTTTTTTTTGTGACATATAAACCGACAATATTGTTATGACTAGATTGGGGTGGGCCCTTGTGGTCCCAATGAATTCAACAGAGTGTAAACTTAAAGTTACACATCAGATAACAATAATGTCTGCCCTTCACCTCGTTGTCTTTCTGTCAAAAATGTCACAAATAACAAAGTTATATTGTATTAACTCCTGTTGTCAAGTTTTCTTCGTACAAAAGGTCAAAAGTTAGAAGAGAAAACAGTTTTAAAGTAAATATGTAGGTACAGAAACAAATTGGAAATCTGGTTAACCAGATTCTCTTCAAAGTTGTCTTACTACTACTATGTTACATTTGCCATTTTGCGTCATCTGTGGACTTGTGAGTTTTGAATAATAATAAAAGGCGCACACATTAGAAAATCGATTTCGCCTCAAAGAACTTAAACACCCACTGCCACAATTTTTTTCTATAGATGGCCTCCTTTGACTGTATCATAGGCAACCACCAGATTGGGAGATAAATCCGAAATCAATGCGATGGCAAATGGACCACTTGTCAGCTGTCAAAGCAACCATCAACGAAAGAAGAGTTTTTAAAGTGACTGCCGCTAAACACAAAAGAGAAATAATGTTGAATAGAAATGGATGAGATCGACACTTGACACTTAATCGACAATTGGACGACATGGGTAGGAACAATTACTGCCATTGAATGGGAAAAAACGCAAGGCACGTCGCATCGACCTCAATAAGATCTATTGTAGCATACAACATGTTGTAATCCTACTGGTCAAATTGTTTCTACTCAAAAACATTGACAAGATTATAAATTACAAATTAAACACGCACTTAGCAACAATTACATTCCATAGCTTTGGGACTATCAGCGAAACGCAACGATAAGAGCTACGTGTATTGGCCTCCTATCAATAATAACATCCTTGGCTTGGGTTAAGTTAGTGGGATTAAGAAAAGCAAAGTGTTTTTGAAAAGATAATCATATTTCGAATTGAGATTAGTTAGCTGTAAAAGGCTTAACACTTTTAATAACTGAACGCGCCCATAACTGAGTTGGAATAGTAATAGTTTTGGTAATAGTTTTTAATAATTTCTAAACGGCCAGGATGATTCAAACACTGCATGATGAAACAGCGAATTATGCTGAATATTTACAAATCCAGAAGTAAAAATAAAACTATTTATCAGGAACCGAGGATTCTCTATTAGAAAAACTGATTATCCATAGTTATTTTGAAATTAGAAATCCTTCAATAACATGAGAAGCGATCGCTCGAGCTTATTGAGGTACGCTATTGCAGAATCAATGTTCGATAGTTCCAGAGTGTAAAACGACCTTTCCAAGGATACGAGGCGCGAACAGATGCAGATATGGGCATGGGAATACGGCGGTAGATCCGCAGTCGATGCTGCTGAAGCAGATGACCTACCGACCGAGCGGTTTAAAGCGGCAGGAGATAACTTATGCGAAAGGAGTCTATTTGCATCTACCTGCAAAATTTGGTCGAAAGAAGGTATGTCCGATGAATAGAACCTCAGCTTCATGTACCCCATCCACAAGAAGGGAGATACTCTAAACCGCGCCAACTACAGAAGAATATAAACCTCCTGAATGTTGCGTATAAGATCTTGTCAGCTATACGTTCACATAGTCTAAAAATGTTCGCTAACAACCTGATCGGTTAGGCCAGGAAAATCAGCCACCGATCAAATTTTCACACTCCGGCAGATCCTAGAAAAGCGCAGGAATTCCAGATCGATATACACGACATTTTTATTTACTTCAAGGTTGCCTATGATAGCGTCTTTAGGGACGAATTATACAAAGCCATTTCACATGCCGTGGCGATGGCCACGGTGTAGTGGTTAGAGTCGTTGCTTGTGACCCGAGCGGGAGACAGCAATACTCTGCCACCGGCCATAAATAGTAACGAATAATAGCAGAGTTTCTCCACCACTTCGCACCAACAAGGGTTTCTGTTTGGTAGTACAATGGACCGGGATTGGTTGAGTGCTTTAGGATTTGAAAATTCACTTTTTATAAAAAAAAATCAAATGCCGGCGTCCCTCTGCCAAACTCTTCGGTCTGTGCAGGATGACGATGGAGACATCTCGCCATGGGAAAGAACACCACGGAACCCTTTGATGTCGATAAAAGTTAAAGACAAAGTAACGCGCGCTATCATGTAACTTCTTTAACATCATTCTTGAAGCAATTGTACGGAACTCAAAGGTAAAATTTTGCAGAAATCCGTTTAACTACGGAACTCACAAGCGAACATCAGAGGTACAATTCTTTTTAGAAATCCGTTCAACTACTTGCATATATACAGATGATATTGACATTATCGAGAGAATTCAGGGAGCTGTCAGTGTCGCCTTTGCAAGTATTTACATTAAACGAGAGTTGGGGGGAGATTTGTCTGGCTGTTAATGAGGACAAAAAATATGTATATGCATATGTATAAGTTAAGACCTTAATTACCACGTTCCTGCTGTATGATGCAGAAGTATGGACCTTATCGAAAGCTAATTAAAACCTCTTGGCACGCTTTGAGAGAAAGATTTTTCGAGTGATTTTCGGTCTATCTTGTATCCACTGAGTGTTGAGAAGGAGATTCAATGATAAACTTTACGGGCTATAAAGCCTGGCGGCGTTGACCTGGTCAAAAAGCTTAAAATAAGATCCCGTGGGGCGTATGGCAACGCACCAGCCTGACGAGTCTTCGAATCAACCCTTGGGGGACAATGAAGCAGAGAAATACCCCATCATATGCTATAAGGATATGCCAATTACAAATGATGACCTGTCTCAACTGTCAGTAGCAAAAGAGCAATGTTAACCACTGTTCTGAGACCCTCCCACATCATATCATATGTCAAACGGAGGAGAAAGCAAATTATAGGAAATCCTCGCAAAGGCAGTAATTATTCAGAATTTAAATTAAAAATATTCACTAACTAATAGTGTTCGTGCAGTTTACTTTAAATAATAAAGTTTGCAATAAATTATTTATCTGATTACTAGCCATTAATCTTGTATAAATAATAGCAGTATGAAGGCAGATTAATTCCATACAGTCTTATCGCACAATTTGAATAAATCAGCAATAGCCACATGAGTCACGTGCGTCGTTATAGTACATCCAAAGATTTGTTAAACACCCGCTATACAAGTAATTAATCGTCAAAAATCATTCACTACTAAAGGGTGATTTTTTAAGAGGTTTAGAACTTTTTTAAAAAAAAAACACAAAAAATTCGAAAAAATGAATGAAATATTTATTTGAATCGATAGTTTGAACCTTGCAATTTAATGTTTAAAGATAATTTCATGCAAATGTTGACCGCGGCTGCGTCTCAGGTAGCCCATCCGCTGAGTCCAATTTTGGCATACTCTTTCACACATATCGGCCGGTATCTCACGAATGAATGCATGGATGTTGGCTTCCAGTGCGTCAATCGAAGCGGGCTTGTCCCTATACACATTAGCCTTGACATACCCCCACAAAAAATAATCTAATGGTGTCAAATCGCACGATCTAGGCGGCCAATTGACGGCCCGAAACGTGAAATTAACTGTTCACCAAACTCGCCTCGCAATTGCGCCATTGTTTCGCGTGCTGTGTGCCATGTGGCACCGTCTTGTTGAAACCACATATCATGCAAGTCAAGAACTTCCATTTCGGGCAAAAAAAAGTTTGTTATCATCGCTGTAACAAAGGCCTAACTGCTGGGAACGGCGCCGAATCGACATTTCGCGGTCTTCTGTCACACTAGCTGATACGGCCGCAATATTTTCTTCACTACGCACAGTACGTAAACGTTTTGGTGGTTTAATGTCCAACAAAGTAAATTTGGTGCGAAATTTGGTCACAATCTTCCGAATAGACTGCTCAGAAGGTCGAGAATGCCGATCATAAAATGGAAGCAGCGCACGATGAACATTTCGAACCGAGCACGAATTTTGATAGTAAAATTCAATAATTTGCAAGCGTTGTTCATTTGTAAGACGATCCATGGTTAAATTGCAAACCAAACTGAAGCTGTTTGACAGTGACACAAGGTACTAAACACACGTCAGCTGTCAAAACCAGTGTTGCCAAAACCAAACCAGCTAAAAAATCACCCTTTATAATGTCATGGTTCGTCTTATCGGTTACGTTGTTCTCTCATAAAACATGCGAATATCGTCCATAAGTCTGGAGTAAACAATAAACCCTCCGACCGGTTAGGGGGGCGAATACGTAACATTTTTTTTACGATATTTCATTTTAATGAGAAAATCTCCAATTTCTTATACAGACACACTTCAGATCTTCTCAGTCGGTTATTCGAATGCATTATTAATTCAATCAGAATCCATGGCAGCAATTCAGATGGAATCAGAAGCCATGATACATTAATGCCGCTTCCGTCAGTACTCAGTATGATAAAATATACAGTCGTACTATAATATGAGAAGTATCTTCTCAATTATCCCATTGGATGAACACCTTCAGTGTTGAACTTGTACACCCGTAAAGGGGAAACCATTTAATGTTTCTTCTTTTTTTTTTGCACATAATGGTGACACAGTATTGGCGGCGGGGATTGTGGATTTTTTCGCACTTCAATTTACATTACGACGCACGACGACGACGACGACGACTTTTTCGATTAATGGTATGGGGGATGTAAATTGCCCCAGCAAAATAATTTTGCCTTTGAAATCAAAATGAAAAAGAGAAGAATGATGATGATGACGATTTTATTCAATTTCCAACGCAAATGCTCCCACTTTGGATTGAGTTTTCTGGAAATTGAGTTCGTTTGCAGTTTGATTCGTTCTTCCGTTTCAAAAGTTAGGCGAACGGTTAAACGAAAAAAAAAAATGCTCGCAATTCAATTATCAACTTTTTTATGAGAGAATTCCGTAGAAAATTCCACAAATGGACTACATCAGCTAAGGGTATTTAAAATTCATAATAATTGGATTAAAACTTTGTGCGTATTTGTTTGTAACTAAAATATAAAATGGTTAGCCAAGTTAAGCCGTTAATGTACCGAATAACATTTTTTGGAACATTTTTAAGGTGAAAAGTCAATTAAATTGTTTAAGTCAATTTATTTGTCCAATCTGTTTGAGTGGGTCCATTGTTAGCAGCCGATAATGAGACTCTCAAGGCTACATAAGTCTATAATAGATTGGTAGCTCAAGTGTTGTTTAATAAACACTTAACGCTTCAATGAGCGCCTACTCATTTATAAAGTTCATTCAAAGAATTCAACTGGTTGTTTTGTGTAGCAGAAAAAAAAGCAATTGTGATTTAATCGCCTAAAGTGAGTGACATCATCCTTCAATAGAAGATGATGGTGCGATTGTTTTTTTTTTTTTGTAGTAAAATTGTTTCTTTAACTGTTTCTTGCTTAAATTTTTTATAAATAATTATAAATTTGATAGATAGAATGACATTCATAGAAATTATGCCCGTTAAAGTAAAAAAAAAACATTCCACGAAATGTAAATAATTGGCTTTGGTTTTTGGATCTTGTAAGGGATCCAAAAGCAAATGAGGGTTGAATTTAAGTACTGAAGTATGTGGCCGGTGAAATATAGTGAAACAGTTTCAATAAGAGGCTATGTTTCGGCCCTAATAAAATGTTGTTGTCGAGGTTTCTTTTACCCGATCTAGTAGGTGTTCGGAACTATTAGAGAAACCTCTACTGCATCCTGAAAAGGTGACTGTAACTGGGAACTTTACCCGACATCTGGTCTAAGGTAAAGCTGGTGTACTTCTACCCCGAAAGAGGTTAAACAACACACTTCATGCAACACTTGAATATGCATAAATCTTCATTAAAAATTTCGATTGATAGTACACTGACTATATAAGTCACAACATATATATAGCGGTGGCCAGAGTCTTAGCTGGCTTAGTTTTGAGCCCTATCGGGTGGTAGCAATATACTGTCACTTGGTAATGAAGAGAAATCTATAATGGTAGAGTTTTTATTCACAACACCGCTCTCTGTTTGGTAGGAGTAAAAAAATGGACCAAAATTCGTGTCTAAATCCTCCAGGAGTTGGAATCCGTTGTGACAAAAAAAAGTGGCGCAATAAGTCTACCAAAAAAGCTAATGTGTTCATACAATCATGCATTTAATTATAGACCCTTTCGAAGAATTCCTTGCTATATCAAAGAACTCAGTCTTAATAGCTTTCCTTAACATTGAGGGAGCCTTCAATAACATTAAAACCAATTTGAATTATCAATCGGAATCGGAAATATGTTTATGTGCAGATCTGTCTGCTATAAAAAGAGGAATCAATGCTTCACTTTGAGGCAGTTCTAAAGCATGTTCCATAATTCCATTGAATAGTAGGTACAGTGGTGCTAACAGAAAAAGATAACAATGTGACAGCTGACAGTCCGGAGTTAGTAAAAATGGAGCGCTATACGAAAGAATAACGCATTTTAATTGCTAAGCAATATTTCAAAAATAATGAAAGTCTTTTTAAAATCATTTCGAACACAATCATCATCAGTGATGAAGCTCATTTTCATCTTGATGTCTTCATTAATACTCGAAAATATCGCAAACCCATTGAGAAACAAATGCATTCACAACGCGTAACTGTTTGGTGCAGATTTTGGGCTGGAGGCATTATCGGATCATTCTTCTTCGAAAATGCGGCCGGTCAGGCAGTAACAATTAATGGTGTTCGTTATTGTGACATGGTAACCCAGTTTTTAGTGCCTAAATTACAACATATGGATTTGACCAACATGAGGTTTCAACAAGACGGTGCCACATATCATACAGCCAGAGAAACGATTCAATTACTGCATGAGTCATTTCCTAATCTTGTAATCGGCCGTTTTTGCGATCAGAATTGGTCATCCCGATCTTCGATTTAAGGCCATTGGCAGGCACGTAGCCCTCCAATAGTCTAAACTATAGCCACATAGTTTTTTGTTTCGTACGATTTGGAAGCAAGCCTCATTGGCCATTGGACTTTTTTCTTTGGGGTTTTTTTGAAGTCAAAGGTCTATGCAAACAAGCCCACGACCACCAACGCCTTAAACGAGGAAATTGTGAGGTGTATTAATGAAATTCAGCCGCATTTATACGAAGCGGTCTTAAAAAATGCAATAAAAGAGTATATGATTATTGTTCCCTCTCTCGAATATTGTTCCCAGCTAATTTTACTCTTTTCTAGGATATAATTATGTTCTATCTTAAAGAACAGTGCAGCGTATACAAATCTATATCTAAATCTGACAAGTACCGGCTAATAATCTATCTATCTAACTATCTCAACTAAGTCTGAACTCTGAGCACATCATTTTCATATAAGGAAACACAAAATCCCTGACTTTCCATGTATTCTCTCCCTCATATACCGCTATAGTTACCTGGAATTAAAGATGCACTTTTGACATCCACATTGCATTGACATCCAGCTTTTTCAGGACAGTCATACTCTCGGATGTTTGCTAGACGTTCGCGAGAGGTGGCGCAGTAGAAAAAACCTTAAGCTGTAATTTGTGTTTTTCCGGGGATCGAACCTGGGATCCCTCGCACATCAGTCCAGCACACTAACCACTGCGCTACTGCGCCCACCAAATATTAAATCTTAGGACATCGAAATATTTCCCTATCCAACGCCTTAGTCACGCATCAGATACTGCGCATTCATAAAATGATTTCAATATAATAAAAATATTCATAGGCTGTGACTATCACTCACCAGACAGATACACATAAAACCGTTTGTCCACAATACTTCCTCCGCTCTAAACAGGTATTTAAGTCACTTAGCAGTCATTTCAGGCATAGTAGCAGCACGATCAGATCGGGCGAGCTTGTTTGCCTAACTGATTTGCATGCGATTATGATCTGATTTAATACGTTATGGAATGTTGCGTACATTTGTACTTGTCAACATCGTTTAAATCATGAACACAGCCCCTTTGTCTGCTTCATTAAAGCTTTTAGATTCTCTGCGTATATTCGCATTTATTGGATGGTTGGGCAAACTTCTGATAGCTCCAACAGTAATTGGTCATTTCTAAGGGATTCCTTTCAAATACATGATAAAAAATGAATTCTCTCTCAACTGTCAACTGAAATACATCAATCTTTTGACCCTTGTATATGGAATCCCTCGCCTTGGGCAATTGATTTAGAAAAATGCCCTTGTCATTGGGACTGAACAAGTCATGTTCCTATTCAAAGAGACTAAAAGTGCCTTTACATTATGAAATATGTTATAATTTAATTTACAATACATATCCTTCATTTAACAAAGCCATGTAATCAAGAATACTTGCTGCAGAAGAAAAAAAAAATAAAACTTTTACTTCTCGGTCCCTTGGGGTGAACCCACCGACCCATAATTAACCCGTATCCTGGGAGCTACATTGGACAAAGTTGAATTGATTGTCGTGCCCTTAATTTCCTGTCTGTTGCTTTGATGTTGAAATACGACCTAATTATTACACCACACCACTTTAGTTAATGTCAAGGACATTTTAATTAACTTTTGCACTATCCATGGCAAAATAAAATTACCCTCTTTTTGTAAATAATTTAGCACACATACAGTGTGTATACCTACTCCTCCAAGGAACATAATTTTTCCGCCATTCGCTCACTCCTTGTGGTTGAAGTTCCTTTCATTGTGAAAATAAGAAAGCACCCCAACCAGTGAGTTGTAAGGAAACCTAAGTATAAGCACCTGTCATGCCATGGAAATTGTATTAAATAATCAATGATTCACTTCAGCCAACTCACCTGGAAAAATGGAACAGCGAGTATCTATGGAGGGGAGAGCCTTACCTACATCAACCATATGATTATAGAGCACCCCAACCCGCCAAACTGTTTTGCTTTCCTGACTTAATCAACTTTTGTTTTCACCTTCATTGCATATCTTGGGCATGAAGTGTAGGTACATACCTAGATAGCTCTGTGTAACTTACCTATAGCAATATAAATAGGCACAGTTACTCCAGAGTTCAAATTTGACACCGACCGAAAGATTGGCATTGACAGTGCGTCAATAGAAAGAGAAAGGCAATACTGACGATGAAAAGTATCTACACAAGGCTTTGCACTTGTCGTTCGTTGTTGTTTTTGGAGTGCGAATATATACGTACATATGCAAAATTAGACTAAATCATTTTGTGTACCAACTATATGAGACTGAGTCTGGTACCTGCTTTAGAGTTGACCTTGAGACTGAGTGGAATGCCCTCTAAAATTTGCAAAATTCTCGTAATCGCGAAAAAAAAATTATGACAAACGGGAATCTTCATTATTTCCGTCAAAAAAAGAAAACCTGTTCCTCCCCATTGAAGTTAGTTGATTGGCCGATTTCAGTGTATTATGGAATTCATTGTTAAAGTGTTAAATAAAAAATTTAGTTAGCTACACCATTCCAATCATGCAATAGATGCAAATGTATCTTTTACACTACACACAACACCCACATAGCTACCAAGAAAAGTATTACCTTCACTTTTAATGGATTTTCTCTGCGGTTTAATCAATCGGGAATCGTTGATATGGTAATTAGGCGGGGCTTGAGGAAAATACAAATTTTCTCACACTAGCACTACACTCACGAACTATTATGTATTGGTATATATGGAATTATCCTTTTTACTCCTTTGATTGCGATTGAAGGAAAGAAAAACAAGTTTTCCACTTTGAAATCGAATAATCGTACTTGAACCGCACTCAGCCGATGACGATGGATCTCTATCGATTCTCCCGAGTTTAGACCGTCGGATTAGTGAATGTAGGTATACACTGCACTGGGTGAAAATTTTAATCCAAACAACGAGCAGAGCGACGACGACACCGGAAAAGAGTAGGTACAGTGTGTCCAATCTGAAAGAGAGCCGACAATTAGGAAAAGAGTGCAAGTTTTCTTCTCCAGTAAACTTTAATCGCGCACGTGCAGTTATCGTCAGATACCGAGCGAAACGTATTGCCAACGTGTGAACTCAATGCCTATGAAATAGGTACTGAGACGACCAAGTTCATGTAGCTGTGTTATAAGTTAATACTATACTGATGGGGTTGGGTTGATTTGATACAGCAGCCCAGGGCCGCACTAGTGGTACTTAAAATGTATAGGCACTCGTATTGAAAGGAAAATGTTTAAAAATAGCCTGCGAAAATCTCTGTGGGAAAATGAGAAGATAGCAGCAACAGCGAGCTTGGTTGAAAGTGGCTGTTAGCTAGGAAACGCCAACACACTTAGACCACAGCATAGGTCCATCGTTATACAACGAAAAAGGATCATATAAGATCTCCCTACTAGTTAAACCATTTTGAGCTCTTTTTAAATCGTAAGAGGCTTCTGATGTCTGTAAAAGGTAAAGCTTCCTTCTACGGGAAAGAGTTGAGCGCGAACAAAGAAGGTGAGGGATAGTTTCCTCCTCTTCGTCATCCATGCAGCTTCTGCAAAAGTCGTTTGCGAAAAGGCCTAGCCTTGCGGCATGTTTAACTATCAGGCAGTATCCAGTAATGGCACCTAATGTAGTGCCGATATGTAATCTGTTGAGAGAGATCAATTTCTTAGAGCGTTTCAAATCCAGCGTAGGCCAAATTTGCTTTACTAGACAAGTGGTGCCACTTGTCCACCTAAGATTAGTACTCTGACTCTCGATAGTATTCAGCTTCAATTTTTGTCTGCAAGTAGCGATTGGTATTCCTAGGGTGCCTTTATCCGGCAGAGTGGGTTGAGTTGTTCCTATTCTAGCGAGTTCATCGGCCTTACAATTCCCTGGAATATCTCTATGCCCCGGCACCCAAATTAGGTGAATGTTGAACTGTTCGGACATCGCCGTAAGAGACGATCGGCAGTCGAGGGCTACTAGAGGGCTACTAGAGAGATCGAATTCAAGGATTTGATGGCTGCTTGGCTGTCCGAAACTATGCAGATATCGTTTTTCTTGAGCCAAGATAAGACTTCTTTAATATAACACGCTACAGTAATCTGGTAGACGGAAGGAGAGCTTAAGATTAAGACTTTCAGAGAAAACACCCCCACCAACTCCATCTTTGGTTTTTGACCCGTCAGTGTATAAGTGCAACTGATTCATCTTCTGTGAAAGTATCCTTATCCCAGATTGCTTTAAAGGGGATAGTGACGAGAAAGTTCTTGTCAAAATTTAGAGATGGGGTGCGGTGTAGTCAGTGTTTTCGGTTGAGATCTCCGAGTTTTTCAGAATAGATGCGTGGCCAAAGTCTTTCCTTGACCACTGTGAGATAGCTTTAAGGCGCACTCGCTGCCAGAATTATCTCTAAAAATTCAGCATGGCCATGCATGGTCAAGGTCATTAACATTATTACTTAAGAGTATTTAAAAAAATGCCCATTAAACAGAACCTAAAGGAGGACTGTCAGATTTTTTCATTATTTTTTTAGTTTTCTAGAGTCTAGGGTTTTAAAAGTTAATTCCAAATATAAAAACGATTACAATAAGAAGAATGTCCTATCTATTTAAATAGACTGTTTTGATTTTATCCCAAGAATTATACAGCTCCAAAAATATTCAGTAAATAACTTCTGGGGTCGATTTCATAAAACTATAAAAATTATCTATTAGGTTTTACGAATACTCGTACAACATGAATTCTTATTTAAATTTGCTCATACCTTCGAAAAGTGACAAGAGAATTCGTGAATAATTTATTTATTGGTGTTAAAGTTTTATGAAATGGGCCCCTGATTTCTGAAAATTGACTACCCAGGAACTCACCAGAACCACCCCTGAAACGTGCCTTAAACTATTCTGCGAATGACCATTGTAAAAAAAAGCTTTGTACGAACAGAAATGTGTGTAGGTATCTAGATGTGTATTTTTTTATAAATAAAGATTGTGGGCACTCATTGAAGATCGCCATCGCCACTATAGACGTGCGAATGGAAATGTCCACTAAAAATTTCGCACGCAAACATTTCTGTAGAATTTTTTATAAGAGCAATTTTCGTAATCAAAACTTGGCTGGCACCGCTTGTTAATCATAATGTCATAATGACACTGACAAGTTCAGTGTTAAATTGGTTAATTTAGGATATCCGAAATTTTATAGAGGCTCTAACGATGATTTTTGAATGGATCCGAGTTTTGTCTTCTGTATCTGTAGGAACATAATAATACCATTACGAGTTTGGTTTTATTTTGCTAATTAATACATAATGTATATTCTTCATGTTTCAAATACACGCAATGACAATAGAACCCAGTCACATCTCTTCAGTCATTTGTTATGGACCCGCGCAATTCTCTTAAAATAACATCGAGCGAAAGACCTAGCCAAACAGTTGTTTGTGTTTATGTTCGGTTCGGCTGTTTGAAAAATTCGCTTTTATACTCGCAAAATAATTATTTTAATTAAAGAGATTTTGAGAGAGAAATTGTGCTTCTAAATTAAAAGCGAAGAATTACAGTACAGTCATGGATGTAGAAAATGGAAAGTTGAATTGCGCGGATTCAGCAAGAAAAATAAATTTTGTAAAATTTTATAAAAAAAAAATATTTTCTATAGAATACGCACTCGGATTATTTTATAGGACAATATTTGCATTTCTGTAGATCGATTTAAATTTCTTTAATAAATTAATAACTTTATTTTTGTTCAACGCTTGGTGATCTCTTTTTTTACACAGCCTGATAGATGGACACCCTAGGTAGAAGTAGAACTGTCACCAATAATGAACTGCTTATATAAATCAACTGATAATCAGGAGAAAAAAGTTCAAGAGGTCGATACAAAGGTTAAAGGAGGTTTCCCGCAGTTTTAACCATGGCGTAACTTAAAAGAACAAAAAAAAAAAGAAGTTACCTACTACAAAACAGAAGCTGGAAATTAGCGGACTGCAAAAGAACTTTAGACTATTGGAAGTTGGCTAAAAGAATGAAGGGGGAAGTAAAATATGTAATGAGTAGAGAACTAAGACCGAACACACTTCAAGCTCACTTTTATAATACGTACTTTCAATTCCACCTCTGGCCATGCAATACGTAATGCCAAACTTTGAGACTTTTTGGATTGACCGGTTGTTTTTTAGGAAGTTAAGAAAGCATTAGGTAATTAGCGTAAAGGTGGATAAAGCTGCGTGATCCGACAGGATTCCAACATTATTTTACAAATACTGTTAATGAGCTCCACAATGACGACTTGCATCATAATAATGATAATCTGAGTCCTCTGTCCTGTTCATTGAGAACATAATCTAGCAGAAGACTTGAGTATGCGCAAAATGCTAATTAAAGCTCGTTTTTTAGCAGATTACATATGGGCACTTATAATCACTTTTGACTTTCAACTTAAATATTTCTTCGGTTACAATAGATAATTTTATATCGAAAAGTTCGCCATTGTCAGTTCATGCAGTTTAAACTGGAAACTAAAAATTGTTATTAGTACCGCGCAAGTCACTCAACAAAATCACCGCCATTGTGAATACCAATCATTTTCAGGTACCTACTTTCGAGATTTTTTCTTTCGGTACTTTCAAGAATTTTGTGTATTTTAAGAAAAAATATTAAAAAGATGTGATATTCCTTTCAGACAATAAGGTTCGCGAATTCATGAGAATCACGTAGAAGGAACATTTTCTTGATTCTCACAGACTTGAGTACCTAAAGCCAGAACAAGACTTGTGTTTAAATTGTAACGTATTGTGTGGACCAGAAGGGCTTTGGACATCCCACGCATTGGAAGTGTGGTTCCGGCTTAAGTCGATTCCCTAAGAAAGCAAAAATAAAGGAGTGATGTTATTAGGGGAAGTGGCCTCATCGATTCTCCTGAGGTAGAGTCAGCAATCCATAGGTTCCTAGCACAAACAGTCCTTAATTTCTACGTTTAGTTAAGCTAAGTGAAAGTGAAAAAAAAGTCCTTTTAAAGGCGAAAAAATAATATTTTAAGGGATTTGAAAGCGATTTCACCAAACAAATTTGTTTGCAAAATAATTTTTTTTTTTTGCGGTGAAAAGTTGCGCTTCTCTTCGAACCGAAAAACTTCAAGTACCTAGACAAATCTAAGATTGAGCTTATGAAGAGACAAATTGTTTGATTTAACGATAAACGATAACGATGTAACTGGATTAAAGTAAGCTTAAGGGATCTTCACCTTACATTTATTGTTTATTAGAATGAATGAATTTATATTGAAAACTCAACATTGTGCTGACAAAATGAACAACTTCCGACCAATATAACTTTGTAATTAACGGTTATTCTTTATTGCATATTATAAACTAAAATACATATTACATAATAGATAAAATTGCACTCCTTTCACGTAGAAGGACGCACATTCCATCTCTACCCAACCGACACATTTACTCGGTTGAAATAATATTCCTCATTTGCCTGACCGCAGTTACCAACCTCGGTTCGCATCCAGCACTCAGTGACAAATAGTTTTCAGGTGATGCTTTTAACAAATTCAAAATCTGACTCAAATGCAGGGTGATGGACAGCCCGAGCTCCTCCACTACATTACCCAAGTATTCAATGTCAACCGATAGCTGCTTAGCAGCGCCCGTAGGCATTGACTTGATCTGCAAGATTTGACTTTGGTACATGACGCAGCACTGCTCAACGACCAAAGAGAGCAAGACATCAGCGCAGGGTATACTCTGTGTATACTTGATGTTACACATCTCCAAACTGACCTTCAATAGCGGAGATGGGGAAAGCAGGAGCGGTTCCAAATGCTGTGGCAACGTCAGCAGATACTGTCCAATCTGAGTGATGCACTCTTGTGGAGCAAAACTAAAGGCTGGCAAATCCATTTCAACTTGATTATTGGAGTTGTCCTGTGGCTGAATGTTCCTTAGCTGCTGCTCAATTGGTGACAACAGAATGGTCAGGCTAATGTCGTGGGTTTCAATAAAACTGGCTTTGAGGGCGTCATAAATCGAGGGGAATATACCAAGCATATTTGCAGTTTGAGACGAGTCACTTCGCTTCTGCTGATAGTCTTTGATGGTGGCTAGGAGCCGCTTCAGCTCAGACTTCTCACAGATAGAGAAAATAGTCAAATCTGTGGACTTGCCCATTTTTGACAATTTGTCCTCCAACGAGGACATCTTCTCATGGAGAAATTTTTCGAATTTGTTGAGCCTGGCTTGAAAATCACTCAAACATTGCAGTAGTGACATGCAGTTCTGGAGGAGTATCCAATTCTGCTCAGAATGGATGCTAAGATTCAATTGGCGCTGGGTTTTTACGTAGTTTTCAAGAAGTTTGTGGAAAACTCCGCCTAGAATCGAAATGAGCTTGCAGAGACTAAGATCACTCGTAATGACCTCACAACGATGGCATGTCTCCTGTAGCCATTCGAAGCTTTTGCGATTGGAATCTTCCAACTGATGAATGGAATCGCCAGCATTCGTCTGAGCTACTGTTATTTTTTCGATTTGACTAAAGAGGTTAGTCTCCTCAATTCGTGGATACTGTTGAATAAATTTTTGGAAATAATCGAACACTGCCGCGGCTAGAGCGTTTCTTTGCTCACGGGACAATGCCACCCCATTGCTCCGGAACCCAGAGTTCAGCTGGTTTACAAATGTTTTGTTGGCGTTGGCAAACTTTTCCAGAACTTCCAGCTTTTCGTTGGAATTCTTAAGAATTTGCAGTATCTGTGCATCCCTAGATGGCTGCAGGGCCGGAAGCACTTCCGTCAAAATGACAAACGGTTGATCCCCTGAGTTATCACCGAAAACTTGCTCACACCACTTGGCCTGCTTTTGACAATTCTCCGCGAGGAGTTCATAAAAGTTCATCAGGAAATTATTCGAATTATCGGCGAGTTCAATGGTCTCCTTCCACTGCTGCTGTACCGACGTCTTCTGAACAGCTCGATAGTATTGCTTGAGTTGAGGTAGCCGATAAATCGCTTCAAAGATTTTAACATATTTTTTAGAGTTCTCAACATCTCCCATGGAGAAAGCTAGTACAACACTCGGACTAGCCAATGCCTCTAGTCTGTTCTTAAAGTCCTCCACCTGACTCACACGTTCCGAATGGCCGGACAATTTCTCCTGGGCAACTAAAGATTTTTGCAATGAAACCAACTTTTCGCAAACTGTCATCAAGTCATTTCTTTCAAAACTATCCTCCAGTTCGGATATAAGATTTCCCCAGCCATCGGATTCTTGAAGGCTCTCCTTGGCTACTTGAAGTTTTGTTTGAAGTTTATTCAATTTTTCAAGAGATTCCATACAATCGCCGGTTTCCTCTTGGACAGCCTGGACTTCAGATCGCACTTGACCCATTCTTTTCTGAAGCGATTGCACGTCCGAGTGAAGGTTTTTTACATCTTTAATTATGCGTGGAAGGTTCCCAATCAGCTGTTGGCTAGTGTCTTCAACAGCAAAATTTACTTGTTGTACATAGAGTTGCAGCTTCGAAACAAACGAGGAGATAAAGAGGTGTTTGTCATCTTTGCCATCAAAGTTGCGAAAATTACTGTTTATCCAGTCGGGTGAATTGAAATTAACTTCGGACAGAGCTGATATATCCATTGTGGTCTACAAAAAATTAACAAATTAATGCAAGCAGATGTATATTTAAAACAAAAATCGTACAAAAACACGGCGACCATAAACTATTGTTGACAGTTTAATTGACACGGAGATGGAAAAGGTGACATTTGCAAAACGACTGCATTCAGGACCCAAGGTGTAGATTTGGCGTTTTCGATTGGGCAGAAAAGAAAAAAAGTGAAAATTTAAACATCGCCATGAGTCCACAAATAGCATTAGGCCTGTTTTATTGGCAATCTATCTCAGTGAAGTAAAGTAAAGTAGAATCCCATTTTTTGAATGGGATGATATCATACAAATTTTGTATCAAAAGGAGGAAAAAGTGGCTAAAATATTGGTTTTAATTTTAAATCAATTTTTAAAAAAAATATTAGCGAAGAGAATTTTGACAAAATTGTTTTGCAGTCACTATTAGAATTGTTTGAAGAAACTTTTTGCATCAAAACATTTTTTTAGACCGAGGAAAAAAGTAAAAAAAAGTATAGTTTTACAAAAGTTATAAATATTCAATGGGTACTTAATGGGTTAAGGAAAGTTTTGTATCATTCAAACGAAGCTTAAATGACCTTTACATTGATGCCAAAATTTACATGAAGTAAGTTCAAGTTTATGAGTAGAATTAACTTTACTTTTGTGTAAATAATTATTACGACTTTATAGTATGTCAATGATTCCAAAGATCGATATCGAGTAGGTACCTAGGTAAAGTATGATTGTCCACTTTCGAACAGACCATTCAGTGACATCGACCCGATAACAGTTTGAAAGGCTTTATAAACAAACACTTTTTTGAAGTTGATATGACATGTTTACAAATTACAAATGTCACTAGCGTCGGTTTTTTCTGTGTTCATCACTGAAAAATAGTTTTTCGCGTTGAAATTTCTGAAATTTAATTAGGATAAATTTGTTTTAAAAAATGTCCGAAGCATGGGATATGGAAATCAAAGCAATAAAAAATAAACGCAACACTTACCGTGAAAAACTTGAAAAGCGTAAGAAGGAACGTCATGATATTCTATCGTCTACTGCCACATTGTTGTCGACGCCAAATAGTGGGCCGACCATTAAAAATGACACCTCCGAGGATGCCCAAGCGCCTGTTAAAACAGAAACTGGTAAGATACACTGTTTTGAGGTGTAGCCATCAAAAGAAAATACTTGTTTGTTTTAGAATCGGACACCGAAATTGAGAAGACAATCCTTCAAATGCTTTCGTCTAGCTCATTAGTTCTCCCTATTATTTCAACACATCTTACCGAGAAACTTGAAAGGAACTTGGAGAAATCAGCCCCAAAGGAGCTGGTTAACTACATTCTGAATAAGCTGTCCAATCAAGGGGCTATTGGGTGAGTCATAAGATTGGCCGTCCCAAGGCGACGCTTAACAGTATGGTGGTCCTTTCTTAGAATCAAAAGTGTTACCATAGGCAAGGAGGTAGGATGCGAGGTAATCCGAGTCCAGCGGACAGCTCTCCTGAGTATGTACAAGGAATTCGTTTCTGAGTCGTATGGCGTTAAAGATGAATTCAAGCGCAAATGTGAGTGTTGCTTTTTAGAAATCCCCAATTCGACTTGAATCTATTATTTTCAGATGAAAATGAAGACGACGATGATGACAGCAACTCGAGAAAAGCAATAAAAACTGATTCTGAAAAGAAAATCAACAAAGACAGCAGTAGCAACGATGCTTCCGACGATATCATGGTTGGTAGAATCGTTTATAATCTGACAACGAGAATTTGTATAGCCTTTCCTTACAGTCACTTCTGTCGATGCCTTCGACACGCGAGAAACAAAGTAAACAAGTCGGCGAAGAGATACTTGAACTGCTAACAAAACCCACTGCCAAGGAGAGGTCGCTAGCAGAGAAATTTAAGTCGCACGGTGGAGCCCAAGTAATGGAATTCTGTCCGTATGGAACGAAAATTGAGTGCCTAAAGGCGCAGCAAGCTACGGCGGAGATGGCTGCAAAGAAGCGCCGCGAAATCGATCAAACATGTGAAAAAGCTGAAGATTCAAATGCCGAGACAAACTCCATAGGCACCACCGATGAGTCTTCCACAATCCCTGAAGAGTGCAAGAAGGAGGACCCGGTTCAGTTGTTATCCACTCCGATTGAGGAGATCATCGAGAATACCGATAAATGTACAAAACTGCATTTCAAGAAGATCATTCAATCGCACACTGATGAGTCACTGGGCGATTGTAGCTTCTTGAACACGTGCTTTCATATGGCCACTTGCAAGTAAGTTCTGCGTATTTCATACTTTTCCACTCTTGACGCCCTATCCTGGACTACAGATATGTTCACTACGAGGTAGATGCCCATCCAAACATCAATAACAACAAACACGAAGACGTAAAGACCAATCTCTGTATAAAAAGGAACACGGATCCCAGTGTAAGCCTGTACCCTCCTCAATGGATACAGTGCGACCTAAGGTATGCGCACTTCCTGTGAAGCAGTTAACGGAAAAACTGATTATTTCTCCCCGCAGGTACTTGGATATGACTGTCTTGGGAAAATTCGCTGTAGTTATGGCCGATCCCCCATGGGATATTCACATGGAACTACCTTATGGTAACAATGTGCGTTAGTGTTTTCATTTCCTTCTCTTATACTTATACTTATACCACAGGAACAATGTCGGACGATGAGATGAGACAACTAGGCGTTCCAGCTCTACAAGACGACGGTTTAATCTTTCTATGGGTCACCGGCAGAGCCATGGAACTAGGCAGAGAGTGCCTAAAGCTCTGGGGGTACTCAAACTCAGCACTTCGTCATAAAGCAAGGACTAACTCTGTTTCATTTCCAGCTACGAACGTGTCGATGAGCTAATTTGGGTGAAAACCAATCAACTACAGCGTATAATTCGTACTGGACGAACTGGTCATTGGTTGAACCATGGCAAAGAGCACTGCCTCGTCGGCATGAAGGGTAATCCGACAAATTTGAATCGTGGCCTTGACTGTGACGTTATTGTTGCTGAGGTACGGGCAACCAGTCACAAGCCAGACGAAATATATGGAATCATTGAGCGACTGAGTCCGGGAACACGCAAAATCGAACTCTTCGGACGGCCTCACAATGTTCAGCCGAATTGGATAACGCTTGGCAATCAATTAGACGGAATTCGATTAGTCGATCCGGAACTGATAACACAATTTCAGAAACGCTATCCTGATGGTAATTGTATGGCACCCGCGCAAGGTGTTAAGAAATGATACACGTGCCAGGAGACGCATTTATTTTTAACATTTTAAAAAGTAATAAACTTAAGCACTTTTTCTAACTTTTAAGATTGTATAATTGAGTTTTTATTTTGGGACTCTCGACTGCATAGTTGAAACTTCAACTTCTAAAGAAATGCGGGCAGACATTTTTAAATTTCGTATAGCAAAGCTTCCGGCCTCTGTTCTCCAAAGGCCTGAAAATGTGTGGTTCTGAAAGCGAAACACAGAAATGCTCTCCAATTTCTTAACGCTCTAATATAATGCAGAATCGAGCTCAGAAATTCGTTTTTCTATTAGATCCACGCAAATGATGCTTAAACCTCAGCAGCCATGAAAGCTTTATCCAAGTCATCCAGTTCGTCGCAGAATTAACAGAGGAAGGAGTGCGCTTATCTGTTGGAACCATCAACATTTAAATATGATTTTTAGGAGTGCATTTAGATCTACGTTTTCCAAATCATTCAGTTCATCAAAGAAGTAACTGTAAAAAAACTTCAATCAGTTGTTTTATCGTTCCAATGTCCGTCTTTGACTTGGGCAATATCTTATCCTCTACTTTGTTTTAGCTTTGGCTACTTAGGAATTCTGCCTGCAGTGTTATTAAAGAAAATCCTCCAATATCTTAAACTGGCGCCCAACGCGGATTTTATTACTCATCTCAAAAGATGCATTTCGAGAGTATATTCCCCAACAAAATAAGGCTGTGAGAAATGCAATCGCATTTAGTAGGTAGAGAAATATACCCCACTTGGCAAATCAAGGCTTTTTTTGTAAATGCTGATAAATAGTAAGTTGACGAGGAGTAATTTGATGCAGTGTGCTATGTTCCTATATAGGTAGGACAAAAAGACTACCAACGAATTGTGGCAACAACACTGTTATTGTATACAAACGCACTACAGTGAACGCGATCAACGAAACATCTGTCATCTGATGTCATCCCTGTCACACCCTTTTTCTCTGTCGTGTTTTTCAATTGTCTCTGAACAGAACTGAATATTTTAATTAATTTGTATCTTCTTGATTTTGCTTTATATTATTATAATAAATACTCGATTTGTATCTGCTGCGTTTAAATTGACTCTTGCTACAACAACAAGTAAACGCATGTGAACGCAGCCATCTGACGCGTAGAATGGCGCTTCTGCGTTACGTAGCTTGGAAACTGCAGGTTAATGAACATTTATCTACGTAAAGGATACAATTACTAACAGCCCAATCGTTAAATGGACTAAAAGTGCCTGTGGTCCCATTAAAGAATACCCCAATTAAAGAATACTCAAATCATAAACTGGCGCCCAACGCATTTTTTTTGTTGAATTTTAAAAATGTTCAAAAGTGCTCCGCAACAAAATCTTTTTCTTCTTCTTTGTTTAGCTAGCTGTCTCTAGCTTCACACTCTAAGTTGGTTAAAGTCTCCGACCAGTTGCGTAAGCCACGGCCGCGGTCTTCCTCTACTGCGCCGTCCCTCGGTTCTGGGTTTGAAGATCTTCCGGGCGGGAGCATTCGCGTCTATGACCCAGGCACCTCAGTAGTTGGACCTTCCTACCTATGTCTTATTTGCCCTGTCGCTCTATACAGCCCCTGCAGTTCGTCCATTCCCCTTCTATTCAGACAGGACCGAAAATTACTCGAAGAATTTTCTTCTCAAAACAAACAAGTGTAACTTCATCCGCTTTTGATAGAGTCCTTGAATCTGCGCCATAGAGGGAAGGTTATGTACGGTCACTTTAGTTGTTCGAGAGGGGGCTTCGCTACTCAGTTGCTTTCTTAGCTCAAATCGTTTGGCGATTGGAGTTGTTCTTCGTTCAATCTCAGCGCTGGTGTCATTATCTGGGGGCTAACTATGGACGTCGCCGCGAAGCGCATTTTTATTCGATTTCGCATTTTGGTATTATTCAGTTCGCCGGCGAAGACTATCGCACTTCGCTCTATTACATTCGCGCAACTATGCAAATGCGAACGTCATTTATCGACGTCTCAAATGCGATAGATGTTTTGATGGCGAATGAAGTTGTCAGCGGTGCATTTGCATGGTGGAAAAAAAATGTAAGTAACAAAACGACAGCGAAAAATATTGTGATTTCTTATATTTTCTTTGCATTTAGGGCAGAAAAAGAAACTACAACAACTGAACAGTTCATTTGCTTAGTTCAATTTATGAGAGAGCACGAGCAGCTGGCGAAAGGTTTGTTGCGCCAGTCCGATGTGGGTGTCTTGCCCAATGCTCTTTTGATAAGATCCTTCAGCAATAAATCGAAGCGTTGCTGCTAGTTTTAATATTATGGGCGCTGCAATACTTCTTCGCCTTGGAAATTCGTCTTTTATATTTTCCAGCACATATCTAAGATAAAAAAAACTCATATATATGCACTTTTACCCGTTTTCAAAACAAATTAATCTTACTCGTTGTGCGGAAGATCCAGCGGGGATGAACCACTTCTTATTAATTTCCGTTGTACATTTAAATTCGAAGATACATCGACTTCATCCCTTTCAGCATTTAAATACACACCGATCGAAAACATTTTTGTTTTAATATCCAATTTACTTGTTTATTTAAAGTTCGCGCAATTATTTGAACAAAAAAATTACAACATTCCAAAGCATTTTGACAGATGAATGGGAAAGTTTGTGGAAATACCAAGGGAAATGTGGAAATGTCTTGGAAGGTCGACATTCCAAACAATCGTTTTGCATAGTTGCCATGTCCGCCGCGAATCGAACCGAATGAATCGCAAATTATGCGATTCGCGGCGAAGTGCATAGTTAGCCCCCTGAGTTTATAGCGGAGCCAAGGTAGACAAAGTCCCTAACCAACTCAAAGTTACAACTTACTTTGGTGTCATTTGGTCCGAGACGTTGGTGTTGACATCGAATGTCTCGGTGAGTTATATGTCGATCTCGATAGAGCAGCGTACATTCAACATAAAAGACAGTGAAGTCAGTTCTTTTTACTTACAGTCACTACACTCACTTATCGACTCTATTCGGAATGTAGGTCATTATAATTGTACGAGATTGTCCGATATTCTATTCCGCTAAAGAGAGCTCCAATTCGCTGAATTCAATGCAATTTTCTTCCCTCTGTAGCAGCGTCTGTCCGCGATATTCATATACATACATAACCTTGATGGATACAGTGGGTGCTACGCTGTCTGTGATGATAATTCTATCTAATGGAGTTTTCTATTCGAGACATCAGTTAGAAATACAACAAAAATGTTTGTAAAACATCTAATACTTTGAAAGTTTATTATTAAATATGGTTTTCACTGTAGAAATTACAATATTACACATAATTTGTCTTGGTTATAATTATTTTGAGTAATGGGAGAATTATCTCGTGTTTTTTTTATTCTACATTTGAAAGGACTAAACACTTAAATTGATTAATAAGGTTATAAAGAAAATCCAATTTAGAATCGGGACGACTTCTCAAGAAGGAACCAAATCATAGACCAATGGGGACATCATGCGGAGCAACAAAACTAAAACCAAAATGAATTGAAAAGTGAATACGAAAGGAAAACGAAAATTGGATGCGAAATTTTTGTTTATTTCACACAATAAATGCAAAAATGTAGAAAACGTCTTTTGTTTTGTTTTTTTTTTTTTTTCAAGAAATCATAATATGTATATGAAGCAAACAATAAAATAAATTAGAACAGTAATAGGAGGCCGCACAGGATGGCGGAAGAGAATACGAGATTGATAAAAAAAAAGACTCAATAACGCGGTGCATATAACGTCGAAATAAAACCGATTACCGGATATCATTTCTTTTTCTTGTTCTTTCCGGATGCGGGTGCCTCGGTGACACCAGTGATGGCAGATAGTTCCTTCTTGAGCGCTAGTAGAGTTTCAACTTCTGGCTTCCAGATGGAGGCGTCGGATGACTTTTTCAGATCGCGGACTTTTTCGCCCTAAAATAGAGAGAAAATTTAGAGAAGGAACCCCTCTACATGCGAAAGGATATTTTGTACCTGTTTGGCGATCTTTTCTTCGAGTTCCTTTAGTTTTGAGTCACCACCTTGATTGGAGTTGGAAGGAGTTGCTGGAGTCAGTGGAGTCGCTTGAGCATTAACTAATTGCTTTTTTAAGTCTAGCAAAATATTGACCTCGGGTTGCCACACAGACTTATCGGCTTTGCTCTGCTTCAGGGCACGGACCTTGTCACCCTGTTGAGCTACTGCCTTTTCCAGTTCAGCTGCCGATAAGGTGGCACTGGTGCTGGTGCTGACAACTGGTGGGGCTTTAGCCTGTGCGGCAGCTAATTGTTTCTTTAAATCGAGCAATATGTTGACTTCTGGCTGCCACACTGATTTGTCGGCTTTGCCCTGCTTCAAAGCGCGAACTTTTTCACCCTGCTCAGCGACAGATTTCTCCAGTTCAGCAACAGTCAAGGGACCACCTGAGCTAGAGCTCACAACCTGTGGACCGGCGTACTTTTTCTTCAGTTCGTCGATGCGGGACTGCTCGATCTTGACAAAGAGGGGTGCAGGTTTGCCGATTTTGTGACCAGTCGGGAGGAGAATACTGGCGTAAGGTTTTCTGAAGAGGACAAGGTAGAAAAATTCGTATTGTACTAAAATTCGTATCTATACTTACTCTGGATTAATGTGCACTTGCTCTGATTTGAGCTGTTCAAAGAGAGTTCTCGCCGTCGATGGCATGTACGGGAACAAGAGATTGCCCAACAGATTGGCGATGTTACAGCAAACTCCTATTATTGTGGCTGCACGCGCCTTCTCATCATCTGTTCCCTTGAGCAGTACCCATGGCTGTTGCGCCTGCATGTACCCATTGCCATGCCTGGATACCGAGAGGATATGCCGCACACCATCCCTCAGACGGGCTTTCTCCAACGACTGGATATATCCCTTTACCTCACGATTGACCAATGACAGGAGGATCAACTCATCCTTGGTCAACGTCATCGGTGGGATGACAGAGTCATAATTCTTTTCGCAGAACATCAACGCTCGATTGACAAAGTTGCCAAAGTTGTTGAGCAGCTCCGAGTTATTTCTGGCACCAAGGTCATTCCAGCTGAAGCTGGAGTCTTGACCTTCTGGGCGGGCTGAAGCCAGATAGAACCGCCAAACATCTGCAGGAATGCCAGTCTCCTGTGCGTCATTACCAAAGACACCAATTCCTCGACTCTTACTGAACTTGCCGTCCTCATAGTTCAGATACTCTGTGGCCATAATGTGTGACACCAGGGTGTGTCCCTTGTTCATGGCCAGCATTGCTGAAGGGTACATTACAGCATGGAAGGGTACATTGTCCTTTGCCATGAATTGGAACAGTTCAACCTTAACGCCTGCAGCTGGCTGCCACCAGTCAGTAAAGTGTTCCTTGCTGTAACGCTTAGTGATGGACATATAGCCGAATGGAGCGTCGAACCACACATAGAAGACTTTCGATTCAAAGCCTTTCAGGGGCACAGGAATGCCCCACTTCAAATCACGAGTGATGCACCGTGGCTTCAGACCCTCACGCAGCCAAGAACGTGTGATAACTCGAGCGTTGTTTGTCCAGCCGTTCTCTGCTGAGTCAATCCATTCTTTGAGCTTTGGTTCTATTTTTGGCAAATCGATAAACAGATGTTCAGAGCTACGAATCACTGGAGATTCGTTGCATACTTTGCAGCGCGGACGGATAAGTTCGATAGCGTTGATTAGTTTGCCACATTTGTCGCATTGATCCCCACGAGCATCTGCGTAGCCACAACCAGGATGATGACATGTTCCCTCAACAAAACTGCAAACAATATTGAAAGTGGTTTGAAGATGTTTTTAAGACGCCAAACCATTTAAAACCTACCGATCAGCTAAGAAGCGATCACACTTCTGACATAAAAGTTGCTCCACACTCTCAGTAAAACAATAGCCCCCGTTATACAGATCTTGGAAAGCCTCCTGAACAATCCTGAAAATATAAATCGGTTAAAATGTTGCCGGGTTTTTCGCATGCAGCCACTTACTCGGTCTGCTCGGTGTTGGTGGTCCTGCCAAAGTAATCAAATCCGATGCCAAACCACCGATAAATTGAATTATGCAACTCAAAGTACTTGTCGCAGATTTCCTTCGGTGTCAGGCCTTCGGCTATAGCCTTATTCTCTGTAGCTGTACCGTATTCGTCGGTACCACTCACGAAAAGAGTATTGTATCCGCAGATGCGGGCATATCTCGCATAGATATCTGACGACAGGACGCACCCAATGATGTTGCCCAGATGGGGGACATTATTCACATAAGGTAACGCCGAAGTGATGAGTATATTGCGCTCGCCTTTCTTTGGTAAGACAGTCCGCACCTCCTGGCGCTTAGGAACTTCAGTAAATACAAATTCAGCTTGTGCCGCTTCCATCTCCTCCGCGGTGACCGTTTCAGCAATGTTTCCTCCTGTCTCCGCAAGCAATTTCGATGATTCATCACTTGGTGCAGCGAGAACAATATGATGAAGACCGCCGAAACGATTCGACTGTTGCAACGAGTTGAAACTTAACTCCTTAAGAGGCTGTACAAGCAGAGCAGCCTTCACCTCGGGAAGGGCAGTGATTTTCCGATACCAAGCAAGCAAATTTTCAATGTTTTGAGCTCCTTTCAGGGTACCATCAGGAGCAAGAAGACTCCACACAGACAGATCAGCACTTGTTACTTTATCTCCAGTAAGAAACGGTGACACTTTCAAACGATCATCAAGCTTCTTCACCAAGGAGTTCAAAACTGGAAGGGCATTTGAATCAGCACGATGACCAACGCCCATATTGTGAGCTAAGGCCGGAGCCAACTTTGTTGCTGACCATTCCAACCACTAGAAGAATGAATCATAATAAATTTAAAACAGTAAATTCGTAACGCTGATGAAATCTAACTATCTACTTACTTCATCCCTAGCGAGCCCTTCATTAGGGAATAGATATCTAGCTGCCGCTGATGTCGAGAAGAGTTGTATACCGGAGTCCAGCTCCAGGATTGGTAATTGTTTCATACCCTTTATGACTGGATCTTAGAAGATGGAATGCTTTTAGAATCTAGTTATGAGAACAAATTTTGTTAATTCAATACCATTGAGGTTAATTTTCTTTACTGCCGCTTCTTTTTGGGCGAACTTTGCCAACACTTGTAGTTGCAATCCGAAAGGGTTTCCATCGTTGGTATAAATAATCATTTTATTTAATTGTTTCTAAAATGTGGTTGATGGCTTTCAACTTAATTTACGTGGCAAAGTTAAAAGATCTACGAACCACTTTTGGTTTTAACTAGCACGCGATTTGCCCTTGCAAATTGTGATCTTGGGGGTTGTCAAAAAAGTTAATTGAGAGCTGTCAATGGTGACAGTAGAAAACAGTCACATTGGCAGTGATGCCAGGTCAAAGAATAAAAATAGCTGAAATTGTAGGAAAAAGAACACATCGAGCTAGTATGGAACTATCGTGTCAGAAAACTAGATGAGCTATTGCAATTGACACAAGACCTAATTCGGACAGTAGTTTTTGCAGAAGTTAATTTAAAGAAGAAATAAAGAAAATTGTTACAGCAAATTCTAATTTAGGCTCAGATAATTCCTTTCATTACATTTTCATGAATTATTTTTAATGTTTTATTTTATTAAAAATATGATTGTCGATTACCGAGCACGCCGGTAGGTAAATCAAGATTTGACTCAGTTATCTCTAATTCAGGCTTATCCTAATACCAGTTCGATGAAATTTAATGGCTCTCAATTAAGGCTGCAGTTATAGCTATCAGTAAAATGCATCCGTAAAAAAATTGTTTCACTTTTTTGGAGCACTTAAACTTAATTGTTGAACTCAATCTTGGTCTTAAATAGTTGCTTTTGAATTATAAAACTAATTCGTCAAAAAAAATTAAGCAATTGATCTTTAAATTTTCTAAAAACAGAATTTCTTTATTTTTCCGTACGAAAAACTTTTTCTGTTCAACTTCTCAACCAGTTTCACGAAGTATTCCACTGAATTCCTATGATATGCTATGGTTGAATGTTTCAGTTTTGTTCTGTTGCGCGTTTTTACGGATGGACTTTTCTGATAGCTATAACTGCAGCATGCTCAGATCAAAGTTGCGGATTATTGCTTTCTTTTTTGTTCACGTTTTCCGTCAACTTTTGCCACTGTACTCAGACAGTGCGCTATTCGAAATGATTAATCTGTATTCACTGAAAAATACTCAACTGTCATTTTGAGGTTTCTAATCAGTGGATTTTTTTATTTACATTTTTTCTGGTCGAATCGCATCTTCAACGTCGCTGCAAAACGACTAATTTCGTGTGGAAAACTTAAAGTTTTTATTCAAAAATGGGTGAACGCAAGGGTCAAAATAAATACTATCCGCCGGACTATGATCCAAAGAAGGGCGGCCTCAATAAATTCCTCGGAACCCATGCCCTTCGTGAGAGGGCTCGTAAGCTCCATATGGGAATCCTCATCATCCGCTTCGAAATGCCCTACAACATTTGGTGCGAAGGATGTAACAATCACATTGGCATGGGTGTCCGCTACAATGCGGAGAAGAAAAAAGTGGGAATGTACTACTCCACTCCGGTATACCAATTCCGCATGAAATGTCATTTGTGCGACAATCACTTTGAAATCAAAACCGATCCAGGAAACTTGGATTATGTCATATTATCAGGTGCTAGACGACAAGAAAATCGTTGGGATCCCCTACAGAATGAACAGGTGGTGCCCGAAACGAAAGAAGTACAAAAGCGGTTATTCGATGACCCTATGTACAAGTTGGATCATCTTGCAAAGGATATTAGAGCGGGCGAAGACGCGAAACCAGTGCTGGAAAAACTATACGAGAGGAATGAAAACCTGTGGGAGGACTGTTATGAAGCGAATTGTAAACTGAGAGCAGAGTTTAGAGTAAGTTGGTATATAGGGTCGAAACGTTTAAGTACCTACATTTCATTTATTTATTTTTGTAGAAACAGAAAAAGGAATTTAAAGCACAGAATGAACTGGATGATAAATTATTGCAACGGAGTAGCTTAGAGATTAGTTTACTGCCGGAGAGTGAACAGGATCGACAAATGGCATCTTTAATGAAATTACAATCGAAACCAGCCAAAGAGAGAGAAGATGAGAAGAGGTTG
The DNA here is from genome assembly GCA_949372485.1 of Cheilosia soror. Classification (NCBI taxonomy): domain Eukaryota; kingdom Metazoa; phylum Arthropoda; class Insecta; order Diptera; family Syrphidae; genus Cheilosia; species Cheilosia soror. The sequence continues at coordinate 61,122,725 of OX443564.1, forward strand.
GATATTTTGATGAGACCAGCCTTGCCCGGTTCAACCCAAACAACATTTGGTGGTTTAAAACGACAAAAGCTAATTAACAGCAAACTGAGTTTAAAAGATTTGGGCATCAAGAAGAGAAAAGAAGATGAGGCAACTGCCAGCGAGAGCAATCAAGTAAATATCAATGAATCGGTAAAAATTGCGCCAGATAAGGACAACGGGGCTGAAGTTAATAAAAGCGGCTTGTCACTCGTTTGTGACTATTCTAGTTCTAGTGATTAAGTTTTTTTTTTAAGTTGTGCGTAGTTTGTAGTTGTTAATAAAACTTGTGGTTTATTTAGCTGAAAGGATGTGTAAATTTCTTGTTGCGTCGCTATTTTCCTCTCTTTTTCATACTTTTCAGGTATTCCTATTCCGTCGCCCGACAACAACTGATTCATTTTCGTGATATAGGTACTCGCCAAGTTATTTGCACTGCCTTACCTTTGGGTATCGATAATGCAGATAGTATCGCCTATTCCACGACTAAATAAATAATAATAAATAAATTTAAAAGTGATATGAGGAATCTATTTTACAATTACATAAACTCACAACAATTTGTCTTATATTGCTAGGCACACCTACGGCAGTTTACATTCACTAAGTCCTTATTTAGCGCACCTTTGTGAACAAAATCAGAGATTAAGGTTACCCATTTTGGTTAACTGCTTTTTTTGCATTCCATTGTCGTTGAATTCGCTTCACTATTCAATTAAATTGGGGACCGACGCTACCAATCGGCATCGGATATATCACAAAAAAGAAGAACCTATAAATGGGTTCACTGCTGAGATACGGCAATAGAAGAGAACAATGAGCATATCAAAAGATTGATTGCCCATCGAGAGTTTTTCGTATTCGTGCGTGTTGTTTGCCATTTCCATGGAAGCTAACAAAAGCAGATCACTAGGTTTATCTAGAAGACAATAAGAATAAGAAGCAACCTAATTGCCTTGACGAGCGATCGCGTAAACAGACACAATAATTATAAAAGCAACAACAAATACTACAGACGACCTCCGATTTAAAATGGGTTAAGAAAAAATAAATAAATAATATAAAAATGTTACCTCTGCCAGTGCATTGCATATAGTGCATACAGCATACGCATACCTATACCTACATACTATGACTTTGCGAAAGAAATGGGAATGAGTTAGTTTTTGATGCAACAGCAACATTTACTCGAATGTGCTGAAGAATAGTAATAGCATTGCTGATGCATGGAATTTGTATTGAATGGAAAGAAGGTGCATGCTTTCTCATGGCAATTAATCACAGAAATTGTTTAATGAAAATGTTTGTTTTGAGGGTAAATGGTTATACATAGTGGGGTCAGCAATAAATTACGAATACAACGGTTAATCCAAATAGCTTTTAAAATATTGGACAGTAGGTACCGAGTTACTACTAATAGTTGTTTACTTCGGTGTTTCCAAATAATTTGGTAATTTGTAATATGTATATAATGCACGTAAGTATTCGTCAAGTCTGATTCATAGAACTGCCTTTAAATGAGGCTTTATAGAAATTTGAGAAATAAAATTTAAAACTAACAAAGGATTATCGACTTCGCCTATGCGGAAGTAACACAATCGAAATGTACGCCATCAAATAACACCACAAAATCAATGACTAGAACGTAACCCACTAGAAAGTCGCAAGCGTCTATTTATTTTAACAGAAGTTTATTTACTACATCAGGCTTAAGCAAGTGTCATTCTATAATGGTTACCCCTATGGTTTCACTACTCCGACAGAAAACATTGACTAACTACTTCATTTCTAGATTAGACTTTATTTCACACCTCCAGACCAAGCGAGGAATAATGTCGTTAGTGCTGGGCCACACTTGCCTTCCCATGAATGATGAAAGCCATGTCAGGCGAGACGGGCAGATTTATAGGTTAGCTGAGAAAAGAAGGGTAGATGACACAGAAAATCTCTTCTCTCGCCCGACATGACTTTTATGGGAAGGCAGGTGTAGGGTGTAGCCCAGGACTTAGGGATTTAAACTGCGTATACGCTTCTCTAAACGGATAGTTCAAAATTATTGAATACGGTCAGTTCGAAATGCTGATATCAATTCAAGTATAATGGTGACTACAACTAACTACCGTATCAATTTCGTTATCGACTGCAGTTTTCAGTTGTCAAAATCGGATAAAAAAAAGAAAACTAGTTTAAGCAAAACATTATTTAAACAATCGAGGTAGATTAGGGGCTAGCTCTGTCTGGATCCTATAACCGCCACCAAGAGTGAGTTTCTTGAATACTCAGCTTTTGTTTGATGGCATGCCAGTTCGAAATTTAAAAGAATCTGTATGAAATGCTATTGCTTCGAAAAGTGATTCCGCATCCACCATTTTTGGAACATTGCCCTTTCCACAATCGGACACCTGCAATGACATAATTTGTATCAACATAGAAGAATTAAAAATTATTATTCAAGACATCTTTCGATTCAAATACGTTTATGGATAATAATTTTATTGAATAATACCCTATACCTAAATATGTGTACCTGTGCATATGCCCACTTATGAAACGGCACCCAACGCACTTACTGTCTAGCCTAACCGTGGCAACATTTTTGGAGTAGCCCCACAAATCCCCTATACCCGACATTTAATAAAATTTTAATCACGTAGGTACAATGACAAAGCAACAAATTTTTAATATTATTATCAATCGACCTAACGGCAAGCATGACATTTGCGTAACTTTATTGTTTTATAATATCTTTCTTCGCCTTTTATTTGTATTACAACGACTTTCACTGCAAAGAGAACTCGAGAGGGCATTTTACAGTAATATGCACTGGAACATTAGATAATCATATTGAAAGGGAAAACATAGAAACAAAATTTAAAGACTCATTTGATGTAATTGTGGGTAAGTTTTTCAATAAAAATTAGTGGACACCTAAGCGCCTATTTATGGCGATAATTGTAATTGCTTCGATTACAATAATGCTTGTTTGTTGAATTGTCTGTCCTTTACCGTGGAAAATAGTCTCAATTAGCAACGTAGTGGTTTGGTTTGTTGGTAAGTCTAGAGGTATGTACTTTCTTTTCAAGATGGTTGGTTAAGATGATTTACAAGACGACGGTGAAGTATTTTCTGGGGGTATTTCAAAGTCTATGCGGACAAATCAATAACGATTCCAGCATTGCAAGCACAAATGTCCAAAAAAGTGGCAAAAAATATAGCTTTTGGATGCAGTTTCCAACACGCTCCAGCCCATTATGTCCGAAATCATTTTTCATCATTTATGTCATAAATATTATTAACTTGATTTTTAGTTGCACTGTGCGAACTCGGCAATTGCTTTCAATATGCGAACTGCGAACTTAATACTCTTGACCCACTTGACAAGCTGCATTGTGCAGTTCTACGCTAATATATGATCTCAACATAAATAAATCCGCTGGCCCAGATTGTATCTCCCCCATCGTTCTGAAGAGGTGTTCTTCCACCCTGGCAAAACCACTGCGTAAGCTTTTTCATCTCTCCTATTCTTCTGGACTCTTCCCGAGAAGGTGGAAAACAGCATTTGTCCAGCCCGTCCCTAAAAAAGGCGAATCTTCTTCTCCCACCAATTACCGACCCATAGCACTTACGTCCATTCTTTCTAAGGTCATGGAAACGCTGATAAATCGTCAGCTTATGAAATATCTTGAATCGCGGAAACTCCTCAATGACCGGCAGTATGGTTTTCGTGGCAACAGATCCACTGGTGATTTGATGACTTATCTCACCGAGAAGTGGAACCAATATCTCCATCACTTCGGTGAATCGAAGATTGTTGCGCTTGATATTTCAAAGGCATTTGACAGAGTTTGGCATCAAGCTCTTTTGTCGAAAATGCGTGCTTATGGGATCGATGCGTCTCTTATTCAATGGATTAGAAACTACCTTTCTGACCGTTCAATTCAAGTTGTTTTGGATGGTTTCAAGTCTGAAACTCACCATATAAATGCTGGTGTTCCCCAGGGCTCTGTTCTGTCTCCGACTCTCTTTCTCATATTTATAAATGATCTCTTGTCTGCAACTTCTAATCCAATCCATTCCTTCGCTGATGACAGCACTCTTAGCTTCTCATATTCTTTCCAGGACTCACGCGTCCCTGCTCTTCGGCCGTAGAACTGGAACGGCAACGTATGTTAAGCTCATTAAATTCCGACCTTGACAGCATTTTAAAATGGGGTTTAGCCAATAGAGTGGAATTTAATGCTTCAAAAACACAATGCTGTCAGCTGTCTCTTAAGCGAAACCCGAACCTACAGCCATTATCCATGAATGGCACTTGCATCACCGAAACCGAAAGACTTTCCATTCTCGGTATGTGTGTTCATGACAACCTTCGTTGGAATGACCATATACACGAAGTCGCCAAGAATGCAGCGAAATGTCTAGGTTTTCTCAAACGGTGCAAGAAATATTTTACCCCTTCTGATCTGGCTACAATATATAAGGCGTTCATTCGCCCCAAACTTGAGTACAATTCCCATATCTGGTCTGGTGCGCCGAAAACCATATTGCACTTACTGGATAGGATCCAAAATCGTGCGTTAAAACTATTCTTTCATAAGCCGTACAACACGAATGTGGAATGCCTTGCCCGGCTCTGTCTTTCCTCCTCAGTATAATTTACAGACATTTAAAACCAATGTGCATCGGAATCTCCTATCTTCTCTATCCCATTTTCCTTAACGCCCGCGCTGTGTAAATCACACTACACCATAAGAGTAGTCATAAAGTCTTTAGCGCGTGTGAATTATAAAAAAAAAAAAAAAAAAAAAATAACATAAAAACATTTGAGCAGGAGCGATTTCCCTGCTCAATACATAAATCTATACCTGCTTTAGAGGGTAACAACTTGTGTTTATTTTAATTCAATTGCAAACTCTAGAGCTGCTAAAAAAAAACACTTATTATAAAAAAACAAGTAAACACAGTCAAATCTTCGCCTTTAAAACAAAAGAGTTTGATCGAAAACTGTGGTTTTCAATAGGATAAAAGTATAGGCTAAGCGAGCGGGTCATCTGATTGATCTGATTAGCTGAATGTAACAACTTGTGATTGTAGTATGTCATAATGTAGTCCTAGAAAAACCTGAATCTATTTTATCTGAATCTATCTGGCCTCTAAAGTGAGCTTATAATGTTTTTGTGGCGCATTTTCAAAATTAAAACAGAGAAAAGAAGTACTAAGCTGATGAATTTATACATATGATTACTTAAAAATTAATCCAAGAACTTGGATGGATTTAAAATATTACACTTGTTCTCCGAATCAATTGTCTACAATGCATTTATTTAACTGTTTCTGATACAAAAGCTAACCAATAAGTTCCACCACTTTGACCGTTGGGAGAATTGCTTTAAATGTAGTCTAGGTCTAGGTTATTGAACTTATCTGATTCGTATCGGATTTCTCAAGAATAGCTATGACCTATCAGTTTCATAAGTCTATAATAGTTTATTTTGTTGATTTGCTATTGAATGAGCTTCTTCAAATGCCACTTATGTTTAGCCACTCTTACTCACTTCTTCTGATTTTCAAGGTTAGCCAACAATCTATGCTAAGAATCAATGGAGATATTTACCACTTATCAATTGCCTCATTCTCAGCATACTATACAACAAGACTCCCTTAATTACCATTTCACCTCATTAAAAACCTGCAGAAAAACAAACTCAAAATTAAGCACTTCACTTAGGTGCTTCGAACGACAGTTTTTTTTAAAGCAAATCCAATGTTACTTCAAATAGACAGCATACTACGCAAATGGCGCAAAAAAAGAAGTAAAGAAGCACTTTGCACTTAGTAGACGAGACAGCAACTACACCATTTTGGTCTTGGCTCCAAAGAAAAGACAAAAAGCAAGAAGTAACCAAAGCTAGCTAAGCCATCCAAGATCTAAAGCCGAACCAACTTACTGGCTCTCTTCTGCCATTTACTCTCATTCGCAAGACACCACAAACACAACCGCACATCTACCACACAATACAAAACCGGCCAAAGAAAGAAGCAATTCGATCGCATATGTATGGGTGTATCGTGTATCTTTAGGCCATGAGGCGGGTCTGCTTAAAGAAATCCAATTGCCAAGCGTCAGTTTTTTCCGAACTATCGTGTTGAGTAGAGGCTTGGATTTTGGATATACGATATATGCTGAAGCCGTCGCGTGATCGAAAAGAGTGCTACGCATAAATTAATTGCTAACTTTCCATCTCTGTTTTAAAAAAGTGCCTTAGATACATCTTGCACATCAATAGATATAGATTCAAGCGAGGAAAGTGCTTCGCGGAATGTGAAAATTGTGATTGATTGAATTGAAAATTCGTATCTTAAATTTTTTGTTGGTGAAAACAATTTGCCTACTTACCCAGTGAATGTGAATTGCGCCGCCACAAGACCACATTCTTCATACCTCCTCAGCTTTCGTCTTACTTTTCATTGCAAGATAGGTGCAAAGCCAGTGTGAAAAAAGGTTGCAAAGTGAACCTTACTCATCACTGTAGTGATCCAAGAAAGTTATGTGAAAAAAAGTTGAAAGCAAAAAATATTGCTTAAAAAAAAGTGTCTCCTTCGTGTAAAGCTGCGCGCACATTCCGGATATCTTTTACCTGTTGGATTGCGCGACTTGCCATTCGGTTCTTCTATGACACATACGACAGTGTATTGAGTATACGAGTATATAACTAGTGCTAATAAGGAATGCGCACTGCATCCCCTTCCTCTACCTTGTTCGCTGATCTATATCACAGTAATTGAAGAAGACAAACTGGTAACCACACGTAGTATCTGTGCAACTGGATACTGGATATGGACACTGGGGATACACACATCAAAAAGTTGAATTCCACCTCCCGGACGTGGATGGTGTAGATAATTAGATACTACTGCGTTGATGAGAAACCGTTTCGTGTACTATTTCTATTGCGCACCCGTTTCAACAAAACACGCACTCTTATCTTTGGAATAGCAGTTACATTTATTTTAAGGTAAATCAAAAGTCAAGGACTATACATACTTACAGATACGCATTTCGAAATAGGGGGATCAATTAATTCATCGGAATGGAATTCCCTTCTTCGGCGCTGTGCCTGAGAGATCTTTTCGTGAAAGTGAAAGCATTTCGAAGGTACACGCAATGATTTGTTGAAGTTTTCTGTTTTCGTTTCTTTGGATCTTTCGGTTCAGCAAAAGTAATTGTTTTTTTGTTTTTGTGGCACCTGAATTCCTTGTCTTTTTTTTGTGAATGTAAAGCGATCTGTGGTAGAGATTAGGTTTATTTACACTTTATGGGGTTTTGGTGATTTGTTTTCATGTCTATCGTATTGTCTTGTCTGGTAATCGGTAAATTGGTCGATTAACCTCATGTTAAGTTCAACGAAATAGAAAGTTTCCCCACTACCACGACCACCACCAGCCAACAGAAAGAAAGAGACAAATCAAATTTGACGAAGAAAGGAACAAGCAGACAAGTAAAGCTATTCGTTACAGCTTGTAGTTTTAAGTGGTGCCTTTCCGAAAAAAATATATAAAACTGTATTGCACATTAATTTCCTTGGAATCTTTGTAATGGTAGCGAAAAAAATTGGGCGATTGCCACACACCTGGGCGTAGGTACAACTTTAACTGAGTAAATGGCTATTATAGCAATATTTTGGTTGTAATTTCGTAACGTTATATAAATGTTGCATGGTGGGTGATTCCTCATCCTCAGATGATTCATGGTAATTTACCTGAATTGTATTTGAATATAATTGTGCTATTTTGGACTAATGGCTTCATTTTATTCATTCATCCTTTTCATTTATTTTCAATGACCCACCTATCCATTACTAGGGCAGCAGGTATAGTATATTTAACCAACTCCAGATCTCCTACTAAGGAACGCCTATCTGATGGTAAGGATAAAGGTTTCCCGCATTGCACGTTTTGGAATTGGACCGCTCCGTTCGAAAAAAGTAGCGATTCCTCAGCAATACAAGAAAGGAATTTCATTTTGGCAACTTGTCTCCGAGATCTTATCCATTTCGTCAGTATTTAAATCCAATGACCACGTTTATAGTTGGAACAAACACCGATAACTTTAATAACAGAATAACCAACTAGCAGTCTCAAAATTTACACAGCCTGACCAATTCTACAGGAAAACTCAGTATTGCATGACATGCATGCAATGAATGAAATTTTTGGGATCATCATCTTCATCACATATTGGTCACTTGCATTTGTCATTATGGCACCATGTGATAACTGTCTGATAAATGGCCAGATCCAACAAATTCGATTTGCAACTTGTATTTGTTTTATTGACAATGGCTTATATTATAAAGGGGTGAATGACATATGTATACAAATTTACGATTAATTCAAGGATCGATTTATGATGGCCAAAATTAAATAGGTATAGCTAGATTGTTGCATTATATTTGGCATTAATTGCCGTCGCGTCAGTTTGACTGTCCAACAAGTATAGCGTACAAATGACATGTTTTTTTTTTTAAATCCGCAGAAGTTGTAAAACAACGCATTTTTATTTTTGAGCAATATTTAAAGAATAATGAAGTCAGCTACAGTGGCAGTCTGCAATTGTCGAACAAAATATGACCGTCATAGGGGGACTGGATGAATTAGTGATCTCTAAAACACTTTGGGTGTCTCGTCACGAGTCGTTCAACAGAAAACATCAAAGCAGATCGCGAGAGTATTGCTGACAGTCACAGGAACATCAATTCGGTACCGTTGTCAAGAATTGGACATTTCGAGAAGCTCTCTACCACGAATTCTAACCAAAGACCTGAAACTTCATGCTTACAAAGTTCAACTGGACTCAAGAACTGAAGACTACTGACCATGCAGCGCGAAGAGAGTTGAATGGATTTTGGAACAACAACAAGTGGATGTTCGTTATCGTGACATGATAACCCAATTAGTGTTGCCATAAAAATATTTCTACAAAACTGCAATTATGAAGAAAAAAAAAACTGGAATGCAGATTTCTATGGAAAAAAATCTGGATTCATAAATATTTCAATGTCAAAAAATGTAATTTTGACAGGTGAGAGCTAGACACATTTACTACAGCCTCATAAGACCAGAAGTGCGACAGTTTAAGACAGAATTTCTACTTATAGATTGCAAAAACCTCTACTTTCCTTTTCTCTTCTGTGCAGTTCAGAATCTAAACAAACCAAATAAATGCAGATAAAATCTGTCACGAAAATTTTGGGATTTTAAAAGTCTGCAGCTACACTAAAAATCTGCACTTATGGCAACGCTGCCTACAATGACAAAAATAATGACCAATATTGTCGTTTATCTTTATAAATTTTTAAGATCAGCATGTTGTGTTAATGATAATTTATGGTCATAAATAGGTCAGCATTCCGAACATTAGGCCGTATAAAATTAATGCTTTACTGTGGCATATTTTATCGCACCTATATTTATAATTGAGCTCCGTTTGTTTACAAATAGATGGTTCGGGCCATCCATATCCATATTGACCTAAATAATCCACTGTCAAGAATGTAAGTAGATATAGTGTTTGTATACGAAAAACCCGCAGCATCTCATTTTAATAGTCTTCCAGCAATTACGGAAAAAAATTAGCTCTGAGTAGGCGTTTCCACCTGTCATCTATTCTCTAACATAACGAATTAAGAATCTTTCTAATTTCCATAGAAAATTCCGACAACACCTTCAAACTTTTTTTTGGTCTTTCACCCACCGTTGATATAGCCAAACTTGTTGTTATTTTTTTAAATTTGAAAAATCAACAGAACCTCATTTCACTTCCTGGTCACACCTGTATGGGTACATGGCCATTCCCATCCCACACATTAGCATTATAGCATTCTGGAATTGTTTTTGTTTTTTTAATTAAGCTTTCTACACCGAAATCGCACCTTTCACGCATCTAAACTAAAAATCTTGTAATTCCTATCCAACTCGAATCAAATCATCGCTAATATAACACATAAAGTCTATCGAACACAAGCGAAGCTTACTCTCGACGCGATGTGATTTAGTGCGTATGATTCAATAAAATTTCACTTTTACATTTTGATCTTACGCTTTCCCCCGAAAAAAAAAATTAAAATAAAATAAAATAAAATTCTCTGATTTTTGGTTATGCTCATGGACTGTTTACAGAAAATGACTGTCTTTGTGATTTTAATTTAATTTGGAAATGAAAGCGAAGATCTCAAGAAAATTAATTGTTTCGCTGTTAATTAGGTATGAAATGCATGCAAGAGTAGAAAATTGATGATTATTGTTCAACTGTTTCCTTCAATGGCGATCAGATGCAGCAGTCGTTATTTTTTTTTTTTATTTTAATTTGTGCATATACATATTTGTGAATAGTGCATTCTATGAATTATTATGTTCATTTTGTAAATATTTACGACCTCGATATGGCTGCGATTAGAAAGGTTAAGGTGATTTGTTTTGTTTGTTTGTTTGTTTTGTAGTTTAGTAACATAATAGAGAACGATAAATAAAGCTAAAATGAAATTATAATTTTATTTGAATCATTAGCGATGTTTTGTCGAAAAGTGATTTAAAAAGCAATAAGTCAATACGAAATAAGGGGCCTCGTTCAGCTGTTGGGATGCCTAACTTAAGGTATAGAAATATTCCCTAATATGCAGCTGAAAGGAAAGGTTGATACATATCCATAGATTCTATACAGGTCCGCATAAAACCTATATTAATAAAGGTTACTTAAACCTTTGTTATGTATATTTGATTTAATAGCAACTTCACGTATGTATATTTAATTGTGTTCCTTTACTTTTAGAGTAAAAATGGAAAACTGTCAAAATGGCAGTAGTGGGGATAAATTCTTTCAAAGAGAGAAAAACTTAGGAAAAAGTTAGGGAACGCTTTTGTAGTAGGTATTCCATGAAAAATGACAGATTCAACAAATTTGAAATCAACTGTCAATTGTCAAGTGACTGACAATTAACACTACCTAAAGGCCTCGACCCATAGAATCCGTCGCATCCGTTGCGTCGACGGGTTGACGTATTCGACGGAACGAACAGTCCCATAGAATCCGTCGCATACGTTGACAGCCGATGACATATGAGAGAGAGTTTCTCTCATTATCTTGTATTTCCACCAATGCTTACTCTCACGCTTTGCCAACTGTCAGCGGATGCGACGGACAGAAAAGTAGAAAGTAAACCTACTTTATCCGTTGCATCCGGCACGTACGTTGCTCCTGGGTCACCTTCCATATGCTGATGTGTATTTTATCAACCTGTCAGTCGAATACATTGCCGCAACGCGTGCGACGGATTCTATGGGTCGGGCCTTAAGACCACAACCTAATGGAGTGCGTTGTGGATATAAGTGTCACTGAAAATAACTTCCTTTGAAAATAACTTCCTGCAAAAATTCATTGACGCGAAAAAGCAGTTATATTTTCGTTGCGCTTTATTCTTTTTTCCTTGTTTGCTATTCTTTGACGTACAATTTTTCACTTTCAAAACGGATTCCTCATCGAGGTAGATATTAATTAAAAAAACTCATCCTTATTTACTTTTCCGCAACAACACAACAGAAAAAGAACCAACAGACCGGTCAAAATTTAGCTTAAGAAAATGTGGCGAGCCATTAATGGGCGCGCTAAATTTTGACAGATATAAAAAGTACCTACACCTACAGTCTGAAATGAAAATTTGATTTTTTAGCTGAAACAGCGTACCAGTCGGCTAAATGGATTCGCTTAAATTTAGCTTAACTAAATTTTGGAGAGAATTTTATATGGTAGGTAAAATTTAGCTCGAGCAGCGTACTAAACTTTAGTGGTTAGTGACCTAAACTACTGAGCGAGGGGTGTCAGGTTCGATCAAAATTATATTTTAAGTTTTTTCCACTGTTCCCTTTTTTTGCGAACGTCTTACGAACAGCTCTTCGAAACAGAACTTACTTTCAGCCAATGAGTAATCAGTTCAACTACTTTGTATAGAGTAGATTGACCAAAAATGTTCTGTCTTCTGATACTGATTATTGTGAATACAAATTTCTTTGTACCACAACTACCGCACCTAATTATATTTCAGTTAGAACATTGCATTCTCTTCACAGTTAAAGGTGTTAGTACACAGCATATAGCAAGCCACATACGTATATAGCACTGACGTCATTTTTACGTCAGCGTATGATCCCAATGGCTACATGCTGTATGCAAGCTATCTTTGTGCACTCTCTGTTGAAGTCAGAGCTACATACGTATGTGGGTCGCTACATGCTGTTTACCAGCACCTTAAGAAGAATACCAGTAAGTAATAGCTTTGCTATAGCTGCTACGTAAAGGACTTATAGATCAAAAGCTCACTGTTATAATTCTGGTAATTCTGTATGGAAACATCCTCTAAAAGATTCGCCTGGTGATAGAACTGAAGGACACAACTTGTTTCACTTAGATTAGACATAAGATTTGTCTCCACTATACAATTATGTGCTGATATTCCTCAAGAATTAATAAATTTGCAGAGATCAGTCAGCACTTGATTCACAATCCACAAAATACAAATGCGATCGACCAATCCGCAATAATGTAAAAATACCTACTTTCGAACTTTAAAATAGAAAATTGCAAATTGTATACAATTTATCATATTTAAAAATATTTTTCTTTAATTTTCAGACTGAAAATCATCATCAATCAAAAATGGATAAATTATCGTCTAATTTTAAAATAACTTTTTGATATCATCTATTGTGAATGGTTCAAGTGCAAGCAAAGTATAAATTTGTTTAAAAATAATTTACAAAAGTGAATAGTGCCGACACAGTGTTTAATCTACTAAAGTAGTGTTTACTTTCCAAAGTGTTGTAATAAATTAAAAAAAAAAATTCAACAAAACCATTTGCACTTGTATGCACTTTCCTGTGTGCACAAAGTTCACCTACACTAGTTTTTCAAAATGTCGACGAATAATTGGATTTGGACGAGAATAATAATTTGTACGGCCTTATTGTTGGTCTTTTGTGGTAAGTGTTATTTCTTTTACCACTTTTTGGTGTATTTCTTTTATTGTTTGATTTTAAATTCCAAAAAGAAGAAACCAACAAATTGAGGGAAAAATCTTCAATGGAATAGCTAATAAGGTGTTTTACCATTTCTCTTTTTTCCATTTACATATTTTTCAATAAAAAACGTTCAGAAAAATTTATATGTACCTATAGTGCTAACAAACAAACATTTGTGTGATGAACTTAGGAATTCAGGTTGTCAGGTTTATGCGTAAAGGCATGGTGCATACTAAATTGAAAGACCCTAGCTATAGAGGAGAGAAAATTTCAACTCGTTCTTAAGGCAATTGACTTAACCCAGAAAATATTTCTTGTGTTGCTTCTGGATGTCTACTCGAAGATCAAGGTAGATCAGCATGTGTCGCACGTGTTTATGTTACAAAAGGTGGATGCTGATGGCCTTTAGTGTTGACCAGACTAGACAATCGTATTTGTGTGTTTTAAATACAAATTGAGAGATAGTTAAGTGTGTTTAAACAGATTGTATAATTTCACCTGATAGGTATAGCAATAACCTTTGGGGGAGAAACTAACTTTTGTCCTCGTAAAAAATGACTTGGAACAGGTAGAAAGCCTTTTGATTGGGCGGGGGATTCAGTAATGACAAGCATGAAGACATAGGTTCGAAATAGAACCCGCAGTATAGGTAATTAATTGGGTGGTCTTGTGGATCCATCAGTTGAGTCCATTGTGTTCAATACTAATAGCCATTTTTGGTGAACTGGTTAAATTTTGTATGTTTTCATAACAAAAAGGCAATATGGTCAAGAACATATGAAAATCATAGATAGCAATTTTACTATTCATTCACAATTACATACCTCCCCAAACGCAATGCAATATAGCTGAGGTGTTTTTTTTTTTTTTGGTTACGCCAATCGATGTGGTAATCTTGCAAAGATGCAGTAGCCTGTGCACGATTTGCAAACTTAATCAATGCCAGGAGTGCGCCTAACGTACTAATCCACACCCTATTTCCTTTAACCACTCTCCCCGCGGGACTGCCGTTAGCTATTACTTCGCGGGGCTGGTTAGCAACTCATGTTAAATCTTCTGGGTCCGCGACCTTGGCTCTTCTAAATCTGTCAAGTCTCCTTAATTATTCGTGTACACTCCTTATAAAAGAGCATACCTCCAGCCATTCATTTTCTTACCGTAACATATGGCTTATTAGACTTTGGGGGTTTGGTAAGTTCGCTCTTGCCCCTGCAAAGCGCCTTCAATGGAACATTGCGTGCCCGTATCTTCTTCTTCGTCTGGGCATTCGGGACAGAAAGGCGAGCTATCGTGACCAAATCTGTGAAGGTATTTCCGGTAGCCACCGTGCCCCGATAAGAACTGCGTAAGGTGGTAGTTGCAGTCCCCGTTTGTTCTTTTTCTCCAGATCTCGATGGTGGGGATCAGTTTGTGGGTCCATCTGCCTTTTGCCATGTGTTATCCTACCTGGCTTGCCATAGTGCCATCGATGTTTGCCTCTCTTCTACTTTGACTCTTCTATTTAGGGACCTCTTGCCGGTTGGCTGTTTGCCTAAGGTAGATCCTTTGCATCTCGCTAGCAAGAATTTCGATGGGGATCATGCCCGATATAACGCAGGTTGCTTCATCCGAGATGGTTCGAAATCCCCTGATTTGGTATAGTCTTTTTAAATGCCCAACGAATAGTCGTTCCCTTTCTTTTCCCGTTCACTGTAGAGCACTGCATAGAGTTCGAACACGTCGATCGTGCCCTGAACCGATCGTGCTAAGAGTGATCTGATTTATTTATGAAACTCATATGATCACTTGCTGCCATATTACCATTAAAAGACACAATCTGATCATAATCTGAACGAAAAGGAACATAGAAATTCAGAATAGAATCCTTTACTGGTATGCGGTCCTGTTAGAACGAAAAAAACGCCGTTACATTATTTTACAATCTCTCCGAAATCTTTAATGCATTAAATATTGTAAAACTATATTTTCCGAATAACAATTAAACCATGAACTGAGATGGATTTTTTGCCGCCGGCGGTAATAATACAATAAATATAAATAAATGAAATCCAGTAGTGACTTTTGAAGCATAGCAATAATTTATTTTGACATGCGATATCGCATTCCCCTAGAATTGGTTACATTTCTCCGCGGATCCGTCTGCTTCACAGCATGAATTAAACCGCAAAATTCCAATAGAGATTGGCTATAGCTACTCTTAGTCGTATTTCATTTCATTTGCCAAATATCAAGAAAAAAAATTGCAATTCAATACGCTCTACTGCGAGTGTTAACCTAATTTAGTTTCTACAACTTTACTGAATTGTGCATGCGGGCTCGGGTGCTATAAATTACATTGTACTACGACGAGTACTACCACTACCCTGATACCTTTTGGTTGACATTACTGGTATATCGTATATGTATCTGTATTAAAGGAAAGCGCAGAAATAAAATAACTTTCACAGGGAAATATTCATCAGCGGAGTGGCAGCAAGTTGTAGATAAGGGTATTAGTTGGTAATGGAGTAAATTATACTGTAAAGTGTCAACTGTCACTTTAGTGTAGAGATTAACAGTGAAACTACAGCGCGCTGCATTTTTGTAAATTCTATTTTGATTACTCCACCATTTTAAACAGAGTTATTACTCTTCATGCAGTTTTTACTATACCTTTTAGTCAAAACTACAATTCCTTCTGTCATTTTCTTTCAAAATGCATTTTTAAAGTCCTGTGGTACAGGCCATTTTTAATCTTCAGCTTAAATATTTTGACGATCGCAGTGGATAATTTTATATGGAAATTTTCGCCATTGTGACTTCGTAAAAGTTAGCATGGACACTAAAAATGATTATTAGTACCGCGGAATGATAACAGTCATGCTCATGATCATCTGATTAGCGACTGAAAGCAAAACAAAGAAGAACAAAAAATTGACTCAGATTAACTTAACTGATGCTCCATGGATTTTATACTGAAATTTGCCTCTTCAAAGTCAAGGTACATGAGATAACGATGGGGATTTGTTTGTCTGACATTTAAAAATAACACCCCATATTTGCTTAGTATGACATGACTTATATTACAAGTTCTATCCAATTCTCTCGGAATCCCCAAGATATCTGTACCTTGCATCCAAGAACTCGTTGGCTTCTTATAGTTTTTAATGTTGCAATTTATATTTTACATCACAAACAAAAGTGTTGCTGGTCATGAACTCGCACAATAAGCATTACATCCTATTCCTCTTCATTCACCATCTGGCATATTTTTTTTTTTTTTTTTTTTTTTCGATTAAATTGCATTTACTTTATTATTCATCGAAGAAATGTGCAACCTTAGCCTCAAATTCTACTTCAGACTGCTTCGACTTTATCCATTTCTAGATACGAATACGAGTACGAGTACCTATAATACAAGCACGAGGGGTACAAGTAAATGAGTTCAAGCTCTACAATGGCAGAACAACATGCAAACTTTACCTGAGATGTCTGCATAACTATCTCAGAGCCACAGCGCAGTCGCATATGTGTGTATATTGCCTACTTCGGAGCTATTTAACCAAGCCAGACGTCCACCAGAGCGAATGACCTTAATCAAGGTCTGATCTAATATCAGAAGAAAACTAAGACTGGGCGCAGAGACGGAGAGAGGGAGAAGCGTCCGATGAAAAGTTAAATCACGGTGTTGTGGAAATGCACCTAACTGCCATTGCCATCGGACCACAAAGAACTTGCTGCGATTAGACAGATTATGTCCTAGAAGCAAGTTCTTGTTGGATCTTATACAGTACAGAGCGCCATAGTCGAACAGCAAGAATGTATTAACTTCGGCCCAGAGTATAATGCTGGTACTATGTTAGGACATGGACAGCAATTGGATGTGGTCGCCTGTGGACATTTTAAATAATTACCTAGATTCATATATAAATTGAAACAATGATGAAGATTCTTGATTCTCTTTTTGCTCTTTTTTTATTTACAAATTTTGCTAGTCTGGCTGTAGTACTGAGACTGAATTATTAGTGCTATTAAAGTAGTTTGACATTTTTAATGATTTTGTTTGTTTGAATTCCATTTATAGTTTTACAAGTAAAAGTGTTATCATCGGCCTGGCCGATGCTTTGATACCCTCCACTGCATAAAAGTCATGCAAAATGCTTGCCATGCGTGTTAGTATGTGTCTAATATTAGTTTTGTATGGTAGGTAGCAAAACTACTTTACCGACATGGACAATTTTCAATACCAACCTGACGACGGTTAAAAAAAGTCCTCTCACAAAATTTCATTCACCTAAGTTAAGTCGTTTGGACGCTATCGTGCTTTAACAGACAGAGAGAGACGTGTGTTCAATAGTGGTTTTGTATGGGAGGTAACAGAACTGCTTGACCGACATGGACCATTTTTAATACAAACTTGAAGGCCATAAATATAAGACCTCTCATAAAATTTCAGTTGCCTAAGTCGATTCGTTCGGACGCTATCGTGATTTCAACAGACAGAGAGAGACGTGGGTCTTATAGTGGTTTTGTATGGGAGGTACCAGAACTACTTGACCGACATAGCTCATTTTCAATACCAACCTGACGACGGTAAAAAGAAGTCGTCTCACAAAATTTCATTCGCCTAGGTCAATTGCTTTGGACGCTATCGTGCTTTCAACAGACAGACAGACAGACGGACAGACAGACAGACAGACAGACAGACAGACAGACAGACAGACAGACAGACAGACAGACAGACAGACAGACAGACAGACGGACATGGCTAAATCGATTCAGAATGTGATCCTGATTCAGAATATATATACTTTATAGGGTCTCCGGTGAATCCTTCTTGGCGTTACAAACGTAATGGCAAAGTGAATATACCTTCCTGTGGAGGGTATAATGAAACCTGTTTTGTATTATACGTCTCTTCTCTTATGAAGATTATTAATATACCCCATGCCATTCTGCAGCACGCACGACTCACCCCATCCCCATCCTTCATCGGACATACAATCATAATATACATACCTACATAATTTACAACTGACCATAGCACTCACTGCGAAAACAAATCAACCCTTATCGAATGTGGTTGTTTGACGATCGCAAAAGTATAAACATCCATTCGTAGCAAGGTATATGTGTATGTATATATTTTCACTTCAAAAAATACATTTTGGCTAAAAACTGTTCCTAAGGACGTGGCTATAAACGACATAGCCTATAGCAGTCTCACAGTCTTAAGGAACATTTAAAAAAAGTTTCATCGAAATCTGTCCAGTAGTTTTCGAGTTTTTAGCTGACAAAGAAAATGCCTACAATTTTATTATACTAGCTGGACCCGTGCTCGCCTTGCCCGCTCGCACAAAATTATATTTGGTTCATTTAAAATTACACTTTTGAGTGTTTCATTGAAATCTGTCCAGTAGTTTTCGCGCTTTTAGGAGAAAAAGAAAATTCCTCCCTCTCCTAGATCTTGCTACTTGTTTAATATACTGCATTTCCTTTCCTTTGCTTCCCTCTTCCTATAGAATCCAAACAACTACCTACCCCAACCCAACACAGTTACCATACCACATATCGAATGAAATTCTGAAATGAAACCTGTTTTGTATTATACGTCTCTTCTCTTATGAAGATTATTAATATACCCCATGCCATTCTGCAGCACGCACGACTCACCCCAACCCCATCCTTCATCGGACATACAATCATAATATACATACCTACATAATATGCAACTGACCATAGCACTCACTGCGAAAACAAATCAACCCTTATCGAATGTGGTTGTTTGACGATCGCAAAAGTATAAACATCCATTCGTAGCAAGGTATATGTGTATGTATATATTTTCACTTCAAGAAATACATTTTGGCTAAAAACTGTTCCTAAGGACGTGGCTATAAACGACATAGCCTATAGCAGTCTCACAGTCCTAAGGAACATTTAAAATAAGTTTCATCGAAATCTGTCCAGTAGTTTTCGAGTTTTTAGCTGACAAAGAAAATGCCCACAGTTTTATTATATGTAAGGATATGTGTATGTATATATTTTCACTTCAAGAAATACATTTTGGCTAAAAACTGTTCCTAAGGACGTGGCTATAAACGACATAGCCTATAGCAGTCTCACAGTCCTAAGGAACATTTAAAATAAGTTTCATCGAAATCTGTCCAGTAGTTTTCGAGTTTTTAGCTGACAAAGAAAATGCCCACAGTTTTATTATATGTAAGGATGTAAGGATATTGGACACACTGTATAAGAATGATTTGATTGATTTATCAGAATTTGTGCCAATTTGTATTCATCAGCTTTAGTAGATTTTAAATCCGTTGACAACATTGACTAGATGTCACATTTCTCTTAACCATTAACAAGAATAATCATTTCAAAGGCGCAAAAATGGTTAATAACATCGGAAATCAATTAAAAGATCACTTTTTTCATTGTTGCATTCATTCTGTTGCTAATAAAACACAAGAAATAAATGAAATAAAAATCGAGTGACAGATGGTTGTGAAATCTGTCAAACTAGCAGAAAAATATTTGGTAATGTACCGCGCAATTTTTATGAAGTTTAACGGTGTCTGACCGAATCTGGCCGGATTTGACTAATATCTTTGAATGTTTCCTACGTCAACGGACTTTTTCTTGATGGCTAATGCTGCGTCACTTTGAAATTGACAGTTGACGTATTTTTATGAAATAGTGAAAATAGTGAAAAATTGTTTGTCATTGAATTGACTAACAGCGCTTGTCAACTGATAAAAAGAAACCACTGGACAAGTGTAAATAGCTGAATTGTCAAACAAAATGTCACTTTGTCTTTAATTGACATTGAAAATTTATTGACATCATGTTTGTAAATGAATAGAAACATTTTGATATACAACGTATACAAGCCCAATCTTTTACAGTTTCTACGCCTTTTCGCATAAAAGTTTCTTTATTTTCGATATTATGATAGGGTAACCCTCTGTAAAATAAATTCGAGGTTAGTTCTATTCTTTTCAAACGAAGTAGCTAGCATTTTGTGTATTTTGCAAATTTTCTGATTTCTTCGTCTTCTGCCTCTAGATTCAGATTCAACCAATAAAACCCAAAAAGTGAGAGCGATTCATTAATTTTTCAAAACTGTTTATTTGATTTTAAAAAAGAAAATGTTATTTGTTTTATGTACCTACATGGTCACGCGATGCTAGAATTCACAATTGACAAAGATATGACAATTCGAAACTGGCCACCCAATTGAAAATAGCTTTTAGTGAATTGACAAACACACAAGAGCTGTCAAACATTGTCAATCAACCGATATGTGGGAACCCACCTTAAGCGAGATAAATATCGCAACAATTTAAGATAGTTTGACGACCTGATCAAAACAACAGATCTGTCGTCCTCAGTGCAATGCTTGAGATTGAGTAACTGGAATAAGATTCTATAGTATGGTGGAACAAAGCCATTTCCAAAAAGATCCCCATTATAAAGCTTAGTAAAGGTAGAACAGCTCGTTTGTCTGGGTTTTCAGTGCGGACCTGTCTAACGCCGGCTATAGAAGCCTTAATAGGAATAAAACCTTCCACATTAATATTCGAGTAATAAAGAGCTCAGCAAGTTTCATACACTTCCCGAATATGACATGATGGCAATCAGTTGTAAAATCGGATATAAAAAGTTTGGAAAAAGCCAATAAAGCAATTTAGCCTTTACAAATCGATGCCAAAAATATACTGTTTCTATGCAGGCACGATATCAAAAATTTATAGTAGGCTACCTAAGAGGTCATCACGATTCACGGTTAGCAGTATGTAGGTACAACTTTCATAAAATGCACTTAGTCGATTCACAGCAGTGCCGACTATATTTTCAGAAAGATGGAACAGCTGAGAATGAGAAGTAGAAGGAAATTATTTTCTGGGAAATAATACATTCCAAAGAATTAAAGAAATTCTCTTCTACATTAGGAAAGTAAATACTTTTTCAACATACATATATTTCTGACCCTTTAGGCACAATATATATTTTAGAGTGCATTACCTACATAAAAAGAGCTTAGTGCTCGCTTAACCTGCGAAATATGTCCTTCTCATAGGAAAGACGTACCTACACTTGACTCTCTTAATGATAAAAAAAACTTAGCAAAATACGATATTTGCAGATCTCACTTTTCACCAGCTTCCCTCCAAGACTGATTCTTGGCTACAATAGCAAGTTCTTTGCAGCTCGGTGTACCGGTTTCTCTGATGACATCTTTTAACCACTTAGTGAATATGTTCGATCGTCGGAAAAAACACAAATGACATCTTACTGCGCCACCTTTCGCGAACGTCTGATAAATATCCGAGAGTATAACTGTCAAGGAAAAGCTTCTCAATTCAGCCGTTCGGACTTGGCATAAAATTGCAGGTCCCTTCCATTCGTGCCAAAAAAATAAAAACTCACACAAACCAATGGTTGTAAGAAGCTAAGCCTAGGGTGCCTATACGGACCTGTCGACCCCCAATTAAAGGATGATTCGCGCACTATTATTGTTGTTGCTCACTGTTAACAATTATTTGGCTTACACTTCCTTCTTTCAGATTTTCATGCATTTATAATTGTTTTCAATAATTGCCATACCGCGCCGGTCTTTCTCTCTGTTATAGTTATTTTATTAGCATTTACAATCTACTTGCATAATACTGAAACTGCTATTTAACATATCCATTCGGAATGAAAATATCTCATGATGAGAAAAAGCGAAAGTTTTAGCCTTTCTAATTCGCTGCAACTTGTTTTCATTGCTTTGATACTAAATTTACTTTATATTCAGGCTAAAAAGTTAACAAAATTCAGCTACCATACGTCACAAATAACAAACTGATGTTTTCCTGACCCCGTATAAAGTCTTCATCTTTGTTTCCCTGTAACATCCAGAAAAAGCTACCAAATCCCGTAACTAAACTGCAAAATTTAGGTCTTCACCATAAGTTAGTGGTAAGTGTGTCAGCATATATGTACACCAATTGGTCATTTATCTTCGATGCGAAATCAAATGTCATAAACCAGCTACACAACAACCAGCAAAATCAGCAACATCATAGACGCAACATTCCAAACTTGGTGGCCCAAAAGAATCTGTGTCCCGTGTCCGCGATTGTGCGACTTCTTTGCAATATTGTGTCATGCTTTCGGTTCGGTTTCCGTAGGAATCTTTTAACGGAATTCTATTTCAGGTTTGTCCAGCTATAGACGCAGAGCGAGAGAGCGACGTTGTTTGCATCTATATATATGTTATGTACGATATGTTCTTAGACAATTATTATTAAGATCTTCTATGTTGCGGTAATGGTAGAATGGCGACCATTCACTGAAAGATGCTTCTGTTCGTACCAGTTGTTTATCCAGAACGGGTTATCTAATGATGAATTTGTGTTGTATAGCAACTTGAGAGCCATTTCTTGCAAAATGGTTTGTTTATCTTTTTTATGGGAATTTTTCAGCGATGAGTTCCATCTAGGCCATAACCATTTGTCCATTTGTCATCAAGGCTATTTGATGTTCTTAATTTTCGAAAAATGTAAAACTAAATCATGCATAGATTTTTTATAGCAAAATTTTTAAAGAGCTCTTTGGTCCAGTGGATTATCAAACTGGTTTGCCAATTCTTCATATGTCAATGTTATGTCAGAGGCTTAGCTACATTTATTCATAAGTGTGTTTCATTTAGCAAATTGAAGTAATTTAATTAGCTTATTTTATAACGGTATAGTTCTTAAGAAAAAACTAAATTGGAATTCGTTGACCCTGTGTTGAATACATATAGACATAGTTTTCGAATAAATTAATGAAATACAAGACCAAAGAGAAATGGTCATTTTATAGCGCTTACTGGATATGTTGATTGATAGAAGAGACTGATTTTTAGCAAATGTAAATACGAAGCAATAAGGAGGTTGTAAAAATGTCGTCTGTGGATGATTAAATATTTAATTTTATTTTGTCATACGTTTTTGAACTAATACCTTCAGTAGTCATGTCTAAAATTTGACAACAGACTCTAGTTTTAGTGTTTTGAAATTACAGACCTGTCATTATCTGACGACCGTATTAGTTAAGATTTATACCGTATTACAGAGTTTAATTCGTATAGGTACATACTTGGTTTTAATCGAACTCAATCCATTGAAATCGATCGCTTAATAAACAAAGTTTGCAAGAAAGAGAGAATTGAAAAGTAACGATCAATTATCTAATTGTCCTAGGCGGTTTTCCACCATAATTGAAGTAATATTGTCGGCGTTTCAATGACCGCTAGATGGCTAGAAAATAAATATCCCTGATAGAGAAACGCCCCCGCACGCACTTTTGCTTAGTTTTTATTATTAGGTAAATTTATGTCGTTTTCCATTGGGACCATCAGATTTTTATTTCAGATCTCAGATTTTTCGTGGCGAATGGAACACGATAGGCAGATTGATCTGCTTTTGTAAATGTATTAGTGCATTATTAGACAGTACATCAGCTGTGCACATTTTTTTCGTTTGCCGATGAAAACATACGAATTTAATGTGGGAAATCATATCGACGAAGAATCGAAATCCACAGACCACAGATGACGAGGAAGAAGACGAATATGATAGTAATTGCTCCAAAATTAAGTCCATGCCCATTATTTACGTTTTTGTTCCGAATAATTGCTTTTCACGAGGCTTTTCGTAAATTTGTTTTCAACACAAATTCCGAATGACGTAAAACAGCTGTGCAAGGTATATTGGTATTAGTGAGAGTGTGTGCAAATCTAGAAAATTATCGCGATCTGCAAAAAGTGATCCGAATCAAAAAAAAGATTGATTTTTTGTCCCAATGGAACACGAAAAGTGATCCGGATCAAAAAAAAGATTGATCTTATGTCCCAATGGAAAACCACATTAGACTTTAGATACACTTGTTTTGGTAGATCGTTATGACAGCTAGTCATCTAGCTGTCAACGCGGTCAAAGACCTTCCTGATTTATGAAATCAATTGGCAGATACCCACCTAATTGGGACCTGGTACCATGCCGTCTAGCGGTTTTGAAGGGAATCTGATATGTCACTACCTTTGATGGCTGTGATTTCATATTGAATTTCATGAAGTGAAAATTAAAACTTTTTAAAATATTGCACATAAAGGATTTCAACATATTTCTAACGATTGATTTTACACTATATAATAACGAGAAATATATATAGTGTTACCTATACAATAGGTAATTGTATGACGAAACGAAATCACTTTACATGAGATTTATATTGTAAATTTGACATGTTATCAGAAAGTAAGCGCATACAGTGCTACATGGTGCTTTACAAAAAGTGGTCCTAGGTCTTCTTATCTATAGAAGGGGTTTCGAATCCTTTTCATATTGGGACTCCCTATTGTAATATTTTTGTAACACCCCTCTAGAAGCACTGATTTATGATTTGAATTACTGAAGATTCACTAAATGGTCTAATAATGACGTGTCGATGTTGAAAGGGTGGCATCCCATTATGGCAATTTTTCTTGTCATTCATCCGAAAATGCGCCTCGTCTCTAAAGACGATATTTCGGCCAAAATTGGGGTCCTCTTCCATACGACCCGAAGCTCATCAGTCAGCCAACAAAAGTCGCTCGTACTGGATGTTGGGTTGCCGACTCGAGGTTGCAGGTTATTGGCCGGTTCAATGTCATGCACCCGTGGTGTGTTTTTTAACTTATATCGTAGTTAATTTTGAGCTCCTGGATTATTTAATTCTTGGATGGATGTAGGCCCAAGTCCCATAAGTTCTGAAATCTGCGAAAGGCCGACTTCTTGTGAACAGCTAGGAAATAACTGCCTCGGGTTCTCCTTTCACGTACCGCGGCTATGTTCTCTGCCTATCTGGCGTTCCTTTGACGTAAACGGATGTTGGGGTTGGCTGAATCTTTACTGCACCTGTTGTCTCCAATTTGACTACCATACGTTGGAGAGTCGACTTTGAAGGCCCACCGTGTCTGCAGTAACGTTTGAACTGACGAACACAGATTTTGATAATAAAGTGTTAACACTTGGACATTAGACAATTGTGTAACGTGCCATTGTGATTTGGCATCAGTGACTGAATAGTAAGCACCAAACTAGACAGACGCCACCAAAACAATATGGCCGCCACAGGGTGCCAACATCGAACCGTCCGAATTGTTTTTTTTTAATTAGTTTTCATTTCAATCTTGTCATTTTTTTGTCATGTTTTTTTGTTTAGTTGTTTAATTTTTCATTCAAAAAAAACTATTGAGAAAATTCGAGTCGATTAGGTTTATTTAATTTTTTGAAAGTGCAATTCTGGTTGAATAAAGCCGGAAACACAAACGCACTTTGTCTTCGATGAAAGGTGTCTATAATGTTTGTCGCGACGAAAAGTTAGGGAATCGGTAATCGATAGCTTACATTTCTATTTAAATATCAGCACAGTAAACATTTTGAAAACTTACTTGGCATTTTAAAATGTAATGTATTTTTCAAAAAAATTAAAAGCTTGTTATAAACGCTTTTGTTAAAATTGCAGTTATTTAAAAAATGTTGCTTTTTAAAGTATGCGGACAACTCCATACGCCTTTGAAAACTTACTTAATGGGTTTTCGAAATGTGTATTAAAAAAAAAAAACTTAAAACTGTTGTCTATACATTTTTGGAATTTCAAAGCTGTTTAACCAATCGGCTTGCTTACATTTTCATATGCATTATTAATTTAAACCCTACCTTCTTTGAACATTTTATTAATTTTGCAGTCATCGCCTTCCTCTAGACCTAGAACATTTTGTAAATTTATGTTAAGGTTTTAACCTATTTTTGATAGTTTTCATAAATGTCTACTTTTAAAATATTCAAATAAACTGCAACAAGCAACAAATTCTACACAAAGTTTGAAACTACATGATTCTCACATGAGTTGTAATTTTTATTCGATACATCGGATTTTAAGATATTTTAATGAGCTTTTACGCACCTTACACGATAGGCATTGAAAATGTAAACCCTATTAAGAATTTAGTGCCGGCCAGGTGGTCTGCGATAGTGTGCTGTGGTGAAAAGAAAATCGACTACTCGAATTTTATCGCATTTTAATGGCTTTACGCTCTTCACATGCCCTAGTTCGTTCGTTACTTGAAGATAATATTTTCAGGCAATATACCAACTCAGTCAAATCGATAGTTAAACTTTGTTTAAAAGTGCATAGAACGAAGCAGAATCGTGCACAATTAGTGTGAACATTAAACAACATAAATGTTCGTCATTTGGCGTAATTAAAATCGGCCTGAAATATTAACGACAGAATGCTTACAATTTACTTTAATGTCTCGTGCTTATTCCCATTTTGTATATCTACCATCAGAGAGCAAAGATTATAAGATGCAAAGGCTTATTATCTTGAGCCTGCATTGAGATGATCACGCATTTCACTGCAATAATAATGCGGCATGCCGCATGCCCCTAATTCTTTTTGTTTTTATGCCATAATTTTGCTTGTTTTGCCCTCTGTACTTTACTTGGATCTGTATTCTGTACTGGGATTTCCATAAAGAAGCAAATCTGTATTTGTTTTCGTGATCGAAATGTAAATGTTATGTCTTTGGCACAAACAAAAATGCACACTTGCATGCAAAGTGCAAAAAATCGTGTCAGCCGCAGCATTCTCATTCAGTTGCAGCCGAATGAAGCAAGTCTAGAAAGTGTGTTGTGCGAAGAAATGTAGACGAGGGAAAACGTATCGAGATTATGTATCCGATTCGAGACAGGGATAATGTAATGTTGCAATTGCATGTGACTTGTACAGTGAGTTCAAGGAGTACTGGTACGGATTTTTTTTATGATCCTCTATTTGACAGTATATATACAAAAAGAAGAATATTCGAGATATCGACAAACTTTGTATAAGAAGCATTAAAAATGCAATACGGTTGTCAATCTCTCTGTTGTATTCAAAAATCAGTGGCGGCCTAAGTTCAGTTTGCATTTGGACGGCGGCGAATCGAAGTGGAGATTCACTTTCTGACAGGGGTAACAATACAATTTCTTGAAAAATGGTCCAATGATGCCACCACTCAACAATCCGCACCAAACTGTCACTCTCTGTGGATGCATTGGCTGCATTTGGACGGCGGCGAATCGAAGTGGAGATTCACTTTCTGACAGGGGTAACAATACAATTTCTTGAAAAATGGTCCAATGATGCCACCACTCCACAATCCGCACCAAACTGTCACTCTCTGTGGATGCATTGGCTTCTCAACGACCGGGAGCATGAGTGTTGTCCACTAGCATACCTGTCTGACGAACTTCTTGCACAAACTTGCGTACAGCAGGCGCGGTGGGTGCTTCATTTCGACCAAAAATAATTTTCAAAAAACGCACTGCTTGGGCTACGCAGCACTCACTTTGGAAATAAGTTTTCAATATTTTCCAACATGGTTCAAGCGTAAAGCGACTCATTTCGTTCCGCGGAGGTATGATACTGACTTTCTGTTAAGATTTCGAGCGGGAAACAGCTGTCAGTGTCAAAATAACCTATGATTTAAAAAGAAATCTCTAGATGGCCCACCGCTTACTTATGGTTTTTTTAAGTAACTAAACGTTTTTTTAATAAAATAAGTTTACTCCTCAACTGGTTGGCGTATACAGGCGCGGTGTAATAGAGAGACGAATTACTCAGACCACACTTTATGAATGCCAAATGAAAAATGTCAAAAGTATCGATATATCAGATTGTCAAAGTTGTAGATATGCCTGCCGGTAGAACATTCATATAGTAATAGAGATTACATTAGTAGCCCTTCGTATTTTTTATCTCACTGTAGGTACTACAAGAGAAAATGGAATCAAGGGAAATTATGCAGATTGCGTTCGATCAAAGACGGATAACAACATAAATATTCCATGAATATGACATGGAACACTTAGAGTACCTGCATCTATATACCAACATATGTACCACACATTGTTTCTTATCTGTGTTGCAACGTGATCTTTTTGTTTCCACTTCTTATTGTTTCCATATTTCCATTGGAGCATCATTATCATCACTAACATCTCCATTTCTATCATCACTGTCTGAACGTGGTGAAATTTTTTTTTGTTTCCACTTCGTTTTCCTTTTGGAGCGAAAATTTCACTTTTTTTCTCATTTTTCCCCAGATAATAATAGGTAGGTTAGGTATGTATTGTTTTTCTTGGATTGTGGTTTTTCTCCCGTTTTCTTGGCGTGGCATTGAGATCCATAATTTAACAACTATTTCAAATTTGTTGATTCTTTCCGACTTTGGAATTTCCACTAAATTCAAAACAAGCTTTGCGCCCAATCGGCTTAGGTACTTGACTTGTGATTGGGAACATCGTTTTCAAATTTTTTGGCAAAATCCGTAGGCAGGTAGCACCTACTCGTAGCTTTTCTAAAATACTTATTAAATACTTAAATCAACAACCGAGGAGAATGCTTTCACTGACCTTGCGACTTAATTTTCGATTTACCTTTGTATAATCTTCGCTTTTGCAGAAATTTGCTGTTAAGCTTGTGTGGGCTCAGCGATGAGTATACCTGAAAGTTTTTTTTTTTTGTATTCAATTGGTAAATAGTTCAATAAACGGGAGAATCTATAGTTAAGGTCAATGTGTGGATGATATTAATCTTTGAGTTCTTCGAAATGCGAAGTAAAGAAATCACAGCTTCTTCATAATACGGTTTGATACATAAACTGCTCTGAATAGGTTCATGTTAGAATAACCCAAATTCCTATGTTTTGGATACAAGCGTACAGGTGCACGAACAGTTAGGAGTCCAGTTTAATATTATTATTAAATTGATGAAGAGCAAAGTGATAACCTTCTAGGGAAATTTGGGTCAAACTTCTGTGATGGCTAAGAGAGGAATGAGTCAGGGTCTGTATGAATACGAATTAATTTAGGAATTCGTTAATGCCCATTATGACATTTGGAAATAGAAACGTCGAGTTGCGTTGTCGTTCCAAAGGAGCATAGTGTTTTATTAAAATCATTCATTTTTGAACTAAAAAAAACTTAAATTGTGTTAGAAGCTAAAACGTCACGAATTTGGGCCTTAGTCGAGCTCTAAGCTTCCAGGTAAAAACCCTATTTTAAGACTTCAATATTTGGCCAGAAAAAAAGCTTCACTCATAGGTTACATATGACACGGGGCTTACCAATAATCATTTTTAGTCTTCAACTTAAATATTTTGGCGGTCACAATGGAACATTTTATAAGAACATTTTTTCCCATTGTGACTTCGTAAACACTAAAAATGATTATTAATACCGCGGGACGTCTCTAGACTTTTAGAAAAAAAATTTTTTTTCGTAAATCATTGACATGTCAAAAATTAGGTTTAGTAACAAGGGCACAAACCACAAACATTAGACCGTCGACTCCTCCCACAAAACGGACTTTGCCTACAAGATGCCTGCGGGCCCAGGATTTTTCATGTATTGGTGCTGAACAAAATCAAAAGAGCACCATTAACTCACGCATACTTGAATAATCTTAGGCATATCATATAACAATCATTGCCGCCATTGATTTTGACATTTCACACGTATTCACAGAGAGGGAAATTAATTCTGGCGGTCTAGTTCTATGTGGTTTGTGAATAAAGGACTATTTTATTGAATCAAATGATCGTCTTTCCGACCATATTTGAAGCATGTTTTAATAAAAATTTAAGGTAGGTAACATCGCTTACAGTTGGATAAATCTCAGTTGAGAGTTCCTTTTTGCTACAATGCTACATACTCCTCAGTTTCTGGTGGTTGATTTTCTGTACTGGTCAACTATTTTTTTTTCAACAGATTTTTAGATGAGCTGCTGTTAGGCCCCGCATTATAACTGACGCCTTAAGATGGGTTTCCACATGTCGGTTGATTGATAAAGTTTGATAGCCCTCGCCTTTATGTCATTGAACGACACCAACGTCAGTTCATTTCCACTTATGCCAATTATTGGCAAAAAATCGTTTGTCAACTTATGAACTCGATGCCAATTAAATTTTCTCTGTCAATTATATACAAAGTGACATTTTGTTTGACAATTCAGCTATTTCCACTTGTCCAGTGGTTTCTTTGTCAGTTATTGACAAACGCTGTTAGTCAATTGATTGACAAGCAATTTTTTGCTATTTCCATTTGCCAATTGTTTAATTATCATAAAAATACGTCAATTGTCAATTTCAAATCGACAAGTGGAAACCCAGCATTAGTGAGAAAGTTTTGTACGTTTTGCGAGATTTGTCAATGCGAATTTCTATGTACCTATGTATAGCTAATACTAATGGACCGAATATTTGTGAGGGGATCAAATTTTAGTTTATTAAAAACACGTTAGAAAAAAAATGAAATGAATTGTAATGTAGTATCTGGTAACACTACGTCAAAGCTAAAGGAAAGAGTGAATAATTGAGAAATGGAGCGTGTACCTATACTAGCGGCAACAATTTGAACCCTAATAGACATACAAAGTTGACAGATCAGCGAAAAAATTTACGGAAGAGAAGCTAAGCGATATTAAATATTTAAATATCGTGAAAAATAAATACATTTGTTAAGTAAAAACATAAAACTAAATTGCTAACTACTCTACAATAATGAAAAATAAAGAAAAAGTGTTGTATATAGATAAAATGGTATAACCATGTACAAAATTCTTGGTTTAATTTCGTGAGGTTTTGAAGTCATCGAGGATGCATTTATGACCAAATCAGTTACATCACTGTTTGCTGAATCTGGTATAATACTTCAAGTATAGACCTAACAAGCCTTGACCATCTTTTCCCCTTCGCGAATGGAGCGTTTTTATGCCGCTAAAATATTCTGCAATATCGCAGATGGTTATGGAGAAAGCCTGAGATAAATCTTGGTTAGGTGGGTCCGCCATTGGTATTTGGGATAATTCTGCACAATAAATGGAATATTTACAGTAATTTAAAGAACTTTAACCAGTTAAAAAAGAGTCTAATCTAAAAACCAAAATTGTTTACACGAAACCAAACCAAGTTTTTCATTTCACTTTTAAACGATTTAAACACATTTCATGGATTATTTTATTTTTTATAAACAAAATTTTAATTTTATACAGAAAAGGTGTTTAAAATAGTTTTTCATTTATAAAATAAAATAAATTACCTGATGACAGATTCAAGGGTTCTTTTCTTCGCCACCAGATGTCGCACGCCAACTTGTATGTACATTTGTCAATATAAAATAAATCGTCACTTGACCGGCAGACAAAATGAACTTGGCGGCATTACGTTCGTAGACAGATCTTGTAGATTAATATGTCAGTATTGAGTATGCATAAATTGACATAAACAAAAGAGTTGACCTGCAAACTTTTTCAATATTTATCCTATACCAAGGTAGGTGCGGTCACAAATTAAAAAAAAAAAAACATTGTCAAAATGTTGATAAACAACCAATTTACAAATGATATATGTATGTAATTTCATTTGAATAATTTATGTATACGGTACCCACTTTGGCTTGAAATTGATCACTCAAGTCAAAACAATAATTATTTTCGTCTGCCTCTGCATACACATTTTGCAACTTTCATTTGTCACGAACTCCGTGTTTTTATTGTGACTTGTACCGGCATACCCGTTTTCGAGTTTATGTATACATTTACAACTGCACATGAAGATAAAATGTACAACTACAATAGGCACTATTGAGGTGACTTTTGTTGAGAGCGATTAAAGTTATTTTCAGCTGCGGGCACGAAAACGTTCGTAATTTCACAGCAATCAGTTACGCATAGTACGCGCCTGAATATCCGCATTTGGCAATATGATTACAGCGTATTGTGCGTCACTCCTTTGTGCTGCAATTTGCTGTGACTAAGTTGAATGGCTTCGTGAGTCAAGCAATTCCATTAATTTTTATATTTTTATTAAATTAAATGTAATTTGGAACATGTTATGCAAACTTATTGTAAATAAACAAATAGGTAAACACGTAAAAAATTCCATCTATTTTGTTATCTCGTTAAGATACTCGTATGAAGTATACAGATACACGTACTCGTGCTATTTGAGAAATTTTTTTAGGTCAATACTAGTACTGCCAATGATTTTGACCTTCGATAACCAGACACTTTCTCCGATCATTAGCGCATATTTCTGGCAACTCATGTATCTCAATGATCGTGTGCAGTGACTGTTCCATTGTTTTGGCGGTTTGATTTTAAATTTCACCCACAGTCGCATATAGAAATCTGTCAGTAAAAATGATTGATCCTTATGGGTCGCATGAGGGAAATTGGAAATTTCTGTTGTGTTAGTACTTATCGATTTGTCAATAAATATTTGACACTATTCAAAGCGAATACCAATTAACTGTGCTGAGATGTAATGAGAATAATTTATATATTGGAAATAATAAAATAAATGCTGGGAAGAAGAGTCGAGGTTAAAGGATCAGCAATGTGATTTTAGTTCGTCTATAGAGGGATACTTAAGCTTGAGATTTTTTTTGGTAGTATTCTACACTTAACTACATGTGCTTTGTACACTTGACGAAAACATACCACTTAGTCCCTCTCCCTTAAGATAAACTCTATAGGGTGTTCTCTCAGACAACATTCTCTTATTGAGAGTCATTATTTGATTTCTTTATATAAACAGTACATGTACAAGTTGTGTTGTGGGTCCTAAAACAAAAAGAGAGTTGCATCCGTGGCAGAGTTTCTAATTATGAGACCTAGGGATAAGTCAGATACAATTTGCTAATCACTTGCATTCACTAGGATGAGGATCCAGTATTCAGAAAAATGTATTTGAAAATGCTGTTTAAACTAGGATCCAGTATTGAAAAAAAATTTAGTAAAATGAGCGACAAATATGGTATAGCCCAATATAATTATGACGGTTTAGAATCGCCGATCGTGAATCGCAAAAAGAATGCACACATGGCTGATTTGCCAAAAAAGGAACTAGAACTTTGATTGCGGATGTTCAAAAAAAGCCGCGTATTGGGGATAGCAGCCGAAAGGACTACACAACTCCGAATGGCAAATTAAATAGCTGGAAGCAGTTTGTGGCTGAGCTGAATGTGAATGTGGTTGATGACTTCGAGTCCCGTCTTCTGTAAAGAATTTTTTAGACTCATTTTAGACTCACATCGAACTGTTTGTCAATGTCGCCGTCTTCGTCACGGCTGCTTTTCAACAAGCATGCCGATAAAATTGCAATTTCAGAATCTCTTTGGGAAATTGTATACTAAATAACAAACGGAAAAACAAACAGAACTATTACGTACGAAAAATGACGATTCAAAAAAGCACAAATACCTACTCAAAAATAAGTTATCTTCATCTTTTGAACTATTGCATATTCCCGCCGACAGAAAAAGTTGAAATGACATTTACAACATCCGCGCCACCTATATCATTGTTAAACGTATCAATCGCGTCACTGTGTCACGCTGTGTGATCGACTTTTATTCACCGGTCACTCGCCTTTGTCATTCAGCTTTCTTAGCTTTGGGATACAATGACGTGAGCATGACCACATGATTGACATTTTGTAATCGGGTGTCAATTAGGGTTGGAACGCTTACGAATGACATTTACAGAACGTCTAATGAGTCAAATTTTCTGACGACAGCGCTTGAAGAATTTTGAAATGTGTTATAGTGGCTTATTCACGAGCGATGAGGAACGTGATGTAATGCGTCTTATCTATATTGGGGATTGATCAGGATGGGTACATTTTAAAACAGGTCATTCTGCTTTCAGGATTGAAGTCAAGGTTATATTTTTCTGTCATAGATCGACGACACTGCACTAAGAAACCGAATTTTTCCGTATTTTCTATGTGGCGGAAATTTTAATTGTTTTATGGTTATAATAATATTTATTTGGATATTGTTGCCGAATATCATTGAAATTTGTTGAAGAAATATTTTATTATTGGGAATTAGTGCAGGCCAGGCCATTGGCCGCGTTTCGTAGGCAGCTAGATAACTAGCGACATGTCAAACTCCATATAAAAAAACGGACATTTCAGCATTTTGCGTTCTAGAGGTCTAGCGCAGCGCACATATTGTGAAATCCTTTTCAGTGAAATTTTTCTAAATTTTTAACAAACAAATCTATCAAAAGTTAAAAATGTTATGTACAATAAAAACCAAGTAAAAGTAGAAGTAGAAGTGTGTAGGCGCAGTAGCGCAGCGGTTAGTGTGCTGGACTACTGTGCGAGGGATCCCAGGTTCGATCCCCGGAAAAACACAAATTACATCTTAAGGTTTTTCTACTGCGCCACCTCTCGCGAATGTCTGACAAACATCCGAGAGTATGACTTTCCTGAAAAAGCTTATGCGAGAAACAGATTACCACAGCACCAGCAACAGCAACTTTGACAGCAGCAGCAACTTTAACAGCAGAAGTCGTATGAAACACATTGCAAACATCGACAGCAACTTTGTCAAGGGAGGAAAACAAAATTTGTGGTGAGTTGATTGCAACGCAGCATTACCAGATTACCTTTTATATCTTCCAAAATAAATGGTAAAAGCGAAAAAATGATATTAGGTACATGACGACCTGTAAAATGTTAGAGCAAATCACGTACTTAGTACCAGCAGGTATGTACCAGTATAGATAATTGATGGTAGCTAAAGTATAAAATTCGAAAAACATATCTGATGTAATTTTCGACTGTGTTTTTCAGATGTTTGCTGCCAAATCAAGCATCAAATCAAAATTTGTATGTACTTTTGTTTTAATAGCTTGTCAAACATTAATTTTAACACAACTCGCGACGATTGAATTAGATAACTCGTTTCCACACTGTAATAGTAAAACTAGAATTCAAAATCACGTCCCACCGACAGTAAATAATTTGACGCCTGCAGATCACAAAAAAGAATTGATTTCTTTTGCCAATCGAAAATAAAAGGCAATTTAAATCAAAAGAAAATTAAAATAGTATTTTCTAAATAATTTCCATAAGAATAATTTGTAGACTGCTGAAACTTTTTTTGTATATATCTGGTAATGATGCTGCACCTTCAGTATGTCAGCATTCGAAAGTTGAGAGAACTGAAAAAGTCACCGTGGTGTTGGTAGCATTTGCACAGCAACATTGAATTTAGGACTTAGCTCTAACGTCGATGTCGATGTCGATGTTGCTGTGGTAATGTAACTTCAGCCATTAAAAAGCAGGGGCTCTAAAAAGTGCGCTGTGGTTGTCAAAGTTGCTGTTGCTGTTGCTGTGCCAATCTGTTTCTCGCATTATCCAATTCAGCCGTTCAGACTCGGCATAAAATTGTAGGTCTCTTCCATTCGCCCCAAAAATAGAAGCTCACACAAACGAATGGTAGCGAGAAGTTAGGCCTAGGGTGTCTACCGCCTGTCGCGCCGCCTATTTATTTATTTATTTTAAAATTAGAAGTGTAGAAGTGAAAATGGAATTGAAACTTCCATTTTTTTTAAATAAGTATAAAATTATTTAAAAAAAAATCCTAAATCTTAAAATTTTAAGAAAAAGAAAACGCAATATAATCAAAGTCAAGTGGCACTTTGCTGCTGTCGCTAGA
Source organism: Cheilosia soror (assembly GCA_949372485.1). Lineage (NCBI taxonomy): Eukaryota > Metazoa > Arthropoda > Insecta > Diptera > Syrphidae > Cheilosia > Cheilosia soror. The sequence continues at coordinate 61,158,370 of OX443564.1, forward strand.
CATCTAGCTGCAGCGTTCTTCTATCAGGGATATTATGTGCTAGAAGTCTATCGATCAATGGAACGCGCCCATTTGTGTTGTTGCTTAAGCCATTGGCATATACTACCTATATACGTAGACTGATAGTGAAATGTCAGTTTCATACAAACCTGCGAGGAAAAATTGAGCAAACATAAACTAGCATTTTTGGTTCAGTGCGGCGAAAGTATGAAACTTCTGCGCGCCATTGCTATTTTGTACATAAAATACAGTGCCATTTAATGTAGAATCATTGCAACTGCCCAAAATAGTGACTTATTCAAAATTTCGAACGTTCTATAACAGGTGACTCAGCACTCATACGAAGTCACACCAATTTCTCGATGATTTGAGTGTTTTAGTTTCTTTCCGCCGTGAACCAAAAGAGCTAGTGCTTATATTTCCTTCAACGAAAAATTGACTGCTAGCAATGGCTTAAGCGATATTTTGAATAAAAATTCTTAACAAAATGAGAACTCTTTAAAGGAAACTTAACAAAACTGCTTAGATTTATGAGTTAGTTTTACATATATCTATGTACCTACGTATTATCTACACATTTAATTTGAGACCGCCCCGCAACAAATAAATTATTTCTCTTGGGCCACAACCTCTGAACAATAATGCACACTGAATAAGGTTTTCCGTTTTTATTACTATGCTCCCTCATTTGCATACAAAATTAATTCTAAAATTACTTCGTTGTAGGTATTCCTACACAATTTATGTAACCATAATTAAAACCTAAGAATAGACTACACAACACAAACACACTCGCCATCATTGCTGAGTGCACTTTAGTGTAGTAGGCTGTTAATTAAACCAGACACCCCTCTATATTATACCACTCTCCATCTACTCTACTCTCCATCCCGGCGTCATGCATAAGCCACTTGGAACTTGAAAGACTCAACAGTCAACAGCCTAAATGCAACGGCCATCGTTGAACCAGTATCGGTGTGTGGGCATCCGAAGTACCTACATAAACCCAACAACTCGCATTGTAACTCGTGTGTAGTCTACCTTTACCTGCATCGAAGTGCTTTAGAAAGTGAAAAGCCGTTTACCTTTCCAGAGCCAACACAACAGCTTAGAAGTGTAACTAATTGGATGTGGAACTTATGCCACTACCAGTGCCATTGAACTCCAGTGTGCTATCTATCGCATCATACACTTTTACAGTAGAAGGAGTTTTTAAATAAAAAAAAGACAAGCAGTATAGGTTCGAAAGGTAGCAGGTACTATGAGGCTCGAGTTCGTGTGAAGTCATTGCGCTGGGGCGGGACATGCACACACACACACGCACTGCGCGATTAAAAACGAAAGCAATTGAGTTATTATCAGATTTTTGGTTTATTTTGACTAATTACCTAAAATCCACCAATTAAACTGAGGAATTGTTTTTTTTTTTTATAATTTCCATCCTTTTGATGGGAATGGAATTATAAAAAAAAAATATAGTTCCACGAAAGAAGCTCAACACCAACCAGCAAGCTTTTATTATAATAAAGCAACGGTTAGGCTTTTCTTTTTTTGTTTGCTGGTTCTTGTTTTGTTAGAATTTTTAACACATTCTTATGGGCTAACCGGTTGTGATGATTAGCTTGGTTACTTCAAGTTGATACCGTTACATAATTTGAATGATTAAAAACGGAGGTTGAACATAGTAGGCAAATTTTATTGAGATAGCTTACAGTCCTATGCATAAAGAAAACGAAAAAAACATCAGGAAATAAGGTCCATCGTCATTGAAAATACTATGATGCGATAATCTGATGAATTAAGATTAAATCTGAGCAAGTGGAGTACATATTGAGTATATCAAAATTGACTTTCCATCTTTCCATATAAAACAAAAGAGTTGGCTTGCGAACTGTGCTTGCTCGCAGTCGTAGAGGGCGTTTCTAGCATTGATATTTTAAGCGTATTTTTGGAAGACTTTTGCAAACTTGCTACAAAATCTACTCCTGACCCTCACTTTATAACTTCTTTCGAGAAATGTAAAGAGTTGTTCATGGTTAATAAACAAAAGAAATGCACCATAGCAATGATAGGGTATAATCTATGTATGCATGCAAGAAAGTGTTCGAAGACTGAAACAGAAGCTTATTGAGTGTGAAAATATATGTAGGTAACAAAAGAGAAGATCTGAACAAGCAAAACGTGTGCACGCGGTATGACATGGTGCGGCGTTTCATGAGTTTATGGTTATGGCTAAGGACCGGTTGTAGTATCAGCGGTCGAAAAATTACGTTTTATTTTCAAGATGCTTGCAGGCTGATGTCAGTTCTGCAGTGCACTTAAATTGTTGTAAGTTACGTTTTTAAAGAAAATTTTTTATGGAGACTTTGTTAATAAATGTTGTAAAGATTATTTTATATAAGTTAATGATAATTATTATAAAATAAATATATATATTTGGCTGCAGAGCTGACTTACTTTCTAAGTTTTTAGCTAACTGTCACCAGTTCCGCACTCCAATTCGATTGAGATTCCTTTCATGTCTTCCCATAATGCTTCGTTGTCTCCCTGGGTTTAGATCGCTAGTGCCCAGTTGTTCTATATGTTATGCCCTAACCATCGCCGACGCGCAAATTTTTGGCTAGATTGATGTCGCTCCTTTAGTTTCTCAATCTCTTCCATCACTTAAACGTGCCTTCAATTTTACGAAAAATCTTTCTCCCGAACAGCCGATGATATTCCAACCGCTTTTAGATAGATTCCAAGCTTAAGCGGTAGAAAGAAGGACTGGGATGATGAAGATCTTACACAGAATCTCCTTAGTTATTTGAAACTAGATGTACCCACCCGGCTTTGCCTGTGCATAGAAATTGTACCTACTGTTTAGATCTTAGAGAATAATGTTCTTTCGTATAAGATTGTCTGTAAATTTGAGCTATCTATATCCCTAACTCAATGAACTCACACCCTATTCAACCTAACCTAAACCTAACCTTGGCAGCATATACTTAATTTTGCCCTCGTTAACCGTTAAAGCCTATTTTAGCCGATTCTGATTTCTATTCTTGCAAACTCACTAGTGCAATGACAGCTCCCTGTGATCTTCCAATTTCATCGGAATTAGGTAATTGGACGAATAGAGCAATAAAGTCCAAATCGAAGTGGAAATAAAATCCACAATGCATAAACAGTAGAATATGTATGGGCAACCCCCCTGCTCTTTCTTTTACATTGCTGAGTGCAATAATGTCCAATGAGTTCATTGCACTTTCAAAAATGAAATAAAGTCCAAAATTACGTTTTGGACCTTTTTGCATAAGACTTTATTTCATGGCACCGAATTTTGGAAAAACCGTGCTTTGAGTGTTGGGTTGGCGCGCGAGCTTCGAATAATTCTTTCAAATATGATATTGAATAAATTAACAACGCATCACTTAGCCTAAGTACTTTTATAACATCTAAGGTCACGGTGAGATTACTTTAGACTTTAATGAAGCAGTCACTCGTATATAGGCTGAGGATTTTTTCAAATTTGATCTTTATGCGTATCGGATTACCTATCATAAGGCGTTCGTTTACTAACGTGTTGATAGCTCAGACTTCGTGCCTAAGTTGGATGCGTATGACTGAGAAGCATTTATTGTAAATCAAGTAAGACCATTTCAATATTAGAAAATTCTACAAAATAACTTAAATCTGTGAGGTATTCGAACAACTTCTAAATGTTTGCATGGGTTTTTGCGAATCACTGTCGATTCTTTAATCGGCATTTGCCAAGATGTCGCTTTTTTCAAATGAAATCGCTTTCGACCGAAAACCTTCCGCGGGGAATTCGAAACGAACAAAATTCGAATCTAAATACCTTTTGGTTTTGCTATAGTCTAAATGTATGTTCAACTATACTTGATTAAACATATGCTTTTATATTTTCTACAAAAACTACTTCCACACCACTTAAACACAAATAAGTTCATAAATGTCTATCAAAAACAACTTGACCATTTACATCAGTCAACCGCAATTCCAAAACTGTTACTCTTTTCAATCCAAATTAGGTCTTAACCACTAGAAGGTGAAGACACAGACAAGGACAAAAAAACTTGTAGCTTATAATTAATCATATCTATTATACCTGTATACAAACCCAAGATGCTGTTCACTTCACCTGTTTCCGCCGTTCGGAAACTGTGATGATGACAACCACTATACACCACTTCCCATCTGTTATTTCAACGGGCTGGTGCAACAACAACTACAACAAAAACACCATCAGCATAAAATGTGTGACAAAACTTGATCTGACGATACCGCTATATCGAGATAAAAATGAAAAACCAAAAACGAATAAAAATTAAATCCACGCCGAGAAACAAGTTGACTGACCCACTGTCCACTGAATGGTTGAATTTGTCCGATTCAACGCACAGCGTCAGTGTTGTCGTTATAATCGTTTTCTATAATTAACTACGCAGTAGTAGTAGTCACCATCAACATCGCCTTTAGAGACCGACAATGAGGTCTTGTTTGGGGGAGACGACGCACGACAAGGCCTGGAAGTTATTATAACGATGACCTACTTCAAATCAAGATGGTTAGACTCAGTCTGGAACTGGTTTGGATTGCATTTTGCTTATGATCGGTATATAAGGTGGTTAACTGGAATTAATGGGTCTTATCATTATCAGCCTAACATATGGGCAAGGAATTTCGCGAAGATGAACATTCTCTTTCCCTATAGCGTTTCTCTGCGGAATGCTGATATAATTGTACGTGAAAGTTACAACAAAATTATGCCGGATCCGACAGCTATGGATCGAAAATGCAAATTTTGATCAAAATTGAGTTGGGTGTAGGTTATAAAGGATGACCCCACTGACTTGATGCACAGCAACGACAAGTGCGTTAAATTGATTAATGAAGGCAAATATACCTACACCTGAAATGGAAACTCGTTTTTGCTAAAAGTGGGAAAAGTGGTCAGAAAGGGATATACGACTTTTTTGACAGCCGGTCCTCTTACGAACACGCAAGCGTTTAGGTACTGTATATATGATAAAAAGTGAAAGTGATTGAAGCAACTTGGCGGAAGTGAACAATTTTCACATGCTCAATTTGATGGTCTGCAGGTTATAGTAAGAGTGTGGAAATGTCATCGTAAGGATTTTGCTTTTGTCGTGGAAGGGAAAACAATGGTAATCATGCCTAATCTATGGCTAACTAATGTGCTCATGGGGAACTGTTCGTGTTCATTGTTTGTGGTGTCTCACGCCAAATGTCAAGTAGTGTTTACCTACGAGACATAATGAGGGAAAATCTGAAAAAGTATTGAACTTCACTCAGTGTCAGTGTGGTGTTGCGAGTTCCCATGAGTTTGTTTGTTTTTCTAAGAAATCCGCTGGCAAATTTTCACTTTCCGTATATCAACTTCACAATGACAGACGGGAGAAATTGTAAAAGAAAGATTTATATACCATCAGACGTGCGTGTGTCTTTAAAAAAAACCCAATTACTTGAACTTGACTCCTTTGTAGCTAATTCACAATTAAATTCAGTTTATGTTTCAGAAACACTAGGCGTGCAGTGTTAAGTTAAGTAGAACCTTCAGTACGCAACTAGTGCATCTACCACAAACCAGTAAGAATAGACCGTCGACTCCTCCCACATAACGGACTTTGCCTACAAGCTGCCGGCGAGACCAGGATTTTTCATGTGTTGGTGCTGTACAAAATCAAATGGGCGCCATTAACGTACGCATACTTGAAAAATCCTGGTCGCATGGTATTGCATAGAAAAACATTGCCGCCATTAATTTTGACATTTACACGTATTCACAGACAGGGAAATTCTTTCCGGGGGGAATCGGGTAGGTGTACGGGAAGTCGGCGGTCTATTCTTACTGGTTTTTGGCATCTACACTCTGCTTGACACTTTTGAGACTCTATACTATAGTTGTTGTAATTGCGTGCTGAAGATTTTGCTTTGCTGAGATAAATGTCCAATCAAACACGCCTACTGTTATATTCGTTCGAAATGCTCACTAAATTAATTTATAAACATTTGTAAATTATGTACCTATTAATTAACAAAAAAAAATAGATCCACCTTGTGAATTGCACAAAAATATAAATAAACTCAACTAGCTGTCAAACTCATTTTTCTGCTCGTACCTACTGTCGTTTTCGGTTGGTCGTCTAGAACCGTTCGGAAGCACTCTCCGGGATTCTGAAATCAAATCCAGAAGCAAATTTCTCTTCTTTTCAGTAGAAGAACTGTCAGTTGAGTGTCAATCGAACGCTTTCAGAAGCGTTCGGATTGCTTCTGGACGGTTCTGGACGACCAACCGAAAACGACATAAGTCTCGGGCAACAACAAAAAAATGATCTAGATTCCAAAGACCAAAGAGATTGTGGAAAGCTAGGAATTTAAGCAACATTTCTCGTTTAAATTTGACTACATTTTTTCGAGTTTATAAATTTATAATTGAAGAGATGTTTAGCTTTTTCAAGACACACCACTCATTCATCGTCAGCTTCCTTAAACTGACAGTTAATTTTGCAAATATATTCCTCTTTGGGAGATATCGATTTACTACGCACCCTGTTCACTGAGTTTAAAGCCAATCGAAGTTAGCGATCATCTGTAAGCCCTTAAGGCTGGTACACATGCATTAAAAACAAATTTTTAATATTTGGGGTAAGATTGCAAATGTGTTTGGCTTTTGAAGAAAGTGAGTACGTCTATAATCCAATGCATTTGTGATAATTGCAACAAAGCAACCTCGCTAGCATCACCCAAAAATGTTCCATTTATAACCTTCCTTCACTAAAAAGTGTAGACAACAATGGGTATTATGTGCTAGGCTTCTAGCTGACTCTACTGGGTGTAGTCTAAAGGGAAGTTTCGACTTTCGAAAGTTTTATTACGTCTGACCAATTACTTTTGTAGTAAAAACGGAAAAGACTGTCAAAATGGCAGTGGTGTGTATGAATTCTCCCTCAAAGAAAAAAACTACCTAACGGAAACGTTAAGAACCGCTTTTGTAGAAATCCATAACAAATGACAGATGCATTTTGTTTTTCCATAAATTGCATGTGAGAATGAATCCAAGTATGTGGAGTTTGTACTAACTGAACACAAGCATTCGAGAAGAGAAAAGATCTACATTGTTTTTCCGCCTTCTGGTACCATTTTTATACCAATTTGGAAATCAAAACAACAAAATTCAAATCATCTGTCAATACTGTCAAGCGACTGACAGTTACTATACAAGAAATTTGTTGAGTAAAAACTAGTAAGATGGAGGGGTAATATCTTACTCTCTCAAAGCCGCTCCTTTTACGAATTCTTCAAGTTAAGCAACGACATTAAGGCAAAAAGTTCGTAAGAATTAATTAAAATTCATAAGATTTAAAAGTAAAGGAACAGACCCATTACCAGTCTCAGATAGTGGCTCTACAAGTTGTCAATGTAGTCGGGAACAATTTTACAATTTATCTGACACAATTTTTTTCGTTTTGTTCACGTGTTTAATTGACAGCAATTGTAATTCTTTTCAATCTGACAAGTATGGTCTTATTCCTCATTCGACAGTTAGCTAACAGAAAAAATGTTATAGAATCCCAGTTAATCATTGCGTAAAGACGCCTTCGTGTATGAAATACAAATAAATATGCTTCTAATGAACTGTCAGAACAAGTATTATACCACTTATGTATCTTAACCGTTAGTCATCGTCTTAGATTGCAATTATTATTGCCCACAATCATTATTGACCGTAAATTGAATGCGCTTAAACACACATGCGCACGAACCAACAAGCAACTCGCACAGCATTGCATAGTTGCAAGATCCAATTAAAAAAAGATATTTACATAATCATACTCGCATCTCTTTCATGAACATGTTTTTAATAGCAGTTTATTATTGTTAGTTCCACCTTGCCTCAAGTAAAGTGTTTTCCTAATGACCGACGGAAACGGCTCAGATTTTGTATACTTAGGAGTATAAGGTATAACGTATAACCTAAGCTGCTTATTAAAGTTGAATACCAATATGGTAGCTAATGAGCCAGAGATCGTTATTAACGAGCCCATTTGTAGATTAATGGATGTAAAATAAATAGAATAAATAACCTATATTTGAAGATGTAGGCCAAATTTGAACATTTCCGTTACGCATACTTTTAACGATTTTTTGTTGATGATCTGATCACTATTCTTTTTTTTACAGATTGCCTGAACTACCTGCCGTCAGTTTCGCAGATCTCACCAAAGTCAACAAATGCCGGCAAAGGTGACGACACATCGAGAGCTATTTTTAAGCTTGAAAGTACCCTGCTGGATCCAAGCCTCGACAACGATGAAAATGAAACAAGAGGGCATGTGCGGATCGAAAGATCCGCGTTACCGATCCTCAACGACCTAACTCGCCCCAAACTAGGGCCAAACGATTTGGACGATGGTGATTTAGACACGCAAAAGTTTGAAGCGGGTCGTTACTTTCAATACAACATTAAGCCAACAGAAACTCTCGGCGAGTTGTCCGAGAACGCACAAATAACAAAGAGCTCCCGTGAGGCAAAGGGCCTAACAGTGGATGGTTCTTTTTTATTGAAAGGGGACCTACGATCGGTTTCATCGGGGTCCCCCAACGAACCTATAGCTCCGAGTTCTGTTACACCGATCTTAGCGACTGCGCCGGTGCCTAATCATGGACGACAAAACCCCAATCCCGATATTCAGGACATCATAACGGGCATTGTGAAGCTGCTCAATGGAAATGTCAATGTCCATGCAAATACTCAAGTTGGTCAGAGAAGACCGACCGCTAGTCGCATTAACAATCGAGGGCCGCCTAGAATCTCGGAGGTGCAGACACTTCCATTGGATTATGATATTCAAAAGCCATTGCCGGGTAGCTCGATGCGTCCACCCCCATATCCCTTTGATAGACCGGAAAGACCATTTATAACAGGAGTGCCGCTTCCAGAGCAAATAGTTCCACCATACAGGCCAGGATTCGTGAGCAATCGGCCGCCATGGCATAGAAATCGTCCCAGACCTCCGATAACTACTAGTAGTGGTGGTCGTCGGCCAATCCCTCAGTACAAACCACCAGCAAATTTGAATGAACACCCGGAACCATCGCAATACTCTGAGCTACCTGAGCAGCCAGAACGCCCGCAGCTTGAACACGAGGAGGAAGTTCAAGTGACGACTTTTGACAATGAGAATAATGAAACCGTGGAAATGGCTCCAACTGACACGACCTACGACAATGATCTGCCTATCGGGGAGTACTCCCACAATGGCGAACAGGGCGATTCAAGTGAGCTAGAGTTAGAACTGCCTTCCATAGTAACCGAAGAGATTCCAGCCAAGAAGGATGAAAATTCCAAAAAAAAGCCAACTTCAAAAACAAAGTCCTCCGAAAAAAAGGTAGTCCCCACCACCATTGAAGACTATACAACAATCATTGAAACAAGCTCTGTGGTGAACACTTTATCCTCTGAATTAGCATCATCCTCCTCCTCTTCAAATTATGAACCAATGTCAAACGAGGATGTAATCAATGCATCATCTGAGGACATCATTTTCATGACCACATCAATTCCCAAGAGAACACCATCTCTGGAGGTTAGTACAGCTTCTTCCACTACCTCACCGAGCATCTCAATTAAACCAGTAGAGACCACAACAACGTCAGATATTCAAGTGGAAATCATCTCCAGTTCTACTACAGAACAAGCCCACAGCACATCGACAACGCCAAACCCGTCTGCCATTCCATATCACCCAAGACCTGGCATCGTTCTGGACGATCCAGAATTTAAACCGGGTGGCCATGGCCGACCGCCAATAGCTAGACCACACCGACCTCAGCCACCACATATTCAACCCACTCGGCAGCAATTGCCTCCTGGGTATGGTGAAATCTTCGATGTCACCCTATCCGCTATCCAAGGTCCTGGTTCGGGTAGTGGCTCTCAACAGACCATTAACATTAAACCATACGGCTATGGTGGACAACAGGGAGGAGCGGGAAACGGAGATATCATTATTTCGCCATCTGGGGACGATGGATTTGTGTCAATTGATGGTAAAAGGACGTATATCAATTTGTTCGGAGATCCTACAGATCCACCGGCAGTTGCGCCGACTACAACTGCTCCCACAACTCCATCGACAAGTACACCGCAGATATTAAATAATTCTAGTCAACAGCCGAAGCCGTCTAATCAGCCACCGGTCCTTGGAACAGGTTATGCTGTTCCAGAGACAGAAGTCGTCGACGTGACCCCATCGAAGGCAAACACGAAGCCAATTGGGCAAACGAATCAAACACCTGCACAGAGGCCACACTATCGGCCAAGAACTACGCAGCCACCGGTGCGAATAGATACGTGTATTGTGGGTGATGACTCGACGTGTGATCAGGCCCAGCATGAGCGATGCAAGACGGAGAATGGCGTCTCCAGTTGTCACTGTCGACCTGGTAAGTTGAAAACTCAATTGATTCTATTTTTATTCTACGTATTTTAGAGCGTGTTGTGTAAATTGAAATGCCGCCTTCAAAAACAGCGCAGCAAATGAGCAAGTTCGAGTTTCTAGTTTGGAGGTACTATAGATTTCTCGGGACTTCCGATTCCCCAAAGCTTTCCACAACCATTTTGTATGAGTTTTATTTTGGTGACAAACGTCAGGGACCTACACATCACCTGTTATATCAGAACCGCTTTCTTAGGGCGTTTAAAAATCTTGAGCTGCTTAAGCAACATTTGATCAGTCATAATTATCACTTCCGCAAAATTGTTACATTAGTAAGGTGGGAAATACAAAGGTGATCCATCAACTGATGTGACGATGAACCCTGAAAAATTCACTGTCTAAATATCGACCTCGACGACCACGACACAGAGATTTCTTGTTGCCAAATTGGTTTTAATAGAATAGTGCCACGTGTCATTACAGCAGGGGAAATTATCGAGTTAATAAAAGAAGTGCTCGAGGGCAACATTGTCTTCAAGATTGAACCTGTGCACTGGCCTCCAAAATTGCGTGATTTGGCGCCGCTTGACTATTTTGCTATTGAGATATTTGAAATCGTTGGTCCATGCTATGACAAGTCAACGATGATTCCAACTATCGAGCATGAGTGATCCTTTTTGACGAGCCCTAGCGAATGGCTATAATATTATTAAGTGGGTAGCTGCATTGTCTTAAAAAATCTGTAAACCATTCGATTACAATCTACGATTAACCAAAAATATTATTTTTCATGATATCGTATTACATTCTTTCTTTTTCTACAGGATACTCACGTCGGAAGCACCGGGAGCCTTGCAGAAAGGTGGTCTCATTCTTCATGGGGCTTCGTGTAGATCGATTCTATGAACATAGAATTGTTTGGGATAATAAGCTGCTCGATAGAAATAGTGAGCCGTTTAGCCAGTTGAGTTATGAATCCGCAAGAGCTGTAAGTATTCGCATTGGTGATGTAAATTTACTCCCATTCGCAGTCATTAAATTACTGAATTACTAACCACATCTATAATTATTTGTTTAGATGGATTCAGCTATGTCAATGACTCCGTATTCTGACGAATTTATGGAAGCGAGAGTAAACAATATCTATCGCGGTGATCCAAATCAAGGAACCCCTGGTGTATTTGTTAATTTAACGCTAAAGGTGAGTCGATAAGAGGTCTTGCGATGCTCTCAGCTCTTGTCGATAGATGGCAGCACACTTTTAACAAAAAATTATTCACTTTTATTTAACTTTTCTTAAAATGAAGTCACATTTCTACATTCACAGATTGAAGAAAATGCCGAAACTCTGCGCCCCAACCTTCGAACCGATGTTCAAAAACATCTGCTCGGAGTAATTCATCGTCGGAACAATAACATTGGTAACTCTGTCCTCTATGTGGAATCTCCGCAAGGAGCTATCTCAAATATTCAGGATCTCGACGAATGTCAATCAAATGAGCTCAACGACTGTCATGAGCACGCTCAATGTACGAACATCTGGGGTAGTTTTAGATGTGCTTGTGAAGCTGGTTTCCGTGATCCCTGGGCTGATCAGTTCCAACGCTCCGGTCGAGAGTGTCAATCCTGCCCGGATGCATACTGCAACAATCGGGGTATTTGCAGTTACACTGAGGAGGGGGCGCAAGTGTGCGCCTGCGACAGTAGTCACTATGGTGGACAGTGCGAAATTGACGGTGAAGTACTCGGAGTTGCTATTGGAGCATCTGTGGCGGCAGTTATTATCATTGTTCTGACCCTTGTTTGTCTGATAATGTGGTCAAGAAGATGGCAGCGTGAGCAGAAGAATGCAATTGGTTCACCAGTCTTTGGATACATGAATACAGCGCCGCTGAAATCGGCCGGTATGCTACAGCCTGGCTATCAAGTTACACTGGAAGACCGAATGAGATGGGCGCAAATTGCCGATGTCATGGCTCAAACTAATCACTATGGGGTACGTCAACTCGAAGTTATTGATATAGATATACCCATTTATTGTGTCTTGTTGTAAACCTTTTATAGGCAGAACCGATTGCGCAGACGCGACCATCATCGGCGATGTTTGGGTATCCGAACCTCCATGCCATGGGATTGGGAACCATGGGTATGAATTGAAAATTTTGACAACCGTTTTACGTAATTTTAACATTGAAATTCTAGGTGGTATGTCGCACATGGGCAGCACAATGCAAATGCATCAAAACGGATCACTTCCACCAGTTCCTCTACCAAGGTAAGGCTTTAAGTTCCCCTGTCCCAGCCCCGACCCTAAGAGTCAAATTCTAAATTTCATTCATTAGCAGACTAGGTTTAGGATCACGGTCGAGTGGAATGCGAACGCTGGAGAACTCCAGTTCTAGTGATGAAGAAGATCGAACCGATCTCCTGGGAAGAAACTTTCAAGTTCCTCGTCCAAAAAGTCGGAGTAACAATAGTATAGCGGTGAGTTTGCTTAGAGCCCTTCGAGTCCATAAAATATGTAACAAGTTTCATTTGCAGAACCAATCGGGTATATATTACGATGTCGACTATGAGCCATCAAGAAACGGTGGCGGTGGAGGTGGATTAGACATGTACGGTTCACAAAGTCAAAGTCATAATAATATGTCAACGCATATGCCCGGACCACAGGGTATACCAATGAGCACGTATACGTCTGGGAGAGCGCCGAGCAGTTATTATATGAAATGAGAAGACGTATGCTTCACTTTTCGGAAGCTTTGTATTTGTATGTTTGCCATTCAGGAATTAAAGGTTTATAACATCGAATCTAGTATACGGCGAATTAGGTGGATTAAGACATAATATATAACTTTGTCATTTATAAACTTTGGAGACGTAAAGCTTTGAAAATAAGTAGCAGCTTATGAAGGCAGCCAATCAGACGGCACGCTTAAATTTTTAAAAAAATGTCAGACAGAATGGCAGCTAGTTTTATCTATCAATCTATCAATAGTTGCATGGAAAATCTTATAATAAAATCCGTCTAAAGTCATAATAAAATTAAGTTTTCAACATTTTCTTAGGCTGTTTTCAAGGTTTTTGAATGACACTGCCGTTATGTATATTTGATGTAAATAGCCGCAAATAAGTATCTCCCTCTAATGTAATTAAATTATAACTAAAATAGAACTAAAAAATAATGTTAAAGTCTTCCTTGTAGATTTGAAAAGCCAAGTTTTTCATATACTTATGAAATTTCTACTAAGAGGAAATTAATAATTTGTTAGGAATGTAATATGTGTAGTGTAAGCTTTTTTTTATACAAATATTAAGTGTTGTATATATCTACATAATTTATAAAAATATAACGTATTAATTATATTTAATAAAAAAAACGGAATTAGAAATAAAGTATTAAATTGTAAACAATGCATTTTGTTGGGGTTTTCTTTTAACAAATTTTTACCTGTCTATTTTCCTGAAAATGTCAGGTCAGGTTATCCTGTAAAAAAAAATAGCTACATTTGACAGTTGGAGGCGTATGGAGCAATCAACTATTGGTAGCCATCGAGAGTAAATCAACGAAACTAATATAATTCCTATAATTGGGAAACAAAGTGCTCTAGTATAGAATTCTAAGAACAATATTCTTAAATAAATAAATAAATAAATGGCGCAACAGGCAGAAGACACCCTAGGCCTAGCTTCTCGTAACCATACGTTTGTGTGTGTTTCTATTTTTGGGACGAATGGAACAATATTCTTAACTTTACATATAAACTATAGTTAAGAATACAGTATAGATTTGTAGACAGAGCTAGACAGCTTAGACTTAGGACAAAGAGGGATAAATTAGCCTTCTGAATGGATCTCAAACATTTCCCTAGTTAAAAGAATAGCTAAGCTACGCTTATGTCTCAATCCCATCACCCAAATCGGATAAATCGCTATAGGGCCGATGCAAAGAACGGATTCTGACAATGTCAATTAGAGAGCAGTCACACAACATTTTAAACACCATCAGTGTGATACCGTTGGATAAGACGAAATTCGTCAGGAAGCCAGGAAGTGACCATACTGAAAATTTGAAAGATAAGACAATTTAAAATTGAACAGATCAAAGCAAAGATCAATCTAATTCCATTTTACGGACACGTACCTGCAACGGATATCAAGCTAATGCAGCAAAAATGCAATACAGTACATACCTCCGCGCTCAACGGAACGAAATGAATCGCTTTGCGCATGAAAAACGTTGGGAAATATTGACAACTTATTTCCAAATTGAGTGCTGCGTAGCCCAAACAGTGCGTTTTTGAAAAGAAGTTTTGGCCGAAATGAAGTACCCACGCTGTACGCAAGTTTTTGCAAATAGTTCGTGAGACTGGTATAGCCACATCTGAGGCTCGGAAAACCCGCACGTTATTGTGGAGAAGCCAATGCACCCACTGAGAGTAACAATTTGGTGCGGATTGTGGAGTGGTGGCATCATTGGACCATTTTTCTTCGAAAATGAGGCTGGGAACAACGTTTCGGTCAACGGTGGGCGTTACAGAGGCAGACTTTTTATACTGAAATTGAAGACATGAATTTGAACGACATCTAGGGTTCATGCAGGATGGCGCGCCATGCCACACAACCCATATCACAATGGATCTTTTGCGCAGCCGAGGCAGCCACTGGAACGAACGTTGTGTTCCATTATTAATGGGAATGTTTGCTCTTACTAATAAAGCCATAATACATGGACAAAATTTAATTTTTTTAATTTTATTCCATTTTTAAAAAAAAATTTGTATTTCCAACCTTACAAGGTTCAACATGGTCACGAACCTTGAAGCTTTTGTGCACTTAATAGAAAGTGTTTTTTATTGAATGTAATGACAAAGTTCTCTAATGTTTTCTGAAGTTTTCTCACACATATTCTAGTTTTTAAAACCTGTTATTCGAAGTAGTTTTCGGTGAAAACTTCAACTTCCAATCGCTAATGCAGACACACCTTTTACAATTCACCTAGCTCAGCAAATGACAATTGCCGACATATTAGGCCTGTTTCATTGGCAATCTATCTCAGTGAAGTAAAGTAAAGTAAAATCTTTAACACGCAATTACAACAACCATTGGTGTATTTTTTTATTTATGTTCTAGCTTGTTTCAGAGCTAATTAAAACATCAGACAAAACTTAGTTGTGAATGACTCGACTAGTTTTCGTAAACTTTTCGTCGCTTAAAGCGAGGTGTGAATAGGTACCTATAAAATATAACATCCGCCTCAAGTAAAAATATTTTCTACTATAACAAATCGACCACCCTATACTTAGTACCTGAACGGGACATGGTGCGATGACAGCTCTCTTTGTACACAAAGTGACAAGTGGCTACGTCTCACTTGGACTTGGGTATTTTCTTTTTTCTTTTTGTATACTTTTGTTCGGGGAAGAAAAAAAACTATAAAAAAATGGCTGATACTTGACTGCGAGTGTGTTGCCGTAAAATCGTATATTCCCATAAGAAAAAACGTTCAAGTTTTGCAGTAATTAACTCAAAAGTGTTACGCGCAACACGAAAAATCTAACAAATAACTTCCTACCGTGTAATAAAAACCTTGACAAAGTGGTATACATTCAACAATTTAACGCGAGGAAAAAAAAAACTCAAAATGGACGGAACAGATAGAGAATCTTCTTTTGGACATATGGGACCCATATCTCCGCCTGAAATCAAACCAGACATTTCCCTACTCAATGGCAACAGTGCTGAAGGATTCTCTCCGGGTCCTGGCAGTCCAGGCCAATTTGTTTCCATCAGCAGTTTGCAGGCAGTAACCGCAATGAATGAATCTCCAACGAATCAGAATCGTTTACATTCACAGCAACAACATCCGCATCAGCAGCAGCCGCAGTATCCACCCAATCACCCGCTCAGTGGATCCAAGCACTTGTGCTCCATATGTGGTGATCGAGCCAGTGGAAAACACTATGGGGTATACAGTTGTGAGGGTTGCAAGGGTTTCTTCAAACGAACGGTCCGCAAGGACCTCACCTACGCATGCCGCGAGGACAAAAATTGTATAATTGACAAGAGACAACGAAATAGATGCCAATACTGCCGCTACCAAAAATGTCTGACGTGTGGAATGAAGCGCGAAGCGGTACAGGAAGAACGCCAGCGCGGCGCTAAGATTGCCAACGCCCGCAACGAGGACCTGAATCCAACGAGCTCTGTGAGAGATCTCACCATTGAAAGAATCATCGAATCCGAACAGAAGGCCGAAACCAGATGTGGCGACAATGCGATTCCCTTTCTCAGGGTAGGACATAACTCAATGGTTCAGCCCGACTACAAAGGAGCCGTATCGCATCTATGCCAAATGGTGAACAAGCAGCTATTCCAGATGGTTGAGTATGCTCGTCGCATGCCCCACTTCTCACAGTTGCATCGCGAGGATCAGATCTTATTGCTCAAGTCTGGTTGGAATGAGCTTCTGATTGCCAGTGTCGCATGGCGCAGTATCGAGTACTTGGACATCGAATGCACAAATGCTGATGGAACTATTGATCGGCGCACGCCTATAAGGCCGCCGCAGCAGTTGTGTTTGGCACCGAACTTCACTTATCATCGCAACAGCGCCATCCAGGCTGGTGTGGCGACGATCTTCGACAGAATACTCTCTGAGCTAAGTGTAAAGATGAAGCGTTTGAATATAGACCGCTCTGAGTTGTCATGCCTGCGGGCTATTATACTCTTCAATCCGGACATACGTGGCTTGAAGAGCCGAAACGACGTCGAGATGTGCAGAGAGAAGGTGTACGCATGTCTAGACGAGCACTGTCGCACCGAACATCCGAGCGATGAGAGCCGATTTGCCCAGTTGCTGCTGAGACTGCCCGCACTGCGGTCCATAAGTCTCAAGTGTCTCGATCATTTGTTCTTTTTCCGTATAATCGGCGATAAACCGCTCGAGAATTTCGTAGCTGAGATTCTGTCCAATCCCCTTTCTTAGGTCATACACAATTGATATTTCCACGATATGCAAAGTTTTTTTTTAAATTGTTTTTCGTCTATAATTTGCAAGTATGTAGGGATTTCTATTCGTTTTTCGTTTTTATTTTGTCAACAATAAAATTGGTTTTAAACAGTTGAATAAAACATATATGTAACTACATAACTTTATGCATACATATAATATATTATAAATATATAAATTATATCGATATTTATTTTGAAGCAATTTCAAAAGTTGTTATATCTTTTAAACGCAATTTAGTATCAAATGCTTTTTATTATTATTATTATTATTTTGTCGTTGTCGTCGTCGTCGTCTTCTTCTTCTTCGTTTACTCACTTCTTATTGTAGCTTGGGCGAAGAGATTGGAAATTAAAAAAAAAATTACTTATAGTATAATGTTATTATTGGTCGGTTAGACTTTCACTCAAGATTTATTAGAAATAAAAGTTAAACAAAAAACCAGATATACTCGTTTAATTGTTTCAATTCATTGCAAGTACTACTCGCTGTGATGGGAGATGACTGTTATTATTGAAATTGCGTAGGTGGGACGGTGGGTGAGTAATCATCGATTGAAATGTTGACTGTCTACCAAATTTTAATTTTTTGTTTATTGAACATGTACCCCACCCCAATTGTGACAGGTAAAACAAAAAGGTAATCTCAAGTCAATGTGTTAGGGTTTCACATTCAATAACAAGGTGCAATCAATGTTCCTTCATGGGTCCAATGACATACCACAGAGAATCATTAAATTAGTAGGCTATATGGAGGAGATTCCAGTACATCGTTCAGGTACGACAGTAATCAGTTAAGGAGAGTAATCAATGCTGTGTGGTATGTTTGAATGGCCAATTCTAAGGGGCAGGAAACATTTAGTTATATGTCTGCTATATACATATTTGTAGTGTATTGAGAAATGTATTTTTTGTTGGGTATTTAAAAAGAAATCACCCAGTTAATTTGTCTGCCTTTTTTTGACAAGCTGGCTATCTCAACAAAATAAATGAATTGGGAATAAGCCCCCTGTTTGCATTTAGAATGGAGAAAGTTTCAGCTGTAATTGGAAATTAAATCACCCTTATTCCCGTTGGCGTTTGTCGTATACGACTCGTGTGTCGTGTCGTTGTAAAAACGATGTTCATGTATTTTTCGAACTTTTGTTAACGATTTTGTTTCTTTTTCTATGTGTTATTTCAAATCGTTTGTTTCAAAAAAGTTACAAAAACTTACTTAAAACCGAAATGAAATATTAGTCGTTTAAGACAAACGCCAACGGGAATACATCCTCAACTTTATATGTAGCACGAAACAGCGCTCTCTATCTACGTATTTTGGGTGTAATCGAAGCATCTGAAATAACTTGTAACAAGTAAAAGTGTTATCATCGGCTTGGCCGATGCCTTTGATACCCTCCACTGCATAAAAGTCATTCAAAATGTTTGCCATGCGAGTTAGGATGTACTGTACAGACACGCATGTGTCTAATATTGGTTTTGTATGGAAGGAACTACTTAACCGACATCGACAATTTTCAATACAAACCTGACGACGGTAAAAAGAAGTCCTCTCACAAAACTTAATTTGCCTAGGTCGATTCGTTTGGACGCTATCGTAATTTTAACGCCCAGATAGGCACATGGATCCATTGACATCCTATACCATGGACTGCTAGCAGCCAATTTTTCGTTGAAGCAAACATAAGCTCTTTTGGTTCGCGGCGGAGAGAAACGAAAACACTCAAATGTCATCGAGCAATTCGTGCGATAAAACGCGGCCAATGCATGGGTCTAATAGTGGTTTTGTGCAGAACTACTTGACCGACATAGCCCATTTTCAATACCAACCTGACGACGGTAAAAATAAGTCCTCGTGACAAAATTTCATTCGCCTAGGTCGATTCGTTTAGACGTGGTTTAGACGCTATCATGTTGAATGTGATCCTGATTCAGAATATATATACTTTAAAGGGACTCCGGCGACTCCTTCTTGGCGTTACAAATGTAATAACAAAGTGAATATACCTTCCTGTGGAGGGTATACAAAAAAATCAACAACCAGTCATGGAGAAGTTACAATATTTATTCGAACTTAATGTCAACACCATGTACACTACTACAATCGTCTTTTTCCCAATAAAATCCTACAATAATCGCTGACGACAGTTTGGTGCCCCACACTGACAGTACAATACTTTTCCCGGTACGACACCGACTTCATAGTTGTAGTTCCACGTCAGCTCAGTGCCAGCTCTAATGTGAGTGAATGCAAAGAACGCAACCCAAGGGAACCTCAGATCATGGGTGTCAACGAACACGTTTTGCACGAAAAGATTCGGCGAACAGGAATGCTAAAAACAAATTCAATTAGCACACTCAATGAGTAGTTTAAGACTCAGTCTTACATTAAAATATCTTCCCAAATTGCCGGTGATCTTTGCGTCCATAATGTAGCAAGCTTCGTCCTTGCCAAACAGTTTTCGTATCGTCCTTAAAAAAATATTTAAAACAAATTTATTTTGATTCACATTTGCCATAAGTCCAATAATAGTTACGGTTTCTCAGAAGTGGAATTGTCAGGCTGACCCATTGTCTTGTTGGGTTCAAAGCTGATCACCTGCCTTTCCTGCGAATCGTGTTCAACATCTGAACCGTTTTTCGTCGATCTTCTCGATCTGGAACGAGTATTAAATGATCTGTTACGATTCGATTCACTGGGGACAACGAACTCATCATCGTCTTCGTCTTCCTTATCGGGGTTGTAGAGGTCCTATACAATGCAAGTAATTACTCAGAGCATATAGGCTTTTTAAATTCGTTAACCAACCTCTTCGTCATCTGGTTCAGCGACATCAGACTCGTAGCCTTCCTTGATTTGTTCGGCCACCTCAATGTAGTCCAATTCGGCAAAGTACTCATCGCCGGCATCCAGACCGCCCTAAAGAGACACATTAGCTTAAGAACAGATGACAAAAATGTCTCCTTACCTCGTTGGCCTTCTGTTCGTTAAGAAGATGACCAGCATAGATGCAAATAAAGCTGCCACGTGGGACGTCATTTATACAACGCAAACCCCAGCCACGATTCGAGGTTTTGAAGACCTGCAGTTTCGATTGAAGTGGTTGTTGCACAACACGGTTAACGCAATTCGCTTTGCACTTGCACCTAAGTTGTGAATATATTTACAAATTGAGACAACTTTAAATGAAATAAGAACTCACCTAGCATTGCATTCGTAAATTCCAGTAGGGACATGCTCATATAGCCGCTTGTATTGATAGCCAACCATCTCGTTGGGCACATTCGGCATACCATACTTTGCTCCAGCATATGTCAGCTCCCAGCAGGAACATTTTGATTTGTCCTTTTTGGGGATAGTTTTATAATCAGTTAAGTCGATGTTGTAATAAAAAGGCAATCTTACCGAACAATCATCCTCACAATCACAACCCACCAAGAAGTCCTTGTCTAAGTTCAAAGGAACACCCTCCGTCGGTATCCGTCTGCTCGAATATATACAATCTGGTGGCATTGTGTTGTCATAATAGTTTACGCAGGGTATTGGCATTTTTTCCTTTCCGTTGGAGATGTCCTACAGCAAGTAATAATTGCGTGATATATTTAGTAAATGAAGATCAAATGTTGATTGGGATGTTTGCTGTTAAAATATTCAAATATACGACTACAACTATCATTGGTTGACCCTGCACTCACAAAATCTCATTCCAATGTTTAAAAATACCCCCGAAATGTGGCAGCTTTTAGCAACTTGGCTTTTAATTCACCCTGTACCCTGTCGACTATTAGACTCTTCATTGCTCTTTGGATCTCTTTTCGTATCTCGAAAAATTTCTAAGGCAGAAGTTTCATCGGAGTATCGCTTCTACCCATTCGTGTGTTCCTCGCTCCATTCCACTCATCCACCACAAGATAAGTGATGTGATCCGAGTTCATAAATGTGGTAAATTTTCCGCATCATTATCAAGCCAACATCACTCTCATGTCTCGCTCGTCGGCTGCATGGCATAGCCAAATTAATTGATACAATCTAACAAATTATGCTTGACAATAACAATATCCAAAATTGGTTTTGTTTGTCGTGCAGATTATCTGATTTAGGACATGCACGAACATACTTTTGCATGAAATCATTACTTTGACACTATACGATCATCCATTCGTTATCCGAAATGCTGTTCGTGCTGTTGCTATTCGTATTGCTTGGAAAATGTGTAAGAGTTCACGAAATACCTTTATTCAAACAGATAAACCAATAAATCACGATTTTCCTTCAGCGATGCAGTGTTATAACAATAAATTCCATAGAATGCATTGAAGGCAAGACGCTTTGTCCGAACAAGACTTGTGCAATAACTGTGACTCAAGACAATCAGTATTTCGCAAACATTGGCTGCTATCTACCTTATCCAATATACAATATGACCGTACTGTAGACTGATTGAGTTTTCCTCTCATACGATCTTAATTTACTTTTCTTTCACCACAAACAGGCAGACGCAAGGATACAGAGGAAAAAGGGTACCAGATATGAGACCATGTTTAGTGCAAAGGAGAACATGTGTGAAGTTGTAACGCATATGACTAAGTCGCACATCATGGCCAGAGTATTTGAAAATGTCGATAAATACGTGAAGAACTTCGAATGTCCGTTTCAGGTGAGAACTTTTGGATGTGTAAGCGATTTTTTTATTGAGTTGCTTTCAGGGTAACATGACTGCCAACAATTTTCCTTTGGCTTTTAGTTTTATTCCTGGCTTCATGCCAAAGTCACTCTATCGGATATTCGTCGACATTCGAAATGATAATGAGCCTATTTTAGCTATTCATTTGATGTTTACTATCGGTAAGAAAAATAAAGTTCGTAAATCGTAAGCGTATGTTTATTGAGTTTGGAAGTGTTGTCTTTAAGAATGCGTAGGAAAAGATCATGTTAAGATCACAAGGGATCGGTAGGTAAGACGTTTGGAATCACACAAATTCAAGTGGTGATTACTGAGTGGGGAAGCGAGGAGTAACAACGATTCTCGCTTGTTGGGATTGACCCTGACAATTTCGGTTGGGAAATTTTATCGAATTTCAGTCTATGAATTATTGTTTGAGAGAATTACATTAACAACAACTCGTAGACACAGTCACTTTGGTAGGAATGATAGCTATGTCGAACTACACTACTAATTCATCATCAGACTTCTTTTAAGTGATTGTTGAATAGTTTGAATTCTGACAGTCAATTCTCCGTGCACACAAATTAAAGGACAACTAGTTACGACAGTAGGCGATTGCAGAAAGTTCTCAAAGGTTTACAACAATATTTCGTTTTAAGATTAGCAATTGATGTGAGATTGAGAATACAAGTCAGATAAGATCACAAGAAAAGCCTTTCAGTCATCTTCTTAGCTGCACTATCGTTCTGTCAGCAAGCACGACCTCATTGCAAACCTATCGGACAGGAGCCTTACCCGCTGTCAATAATTATTGCATCCTAAATCGACTACCTAATTGGAAAAATAATTGCCGACGAGTATTATTCGACAGATTCAACGGAAAATTAATAAACAAAAAAAGATGCCCCAGCAAAACTGGTAGTTGTAAAGAGCTTTCTTGGATTGCGTCGACTTTTCCCCCATTTGCTAACAAAACTGAATCGTTAACTTGTCTAAATGCTTGAGATACTCAAGACACACCAAGACGATCACTATGTTGTGCCGCATTTGCGTCAAAAAAATACAGTAGTATGACTTGTGTGCTATGGAGTTTCATACCCACATTAGCTTTTCCTGATTTAAGAATAAGAGTGGTAAAAAAAATGTGACTGCAGTTCTGCAATATTTTCCAAAAAGTACACAATTTTTTGCCATAAGCACTTACCTTCTTCTGGACGATACAGCTCTCGATGACATATTCGGCCAGGCAGTTTGTCTCCGCGCTAAAATCAAAATTATCCACATTGAGTTCGTTCTCGGTGACGCGCAGGTATCTGTGTAGTTCTTCCATCGAACGTAAACGTTTGCCACACGGTCCACGATATACAATAAACTTTTTCGATTTTTGTCGAAACACTTGTCTTTCCCACCCAGACAGCAATGGCTTTGCCAGCGGACTGTAAAACGACAAATTGTGTGTAACATTGAACGGACATGTTGGACTGCAAATGTGTTGCTCATAATCACGTGGTGGTAGATTCTTCCTGGCCGTGTAGTAAACCACCTGCAATATTATATACACGCATTATTGTTTGTCTAATAAATGTTAAGACTTTAGCAGTATGCACCTTGCCCTTGGGTTTGTTATCATCGTCGACAAAGATCGTGGAATTGTTTAGATGACGTACAGTGGGCACGGGTTGTGAACTCTGATGTGAGTTATCAGTTTTACTGACACTCTTCTTGGCCACAGAACGAACTTCACCGGATTTCGGTTGACCCTGTTGCGGAGGTTCCTGTGATTGATGTGATGATGAAGAATCATCTCCATTGATGTATCGAATGAAGGGTTCAGTGCGCTGTAAATCAATGCATAAGGAAATATATTTAAAGAAATATGTATTAACAAAGATGTGCTAACGCGCATTGTTTTTTCACAAACATAGACTTACTCTAGATAACCGCGACGTGTTCGTTTGATTTTTCTGCACTAAATTATTCGACTCCTTGTAAACCGGACCCAGACGCGTTGATCCTCTGTAAATCCATTCGGAGCGACTTTGTCCTTCGAACAGCATCTGCACCAAACTACAATCGACGTCAATAACCCGTGCATAGATCCATTTACCGTTGTAATCGACCAGCATACTCTGACCCTTTTGTGTCTGTACCATTGGCCTATTAACCGCATATTGGGTCAAATAGTTGTGTATAAACTCCCGCGACTGATGATGAACATCCTCCCATACATTCTCAGAAGCTTGACAAACAAGCCGAACATCCTTATGGTAAACATATTGGAAGTAACCGTCGTCATAGAACACCAAATATCTACACGTATGCAAGTCATTTAAAATCCGATTGTTATTGTATTACCTACAAAAGAAAACCATACCTAAACTTATTGCTTTGCTTAAGGGGTTCTGCGATGATTCCCGGATAGAAGGCGCTTGGTATCAGCATTTTCTCCTTGCCCCTGGACAGTGATGTCACATCAAAATAGGCGATCACTCGTGTTCCTACACAAAAAAAAATTTCACAACCAAATTCTACAGATCGACAGCGCTAAACACTCGCTTACCAATTGGCAGTCTCACTTTTGGCGGATTGAAAAATGCCATATGCTTGGCCGAGACAGTCTTAAGCATGGGATACTTTGATTTTAGAAATTTAATCTTAAAATGCTTTTGATTCTTCGAATATGGATTGTAATTATCGACTGCTTCGATGACCTTACATGGTACCCAACTAGCAATAGCTTTGTTCTTGACAGCGTAGTACGTTTCATTCACATGAATACTTGTTCGTAGTACCTCTCCCATTGGTGGTATCTGAATAAGAAATTTATTTAAACAGATTTCCTTCGGCTTTCAAACTATACTTACGGTAGATTCAGTTTCTGGATTATATGTTCGGCCACTGTTCAAGTCCAATGGTGTCAATTGGCGAATTTTTATTTTCGGACACTGATACAGCGAATTGTGCATGTTGTCGGCCTTTTTTTGCAGCTGACGCAGTTGCACACTCACGAATTCGGTGTCTTCTTGAAGATTATTCAAACGCTGTTGCAATATTTGCTTTGTCCACGACAATTGATTCTGGATGTCGACATTGTGCATTACTTTACGGATAGCACCTTCCAGCTCGGCCTCGAGAAGTTCAATGCTATCTTTTGGAAGTGCATTTTCATCTAAGAGAACAAATAAATGAAATAATTAAAGTCTGCAACTACAAGTGCGAATGCGTATTTTAGCGCATTTAGTTGGAAGTCTAATAACGCCATGTGCTTGAACGCACCGCATTTATTTGCGGGGAATGCGGAAAGTGTCGAATTAACCAACTAACTCGCAGATGTTTCAACAGTCTCAAACAAGTGATTAAAAGTGTGGGAGCTAGACAAACACGGATGATCCTCGAATTATAGTTCAATTCTTTTATTCTCTTTTCGCCTTCTTTCGTAACTTTCAGGGGTCAGATCACGTAAAATAAAAACGATTGAACGATATCGTTTTCAATATTGATTTGCATTAACCAACATGGTTTTGCAAAAAAACAGATCCACGGTTACAAACGTTCTTTTATTTACGAACTTCGTTATTACTGAAATATCTAAGGGTAATCAAGTCGATGTCATTTATACTGATTTCAGCAAAGCATTTGACAGAGTAGACCACAAGATTCTTCTTTACAAAACTTGAACGTATAGGGGTTCCTTCAGACTTTCTTAGGTGTCCATCATCCTATTTAACAAGCAAATACGAATTTGTAAAGTTTCGAGGTTAAATATCCCAAGAAATCGTGGTAATATCAGGTGTTCCACAAGGAAGCCACATTGGCCTACTTTTATTTATTTTATTCGTTAACGATATTGTCAAATTTGTTCCTCATTGTAATATACTGAATAAAGTGTCGTTAATTAGATAGCATTAGGTCAATTTGCTTTCTCATCTTCGTTGACAAACAGACAAGCAATGTGGCGATATTTTTTATGTCAAAATGTTTGTTTGGCTGCTGTCCACAATAAACGAAACAAATTCAATCTAAAATATGCATTCGTTTCCGTTTTTTAGCATTTGTCCCAGTTAAGCGGCTGTCCCGTTTATTCGGTGTCCCAATAAAGCGGAATCCACGTACATATTTGTATGGAATATAGCCTTGCGAACAGTGGGGACCGTTGATTGGCCTTGCTTTATGGATTGTTCAACTCGAATGCTCAGATCTATGCAACGAAATTGAGGAAATGTATTCCCTCTATTCCCGTTGTCGTTTGTCGCAAAAAAAAAAGAAAAATATTAGTCGTTTACAACAAACGACAATGGGAATAGGGGTGATGGTCACAGAATCTTAGGTCGATGTTTTGTTTGGCCAGAGTAGGGCAAGAGAAAACGAGAGTTTCAATGGACCAATGACTCGAAATGCTTGCGACGATTCTAATTATTCTATTTTTATTATAAATAGGCCAAAAAGTTATAGAGATAACGTAGTTTTACCACTCAATTGTAGCTTTAGGTGCTTATCCGAATAGTTGATTGTTTAGAGAAGGTTCTTGTTAAATATAATGCTTTGATCATTAGATAAATTACATAGGCTCATCTCCTAATGCAGGACTAGTTGGACGCATCAAAGGTACTATAGCGTTACTACTGCGCAGTCGCTTTCCTGGTATTGCTTGAGCTGCTGTGTCTAATACCGCTACCATGTTGAAAAAGCTGGTTTATTCTGTGCCACAGCGGAATAAGTCTGCCTTATATGACATGTTTTAGAATTTCCACCATTTTATCTAGCACACAGATTGAAAAAATCATGATGCGAGTTCATATACGTCTAGGTAGAAGAACCCACTGAGTTAAACCGAATACTGATGGAACTTGCGGTTTAGGAAGTCGCATGTGTATTGCTCAACCAGGACATTTTAAAAATAATCTTAGCTCAATACCAGAACCTCCAACTCACCCTTGAAATTATCTCCGGCGTCATCGTCGTCATCCTCTTCACTGCTGTCGATGATTTCCACGAATTCCTGTCTCTTGAATGTTGCACCGTGCAACAGAGGCTGCTTCTTGGTAAGCGTTTTACACATTTCCTATAAAAAATCACACATAATGATGCTTCCTTGTCGTCTAGCTGCCAAACTTACCTCATATGAACTCAGCGCGCGATCATAGCACTCCTCACACACATACTGTGCCTTGTTGCGTTTCTTTGATATTTTATAATAATTCAGGGTAAACAGTGTCGCCCGGTAGAAATTCTTACTGCCATGCTTGCACTCGTAGTGAACGCATTCCTTGTCGTAGAAGACCTCAAGTGAGCCCTCACTACTCGAGTCAGTTGTAGTCGGTGCCGATGTGGCTGTTTGTTCAGTTTCGGTGTCCATATCAACGTCTTCTGGTTCGTTGTCTTCTTTGTGTGATGTGTCTATCACTAGTAGAGATTCGTCATCTTCAGGAGAAGCTTGTGCGGAGGTAGTATCACCAGTTTTCATTGCTGCATCCCCAGGTGGTTGTTTTAAGTTATCGAAGTTTTCTTTATCATCAATAATTTCCACCATTTCAACATCCTGTGGTACTGCCGATTCGATGACATTATCAGCTTCTGCTGGGTCTTTTGTTGAAGTTTTTGCCTTTTCTGTTGTCTTTTCAATGGGAACTGCGACTTCAGATGGAGATTTATCGTGTTCAGGTTGCAATTTGTCTGTCATAACCTCAGCCGGTGGGTCGTCTTCTTTACCTTTGGTTGGCGATGGTTTTTTATCACTTGCTGTGGTATGCTCACCTTTTTGGTCCTCTTCCAGCTCGTCATCATCAATTTCGATGATATCAGGATCAATTGATATTGGCTTTGCATTGCTTTGTTCTTTTGAGTGCGGTTTAACTTTAACATCGGTTGCATCTCCTGGCTTTATCGAATTTGAGGGCAGTATTTCAGCAACAGCCTTCTCAACTTGGACATCTGCTGTAGCTTCTGGCTGCGAGATTTTTGTAGTACCATCGTCAAGTGTAGAAGCAACAGTTTCCTTAATAACTTCGCCATCACATGTTATTGGTTTCTCTGAACTATTTGTTTTGGCTTCCTCGGGTTTTTCAAGAGACTTTTCGTCAGTCATAAGGGATGGCGAATCGTCGGTTGACTTTTTACTTAATTCTGCGGATTTCTCAGGGTCCTCTTCAGATTTTTCTAGCGACTTTTCTTTTTGGCACGCAACATTTACTTTTTCGTCCAATTCTTCAGATTTCTCCGCTTTTGTTGAATCCTCGCCAGGTTTCGGGACAGACTTGAGAGATTTTTCCGACTCAGTTGTGCGCTCCGCAGTTTTCTTGGATTCGTCCTCAGCGCTGACCACTAATTCCTCATTATTAGTTGAATCTTTCTCATTTCTCTCAAGATTCTGTGCTGATTCAAGAGTCTTTGCTGGTTCACTTATATGCTCTTCAGGTTTATCAGATTCCTCATTAGCACTACACTCGTCAGGTTTCTTCGACACTTCGTTAACACCAGTTAAGTCCTCTGTATTTGCAACAATTGCCTTCAGCGTGTTTCCATCTGTGCCCAACAAAATATCGCTTGAAGTTGCTGTGTCCTTTGAATGCTCGTCATGTTCCTTTTCCGGCGATTCCATAAGTTCCACTGAATTCTCTGCATCTACAGCTGTAGTCTCAGGTTTATCCAAGAAAGTTTTATCTGTTTCCACATCACCCGCAGTTTCTTCAGCTCGCACATGTTCTTCGGCTATCAACTTAGATTTCTCTATTTCAGTTGAAACATCCTTACACTCTTCGTCGTCCTCCATTGAAGTCTTATCTGTCTCCAGAGTTTGTTCGGTATTTTTCAGACATTCCTCAAACTCTATAGACTCTTCTTTCCTAGATTTGTCATCTGTAGATGTTTCATCTGCTTTTGGAATATTTTCAATTTTATTCAGTGACTCATCATCTCCTGCTGTATACTGTTTGTTTTCTTGAGATTTGTCAATTATATCCACGGTTACAGTGGCAGTTTCGAAGGAGTTCTCAGGTTTGTTTAGTGATTCGAGATTGCCAGTTGAATCCTCTGCCATTGGGTCCGATTTCTCTTCTGCAGTTAATGGTGATATAGAAATATTTGTCGGTGTATCGCTTTCAGTTGGATCTGGTGTTTCTTCAGATATCTCCACTGCGTTTGATGATAATACAGGCGTTTCTGTCGATGTCTCGCTTTCTGTTGGTTCTGCGCTTACTTCATACCTCTCTGCTACCTTTAATGATTCAATAGGGGTTTCCGTAGATGCCTGGACATTAACGGAAACCTCTGCATTTTCAAAAGATGTTGAGGACTGTATAGGACTCTTCAGAGATTTGTCATCCCCCGACGCATCTTTTTCTTCTTCGATGGATACATCAGGTGCCTGAATCAAATTTTCCACTGTTTCCGGGGATTTGCTTGTCTCTGCATGAGTGGATTCTGATTCCATGTCATCTCCTAATGAAATATCCTTCTTATTGGCATCATCTTCTTCTATTGTTTGCTGTAGATCACTGTCAACTTCCATTGCTTCCCGTAATTCTTCATTCATAGATTCACTTGATGCTTCATAGACTTCTGCTGAAACTTTGTCTTCTTCAAGTAATGGAATATCAGTGTCGACATCCATCACAGCATCTTTCTCAGATTCTTCTAGAGATTTCTTACCATTTTGAGCCGGCTCTTCTTCATTTGTCAATGCATCAATTTTTTCGAGTGGCACCAAGATGTCGTCACTGTCATCACATTCCATCATTTCTGGACTCTTTATTGGACTTACTGATGGGTCGCTGTCTTCGGGTGCACAAAGTTTTTCTGGCGACTCGGATATGTCATCTAACTCTACATTGGTTGGACTTAACGTAGAGCTATCTGCAACATCCACTGCCTCCAGGACAGATATATTTTCTTCTGCAGCTTTTTTCTCATCTTTAAGCAGTACAGGTAATTGATTATCATTGTTTATTGCGGCTCCACTTGAAGGAGTTTCCTTCTTCTCTTCCTTTTTGCCCTCAATCATTTGACTATCTTCTTCATCGGACATTACTTTTGCACCAATTTCAGCTTCTTGTCGTTCGTTACTTTCCGTTTTGTCTTTGGATTGTGTTTCTGTGGCGAGAGAGTCATCCTCCATTGGTAGCAATATAGAGTCTTCTTCTTGGGAACGAGACTCTTCAAAATCTTCTTCCGACTCAACTGGATCAAAATCGGGCTGACTCTTTTCTTTATTAGGCCCTTTAGTATCAACGACTTTGCTAACAATTGATACCGCCTTTTTGGCTTCAGCACTTGTTGTCTTCAAAGATTTTGGTTCATATACCTGGCTATCGTCCGAACTTTCGATATCAGAAAAATATGTTTCCACCGCAGAGGATTTGTTTTGTTTTAATTCAGAAACATCCTCCACAGTGTCCTCAAATGTTTCTTCATCGCTTGACTGCAAACGCAAATTAAATTCCTCTTCTTCTTCGTCTTGAGAAACGGCATCCGTTTCGAAGGATTCATGTTGCGCAGATGCGGTAGGGATATCTGCTACCTTGGTTAAAACTTTTTTTTCGAAATTTTCAGGACTTTTCACTGAAGAAACACCACTTGAAGGAGACTTTTCCCCATGCTGTATGCTAGCTGTAACTTCACTGGGAGTAGACACTTTTTGGGGAGAGATTTTTGGAATACTCTTTTCCATTTTAATGGTAACAGTTTATTCTCAATTTTAAAATAACATAAACATCGTTTGTATGTGCGGAAAATAATTAAAACAAAAAATTTGCTTTTTGGGCATTAACAGCCAAGCTTTTCTTTTTTGTTGTAAAAAAATGTGACGTTTTCTCTGACAGCGGCTTTTCTTGAACAGAGCATCAAAAACTATTATCGCCTGAACGGGTAAACTGTATTCAGATCAATATAAACAGAAAATGAGTCAAAACAAATTTTTAGCAGATAGTCGAATCGTATTTCGACTTTGCGGCGAATACGAAAAAATCGAGCTGATTGACTAATGCTGGGTTTCCACTTGTCGATTTGAAATTGACAATTGACGTATTTTCATGCCAATTAAAAAATTGCCAAGTGGAAATAGCGAAAAATTGCTTGTCAATGAATTGACTAACAGCGTTTGTCAATAACTGACAAAGAAACCACTGGACAAAAGTGGAAATATCTGAATTGTCAAGCAAAATGTCACTTTGTCTATAATTGACAGTGAAATTTAATTGGCATCGAAAAACTGAAAGACGATTTTTTGGCAATAACTGACGCGAGAGCTGTCAAATTTTGTCAATTAACCGACATATGGAAACCCACCTTAACGTGACAATAATGAAAAAACTATCTAAAAGCTACAGCATAAAAGAAGATTTTCCAAATTTTCTGTGAACGATAGGAAAATTTAGATGAGTGTATTATGATCTAGAAGAAGAATATGTGATCGCATTTAGTTCGATGTCGATTTGCACAACCAGTAATTTACGCCAGCTTTTTTCTCCGCGCACGACTTAAACACAATTTTACGATAATATTGTGGATTTTGTGACATCGAAATCAACGAACAATTTGCGTTCTAGTTCGAGCTTCTCATTATCAATTCAATTCATTCAATTGTGATTTTTAATTTGTTTGACTAATAGAAGGAAACTACAGTTTTATCAGAACGGCTGATTAATTATATTAAAAAAAAAAATGGGTTCCTAACGTACAGGACTATGTCTGAAAATGGCTAACTGGAGTTCAATCCAAAGCCTTTTTCGCGATAAAAGAGAGCCACCCACTTTACTTTGCTGGGACAAATGTTCAATCAAATACGCCCAATATCACGTTCAGTTGATACCCACCGACTACCTAGGCCGCAGTTTGTAATTATCCAAATCACCTCAAACTGTTCACATAGATTTGGCATCACTGACGAATTAAAAAATTTCCCTTTGAAACAACTGTCAACAAACATATTGGCAGCGTATGTCAAAGAAAGGACGTGTTTTGGAAAATTTTTCGTTTTTTGTTTGCGAAAATTAAATTCCTTTATTTCATTTTAAAACTTAACGATGGCCGATGATTTGCAAAGCTATAAATTGCAACTACAACAGGTACGTGCCCATGCAAATTTTGGTGAAAATATGTTTTCAAGACCACACCTCCGCCACACAGGTTGAGGCTGCTCTTCTTACAGATCCCGAAAACTCGGAGCTTCTCAAGCTGAAAAAGGATCTCGAAGAGGTTATAGACTTAACGCGCGATCTAATCAAAACACAACTCGAGGAGCAAAAGAAATCCGCTTACGTAGAACCAGCCACCTCAACATCGTATTACGATGAAATTGAAGCAGCTCTGCTGGAGGCCGAAAAGCTTGTTTGTCCTGCCAAAGTTTGGAAAATTGGTGACAAGTGTCAAGCGAAATGGACCGAAGATGGCCAGTACTATGACGCCACAATTGAAGGTATCACCGACGAGGGCGAGGTTAGTGTCATATTCGAGGCATATCAGAATCGTTCCACGACCACGCTGAAAGAACTCAAGGAACGAACAACCCGCAACGAAGTCTTCCCATCTACTAAGTGAGTTGTGAAGATATGTAGCGCCAGCAAGAGCGGTTTCGAATTGATTTTATTTCTATTTCTAGGCGACATCGACCGAATCAAAA
Source organism: Cheilosia soror (assembly GCA_949372485.1). Taxonomy (NCBI): domain Eukaryota; kingdom Metazoa; phylum Arthropoda; class Insecta; order Diptera; family Syrphidae; genus Cheilosia; species Cheilosia soror. Next base: position 61,191,129 of record OX443564.1, read on the forward strand.
AGAATACCTTAAAAAGCGTAAACAAAAGAAACAGCAACGCTTCAAGGAACTCGAAGAGGAACGCGAACATGACAAGAACAAGTGGCTTAACTTTACCACCAAAAATTCAAAAAAGCCGGGAATGAAAGTGAAGAGTATATTTGCGTCGCCCGAAAATGTCGAGGGACGCGTTGGCATTGGTACCTGTGGTGTCGCTGGCAAGGGCATGACCGAGTTCACCGTCGGCGAGAAATTGCGAAAGGGCATTTAGGTGGCACTTATATTTTATATTTTCCCCTCTGATTAGGTTAATTTTTTCACCACAAGTACTGCTGTTCTACTGAACGTTGCTAGACCTAGTTTACAGATTTATCAGTTCGATGTAAGTCAACACACGCATTATGGTAACCAATAAAAAGGACGTGTAGTGTTCTGTTATTTTCGTTTATTTGACTTACAAAATATACACATAGAACCGATCACATGCTGTGGAAGTTTTTTTTTTTAGAAAAGCCGAATGTCTGTTCGTCGCTCGATGACATCGATGCTGGTGGTGGGGTTGAAGTGATCTACGCCGAGCTCCTTCAGGGCTTTTTGTTTCTCCACAAAGGGGTAGTCGCCATTCAGTGTTTCGAGAAGAAGCATCGCCGGACCTCGGGGAATCGTCAACAGTTTGCAAATATCGTGCACTCTGCGGAAGAAAAGTTGATTAGAAGAGGTACTCTTCGTCTGGGAATTCGTTGTACTTTTTGAACAGCAAATCCGGTCGCCTGGAGTATTGCCCGAATAGCGCGAAGAGGTTTCTTGTCATGTCGTAGTTGAATTGCGCAGAACCAGCGGACGAGAACTTGGTATTCATCACCATACTGTCGAGGAAGTAGTCGTCCATTTGCTTGGCAATCAATCGAAGTGCAAGATTGAACAGGTTGCTCGACAGGTCCTTTTCTAGGTTGTGCAGTGTGGTTACCATTACCTGGAAGAGAATAAATAATCAGGAAAAGATGGGTAAACAGTGATATAAGTCACTCACCTGAAACATCTCTCCGGCGCTTGTGGATAGCATGAACGGCTCCCTGGACACATTGTCTGGCAACGATTGCCAGTTGTCGTGTCGATATGGCATTGATTTCGCCTTAATATCACTCACTGCCTTCGTGGCTAGGCTCTTGATGAGCTTTTGCTGCCAGTGTTCAAGTTCCTCAACTGGATGTTCAAAGACTGAGTTGATTTCGTTTGCATTTGGACCAACCAGTGCTGCATGTAGATGCAAATAGTGCTAGAGGATAATACAGACTTCATTACCAATTCCCTCAAAGAAAAACCCTAAACTCACAACATTCTCACCCCACTCCCGAAGAACAGAATTGATGTAGTTAATCGCGTTTAGCACCTGAATACTGTCAACCACCGAGCTGCTATGTAGCTGCACCAATCTCCTCCGAAAGTTGTCCACCAACTCCAGCTGAAGGTTCAAAAATTGCAGCTGGTGTCCGGGCTGAATGAGGGAGTAGTAACGATCTTTGATCGCCTCCAACAATCGAATAAATTGATCGGCACACTTGGGAATTTTTAGGTCATCATGTGTCCCCGGATCGATGAGCGCCCATGGATCGCAACCTTGCAGGATTTGATCCATTTTATCGGCGCAAACTGAAGAATTCATATATGAATATGGCAAGCAGAAAGGAAAAGTAATCACTTACATTGCTCCTCGAGGGAAATCCACTTCAGAAGATATGTCGGTTGGGTTATCACTGTTATTGCACTGGGAAAACTCGCCGGATAGCCAAAGGTTTCACGAATTTCCGCCTCGAAAGCGAGTGTTTCGTCAAGCAAATGCGCAAACAGATTCTCATCTTGACTGATCTCGTCGATATCAGCGGATAGCTTCTCGATTGTCAGTTGGACAAGGCCACGGATAAACTCAAGCTGAAAACAAACCGAAAACAATGCATGGTCAAGGCGATGGGAAGAGGAGAATGGCGCTTACACGAATGTTCAAATCGACACGTCCCGCCTTGACAACAGAGGGCTGGAAGCTTCTGCCGACAAACAAATGCGTCTCCTTGACCCAGTTGAGAATCTGTGTGTAGTACCACTCGGGTTTGTCCAAGCGGTTGGTTTGCTTTGTGCCAGTAAAATGGAATAAGAAGCGCTGTCTGAATTGCTTCAGCAGGAGTTTGGTTACAGTGCTAATGGGCTGCAGGAGAATGCTTGGAGTGATTACTTGCAGAGGTTCAATTTCTTCTGTTGGAGACTTGAGCTGCAATACACAAGAAGACGATTAACTTTCTCTTAATGACATTGGGCAGCTGAGCATACCAGAAAGAGATATTCGGCGAACAGTGACAACTTAACCAAGTTGTCCTTTGACGGAGTGAATGTAAGAGGATCGTGCCCCTGACTTGCCCATCTGATGTTCTTGAGAATAGTTTCGAATTCACTGAAATAAAACGCTTTATAAAACTACATTTAATGAATCTCTTAAGGCCAACCCACTTGGAAAACTTCTCCATTAACAGTCCATGCCAATAGACGGCAGTTCTTGTGGCAAACGATTTTAAAAATGTTGCCTCCACGGCCTCCAGTCTGCCAATAACACTATTTCCCGAATCATGCTCTCCGCTTAACGACAAATACAAGTTCACCATCTTTGTCTCGTCCCTCCCATTTATTGCCGAAGTCAGAGAGGTGCTGCAAATACACACACAAACCCGTATTACAATAAACATGATAGCACTCTCCTAGTCTCCTACCTTATATCCTGAATATCTCGGACAATATTCAAGTACTCTACCAATCTTTGTAGTTGCCGCACCTTGTCAAGGTGTGGCCGCACACCACTTAGGAGCCTACTGGAATCTTGAATTTTCGTGGCGAGTTTCTTCTCGAAACGATTCAGTTTTTCCATTTGGAAATCGATACTTTTGGTCGCTTCTTCGCCACTTTGCAAGGCGGCACGAATGCTGGACGTGTTCTTCTCATCGTCGTAGTTCAACTAGAAAAGGGTTGATTACAAATAGAAAGACACGGATTTTTTAGTAAGCACCTTCTCTTCGATCTCAGCATAACGTTGTTTATAACTATCCACCAGGCATGAAGCCCGGTATAACTTCTTGAAATCTTTGCCTATCTCATTGTTTAACTTTTCGACGACTCGGTCATCTATGCTAGGCATTTTGATTGTTTTTGTTTTTTATATTAAGCAGGATTAACTATTTTCAAATAGGTCCATTTGGGTATTGACCGACGGAATTTTGTAATTTGTACACGTCCAAATGAGGATTATGTTGACATGACATCATGATGTCATTAAATTGAGAGTGATGCCAAGTCAAAGTGTATGACAAATGACTGCTGTAGGGTACCCATTCCTAATGTTGATAGACGCAGCTAACATTTTAAATTGTTCCTCAGTTAGGTACCAACCTAAGAATGGGCGCAGTAGCGCAGTGGTTAGTGTGCTGGACTACTGTGCGAGGGATCCCAGGTTCGATCCCCGGAAAAACCAAAATTACATCTTAAAGTTTTTTTCTACTGCGCCACCTCTCGCGAACGTCTGACAAACATCCGAGAGTATGACTGTCATGAAAAAGCTTCTCAATTCAGCCGTTCGGACTCGGCATAAAATTGTAGGTCCCTTCCATTCGTCCCAAAAATAGAAACTCACACAAAACGAATGGTTGCGAGAAGCTAGGCCTTGGGTGTCACCCGCCTGTTGCGCCACCTATTTATTTTTTTTAAGAATAATATTGGAATTATTTATTAACTTGGACCAAGTTTTTGTTACTAATTATTGGCTTTTTCAATTTTAGCCCTAAAAAACGCCTAGTATTCATACGCATACCTAAAGAAGTGGTTGGATCATCTGCGACATCTCTCCTCCTGATGATTTAATGCTGGTGGCGGAAATGATGATTTGTTGCAGGTGGCGGAAATTCGATGATTCACTTGGGCATAATCAGAAAATAATGTTTTTTTTAATGCTATTAAATATTTTATTACTCTAACGGCCGTATTAATCAGTCGGTTTAAGTACGTGTTTTAACGCTTTTAAACCACGAAAATTAACCTAACTAAACCATGCGTTTTTAAACCCAACAAATTTAAATCTGCCTACTTATTATTCACTCGATTTACATGGGTAAACCTTTTAGTTTATTTGCAATACTAAATAATATGTAAACATTACTTTAAACCTACGAAATATCGGGTTAGACAATTCAGGAAGAGCGTATGTTGTTATTGTTCAAATGTGCTGTGTGATTTGGGAAGAATTTAAAAATGACGATGATCGTAAATTATGCGATTAGAGCCCTGAAGCGTTTCAATTATTTTGTAATTTTGCAAATTGAGTGAACATTATGGAGACCGATTGAAACCTTGTGAAAATCTGCTTAAACCGGTCGTCGGAGTGCGGTTTAAAATCAAAGTGGCGAACGAAAACACCATTACCGCAAATTGTGTTTTCGTTCGCGTCAAAAAGTTTGGAAGCAAATCTTATAATACACGTTACCTATCCTGCTATGTTTCGTATAAGTCCATACAATCAGCCCTAGCGAGGTATCCGTCGGAACGGAGAATTCTCCGCAACGCATACTCCGTCGGAGACTCAAATTACATTTGAGGTAGGTACTCCGAAAAGAATAAATAAAATGCGCTGACGTATTGATTTGACATGATGTTGTTTGTACTACAACGGGGTTTTCCTATTTAGTGCTTGTTTTTTCGCTTGCTTTTGTCTTGGAAATACAAATTAAGGCAATACAAAGCATTACGTTGCTAAAATATTTGTTTCTTTATTGCTTTCATTTATCAATCCTTCACTGCAAATCGTAAACAAATTCCGCAACCGATTCCTGTCGGAGCATATCGGAAGAAAGTTTGCAAGAAGTTGTCAAAAATATCAGTAAAAACGCACTTGATCGCACTGAAACGCAAAACGCCAGTGTGCGTTACATATTTACCGGAACGGAGTTTCGAAAAGCTGTTCCGAAAAATACCTCGAGGCAAAAATTCTCCGATTCGTATGAAATTGGAGAAATTTCCGTTGCGACGTATACCTCGCTAGGGCCGCATATTATACTGTCCTAATGTCGGATACTGAATTCCAAATGGGAAAAATCAAAACAATGCTATCATATCAATATATGGTTTGGCTTCACTGAAAATTAAATATTGAACTGCATCTAAGTTCACTATTGTTTACAACATCTGACTTTTTTGCCGTATATTTAATTACAACGCTTCTTTAAAAGCGATATTCCCGCTTTTTACTCAAGTTTTCTGATATAATTCTCTGCCGTAACAAAAATTAATTAATTAATACATTAATAATGGTTGAACCAAAATCTAATAAAAGTAAACAAAGCGATACTACTTTGCCACTAAGCAGAATACGAACAATAATGAAAAGTTCCGTGGACACAGGAAATATCTCCAATGAAGTTTTGTTTGTTGTCGAAAAATCTGCGGTAAGTTTTTTTTTGCAAAAACTATTGAATAATTACGGATAAAATATGTTGTAACTTTTAGGAAATGTTTATTCAGCACATGGCAAGGAATGCTTTTAAAAAATGCAAACAAGGAAACATGCTGAAGTATGAGCATCTGTCGGCATTCGTTAGCGAAGATGATTCGCTAGAGTTCCTGCTCCAAATAGTTCCACAAAAAATTACAGTAAAGGAATTCAAAGACATAATCGCGGATGATAAAGAAACTGATGAGACGTCGTCGGAAAGCGAGGAAGAATCACCGGAACCAGTTAAAAAGAAATCAACAAATAAGAAGTAGAAGGATTAGGTCATTTTGAAGTAGATAAGTTTATTCTTTGTTAGCAATAAATATTGTGGAGCCTCATTTACCCACACATTTCTGTACACATGCACCTTCCTTTTTCTGTTTATTTATGTTGTACATTTTCTTTCTGTGATGTCTGATGATGATATCAAGACTTGATCTGTAGCCTTGCCGCGTCAGCCTCTAACTACACATCTCGTCCGAGTTGCCAATCTAGGTATAATAGTGTTAGGGTTTTTTTTGTGTCAATATAATGTTGAGGTTACGAAAAAACATCAAAGTTTGAGAGCAATTGTAATCGCGACAAAAATTCTTTGCCGATTTTGCCTTTGATCTACGGACCAAACAAAAAGGCCATAAAGGCCTAATCTTAAGCCGATTTGCCAACGACAAAACTACATTTGACATAATAATGAATTGATTAGGATCAGAGTCTAGTCGTCTTAGGTTAGATTCGATTGCATAGGCACCAATAATTATGCATGTCCTCAGGCGAATGACCATATTATCTTTCAAATGAGCAAAAGATCGAATTTTCAATGTGCTGGGTCACACATGCATTCCCATAAAAGTCGTGTGGGGCGAGACAGGTCGGTTTTAAATGAGTAGAAAAGGGAAGAGATTTTCGGTGTAATCTACCTATCTTAAAAATTTACCCGTCTTTTACCCGGCATGTATCATATTATCCTTGCTGGTCATTGAAGGTACATATTTGTCAAAGTAATTATGATTATGAATACAAGGTAATATATTCCGAGCACTCATTTTCTTTTCTTTATTCGCATCTGTCAAACCAAATCTGTCCAAACAAAATAATTTATAGACGGTAAACTCATGCATTGACTTGCAGTTAACGAATATCTAAATTGGCAACTGATTAAAATATGGGTCTTTCGTAGGTGGAATCATATTATTCTCCCTAAATCAAATCCAAAGTGGTGTTACCTTCTCCTATACCTCTGTTTCGTTTCCTTTTTCTTTTAAAAATATTCTTATTCGCTTCACATCACATTTTTGGGTTACATACCTACGAGTTTCTTAATTGCGCAGTTTGGATACATGATTTTATAGACACCGCTGAGATATACCAATAATTGTACTGTTTTTTTCCCAATTTTGTGTAGAATCTTTACAATTTCAAGCAAAATATTTATAAAAAAACAACACATAACCCTTAAGTTATTCCATGTAGGTAATCGGTTCATGCATTGGCTGTTGTTTTTGTTTTGATCGTTTTCCGTTTCTTGGCAACACAACAACTGTCAACTTTCTACGATGTTTACGTCATGCTGACAAGTTGGCGAAGAATTTCCACAGCCGCAAGTGCGAGTTCTTTTTCTTTTGTGTTGCCACGAAAGTTTATCCATAAAAACGTGAAAATTGCTCAAAATCGCTAAAAATTACCCAAAAATAATATTTCCCTATACCGAGTAAATTATAAGCAATTCAAAGAAATGTACGGATAGTGAAGAGTCCTTTGATTCTATGCAAAAACAAAATTTCTTCACCGCATATTGTGGAATGAGCTGATAACTAATTTCTTCATCTCTGCCTAACAATAGAAATAGGAATACACTCTTATTAGTTGATCTTTTATTTGTTTTATATTCTAACATAACACGTCAAGTTAAAGTTAGTCTTCTGCATTTGACTAGAGAAGAAAGCACAAAAGTCACAGTAAAGGTGAAAGACGGCGCAGCAGAATGCCTAGCGAGAATGGTACCAGGGCGGGTTATCGACGTGCCGAGGTCGATTGGAATCGGTAAGATGATTTATTTTCTGCTGCTAAATTGTATGGAACATATTGTTGCATGCAACAATCTGAAAGTGGTAAACCTATTTTCGAGTTAGAATCTCGTGCGTGTGCACGAATGTTTATCTTTATAGACTGGGAGAGAGTGTGAATAGAGGAATGTTTATAGGTGGAGTATATTTTGTTAGTAAATCTTTTTTGAACTTCAAGTTCAGTGTGGCCCATGAAAATCATTCAAAAAATGAAGATTATCTTTGAATTCATAACTACGAAATGTTGACTCAATATGCAATTTTGATGGATATCTACCTACCTACTAATTAAGACTGATTACAAAAAGTATCACAAATTCGATAGGGTTATTAACTATGACTCATATTAGCGAGCGTCTGTGTAAGCCATTTAGAAAGGTATTAGTTTGTTGACTATCCAATTGAATACGTTATAAAATTCACCGAAAATCGGACTATTAAGGCATCAATAATCAAAAAAAAAAGAAACCGCTCGCTTCTAAAGTTTGGTTGAAAATATTTAAATTTAACGCCAAAAGACTACGATCGCAAGAAACCTTAAGAAACTGCTAACCGCGTAATTTGGACTCCCAATCAAACGGGGTTTTACTTTCACTATCATTATTTGCCTTTACCTGCCATTCCTCAACCATGTAACTTTTTTTCATTACAGCTACGGTCTCGGCGACGACGATGAACCGAATTTTCGTCAAAGATCAAACACTGGTGGCTTTGTTGATCTCGGAAATGAGTACACTTATGCAGCTGGCGGCCATCATGCTTCTGGAGCGACTGAAATATTCGCCGGCGAACAAGGTGATAAGCCATGGTAAGGAAAACGTAATATAACCAATAACCCACAAATCCTTACCACAATTTGCGTTTCAGGTGGCGCACAAACTTCTTTATCTCACAACCAGTATTATTCGGTACATGGGACGGTGTATTCACCTCGTGTCTAATCAATGTGTTCGGAGTGATAGTATTCCTACGTTCCGGTTGGATTGTCGCTCAAGCGGGCATTGTGAACGCGGTTCTTATTATTTTCTGCACCGTGGTCATTGCCCTGGTGTCTGTGTTGTCGGCGGTTGGCATCTGCGAAAGATGTCGCGTTGAGAGTGGCGGCGTGTACTTTTTAATTGCTCATACCCTGGGTTCGAGATTTGGTGGGTCACTGGGGCTGCTGTATTGTTTCGGACAGGCTGTGGGTTGCGCCCTAAATGTAATGGGTTTTGGCGAATCTATGGCCGGACTGGTCGGTCTTGAGGGAAACACTTGGGCTATTAGAGGATTTGCAGCAGCCGCTGTACTCTTGTTGGGTGTCATCAATGTGGCTGGCGTAAAGTGGGTCATTAAGCTGCAGTTTGTGTTGCTTATGATTCTGTTGATATCGGCGTTGGATTTCATGGTTGGCAGTTTTGTTGGAGAGGATCCAAGTGGGTTGCAAAAGAGCTCTCAATGTAATGATTAATATTTTGCAATTCGTTTGTTTTTTAGAGAACGGCTTTGAGGGATGGGTCAGCAGCAACTTTATGGACAATCTGTGGCAGAAGTATGAAGATGGTTACTCATGGTTCCGGGTGTTTGGCGTCTTTTTCCCCACAGTGACTGGTGTGCTGTCTGGAATTAATATGAGCGGCGATTTGCGGGCGCCGTCAACCGACATCCCTAATGGTACACTGGCTGCCTTTGGGACTTCGTAAGAAAATTTAAAACTTGACAGGAACATTGTCTTACATTTTTTTTTATTACAGAACCTTCTTGTACATGGTTTTCGTGCTGTTCCTTGGCTCAACATGCACGCGGGAGACTCTACTCACGGATTTCATGATCTCTGTTAAAGTGTCTGCGGTGCAATTTCTTTTGTTGGCCGGGATATATGTGTCGAGTATGTCATCGTGTTTGGGTGCCATGTATGGAACGCCTAGGGTGCTGCAGAGCATTGCCAAGGAGAGCGTGATACCAGGAATCGATATCCTCGGCAAAGGAGTAAGTAAACATAATCTTCTGTGCTCTTGAAACCTTTCTCACGAGTTCATCAACAGCGCGGCCCAAACAAAGTCCCCCTCTACTCAATGGCAGTAGTGGCCGCCATCACAATCACCTTCATCATGGTCGGCGATATCAATTTCCTTGCCCCTATCGTCACAATGCCTTTTCTGTTGACCTATGCCTGCATTGACTACTCATACTTTGCACTGGCTCAAACTTTTGACATTCAGGAACAACGCGAGGAAAGATTCCGCATTCAGGCATCTAGTCCTTCGTACGAGACCCGTCGCTATGGCGCTGTCCACGGCGAAAATGACTTGGATCTGCTTTTCCCTGATCGTGTGCGTCACAAGAATTTGCAGGTTAGTAGTGTGTTGACTCTTTGAAATTGTTTACTCATATGCCATTTGCAGAGCCCCGCAACATCACAACAAAACTCACCGCTTCATGTGCCTTCTACAAATACCCCCGCAACAATTCCAACCAATTGTATTAACGAGACTGATAGTAACAACACAAACCATATACAATTGGAAAACACCGCCAGCAGTAGCAGCAACAACACTGATGCGGTAATGTTCCGCGACGGAACGAACAGTACAAACATATCTGGCCTGGGAGATGCAGATAATGAAGAAGATGCCGAGCCCATTGCACCCATCCGTCCGCCAATTCATTCGAAAACGAAGAATTGGTACTCGGGCTTTTGCAATCGGTGGGCCTCTCTACTGGGGGTGAGTTTTTGCCAATGGGAGGCGATTTTGTCTAATTTTTGTCTAATTTATTTGTAGGCAGTAACTAAACTAATTGTGATGCTTCTTGTCAACTGGTATTATGCGTTGACTTGCTTCGTTGTCGTATTCTTCGTATGGGTCTATGTGGGCACAGCAAATCCAGCTGTGAAACCAGGTGTGACAGCCGAATTCAATCTGTTCGGATGGCTGAAGAGCGTTGTTTTTAGATGTTTTGGGTAAGTTTGAATGTGTCAACGCTGATGGGTTCTTTAGAAACTGATCATGTTGCTTTCGGGGGTCGAATTAATTAATTATGCGACTGCTTCACTTAAATTGAATTTCTTGATGCACGAATGTTTCACTTAAAGTGGGCCTATTATTGTGAATCACTGGTTGCATGTATGAAAAACGCCGGAAGTACCCACAACAATTGTACAAAAATTGTCTGTTTACATAAGTAGGTCTTTAGAACGATAATAAAAGCCTACTTCGTACTACAGCATACCAAACGATGCTTTCTGCCTTGACTTTGATTTTTATGATTTAAGAATCGATGCGGTTCTTCTAAATCCATTTCAAAACAGACAGGAGGCATAATAGAACTTCTTCATGCCAAATTTTCCCTACTGCTCTCTCCTCACATATAATATTATTTCCCAAACTTATTTCCTCTTAATTTTACTACATTTCAATTGTTCCTTTCAGCAAACGGATACACGGCTATGAACAGATAGTGGTGACACCTTCTTGCCCGGGTGTTGATCTCTCACCAACACAGCTCAACGATGACAATGAAGATTTCCCACAGCGCCGAAGATACCACCATTCGTCTCTCGTTCAGGGCCATTTAGTTGATGATATTTAGTAATCACTTAGCGCACTCTCACACACGCCAGTATGCTGCTACTGTATAGGACCAAAACCTTAAAGCTAACAAAGAATGATAATAATAGTCTTAGAATAAAAAACCTACAAAGTGTAACTAAAAAGCAAAAAAAATGCAAGCATTTATTGTAAATTGTTTTGACATTATTAAGCGTAAAACTCCTTTTTTACCATTAACCTTTATATTCCTTAACTATGATTATATTATATATTATGCATTTAATTTTTTTTAATTATGAACTTTTATTTTGTAGATTTTGTAAAACAATTTTCCTTTAACATTTTAAGTTATTTTGTAACATTTAACACTTAAAAAATAACAAAAAATTATATACACAATATTGTTCGTTGGACGTACTGGATATTTATGTACTGTATTTAGGGAAGTAAATGTTATATATAGATTATATACTTATATATTCGCTTGCGTATAAAAATGTATATTTAAATATAAATAATAAAATGCTGTACTGATAAGATCAAAAATGTAAACCAAATGTGCATAAAATTGAGTAGCAATTTATATGAAGAAAAAAAACATTAATAAATTGAAAAGTAACATTTTTGTTAAAGAAAATCGTCTTTTAGTTTTTAGGTTGAAAGTCTTCCAGTTACGACTTCTACTATGTATTTGGGTAAAAAGAAAGGCAATCACTATTATTCCGAGTGGCGTTTTACTTTTACGACGTTTGTCGTTATTTGAGGCGTTTCATTTTACAAGACTTATTCCATAACTTTGGCGATAGGGTACGACATTTTGGTAAGTAGTTCACAAACCAGCTGAAGCTGATCTACAGCGCTGACAGGTACAATATGGCGGTATCAGATTTTTCTTCGATTCTTTTTCGAAAGAATTTGTTAACTTATAACCCCTTTCCCTTTTGTCGTAAACAAACTGTTTTAAGTCAGTACATATTTGTAACTTTATTGCGACAGTGAGCACATAGAAAAAGAAGCAAAGTCTTTAACAAAAGTTCGAACTAAATCTGAATATCGTTTTCACAACGACACGACACATAAGTCGTATACGACAAACGCCAACGGAAATAAGGGTGTATAATCTTGAAAATTACTAGTATACCAATGTTTTGGAGAAGTGATGCCGAAGAGGACATAAGACAAAATGATTTTATTCGCATACGAAAACAGACAAAATCCAATCCAATTGATCAACCAGATAAAAGTAAAAAAAAGGAGTAAAAAGTATAATTTAATAAATTAGGTATCGCCGTCAATTCCGGCAATATAACTTGCTGTGACCTGTTGAGGGTAGCTACCATAAGGGTGTAGGAAACCATTTTAAATTACGACTAGCACAACCCATTTCATCAGAAGCTTTAAATAAACTAACAATTAAAAAAAAATTACACTTTCAGTCGTTTTTCATTACTTGGTGACCAATAATTTGTTAACGATAAAAATCGTCGTTTCGTCGTACAATTAATGCGATCTACAAGGCGTTTAATAACAACTTGCGTCCAATGACAAAAAAACGCCACTCGTAATTATCCTAAATTCAAATTTGCTAGTTTTAAATCGTCGTTTAAAACACCACTCGGAATAAGGGTGATTAGCTCTGTATCTATATATCCATCATCAGATTTATACCTACTGACATGATGGTTTTGTCGTCTGATGCACAACGCTTTATCGTGTGGAAAAAAATACATGAGTGCGGACTTGCGGAGCCCTGAGAAACACTCCAAGTATTTACAATGAAAGAGTCAGTAACAAAGTAGGTAATTGGATGTCCTAACGGCTCACGCGCATTCTGGTCCATGGCAAAGGCAATCAAATATATCGATATAGAGCCACCAAATATATCGATGGCAGAAGTGAAATTTCGGCCTCGAATAATTCAACGCATCCTTAAAGAACTAGATATAATAAGGCAACTGTACCCGACGGAATCCCGGCTATAGTACTAAGGAGCTGGGCACCAGAACTTGCACCTGTATACTATGTAAGCTGTTTAGCATGTCGTATTCCCTGAAGACGTTTCCTTCTTGCTCGCAAAAAAAAAGAACGAAATGTCTGCCACAAAACTATCGTCCAATAGCGTTACTTTCAATGCTCCCAGAAGTAATGGAAAAGGCAATAAATGTCGAAATAATCAAATATTTAGAAGGCTATCGATTAATAAGCGACAGGCAATACGGAGCCGTCGCGTCGTTCCCCTGGAGACCTGTTAAGCTACGTAACGCACTTATGGACGCAAGCGATTGAACAACACGGCGAATCCAGAGCCGTTGCCTTGGACATATGAAAGGCACTTGACCGAGTCTGGCATAGAGCCCTATTAGGCAAGTTAGCGTCTTATGGATTACCACAACAACTCTGCGGATGGATGCAAAATTTTCTTCTGGGCTAAGATCGATCTATTGACAAGGATCTATTCTTTCGCCAACTCTATTTCTTCTCCACATCAACGATTTGCTTGGATCGACAAATAATAATATCTACAGCTTTGCTGATGACAGCACTCTTATATAGTCCATTTCGAAGAGTGGGCATGTGAATGCGGCTACATCACACAGTCAGAGATGTGAACAAATTAGTTCTCTAAATGGTGATCTGGACAAAATCGCAAGATCGGAGTCCACTAAGTTGAGCTACATATTTAGAGCAAAGAGGTCCCTTAGCCCCAAGCAACTTCTCATTCTCAAAGCACAGGTTAGACCAGGCCTGGAATATTGTTCCCATATATGGAGCTCGGCCCCAAAGCATTCACTTAACCTACTTGACAGCATACAGAGACGATCAGTTCGACTTATTGGAGACACTCCACTCACATCAAATCTACAACCGTTGTCCGTTGGTGCACAGAAGACAAGTCGCCGATGACCTTTGTTTGTTCTATAGGTACTTCCTGCTCATTGCCATACAGTAGGTACACTTGACAACCGCGAGGACACTTTGGAATTCTCTTCCTGGGGATATATTTCTCGGGGCGCTGATTTCGAAAATAAAATTCATCCAATGAAATCATTCGATAATGAACTTCTTTCCCTCGAAACTCAGAATGAATTCACGGGATAATCGATTTGATTGAATCTCAGAATAAGGGTGTATAACTCCTAACTGCGATACCCTATATAATGTAGGTTATCTGTTCCGTAAGTCAGAACTGTTGCGTAGGTATAAAGTTAAGCAAACTCTAAAATGAATCTGTATTCGATAAGCTTATGAAATACCTCCAACTTCACGCAAATAATGTACATATTTACATTTCAAGATCAGTCGATGCAATTATTCAATTTATCTTCATAGACACGATCATAGATACATTTGGTTAATTGTAAAAGATATTAGCAATATGCAGTACATATTTTGGTACAGGTAGCCATTTCTCACAGCTAAAAAAAATACTTTTAAACAACTGTAGGTACTATAATCTACAGCCTATTGGAATCTGGTGTCGATTATATCTTTAAATTTAGCTTTCATGATCATTTGATGTAATTTTCCACTCAGTGCAGTTTGATAGACACGATCATTGGTTAATTGCAAACATATTATCAGCATGCATGTGGTACATATTTTGTTGAAGATAGCCCCACGCATTCTATTGCACGATACTGACTGACTAGTTATAAATTAATCTCCAACGGAAAAAGTTAAATCTCGCAGTAATGCTAGCAGTGGTACTGATCATTGCATTGGTAATCCTTTTCGGCTACTATTTGGTATGGACCTCAACTTATTGGTCACGTCGCGGGATTAAAGGGCCCATAGGGATGCCAATATTTGGAAATATGTTTAACTACTTGATCGGAAGAAGACACTATGGATATGTCTATGAGGATATTTATAAGTAAGTTGCGTGCTACTGATGTGTGCAACCAATTTGTATTTTTGTATGTAGATCCTTTCCAGCCGCATCCTACATCGGAATGTATCGAGTTTTTAACGAACCGGCGATTTTGCTACGTGAACCGGATATGATCAAGGAAATCATGGTGAAAAACTTCACCAGCTTCCATGACAATGTTTTGTATATCGATGAAGGACGCGATGCAATTATCATGTGTGATCCATTCGTTGCAAGAGGGGAGAAATGGCGAGTCATGCGAAACGAACTTGTTCCTATTTTTACTCCAAATAAGGTGAGAACAACGAGCTCGTAAAGCCATGGGTAAGATATACGTTAACTCAATTTCTAGGTCAAGTTGTCATTCCCCCACATTGCTGCGGTATGTAAGAAACTGGAATCATACCTTGAAGATTATGCTGAGAGGCAAAGCTTTGAGGCTAAGGATGTAAGTGTGTCGCTTTAAGAATGGAATTACTTATAGAGTCTGCTCTTTACAGCTCTGCTCCAAGTACACTTTAGATGTGGTAGCTTCAGCCGCTTGTGGTTTGGACGGAGAGTCATTTACAAATTCCAATTCGGACTTTACCCAACTGGTGGAGAATCTTTTCATGCCTAACCCATACAGCTTGGTTGAAACGACAGCTCTACTGTTCTTACCAAAGCTTGGAAAATTCATTAATTATCGGTAAGATCGAGTTGACGATTAGAAAATCGATGTGAAAATTCTTTAACCCCGACAGATATATTCCGACTAAGGTACAACATTGGCTGTCTACAATAATTCGACGAGTTCTATCTAAGCGAAGAGAGTCAAAAGGCCTTACAAACAATCATAGCGACTTCATTCAGTGGCTCATCGAAGCAAAACATAAGGCTGGGGAGCCTGTCGACGAGTTCATCATACTCGGGCACTGTAGTACTTTTCTCTTGGAGGGATTTGAAACATCTGCGTCACTGATGTCGTTTGCTTTGTATGAGGTAATAGTCGAGTCTTGTTAATATAAGCTAAACATTTAACCTTTTCTTACTTTAAAGTTTGCAATTAATCCACATGTACAAGATCAAATCCACTCTGAGATCAAACGAGTCGTGAGCAAGTATAACGGACAGCTTTGCTATGAAGCTTTACTGGAGATGACTTACTTGGAAGCCGCCCTTTATGGTTTGAACTAAAGCAATGGCTATATAAATACTGTGACATATTTTTTTGACAGAAACCCTTCGTTTATTTCCTGCAATGTTGGCTCTGTTAAAACACTGTACGCAACCGTTTGAGCTGCCATCCCAATTCAAAGAAATCGAACTCAAACAAAAGGTTATCGCCGAGAAGGGAACGGTTTTCATTGTTCCTGTGAAAGCAGTTCATTAGTATGTTTAAGGTCGCATCTTCTCTGTAAACAATAGCTTGTAGTCGTGTTTTGTTTACAGTGACCCGGAGATATTTCCACAGCCGTATAAGTTTGATCCAGACCGTTTTACAGAAGAAAACAAACGCCAGAGGGCCAACTGTGCCTTCTTAGGCTTCGGCGAGGGTCCACGAATGTGTCCAGGTGAGAGGGGAAAAAATGCATTAAAATGGGAATTAAGGAAGTAACTTCTCAATTTTAGGCATGCGATTTGGCCTAGCGCAGAGCAAAGCTGGACTCGCTACAATGCTGATAAAATATAAAGTTGAGCTATCGCCCAAAGCTAAACCGTTGAAAATAGCGACCACAACGTTTCTCACATCTAGCCAGAGTGGCATTTGGATCAATTTTAAGCCAAGAAAATAAAAATAGTGAACGAGTCTTATTCAAGAAGAATGCGCTCCGAGATGAAGCTTTTACTAAATTGCTAGTTAATTAAAATGAACGAACGGCATTTTCGCGTTTTTCGATTAAACAATTTTGTTAGTACAAATTAATTCATTCATTCATTCATTTTCAATACTCCGCTTGTCCATGAAGTGGGCTGCGGTACAAATTAATTGTGAAAATTATTTTTTAGAATAATTTGGTACTTATGGTGATTCGAACGCTTAAAATGAGCCACTAATCCAACTGTAACAATTGTAATAAACAATTTCATATTATTGCACCACTGCCTTAAGCTGGAATCATATTTACGTGACCCGCGCAAAACACCGGGTTAGGCCTGAAACACACATGCGATTTCAGTCGCGCGACTGTTTAGTCGCAAAAAATGAAACACACGCATTTCAATATGAATGCGCACACATAAAATCCGAAATTGTGTGCGCGCATTCACATTGAAATGCGTGTGTTTCATTTTTTGCGACTAAACAGTCGCGCGATTTCCGGCCTTAGGCCCGAAACACACATGCGATTTCAATCGCGCGACTATTTTGTCGCAAAAGTTTTGAATTTTATGCACTGCTGTGGCGCTACAGCGACAACGCATTAGCCCCGAAACACACATGCGATTACAATCTTCGTCGAAAAAAATGAAGCACACATATTACAATATGAATGCGAGCACATAAAACCACAAAATGTGTGTATCATTTTTTGCGACGAAGCAGTCGCGCGATTGAAATCGCATGACGTGTGTTTCAGGCCTTACGCATTATGTTGGGTTAGGCTCGATACACAATGCGATTGCAATCGCGCGACTACTTAATCGCAAAAAATGAAACACACGCATTTCAATGTGAATGCGCGAACATAATTTTGGATTTTATCTGCGCTGACTGTCAGTCACGGTTACGAAGTTTACACTCACAGCTGGTGGCTATTAATTCCTTTCCTCTATATAATCTTGCGTAGTCAATTACAGCCTAACTTTATAAGTTTGACTTCAAAATTGCCTTGCGGGATATTCATGAGTTCGCCTCAGGACCCCCCATGGCAACATCGTCAATAACAAGACCTTCGTGTTTTCCTATTGTTTTTCCACCATCTGACTAATTTGTTGCTCTTCCCTTATGCCCCCTTTACTCTCTAATCAACGAGCAAAATTTGTTTTTGCTTTATTTTGGCTCATGTCACATCAATGAACGTGAAAGTTTGACTAAAATGAACTATAGCCAACATTATAGACGACAAAGACGATAAAAATGCTGACTACTAACTCGTCACAGAAGGGGAGCGTCTAGGGCAGGTGGTTGGCGCTTTTTAACTGTGATTTGCTTGTTTGCACGTAATGAACTATAGGTCAAACGCAGAGGGAAATAAAAATAAGCCCTACATAAGAAGGTTCGACAGTGCGTCGTGCCCTAATTTGATTCCTTGTAAATCGATTCCGAGTGAATGATTTCCGTGGGGGAGATCTTCAATTTTTTTTTTCGGATTGACTCTGTGAGTTTTGTTTATGGACCATTGACAAGATGGTTTTGAAGGGAATGTAAGTGGCAATTATGGGGAGCTCATTCGTATGCCCTTTGAATGATTGTTGAAGGGAAAATAGCGTCGGGTGCGTAGCGTAAAACTCAATTTTATTGGGATTTCTGAGAGGATTACCTTGCGTAGTCGTAGACGTATAGACGTGTGAAATTTGACTGATATATTCAGACAAACATAAGTTATATAAGTGGAATTGCTGATAATGAGTTTGATTCATCGGTGCATGCAATCCGTTTAGTATGGTTCAATACCCTTAGTAAAGGGGGCTCAATGCCTTTTAGGATGCGGCGGAACATTTGGCGATTTTCAAATTCAAATGGAGGACGATTGGGCTCTTCTTCAAAAAGAAGAAAAATACAAGGGGTTACTCAATTTATAGAGATAAGTATATTATATGTATGTCTTCAAGTCTTTGCTAAGGTTTAGGAATCGGCTTGCAGAGCTGTTGTCGAGTCAAGGTTGCGAGGTGAGCAGTGCGCTTTTCTTTTGGGCCACCATTAAAACAGGTGGATAAATGAGTGGTGTTGGCGTTTACAAAGGAATTCCAAGTAAATAAATAATACACCCTCATGTCATCACACTTAACTAGTCCCTGCTGTCTTTTGAAGTTTCTAAGAAACAAAAGCTTACTGAACCTAAACAAGCTTATCCTACTCGTCAAAACCATTTTGAGAATGAAGCATTATGTCGTTAATAAAAAGATCGCCAGTATTGTTTAAGTAAAAATACCCAAATAGAGTTTCCTTTTCTAAAGAATAGCATGGCCTGGTGGACAGAAAGTGGGGCTCCAGTCTCCTTCTCCTCATTTCTACGGCTTCTACAAAAATCATTGCAGGGTACATCAAGCCTAGTTGCATGTTTGCCTATAAGTCTGGTATCCAGTGATGACACCTATGCCGTCTATTTAAAGAGCCGTTCAGATGCAGCTTTGGCCAAATCCAGCTTTAAGTTCGCATGTAGGATGTAGCGATTGGTATGCCGCCTAGTAAACTTTATCTAGTAGTACAAGTGCAGTTGTTTCATGTCTGGCGAGGTCATCGGCCCTACAGTTCCCGGACTACTTTATTGCAATTTGTTTTCAAAGTCTTAACGATTTAAGTTTTACTTTAATGCTTATGGGCAACTTTTTGTAAGGCATAAACTATCACATAAGAGTTTATGTGGAACTTAAGCCGCTTTGGGGCGTACTACCAAACGGCCCTTAGTCCTTCAATGGAATCACAATAAATCAAATACAAACAGCCACCAAAAATCTTAAATTTTAACGTTTTTTAAGGTTTACCAAAACTTCACAAAAAAGGTTTTAAATTTACTGAGTGTTGCTACAATTAATTTTCCTATTTGTCGGTCAATTTTTCTTTCTTTCTATATATAGACAAATTTACAACACTGCACTGTGAAATTTATGTAAGAATCGTGCTTAAGTCTCAAAGGAGACCTATTCGTGGTATGTGATTTTTATCTATAACATTAACATTGACCCCCAAGCAGCGTATACAAAGCACAATGACGACGACGTGCTAAAAATCGTTAAAATTGTGTGATATTCCTCGCTTGGGATAATTAATTTCATCTGGAAATAACTCCCTCGGATAAAAAAGAAAATAAATAAAACACCGTCAACAAAAGGACAATGTAGATAATCGCTGTAACTTCATTCATTCGCTTCATTGCGGTTCGAATTACGATAAGGTTAACGACACTCTCGACTTACGTGCGACTTCTAATAGGATTAAGAGGATTAATTTCATTAAATTTTTCATTTTATCGTGTTTTCAATATCATGATTTTTCCCAAACACAAAAATTGGCAACCCACAGGTGCGCTGACAGAAGATTAAATTAAATGTTATTAGATTCTTTCGCCATTGGACTATTTGAAGGATGCCAGGATTACGCCAATAAAGTGTGACAGAAGATAAAAGCTCTTTAGGTGTTTTGGAAGGTTTAAGTTTGTTATTGTGATCGACGTGACTTTTATGAGTGTTTTTAATGTTTACGGTGCAATTAGTTGTTATGTGACAGGCCCAGTTACTATTATAGATAAGTACTAATAAATTGTATTCAATTAGAATGAGCTTTTTTGCTGTTCTTTTTAATGACTACTTTTTGAATAATTGAATTTCATCCATCATTTATTATTATTCATCAATTAACAACATTTGAGGTTCAAAATGTATGTAAAATGTTAAAAAATTAATACAACACTCTTTGGGTGTATTTTTTTTTTAGAGATTTTCCAAATGTCAAAAAAAAGAATATCCTTTCATAAAATATGACATTAATCCTGTTGATTTATTTTATCAATTAATATTGAGATCAAAATTCAACAAAGGGAGAACGATATTATTAAATGAAATAAATTTATTATGATTACGAGATTCTTGTTTACATTTTTTAACGTCATATACTTTTTCATGTACCAATTAAAAAGAGACATCGTCGAAAGATAAAGATTTTTTCTTGTATTTACGATTACGCCACAAGTTGTAACTTCCCTTATGTCGTTTTCGGTTGGTCGTCCAGAACCGTTCGGAAGAACTCTCTGCGGTTCTGAATTCAAATCCAGAAGCAAATTTCTCTTCTTTTCGGTAGAAGAACTGTCAGTAGAGTGCCAATCGAACGCTTCTGAAAGCGTCGGGTTTGCTTCCGAACGGTTCTGGACGACCAACCGAAAACGACATTACTTTGCCCGAATACGTCACAGTTTAAGCTCCCATACATTTGACAAGGTATTAAATTTTACAACTAAAGTTTAGTACGCAGCTCGAATTAAATTTGATCTGCCATATAAAATTCTCTTTATCCGAGCGGTATCTACGCATCTCCAGCTAAAAAAAAACAACAAATTTTCATTTTAGACTGTACTGCATGTACCTGTCAAAATTTGGCACACCCATTTATAGAAACGGCATATTTTCTCAAGCTAAATTTTGTGGGCGCAGTAGCGCAGTGGTTAGTGTGCTGGACTACTGTGCGAGGGATCCCAGGTTCGATCCCCGGAAAACACAAATTACATCTTAAAGTTTTTTCTACTGCGCCACCTCTCGCGATCGTCTGACAAATATCCGAGAGTAAGACTGTCATGAAAACGCTTCTCAATTCAGCCGTTCGTACTCGGCATAAAATTGTAGGTCCCTTCCATTCGTCGCAAAAAAATAGAAACTCACACAAAACGAATGGTTGGGTGTCACCCGCCTGTTGCGCCACCTATTTATTTATTTATTTATTTATTTTTTAAATTTTGACAGATATTGTCATGTTTGCACTCCATGTCCAAATTAAGCAGGGGTTTCAGCGAATGGTTGGAGAAAAAAAAATGGAAAGCAGCTAAAATGTAGTTTCGCTCGAACTGCGTACTTAGCTTAAGGCAAGGATTCATGCAAATGTCTTAATTTTGTAAAGCGTGTCCCATAATTCATGCAAAATGTAATTTTGATAGAAAATACAGATTTTTAATAAGAAAGCTTACATTTTTTATTGATTCATAGATTATACAAATTGGGGTTATGTAAGGAATAGGACATCGGATAAACGGCCGCCACGGCTTTGCTGGCAAGTACGTTTCTTTTTTATTGAAATTTTCTATGACTCGTTTCGCATAAATGTGACTGAATTTCATTAATACATTAGCCAATTTGCTATGTCAAGGCGTTGGTGGTTGTGGGCTTGTTTGCATAGACTTTTGACTAGTGCTCTTGATTTTACCCGGGTAATACCAATCTCAACAAATACCCGGGTGTCCGGGTACCCGGGTAATGCGGGTAGTACCCAAGTTAGCGGGTACCCGGGGATTTCCGCTATTGGGTACCCGACAACAGCGGGTAACGGGTACCCAAGGGCCAAATATACTCTTACTTACTTACTTATCTGGCTCCCGACCCGTGAAGAGTCTCTGGCTGAGACACTGCAGCCTTCCATCCTCTACGATCCCGGGCACGCTGCTTCCAATTGTCCAGACCAAGCGCTCTGGCATCAGCGATGGCTTGGTCTTTGGAACGGAGGTTCGGTCTTCCTTGTCTTCTCGAACCTGAGGGCTGGGATTCGAAGACCCTCTTAGCTGGAGCATTATTGTCCATTCGCTCGATGTGGCCGAACCAAAGTAGTCGACGTGTTTTGGCTTTTTGGACTACATCCACATCTTGGTACAGCTCATAGAGTTCGCGGTTGTATCTTCCCCTCCATTCGCCCTCCTTGCACACAGGACGAAAAATCCGCCGAAGTATTTTTCTTTCGAAGGAGCCCAGTATCAGCTCTCCCTTCTTGCTTATCGTCCAGCACTCGGCGCCATAAAGCAGAACTGGCAGGATAAGGGTTTTGTAGAGCACACATTTCGTCCTTCGAGTTAGGAGTTTTGAACCCAGTTGTTTTGCCAAACCGAAGTAGCAACGGTTTCCTATGGTAATTCTTCGCCGGATCTCCACTAGGGTGTCATTCGTGGAGTTTACGTTTACTCCGAGGTAGGTGAACTCCTTAACTACCTCGAAATTATTGCTATTGCTATCAATAGTGACGTTTTGTCCTAGGCGGTGGACAGATGCTTGTTTGTTTGTTGATAGCATGTACTTAGTCTTGTCCTCATTTACTTCAAGCCCAACGGATTTCGCCTGTTCTTCAATCGCCGTGAACGCTTCTATCACGGCACGCTGGGAGCGACCGATGATGTCAATATCGTCCGCATAGCCAAGCAGCTGGACGGACCTGTTGCAGATAGTGCCTTCCGTGTTGACACCTGCCCTGCGCACTATCTGCTCCAGTACGAGATTGAAGAAGTCGCATGATAGAGCGTCTCCTTGCCGAAATCCGGTGCATGTTTGAAAAAGTTCGGAAGAGCTGCTTCCAAACTGCACGTTGCAGCGCGTGTTTTCCAGCGTCACGCGACACAGCTGAATCAGTTTTGCCGGGATTCCAAATTCGGCCATCGCCATATAGAGCTCCTGACGATGTATGCTATCATACGCGACTTTGAAGGCGATGAATAGGTGGTGAGTTTCGACTTGAAATTCGTTGGTCTTTTCCAAGATTTGCCTCAGTGTGAAAATTTGGTCTATAGTCGATCTGCCGGGCCGGAAGCTACGTGCCGATTAGTGTGTTTTAGAACGGTTTTAGACGTTCACACAGTACGTTGGATAGGATCTTGTATGCGACATTTAGCAAGGATATGCCTCGATAGTTCTTGCAAGACATAGGATCGCCTTTTTTGTAGATGGGGCATATGGAGCTGATAGTCCAGTCATACTCTACTTCAATATAAAATTAAAAATACACTACACCAGCTTTAGTGGGGAATATATACCACAGGGAGAGGAGGGAAGCAGCTATAAAAAATAAATTGAAAGTATGTACCGTATTCTATAGTAGAAATTAATATAACATCTATTAAACATGCTTTGACAAAAAATAGCAATTCAATTCATTGAAATAACACGGGTACCCGAAACATTCCGGGTACCCAAAACCTTACGGGTACCCGATAATTTGGTACCCGGGTAATACCCGAAAATGCGGGTATCCGGGTACCCGGGTAGTTACTCGGGTATCCGGGTATCAAGAGCACTACTTTTGACTTCAAAAAACCCCAAAGAAAAAAGTGCAATGGCGTTAGGTCGCAAGATCTGGATGGTCAATTCTGATCGCTAAAACGATCGATTACATGATTAGGAAATGACTAACGGGTACCTATAAACGGACCTGTTGCGCCAACTATTTATTTATTTTAACTAGGTTATGGTATGGTCCTATTGTTTTCTATTCGAAATCTAAAACTTGTGGCAACTCTTATTCCTTATTACAAAAACTGTGTAACTATTTTTTTAATTTCCCGGACTAATGGAAGATGCCTACTATGCCGATACCAAACAGCTTATGTGAGAATCGTTCTGAAAGCAATTTTAGATACTCTTGGATGTGTCTCAGAAGTTCGCGAAAGGAAACAGAGGAAGAGGAACAGCCTTCATAAAACTGGGCACAGCTTTTTACGAAAACAACAGCGCAAATAATGAACTGCAAATTGGCTATAGACACAAAACAAAAACACTAAATTAATGATCACCCAAAGTACCTACGTAGTAGAATAATTGAAATATGTGTTAAAAGTTTATGACAAACTTTTTGATTTAGACGCTTCTGCTACCAGAGCCCTCAGTATGAAAGTATGAAGGGCAATGAGCTCTATGGCACTATCCATGCGCTGCCCCTACCATATGTCACAAATTGTGTCTCCATATTAAATTGGCAAGCATGTAACAGTCTAGGGAGAAACCGCATTTAAACAACCATCCCGTACATCAACCATTATGAAAGGAATCCCTCTTTAATAAAATCATCGTGTAAATGACTTTACTATTATCGTCGGCGTCTCTATATACCCTCTCTATGAGTATACAATATCCCCTCGAAATAAAAGCAATCAAAAAACATCAATCGGATTCGGTTCAATGGCAAGGATGTTGATGCGACGTCCTTTCATTCACTCATTTCGTATACAATTCTCTATTTTTGTAATTAATTACGTTACATTAAACAAGTAACGACATACTATAGCACAAACAAACAAGAAGGACAAATACATTCAATGAGACACATGAGTGTCAATTACTACACCCCACACTGGAGAGTCAATCACCCCTTAAATCAATGAACGTATAAACCCATTTCGGGAGCAGTGACATGTAACCGTATTTGAAATGTGTGAATCAAATTTAGACGACCCTTTACTCTGCTTAGTAGGTACATTAATTTGGCTGATATTGGAAAGATATGCGCTGACTTAGGTTAACGACCATGCCCATGCCCACTTATGATTATATATTTACCGGTATTTGAGTAACCCTTCCCTTAGTGATTTCACTTGAAACTTCAAGCTTTGAAAGATGTGTTTTTGGAAACAAAAGTATTAACCGGTTTTATAAAGCGAACTCGGACATACGTCTATCGTGGCCGTGCATCGATATTGATCTTAACAATCTCGAACTCACTACTCATATGCCCGAGTTGCCAATGACAATCCTATTCCCGTTGGCGTTTGGGGTAGGTATACGACTCATGTTTCGTGTCGTTGTAAAACGATGTTCAGATGTTTTTTTTTAAACTTTTGTCCACAATTTTATTTCCTTTTCTATTATGCTCACCATCATTTCAATTCATTTGTCTCAAAAAAGTTAAAAATACCGACTAAAAAACGAAGTGAAATAATGAAATAAACGCTAACGAAAATACACCCCTATTCATATATGATGTACTGAACACTAGGGGTCGTATAATACTTCCGCTTACAACATGTAGATCAATATTTGACCCCCAAAAGTTGAAATACAGGAAATCCGCTAACAGGCTAATGCTCATCCATTTATTTAAAAAAAATATAGACAAAAGGTACCCTTACCCATCCCTGACATGACTTTGAATTGATTACGAATCCAGTTGCTAAAGAATATTCAGCCACTTCACGCAGTTTTCCGCGACAGTACAGACGCATCGCTTCTTCGAAACAAGTCTGTTCCTTGTCATGTCAACTTCTTGACCATTTGCTGTCATAAAAGTTATGCCCTCAAAGTTTTCCACTTGCCAAGAAAGTCACGATCCATTCACTTAGTGGAAAATTGCTCTAAATTAGTTTCCCCATTTAGGAACTTCTGACAGTAGGATAACTATAATTACCCCAAATTGAGGAAGTCTTGGGTCAATAAACCAGAGAACCAACTTTTTGTCTAAGTAAGTCCTTTAATTATCCAAATAGAAACAAGGGGCGAGACAGAACTGGAAACAAACTTTTTACTCTCTTTCTACCTATGCACACCACTGAACTGCACCTTGGTGAATACAGGCTATAAATAAACATCCTGCCATCCGGTCAGCTGCATTCCTTCGAGCGATTTGTAAAACACTAATTCGATAAGACCGTCTCATGCTCATGCAATGTGTGCGCCGCAGCCTTAATACTTTTGCATTATATCTGACGAAAAGTTGCATCCGTTATTCGTGTTGCTTTTTTTGCTTTTTTGGGCCAAACTCTCTGCGGAGTAGGACCTACAAAAATCTGGGTTACATCCGTGAATGTGCGAAGTGTGAATGCCTTGCGTGATGGCATGCATCGATATCCTTGGAACTCGTACTCTCCAAATGAAATGAAATAGCAAAATAAAGGAATGAAAATCACCTATTCATGCCTACCCTTGGAGGACTATGTAAAAATCGGGAGACTCACCTCATTCTGTGTTGATAATCAATTCAGGGGACACCTCTAGTATAGTTTTATAACCCGAGTCCGGTTAAGTATAATTAGATTTCGAATCCACTTACAGATACAATTATCCTGTTGCCACACCGAGACATTGACTGACCTACTAAATCACACATCACAATAGAGAACAGACTGGGCAACATTTTTCCGCTTTCCGTTTGTGGAGTGTCCTGTCCATGTACGAAGCAAATTAAATGTTAGCCAAGTATGGAAGTACTAATACGGAACAGGCCGTGAGGTATGCCATCAGCAATATAGCGCACTCAGACTCAATTGGACAAGAATTTCTTCACTGTTCAGCAGTTCGGTTTAGGATCTAGACGGGCGCACACGTGTGAAACTCATTCGAAAAAAAAAAATAGTTCAGTTACGTGCCTAGCCCGGAACCGTGAAACGTGGAAAAAGGACGAAAACGATTGCTTTTGCCATTATTGTGTGTGCGGATATAAAGACTTAAAGAGGAGCCATAGCTCTCTGTAGGCAACAAATGTTTTGTTTTGTGTCTTGTGTTTTTTCGCTTCGTGGGTGGTAGAGGGCGATAGGAAGGATTTTTACCCGATTGAATGATTTATAGTTGTCTGGCGGTTAATATAAATATTATAATACAGGAATTTTTGATGTAAGCGGGTAGGGTAGGTTGGAGAGCTGCGCGTTCATGTGAAATGACAAACAACTGGAACGCTGAGAAGACGCAGAAAAATGTTTCAAGGTAAGTTTTTGGGTGTATTCCCTAAAACGGTGTTTGCTTATCGTCTATCGCGTGCTATCCCAGAGAAAAAAAGGAACTGGGATATCAGTTTTTGTTTTGGGTTAACAAATGAACTGATAATGGTTTTGTTTAGTTTGCGGCATGTATAGTAGGTATCTGGCAATCATTTACCATTTGTGTCCAAGGTGACAGGTAATCTGTCACATAGTTTAAAGTTAGGATAGTTTGACATTTATGAAAGGCACGATTAAACTAATGCAAATGTTTAGAGTTTTTAAATCTTGACGATGACAATCTAGTTTATGAATTAATTTTCCTTGACAAGTATGAATAGACTATCTTTTTTTTTTATGAGTGTGTAATACTACGAACGAATCCCTCCGTTATACATACGACTAGCCATCTGCTGAATTCAAAAGAAGACAAGCAGAATTAATATTGTACTATGTACTAATTTTTTGGCTATAGCTGTCAGGTCTTATTGCATCCGCCTCTTTTTAATTTCCGGATTGAAAATTCGTCTATTAACTTTCTTAGTTAAACCCATCAATAATTAAATTAACCGGAACTAACACTTGCTGTCTAAAAAACTTGACGTTTTAAAACAAGAACTGTCAGTTCTGTTTGCCGTTTAACACAAAATATGTAATAATATAAGTGTTTTCATGAGTTTATCTATTTATTTGTTTACTTCTCGTGAATAAAAAACAACAAATCGATATGTACACAGAACACTAATTTGTCTGGGTGGCAACCAGAACTGAAGCCTAACCAAACTGTTCTACCAATTTAACAAATGCTATTAGCCAATTACCAACTATGTACCTAGCTCTAGCTAAATTGAAGTCATGGCAGCACTGCATTCTTTGACAGAAAGACTTACCAGATCAATGATGTATAACCGATTCTAACAGCTAGGTTCCACATTTCACTTTCACTCGAAATGAAGTCAAAATCGATCGGAAATGAATTTGTGTGTTCTACATTTCACTGTATTCCATTTCGATTTCAAAATGGTCGGAATTGAGACGAAGTGAAATTGTGGTATCCCACAATTAATATTTTAAGACGGACAAACAAATTGTATTGACGAACAATTTTCCAAAGTAAAAAAAACTTGTACGATGTCCCAAGTGACAGATGTCAGCTGTTTGCAATTTCGCGAAAAGTGATTTCGAAAAAATTTCCGAATCGCTTGAACACATGACACTGAAAATGAATTCACTCGATTTGCAATTTCGATTTCAATTTCATTTCAGCTGGGACCTAGCTGTTATATTTCTTAAAAAAAAAACGTCAAATAAATGCAAAATTTGTTGAGTAGACAAATGACCAAATAAAAAAGAATGAGTAGACATTTGTTTTAGCAACCATATTGAACAATGACGTTTTGCTACACGTTAAAATAATTTTGTAAAGTGTGGGAAGTACTAGAATTGATGGGACAGGCGAGGATTCACCATATCAACTGAAGCAGCTGGCTTTCATAACGCGCTACCCGTCTGCATCTATCCACCTACCGTTTTATTTCTCTTTGACTAACGTTTTTTGTTTCCGACATAAATAGCACGTATACGCCCCAGTGAATTTTTTTTTGGGGGGTTTTATTTTGTTTTTCTCATACGTCAATCCTCTACAAAATGTTAAATATTAGATAAAATCGTTCAAGCTATTTTACTTGAGATTTTCATAGATGTATAAATGTAGGAGTTGTTTCGATGACTTTTGACGTTTCCACTCCTTTGTACCTTTCGCCAAAACCCTTAATAATGCAAACAATTGGCATTACTCCTAGTTCTAGTAGAAAATGTTAATGCTCAATTTTTGTTGACAGTTAATTCGATATTGCAAAAATAAAAATCACCGCGATACCTACATAACGTTGCGTAAAATCTGATTTTGTAAGTAAACTAAGTAAAATAAGTAAATAAAGTGCACGACGGGGTCGCATGAAACGTTCTATTTTATTGCGAATCTCGCTAAATGTCAGAGTTGTTTAAATTTTTTTTGTAGTTGCTTTTGGATTTTTATTGCCACTAAAGTGTTGGACTTTACAAAAATATACCGTGTGTGAATTCAGATCGGGATTTTGGTAGTCATTTTTGAAAAATATTTATCAAATGGCTTTATCAGCATTTTTTGAGAAAAACTATGTACGTGATCTGGTTAAGAATGCTTATGTTGTCTTAAATATACATTATATTTCGATCAAAATCGTTAGAGAGGTTTTTTTTTGTAAAATTATGCAAACAAATATTATATCTTTAAGCCCAGTATCCTGCTCGCGCTAAATTTTATCTTCCATACAAAAATGTCTACAGAGATAAAATTTAGCGAGGCAGTTTAGCAAAGGAGTATCCTGTTCCGCACGCTAAATTCTTACTTTCATATAGATGGGACACACTTAATGTCAGTCCGATATAACAATATTGTGTGTTATACGTACTACGTACAATTTTGTTATACTCGGCCAAGAAAATGTCTCCACTGATTTAGCTCGCGAAAGAATTGCCTTGTACATTAAATCGGCGATAAATTTTGACGTTTTCGAAACAAAACAATTTTTTAATTGAATATTTCTTTGCAGTCTTGATTATCGATATAAGTGAGTAGGAAAAAAGTGAAAAAATAACAAAAATCAAAATACATGTGGCAATAAAATTTGGGTGTGTGTCCTATCTATATCCTGTACAACGAATTTAGCGAGCATTTATCTGTGCTGTGGAGAGAAAAGTGCTCGCTAAAATTAAGCGCGAGCAGGATACTAGGCTTTAAGCCCAGTATCCTGCTCGCGCTAAATTTTATCTTCCATACAAAAATGTCTACAGAGATAAAATTTAGCGAGGCAGTTTAGCAAAGGAGTATCCTGTTCCGCACGCTAAATTCTTACTTTCATATAGATGGGACACACTTAATGTCAGTCCGATATAACAATATTGTGTGTTATACGTACTACGTACAATTTTGTTATACTCGGCCAAGAAAATGTCTCCACTGATTTAGCTCGCGAAAGAATTGCCTTGTACATTAAATCGGCGATAAATTTTGACGTTTTCGAAACAAAACAATTTTTTAATTGAATATTTCTTTGCAGTCTTGATTATCGATATAAGTGAGTAGGAAAAAAGTGAAAAAATAACAAAAATCAAAATACATGTGGCAATAAAATTTGGGTGTGTGTCCTATCTATATCCTGTACAACGAATTTAGCGAGCATTTATCTGTGCTGTGGAGAGAAAAGTGCTCGCTAAAATTAAGCGCGAGCAGGATACTAGGCTTTAAGCCCAGTATCCTGCTCGCGCTAAATTTTATCTTCCATACAAAAATGTCTACAGAGATAAAATTTAGCGAGGCAGTTTAGCAAAGGAGTATCCTGTTCCGCACGCTAAATTCTTACTTTCATATAGATGGGACACACTTAATGTCAGTCCGATATAACAATATTGTGTGTTATACGTACTACGTACAATTTTGTTATACTCGGCCAAGAAAATGTCTCCACTGATTTAGCTCGCGAAAGAATTGCCTTGTACATTAAATCGGCGATAAATTTTGACGTTTTCGAAACAAAACAATTTTTTAATTGAATATTTCTTTGCAGTCTTGATTATCGATATAAGTGAGTAGGAAAAAAGTGAAAAAATAACAAAAATCAAAATACATGTGGCAATAAAATTTGGGTGTGTGTCCTATCTATATCCTGTACAACGAATTTAGCGAGCATTTATCTGTGCTGTGGAGAGAAAAGTGCTCGCTAAAATTAAGCGCGAGCAGGATACTAGGCTTTAAGTTCGAAAAGCACTGTTCTTAAACTCTTAAGCTGAAAAGTGAGTACAAGGTTATGTTCAGGTTCAGGTTATGTTTAGCGTGCTTAGTTTCCACTTCGTTTCTCCACTCCAAAGATAAATGGTCGCTAAATTTAGACAAAAACGATTTGTTCATGACAGATATCAGTAAATGTCTATTTAATTATTCGCGTCAAATAAATCCGTTTTTCGCAAATTATAAGATACGCGTATAAATTGCAATGAATAGACGAAACATTGAAGAAGACGCGTCGTGATTAGTGCAGCAGCTAAAATAGTTGCTAACTAGTAGAAAACGACATTCGCCTTCTGTATGCGTAAATCCGTATCTGCAAAAAAGGAAAACAAAGGGCCGATTTGCAAAAGACGTAAGTTTATTTAAAACTTTAAAGTACACATTTTGCGGTAACATTTGCATATTTTTAGTTCTTGGATTTGGTAGCCAATCCAAGTAAGTCTTGGGAGAACTTCCATTATGGACACTCAAGTTTTTCAAAATCTGTTTACCTTGGTGTAGCCCTATTTTAAACTCGAGGCCAAATGAAAGCATAAGTCCTCTTGAAAAATTCGCTATTGTGATACCTACGGTATTTATAAATAAATTAATATAAAGGGTGTTTTTTTTAGAGATAAAGAACTTTAAGTTGGCAACACTATTTTAACTGGCGGCCATTTTGTCAGCTGTCAAGTGATTTATTTTTAGTTTGGTTTGGCATTTCAAGTCGCATTTATAAGTTGCATATGGGATGGAAATCGAAAGACGCGGCCATTGTTTGAAGAACACTGTTTGGCAACTGTTTAGCTGAAAACAGAGTACAAGGCTTTGTTCAGGATATAAGCATCACCAGCAGTCAACTCAATTATCAAATTCGGTTCAAATCATTAGACGTTTTTGAAAAAATTTAAATTGTTTAAAATTTTGTAACGAAGTGAAACGAAACGAAACGAAAACTGTCTTAAATGTACCCACATTTAAAAAAAAATCGGATTAATAATTTCAGATCTGATTTTTGCATGAACGGAAAACCTTTTTTTTTAACCCGTAAGTTAAGCGTACTGAAAAGAAGTGTTCCTTTTCAGATGTCTGAAAAGCTTGTTATTGGTAGCCTTGCTCGTGAAGCCTCAATTGGTATTCAAATATTTCTCTATTTTAAATTCAAAAATACAAAGGAAGTTTTCTAACAGTCCGATATCGGTAGTATCTGTGATATATTATTTTGATTGAAAACCACAAAGGACTTGTATCTATCATAAATCAGAGGAAAATCGAAATATTACTACTTTACATGTGTATTTATGTAAAAGCCTCAAACAAAAGGTTGTCCTATCCGATTCATTTTATTTCATTTCCGTCTCTTATGTAAAATCAATACAAAGAGTAGGAGGTGCATGCCCCTACTATCTCTCTGACACGCAAATTCAACTAACAATAGAAATTGATATATGAATAGCTCCATCAGTTCCATGCTATCATTCCATGTCCATCTTTTTACAGCCCACCCCTAGACACAATAAGGAGCTCGTCATCAAACCAATAACAACTTAGAGTAAGAATATGCAAATGATTTTCATATGTGTTTACATGACGTGTTTCTATACGCTCTGCAAGTATGTTTAAATGCCTCTCCTTGCGAAAGGTCGCAAAGTCAATAAAGCCGTACTCGTTTGAATGAAAATGCAAAAAGGTCAACATGCACTATACCATGTTGACTTGACATTCACCCTGTCAACGTATTTGGACTTGAGACAAGGACTATCCTGGTGTTCGCTGCGTTGGAAACTATTCGATGAATTGGTAAACTTCTTGGACATGTTCATAAATCAGTGGCTCATACAAGAACTAAGAAAAGAAAAAGCTCTGCAGTTATGAATTTCTTGCCAACTAGACAGGAAATAGCACAGATGGCGTCTGGGCCGGTAAAATATGGTTCGCTGAAAATAGGCTTGCAATGAGGAGTAACTGGTTGGTGTTTTACGTTGAGAAATATTGCATGCAAAATAAACAACTTAATGGACCATGAATAGCAATTTGTTACTCGCTTCAGTTGTCTATTAAGGAACAATTCGAGTGTTAAATTTGTATCTAAGTGTAGATGTTAGTCCTTAGTCCTATGGCATTTAAAGTCAACAATTTCCACCACTATTTCCGAGTAAAATTGCACCACAAGCCTGCAAGTAAATGCCTTTTTCCATTAACGCAGTCATTTTAGGCTGAACCCTAAATTCATGAAGTCTGCAGAAATTAATTTTCAATTTACAACTTTACCGGGTGTGGCGTGCCGGACACCTAGCTAACTAATGCCTTCGAAATTATAGCGCCACCCTGCTAAAAATCACCAGCCTTTAGTTGAAAGGTAAAATGCCATTAAAATTGTAGACACCCTTTCCGGCTGTTAAAAGTTTTCCTTAAACTGTAAGACAATTAGGTGGCTATCCACTCGGAACAATACAAAGAAATAACAAAAAAAAAAAGAAAGTTCCTTAATTCGTGTTTATTCCCTAGAAATTGAGTTTGACTTTTGAATTTCCTAACCCCGAGTTGACCTTAATTCTGTTTGTTTGTAACCCCACCACAGTCCCCTTCCCTATCGTGGTAACTTCTTAACAATCAATTAGTGGGTTACCAAGCTGTTTACCTACTACCATCAAGTCATTTGATGTCATTCATTAAAAATTAACGAAAGGATCGAGTAGTTCAGTGACTTTAAACGGGGACACTTGAGTGAAGAAAGGAAGAACATTGATTGTTCTTTGATTTCTTTTTTATGAATTCATTCGCACACTTGGAAACTGAAAAGGATGATCCGGGAGTCGAATACGCACATTCATGTCTTCATTGTCTTTCGACAAACCATTCGAATCGTGATGAGGTCAGCACTTTTTCTTCTTTGCTGTCTGTGTCGTATAAAAAAAAGGACTTGGATTCAGTTAACATGTGTGTGAAACACAAGGATATACGTTAGTTTTATGAGCCATGAAAAGGTTGAAGACGGCAACAATTGAAGCACGATTTTGATTGAATGATTAAGTGTGAGCTCCTTGGGCTTTGTCGGATGTGCAATAAAGGTGGAAATCCTGTGGAGCATCCTAAAATGTTTATCGGTTATCGATTGATGTCTGGATTCTTGTCAAATGGTATTAGCTTTGGGCTTTTTGTTTTTATGGCGGTTAAATGAGATTGAACTGACAAAGAGCTATGAGGTATATTCATATGTATGAATGAGTTGTTCAAGTATGAATGGTATACTTTTGGCAATTCGATTGCAGTTTATGAGAAGGTTAATAATGTTTTGACGAATTTTTTTTTCTTTGGGGATAGACGATAAATAGTTTTTAAAGATAATAACTTGGTTTACAAATTTGTAACTGCATCTTTAAAGAAGAGTTTTCCCTACAAAATATTACTTTTCGTTTTACCTAAAGTTATACAGGAAAAGCTTGTAAAGGGTGTTTTTTTAGAGGTATAGAACTTCGAAATGGAATGAAATAATAATGGTTTTTTTTAATTGACATGAAATTTACTTTATTCGAAAGATAATCTTCCGGCATTATAATTTAAATATGATTTTTGGCATATGACCGCCACGGCTGGCTCGGACGTCGTTTAATTTGGAGGTCCAATTTTCGATGACATTTTCCAACATTTATGGCCGTATATCGGCAATAATGCGGCGAATGTTGTCATCTAAATGGTCAATCGTTTCGGGCTTATCGGCGTAGACTAGCGATTTCACATATCCCCACAGATAATAGTCAAGCGGCGTTAAATCGCACGATTGGAGACCAATTCACGGGTCCGCAACGTGAAATCAATTGTGGCACGAGCTGTTGGGCCGATTTGTTGAAACCACAGCTACTGCACATCATGGTTGTTCAATATTGATGAACGAAAAAGTCAGTAATCATGGCTCTATAGCAGTCACCATTGACTATAACGTTCTGACCAGCATCGTTTTTCAAGAAGTACGGACCAATTATTCCACCAACCCATAAAGCACACCAAACAGTCGGTTTTTGTGGATGTAACGATGTTTCAACATACACTTGTATCATCACTCCAAATACGGCAGTTTTGTTTATTGCTGTCTATATCCATTCAACTAAATGTGAGCAAAAGTAAAATGGACCTAGTGCACGATATGTATTTCGAAAAGAACCATTATTTTCAAAATACATTTTCACAATTTGGAAACGTTGTTCTTCAGGCGTCAGTCTATTTGTGTTGAAATGCCAAACCAAACTCAAAATAAATAACTTGACAGCTGACAAAATGGCCGCTAGTTAAAATAGTGTTGCCAACTTAAAGTTCTATACCTATAAAAAAAACATCCTTTGTAATGTGCTTGTGAATTATATCGAAGGCGGAGGTATAACTCTTCAGTTTCGGGATTTTTTCAAAGAAGCATAAACTTTGTATGAAATATTTATAAATAAATAACTTAAGACAGTCGAAATAAACTAACTAAAGTAATAACGACTTAAAAGTAATTAAATAGCTACACTAAGCTACATTTTTGAAAGTAGTCCACCGAAGAGCATGGTTCTAGAAATACATATGACACAGCGTACTTCTTGGTTGACAAGAAGCAGCAAAATAAAAAATGTAGTTCCGGAAGACCTTTATAAGGTGATTTTGTGGTGGCAGGACCCAACGACAAAGGTGTCTTATGGTTACAACTTCGCAGCCAACTTGTAGTGCTACTTTTTTGCTCTTAATTAGCGTTCTGTTTATTTTCTTAACTTTCTTAACTCTTCAGGTCGTGCCATTCTGCATAATGACCATTACATTTTATACGGGGCTCCTGAAGTTTATTGGTTATCCGTAAGGAATTACTTAAAGGCGAGCGGTCGAATGCTTTCCTCACGAAATCGAACAAGTCTTATCTTACTTTGGTAACTTTCCTTATTTTTTTAAAGGATACTTTCCCAGATTTTCAGGCAATGCAAAAAATCGAGCACCCAATGGATTTGTCACATAGAATTTTCTACGCCCTCCAGTCTAGGTGGAGGAAGGACACAACCAGAGAGTATTGGCTTTGTTCACGATCCCCCTGATGACAATCGGCTTCGTTTCAAGACAATAATCCTTCAGTGTTCATATATGTATATCAACAATGCTTTATTCCGATAAATTAGCTATTTGAATCAGACTTCTTAAAAGAGCTCAGCGGACATATACCGTCAGTTTCCAAAGCTCTGTTGGATTTATATTTAGAATAGGTACGCGCGGAATACTATGACATTGTAGTTTATCACCGCCTCACACCGATCTTGGTATCTACCTCGGTTCCGCTATAAACTCTGACAATGCCCGCGTTCCATTGACCGCTAGATGACTAGCGGCATGCCAAACTCCATATAAAAAAACTGACATTTCACAATATGTGCTAAAGCTCTAGCGGGAATGCTGAAATGTCAATGGAACGCGGCCAATGATACCACAGCAGAAATCAAACGAAGGGTTACACTTGCCAATCGCTGTTTTTTTTTAGCCTTACAACTTACTAGTAAGGCCTTGTCAGAAAACAATAAGGAGACTCTATATTTCTATAAGATCCTCATTGTCCCAGACTTGCTCTATGACTCTGCGTAAGTACGTTAACAAAGGCGGATTAAGATCTTCTTGGTCGTTTACAGCGCAAAATTCTTCGAGTAATTTTCGATCATGTTTGCTTTGACTAGCTTTGGAAGAGGAGATTTAAAAGCGAGCTCTACGAGATGTACAGTGACATCGACCTGGACAGAAAAGTACGCATCAGTCGTCTAAGATGGCTGCCCGAAAAGTCTTCGATTCCAACCCGGCGGGTGGCACCTCAACCAACTTGGAGTGCGCAACTGGAGGCAGTTAGCCAAAGATCGGGGCTAAGTGGAGATGCGTTTTGGTTGAGGCTCAGGTCCACCCCGAATTTTAGTAAGTAAGTAAGTATAAGTTGGTTAAACACAAAAAGCTGACCATAGCAGCAATCTGACAAGCGCTGCCAACATTCCTATCCCAACAATAGAGCTAATCTCTTGAATCGCGTTATTTTATTGTACCTGGAACGTCAGTTTCTTCAGTTGGGGCAGTATTCATGCCGTAGGTTGCTTCATGTGAAGTCCAAAAATTCGAAGAAGGCTGATTACTAAATCCTTCTCCGAAATAATGAGGGGTGCGGTGAAGTAGTTATCATATGTACGTATAAGTTTGTTAAATACAAAAAGCTGACCATAGGAGCAATCTGACAAGCTCTGCAAACATTCCTATCCCAACAATAGAGCTCTTTCCAAAGAACCACTAACCTTTCATTTTGGCGAATCGCTTTGTTATATTGAACCTGAAATGTCAGTTTCTTCAATTGGTCCAAAAATTTAAAGAGGGCTGAGTACCAAGACTGCTTCCAAACCCTTCTCCGAAATAATGAGGGGTGCGGTCAAGTAGTTATCATCATATACCTGTTCGGCAATAAGGGAATATCTCTTATGACAAATGGAAGGTTAGGTTAGGTTAGGTTGAATAGGGTGTGAGTTCATCACATTGGATTAGGCACCATATTGGACCCATCGCCATCCCTGGGGAACCTTAACGGTCAAATAACCTAAACCACTTCGCCCAAGCAATTAATTTCCCTGCAGAACCTGAAAATTTTTTCAGTTTTGTTTGCGAGGCCAACCTCCTCCAAATTGTCGAAGAAGTACCTACCGAGGAATTTCCTCCTGTACCGAGCAATAGCTTAACATTTACAGAGGAGATGAGTTATGTCCTCTGTGACATGCAAGTCTTCGAAATACCTGCTTATGTCTGTATCTGTTAGACCTAATCGCATAGCGTGCCTCCTTAGAAGACAGTGCCCGAAAAGTATCCCTATTACCATTCGTAGCCTTGATCTGCTGAGCCCTAGTAATTCCACAGATTTTTTCCGATCTAGCTTAGGCCACAGAGCCTTTGAGACCCTGTGCCCTACTATATTCAACCATCTCTGATCTGCCCTGTTTTTAAGATTCTCGAGAATAATTCTCTTGGTCACGGCTATTGGTGGTCTAATGCCCTCAATTGTTTCATTAGGTGGAAGTTCTGAATAGATGAATGTAAATTGATGAACTGCCCTATGACAAGTAACGAATAGGATGCTTATTAAAACTTGTTAGTCGTCGCCACTTTATCGCTAAAATGGTCATGTCGAAAGAAACGTTATAGAAGTTTCGGTAACAAAGTTCAAAACCCCTCCTCAATATTCAAGTTCCATTGCAAAACAACATCTCTACTGGTCATAAACAAACTGCTTTATAGGTCAATACTCAACAGTATACGTTGCGAACGATAAAAACACAAGTAGCCACTTGGTACTCAAAAACCTAAAATATACCTTCACAACTGGGTCAAACGTCATTCAAATGTTGTAGTATAGGGATGACTTTTTATTTTGCTCCAACATTCCACACTGACCTTGGTCCTTTTTCGTCCTGCCAGCTAACACCCTCTCATACAAAGTGAGCTCAACGACAACAGCCGTCGTCAACTACATGAGGTCAATAGTATAACGCTGAATTGGATTGCGTGACGGCTCAAGAGCTTAAATTTAATTTTCATTTCATGGTACATCGGTTCTGTATATAGGTTTAAAAGCAATCGGGTGTTCATTTTGTGGGTCTAGGCATCAATTTGAATTGATTTCACACAGTTTCATTAGTTTTAATGAATTGATTGTTTTGGATATTCCCAACCGAGATCCAAATGGAATCCTTTCATAGAAAACCACTTAAAACCACTTCATCTTCATTTGGGAAAGATGAATGCTTCAATTTACGTCGGCAATATATCAACTTGAGGTAAATAAGGTTAAAGTTTAAAGAAAAAAATCTCAAAAGGCCAATGTGTGAAAAATTAGGCAACTAGAGCACACGGGAGTGAGACTGATAGAGTGTGAAATTTAAATGGGTTATATACATACTCCATAGTGATGTGAAACCCGCTATAGCTTCGATTGGTCTCTCCTGTAGAAAGGAGCAGGAGAGCAATTAAAAATCCATTAAATTTTGTTTAACATTTTTTAACGAGAATTGTGTTAGTTGGGTCATATGCGTGCCACGGCAAATGGATTGGGTTTAAAGGAAACGGATAATGGTTTCTGCGAGGTCGAGCGAGTGGTATATCCTTAGCCAGTTGCGTGTTTGAGGAGTTTTCCTTTTGATCTCCTTTTAATCTGCGGCCAACGGTGATATAAGAAAAGGTCGAAAGGTGAGCTTTGTTTGGTTGAATTTCATTTGGAAGTGGAAGCAGTGCTCGTAATCGAATTTTAAAACGATTTGTTGCATTGGAGTCGTTTGTAGTTTTATTTATTTTTTTTTGACAAGTAATTGCATGGAGGTTGAGAGGATGAGTTTTAGTTATGTTGAGTATAGGGGGTCGGGGTCATTCAATAGTTTTGTTGTCTTTAAATGACACACTTAACCTCCTGGGAATTTTAGATCAATTACTGCTTTAGAAAACGGTCCACAATATACTGAACTGTTGTAGTTTCTATCGTACTGAATATGCGTGCAATCCGAGACAGAGACATTGGGAATTGGTGTTCCTTTACATGTCCTAGCCATCGTATTCGAGTGATACGTACTTTTCTGATCAAATCGAGAGTTCGCAGTTAAATCTCCTCAACGCAAACCGGGCCGAAAATCACTCGAAGAATTTTGCGTTCGAAATGATCCACGCTTCTGCATCATAGAGGAGGACAGGGATAATAAAAATCTTATATAGAGTCTCCTTAGTGTTTTTTGACAAGGCTTTATTAGTCAGTTGCCTTCGTAGGCCAAAGAAACAGCGGTTGGCAAGTGTAACCCTTCGTGTACACCACGTACATCTTTTATAGCGGAGGTGAGGTAGACAGGGTCCCTATAAGCACCTCAAAGTTGCAGCTGTCTATCGTGACATTCTGTCCGATTCGTCGATGTTGTGTGTCCCTTCTTGTTGACAACATGTATTTTTTTTTTGTCCTCATTTACCACTAAACATATTTTTGTCGCTTCTGTTCTAATAATTGCAAGCGTACAAGTGACAGCTTGCTGCATTCTGCCAACTATGCAAGTAGTTGAGCAGACTTTTGGAAAATTGTGCTCCCGGTGTTGGCTTGGGATTTTTGCACAATTTTCTTAAGTAGGTTGTTGAAAAAGTCACATGACAACGCATCACCTTGTCTAAAACTTTTTTTGACATCAAAAGTCAAAAGCCAGCAGAGAGCGTTCTCCATCGTCATTCTTCACAATCTGACAAGTTTGGCAGGGATGCTAAAACTAGACAATAGATGGTGAGTATCGATTTTCACTTCTTCGGTTTTTCCAGGACCTGCTGTAGTGTGAATATATGGTCGGTTATGGACTTACCGGGCCTAAAACCACACTGATAGGGACCAATCAGTTCGTTGCCGAATAGTTTCAGGCGTTCGCACAGTACAGCAGAAAGGATCTTATATGCGATGTTGGGGAGACTGATGCTCTGTAGTTGGTGAAGTTTAGTGGGTCTCAAAGGGAATCCTTCTCCAACATCCATGATAAAACGGATGAAAAATTGGGTGAATTTGACTTCGACACACCGTATGAAGTACTATACCCATATAGGACTGAAAATGAGACTGCGAAGTATACGGATGGTTCCAAAGCCAAGGAGGGTACAGGATCAGGTATATATTCCAGTGATATAGACCTACACGTGTCATTAAGACTTCCGGACAAATGCAGTGTATTCCAGGCAGAGGTTCTGGTTTTGCTGAAAGCTGCGGATCTACTTGATATGGGATCAATATCCAACATGTGAATATCGCTATCTACATTGCTAGTCAGGCTGCGCTATCATCAAATCTGAACTAGTTACGGGCTGCCCTCATTGTGCTCAGAGTATTATGCATGCAGAACAATGCCAGATTGTGTTGGGTACCCGGACAGGGTCAGTGTAATATTGAGGGTAATGAAAGGGTCGATATTATGGGCAAAAACGGAGCAGAGCTTCCACAAAATG
This sequence comes from Cheilosia soror, assembly GCA_949372485.1. Lineage (NCBI taxonomy): Eukaryota > Metazoa > Arthropoda > Insecta > Diptera > Syrphidae > Cheilosia > Cheilosia soror. The sequence goes on from OX443564.1 coordinate 61,232,178, forward strand.
TAACTATTGAGAGCATAAGACCCCCAATAGCCATGGCCAAGAGAATATACCTCGAGAAAACTAGAAATAGGGCAGACCAAAGATGGTTTTATATAGAAGGCAACAGGGCCTCAAAAGCCTTGTGGCCTAAGTTAGATCGGAAAAAATCTGTAGAACTATTAAAACTTAGCAGATCAAAGTTGTTTTTTTTTTTTTTTTTAATAAAAAAGGGATCCAAATTGTAGAGCACTCAGACGAATCTCGGTCCATTGTACTACCAAGCAGAAACCCCTTTTTTGGTGTAGTGGTGGAGAAACTCTGATATTATTCGTTTCTCTTATGTTCGGTGACAGAGTATTGCTGTCCCCCGCCGGGGCTCAAACCAACGCCGATCGGGTCACAAGCAATGACTCTAACCACTACACCATGGCCACCGCCCAAAAAGTTACGAATGGCAATAGGGATACTCTTCGGGCACTGTATTCTAAGGAAGCATTCTAGGAGATTATGTATAACAAATACGGACATGTGCAGGTATAGCGATGACTTATATGTCGCAGATGATATTACTCATATATTCTCAGTGAATGTCAAGTCATTGCTCGGTATAGGAGGAAACACCTTGGAAGGTATACTTCTTCGACAATTTGGATACAAAATTGAAACAATTTTAAGATTCTGTAGGGAAATTAATTGTTTTGCCGAATTGGTTTATGTTTTGATCGTAAGGGTTCCCCAGGGATGGCGATGGGCCCAATATGGTGGCTAGTCCACTGTGACGAACTCACACCTTTAACCTAACCTAACCTAGAAGGTATCATTTCTTTAATGGACTGCTGCCCTTTTTTTGAGGTGTGAATACTTCACTTACTGACTTGAGTCCTCTTCCGTCTTTTTTCCTATATACGATTTGCTGATGGATTTTCATGATTCAGAGACATCTAGCGAGCTTATTTTAATTCAATGCAAAGTATCTCCAAGTTTTGTTCAACTTGTTCTAAAAGGACAAGTTCTGCTTTTACGAAAAATGCAATCCTCGAGATTTAAATCAGAAATGATGATACAATGATAGAGGAACCCAAAAAGAAAAGTGGGCCTTCCAATTCCGACCAATCCCCTTAGTTTCTTATAAACCCAGCTACACTGTAAACAGATGAACTAGTATTTTACAGTCAATATGTGTAGACTTTGTTCCCTCAAATCAGCTAACACTTTCTATTTATAGTAGAAAATAATCAGAAACGTCTAATCCACAGTCAGGCCGGAAATTTAAGTTTATTCATCGAGTCTGTTATCAATCATTTCCATTTCTTACAGTTACATTAACACAAAAACGAATAACGATGTCAAAGTCAAAATCAATCATATCCCGATGGCATAATGCGTAGATTCACGAAATTCGACCTACATTACATTCAAATTTATGTTCCTTTTTTGCCCTCGCTCTTCTTTCTTTGTTGCCTAATTTTGATGAAGGTTATCATTGCCCCTGCCTAACGATTTACATCATTTTTCAAGAGAGAACCATTTCCAGTCCATCAAATCCATCAAAAATTTCAAACAAATTTTTAATGACATCCAATTTTTAAGTTTGAGATTGCAGTCACGAAGCCGCACCATATTGGCCACAGGCAAATCCGTTCGCAAGTCCTTTTCTGGTGGTATCATAATCTCTGCAAATGATGACAAAATGCCGGCCAAAAGATTCACAACAGGACAAAAGTTATAGGCGAGCAAATGTGACGCCGCCAAGTGGAAAATTTCGAATGCAAAACACGTCGAAATCCTGGGCGGGCATACAAAAGTAAGTAGGTCCACAGGGAGACAGAGTGTCATCATCATCCCAGTAAGAGAAGTTTAAAGGAATTTATTTTCATTTAACCCAATCGATATCACTCTGTTTGTGCTTCATCTCTGGCCGTGTGGATTGTAGGAAAGTCTATCAAAAGGATTTGCCATATTGCCAGTTGATTTCCCATTCTATACCCTTTTATTGTTTAGGGGTGGGGGTAGCGGCGAATTTAACTTACTTTATTGTTCACGTGACGGGGAAGGAAAAGCCAAAGAGAAAATTCCTTTTACAGCGCCTACGTGTCAGGAATTGCCATTATTTTTTTGTAGGCACTGATTGTGAATGAAGCGTCCTGGTACGACATGACACCGATTCCATTTATCGTTTGCAATAGTTGTGTGTGCCATATTGCCGGTGTGCTTCGCGTCTATAAGTGAGTGGTATTGGTATGCCTTCATAGTCATTGGTTTCAATTGCTCTCACACAATATTCTCAATGGAATTGCCTATCTGATGGGCAATGGTTGTGTAACTGACATCATCGTTACTTCATCCAGTGCGATGATGTCTTTACCGAGAGACAATTTAAGGAAAGAGGTTTGGAACACTTCTGGAAGTGATATCCTTATACAAATTGAAGACATTTTGACACACGTTGTGCGTGCGTGGATGAAGTTGTTTTTGTTGAAATTTGATCTCTGCTAAAAATAATTTTTTTTTATTAAAAGCTACGAGCTGGAGAGGGTATCGATAAGAAGCCGACATGCGTTATGGATTTTATTTCAAATGCATTCAGCCTTTGACAGTTCGAGTGGAATATTGTTTGAGAATCACATACGAGTCCCTGTATTGAAGCGATCTAGGAAATGAAGTTGATATGTGTACCGATGCGGAGACAATTACAAAATGTAGCTGTACTGCATGTTGTATGTAAATGTAGTGTAGGATTCCAGTTTAATGAGATATGTCCCTTTATTGGATAGATATTACAAAAAAAACTCTGTCAAACGCTGCAATGACAAACAAGGCCAGAAAGAACAAATATGAGAGACGAATGAATCTCTGTCTAAGAGATATGCACTTACCCAGTGGCAACAAGTAGAAAGAAGTGCCTCCTACTAACATAATATCTGCAACAATTTCGGGCCAATCTTGAAGCGTTATTGATTTGTCGATTTGTCGATTTTGAGCGTCAAAAGTGAGTAAACACCAATGATGTTTTCATTTTTCTTTGGAGATGGGAAATGGTTTTTTTTAAATACCTATCTTTATTCTGTCAAAATGAAAGAGGTTTTGTTATTGTTATTTCAAGACCCTAAAGAAAATTTAAAAGAGCATTGGACGGTCACTGTATATTTCGCTTACCTATTCTTCTTCGCATAATCTAAGCGTCTACCATTGCGTATGAAATATTATATCGCTTGACATTCGCAGATGACCTCGCCGATAAACTTTAAAATCCAATAATAATAGATGAACTGATTACTATCATGTTTTGTGAACTATTGGTCGAAAAAAAACGGCGATTTGACGTAAAAATCGCGTCAAAAAGCCGTAATTTTAATGTCGTTCTGTGTGATCGCCATTTTAGGGATAACATTTTCGCCGTCATTTAAATGACTAGGAAAATAGCGGACCAGATGACATGAATTTTGTGCCATTAAAATGATGGAAAAAATGGCCATGTGATCGCTCTTTAATAACGCCTATAATAAATTAATTTTAAAGTTGCACTGCGCGAACTCGCCAAGCGCCCTTGCCTTGCAATCAGATACTAACTGCGATCTAAAGGATTTCCCTGCTCAATGAAGCTATACCTGGTTTGCATGTTAATACCTAGGACAAATGACTGAACTTTTTGGCTATTGCGTCATTTAAATGCCAGCCTCCAAATAATGACAAGGCACGAAATTCATACCATTCCATTTTTCTATGCAAATGACAAATGACGCAGCATTTAATACGATATCTGTGCTTTCATTTGGATTTTTGTCTCGTGGCGAAAGGACGTGTAAATATGTAATAAATAATAAATAATAATAATGTAAGGACACATTGTTGTTCCTTAATTTTAATTTTTAAAAGTAAATCGTTGGTAGAGGAAAATGTAAGGCCTGATAACAAATGCGCTAATGATGGGTTTCGAAGTCCTGATATAATGTATTTTGATATTGCTGCATCTGACAAATTTGCTTTCGTTCCCAATGCGAGCATTGAAAAAAAAAATAAGTGTCGAGATCTTCATCATTTTTTTTGAATCGACATGATAAGCATATGTGAATGTCTGCTTCGTTTATGACGCATGGGAAACTGTCTTGTAAAGCGACAGAGAACGAAGAAAAACTATCGAAGAAGGTCCTTTGTCCGTCAAACCAAATGCGTGAAGCACCCTTAAGTTTAGCCGAAACTGCGAACAGAACGCGCAGTCTGCTCTTCATGATATAGAGCTAGAGCCACCTAGAGATGGTTCAACTGAAACCTAAAAAATTGCCAAGAACTTGAAGCATGTGTCTTTAAGCTTAGCGCAATGGATGAATGGGAAACTACACTATACTCGATACCTATTTATTATATCAGCAACTTTTTAAATAACATTTCACTCTGGGGTAAGTTGTCTAACCTGTAGACAACCACGAGCACTCCTTTGCTCCATTACTGTCTGTAGACGTTTCCTGTCAGATATTCTGACTGTCATTAACATTAAACGCATCTTCAGTCGAAGATAGAACGTTGATGAATGACATTTGCAAGCGGCCATGTGTATTTTTTTTACACATACTCGAAGTTATGTCAAAGTGAAAGTGGCGGTATTTCGTATGCAAAAATACGCCACTCTCATGTTTGCTGTTGCGATTAAATCTTAAGTGTACTAAAATCCTTAGAACATGGCCGATTTTAAACGGTGATATTATTCAATTTCTGTTTCGCATTATTAGTGAAATCGTTCAAGTTGGGAAAGAAATTCCTAAAACGTTCGGTACAGTGTTGCGCGATAATCCAAAACTGCATCGATACATCGATATTTTATTGTCAAGATGAAAATATCGATGCAAAACAAAAAATCGACCCAAAAAAATTGATAGTATCGATAAAATCGGTTTATATGCAAACTTAAAATTTTCCTGAGTTTTCTATTCATTTTTATTAAAAAAAATATTTTTATTGTTTAGAATACTCAATCAATTTCTATTTCACAAAGGAAATAATTCAAGACAATAATTTAACTTTTTTTGATTGATTTTTGAACAAAAAAAAAATTGACAAGAATAAGTGACATACCGACAATTCAAGTTAATTTTCGCGTTAAGGTAAATTTGAATCCAGATAATTCAAGTCGACTTACGATGACTAGATTCTTGAATGAGGCCAAAGTCTATATTATTTAAAGATGGGACAAAAAACATTAAAATGATTTCGCATCTCACTCTGAATGCATCCATTGCAAAGAAAGCGATCGAAATACGATTGACGGCTGTCTAATGGATCCAGTCCGTTCAGGGATGTTTTGAGTAAAAAAACCCTAAATAAACGGCTTTGCCTCTCTATAAAAGGGCTTGTTCTGAAATTTTGGAGGCAGTCGATTGTGAGATGTGAAGCTGATCACATCTATTTGGTACGCTTTTTCGACACATACACATACTTTGGCGCAATTTTTTGACGCGCAGTATGGTGGATTTTTGCACCTGCATTTTTGGAGGGATTTTTCTGCGCATATTTTGTTATTTTTTCATCGCGTATTTTGGCGCGATTTGATGGGCGTCTTTCGCGCATTTTTTGCATAGTTTTGGTGCGTATTTTGAGATGTTTTTTTGGCGCTTTTCTTCGCGAAATTTTTCCACATTTTTGGCGGGATTTTTTGTCACTTTTTTGGCGCATGTTTTGTTATTTTTTCAGGGTGATTTTTGGCGCATATTTTGTTATTTTTTCTCCGCGATTTTTGGCGCGTATTTTGCCGAGATTTGTCGGGCATTTTTGGCGCATTTTTTTTACATAGTTTTGGCGCGTACTTTGGAGATGTATTTTGGCGCGTTTTTTTTTTGCGAAATTAGCAAAATTCCAACCATATATAGATTTTAACCCATTGACGCGATCGATAAACTGCGTTGCAGTCAGGCCAGAAAATTGGTAAGATGGATCAAATGTAGGCAAGATGTCTATTACATCAAGCAAGCCGCAAAATGTTGAGGACCTTGCAATAATAATAAACTGGTTTCTGTTTTTTTTTGTTGTGGTTGTGTTGTTCGGTACCTATTGAGAGAAATGGAATACGAACCATCGGAGTCGCCGTCAGAGGAATCGCAGTGATCGAAAACTCTCACCAGTGGCCTGGGAGCGCAGTGTGATTTTCAGTCGCGCTTCCGCTGAAACGCTCTCTTGCATACCTATTTGTATTCTGTTTTTCGATGTGTGCCTTCACAAACTTCAACAAATAATCGAATTGATTGGCTGATATACGAAGGACATTGCGATATAGTTCAAGTTCTTCTTCGCGCAATTCGAGTAGTAACCACATCAGCACTTCTTTTGCCAAATACTCCGCTTCGTTGAGTTGCCTAGTAATCAAAATCATCTTCACTGCACAGCATACACGCTGATAAGTACGCAACTTCCAACATCAGTTTTTTTTTTGTATGATAATATTTTTTTTCTTTTCACTTTAACATTTTCACATTTAATTTAATTAAAAAAGTCGCACGTATGCGTCTTCGCCGAAAGAAAAAACACTAAATGACAGTAGCTATATTTTTCTCATTGGTCATTATACCGTCTGATCGCAAAAAAAAAAATAAATGACGCGAAATCGAAATAATAGGAAAGGTGACATTTTTCTCATTTTGATGAGGCAAGCCATTACCATGTGATCGTCATTTTTTCGCTCGTCACTTAATGGCATCCCAACGGAAAACGGACTCGCAGTGTCCGTCACTTGATTTTGGGACAAAAACTGACGATGATAGTCATTTCGTGTGATCGCCATTTTTTCGCAAATGACCAATGACGAATCGTAGCTTGAATGTCACTCTAATGCAAAATTTTTTCCTGACGTCACAGCGTCATTTAAATGACTAGAAAAAAGGCTGTGTAATCGTACCTTAACTGTAATTTTAGAATGAGAGCTTAATTTCAGCGCGAATCTACCACTAAATTTTAACATTTAAAATATGTCACTTTTACATGTAAAAAAATTGCAAATTAACATAAAGTATAACGCATAAAGTATAAAAATAAATCCACTGCATAATATAGCCAATTTTATCATCACACCCATTCAACACAAATGCAACAAGTTTAGCGCATAGCGTCTCTACTCTAAAAGGAATGCATTTGCATAATTGCTGACTAAAATAAAAAAAATTCTACTTTCTCCATTCAGCCAAACAGACGGTGTTCGTGACGCCATGAACATTGAACATGATCCCCCACATGTTTCCCTATATGCCATTGTGCGCATAGCAAATGAGGAGAAACTATCTGAAACAATATATTATATCCTTTGGAATTTTGCATTCCGTGTCAAATGGAAGTTAGTATATCATTTTTGCATTTTACTTTATTTCGGAGTTTTATAATTTCCCGCCCTAAGGCACGTGCTGGCGTTTCATCGTGCTGACAACATGTACCATTATAACGCATGTATATAAATAGCAAAGAAAATACAGGATGACTCTGGAAATAATTCGATATATGCAAATTCTATGCATCTATCTATCGATTAGCAAAATGATTGGAAATTCCTTGAAACGGATACATTTCTGACAAGTTATCCCTCGAATGCAATTCTATGCTTCCGTTTGCCCTGTTCTCCCGCACTCCTGCTTGCTCCACCCCCTAGTTAGGGGGGTTGAGTTGTTTATGTGGGTTTCCATAGATTTGCAAAGTTTTCCCAAGAAAAACTGTTGTTAGCATGCAATTTTGCTTTCTTCTAATTAAACCCATTCGCCCATGCTGTGAGGAATAGCTTTAGTTGAGGCTTGGAGTTTATGGGAATAAAACGTGAATATATAAGGTAGAAGTGTGATAAATGATATGAATAGTGAATTAACTGCAAAAATAATAAATCGAAAGACTATTAAATAATAGAAAAAAAAGATTGTCGAAGAAACTATAAAGATTCAAGTGAAACACTGAACATTTTTAACAAGTAAGGTTTGTATTGTATGAACAAATCGTGATTTTATTTATGTGCTAAAAGAGAGTTGAATATAATATTTACTGAAATGCTTCTGAAAATGTTGTGTAGAAAATATATTACGATAAGATGCGATGACTACAGCAAGTACAAGAAGAAGTGATTTAATCAAATAAATAAATAAACGAAACATACACTATATAGATTAGAAATATGAGTTTATTGTAATAAAATATCCAGTAAGCCAAAACGCGTTAAACATTGAGTGTTGCCATTTCATTTAGTTTATAATATTTAGAAAACATATAATTTGAATAAGATCAAAGCGAAGATATAGATAGAATCGGCCAGAGTTGATGAAGACTTAAACCTGGTCGAGTACCTATTCAATTCATCAATTTATAATGTCTATTATTTTCTCACAGTTCTCATTTTCGTTCTTATTACCATTTGATTGCAATTTTTCACGCAATTTCTAAAAATATTTCAAATTTATTGCTACTTTATTTTTCTTACAAGTGTAAGAATATATTATTTTCCATAAAAATGTTAAACTCGAAAAATAGTTATTTATTATGATGTTACAATGATTTTGGTCAGAGATTTCTGCTATCCAATTGCAGCATTAATGTGTCCATTGTAATACCAGAAAGACCACTGCCTAAGGGTGCTATCACTAAGACAGAAAATGTATACGACTGGGTCGTACGGAACTTTCTCGTTTATTGTGAATCCCGCAGAATCTCAGAGCCATTTCAGCAAATTATACGTTTAAAATTATTCCCACTCAAGATGAATTCGGGTTTAGTAACTGAACACTTGTTAATTAAAAACGTAATACATCTATATATGTATATAAAAATGAAGATTCCGACTGACAGATCATCAACGCCCAGCCTAAACCATTTGCTCTACAAAGCTGAAATTTTGCACAGAGGTTTTCTTTTATGCTGTATACAACCACTAAGGCAGTTCGTGTTGAAATTCGACCCCTAAAGGGGTAAAAGTGGGGTCAAAGTTTGTATGGGAAGATTTTTATTTTGTGTACTCTCTATGAGAAATAAAGAACATTTTTCTTCGATTTTGAAAATCCTACCTTAAAAGGGGTAAAAGGGGGGTCAAAGTTTATTTTCCATCCGACCGACTTCAAACTTAGGTTGTGTACTCTATTAGAAGAAACAGAGATAATTAATTTTTCCGATTTTGAAAATTTTGCTTGGGCGATGACCACTTTTAAGGAGGCCCTTTTCTTAACTCACGAACCGTTCGCCGTATCAATTTTAAACTTTATATTGTAATGCGTCCCAAAGTAAGAGTAAAAGAAGGGGTAAAAGTTTCCCATATTCTAAAGATGGTGCTTATCACATCGCTGTATTTGCCAGCAAAGAAATATGTTTTGTCCCAAAGATTGTGGCTCAATCTGCTATAGTATGATCTGTGTTGAGATGCCAGCGCGTCACTAACAAAAATATTTGTCATATAATCTTTGAACTGTTTTCCCCAATGGGGCATTAAACACATTTTTTAGAGATACTAACTTCTCCTTAGGTACTTTCTTAGGTAGGTTTCCAGCGCGATATATAAATATAAAAGAGGGAACTAACCGACTCTGAAGGAATATCTGTGTTCAAAATCCTGAGGACTGCGCGAGCGAAGCCGCGGGCAAAAGCTAGTAGGTACTACATAAACATACATTAACTACAACACTTTATTACTTTCAAATTTCACCCCGAACTGACACTTGAACGAAGCAAGTAGGCGATGAATTTCGAATTAAATTTCCACTAAAGTTTTGGCCTTTACAAACATATACCGGTTTTGATCGTGATTTGGGTAGTCATTTTTGAGAAATATTCATAAAACGGCTATATTCGAATTTTCTGAGAAAAACTAAGTACGTGATCATGTTTAGAATGCTTATGTTGTCTTAAATGTGTAATTCGATCAAAATCGTTAGAGCGGTTTTTTTGTATTATGCTGACAAATGTAACAACTTTGGATTCGAAAATCACTGTTATTGAACTGCTTAGCTGAAAACTGTGCACGACGTATTCTGCAGGATATAAACATTACTTAGCAGTTACATTTTCATCCAAATCAAAAATGGCGTTTTCTAGATATGAGTAGTTTTTTATAATATCTACTAATATGTATTGAGATTTTTGAGCATATCAAAGGACGCAGTCTTTTTAGAGAAAAACTGAGTTTGCTATCAAGTTAAGAATGACAATAGTACCTTAAAAATACGTTTTTTTTTGTAAAATCGTTTTTACCGTTTTCGAGAAAAAGCCAATTTTTAGAACTGCCGTTGCTGGACTTTTTTGTGAAAAACGAGGTATGCAGTCATGTTAAGCATGCTTACATTAACTCAACTATGGATTTTGGTTCTAATCGTTAGAGTCGTTTTTGAAAAAATTTAAATTGTTTAATATTTCATAAAAGTTTTATATGGGAAGTACTGTTAATATTAGGGCTAGCATGAAAAAAAACTTGTCCTAGCGGGAAGCCTACAAACTCTAAATAAAAAGTTTGAAACAAATCCGTCCAAGTGTTTAGATTCCCAAGGGGTGGGGCAGACACACATACGGACGGATAAAATTGCGAGACCCAAGTTTTTTAGTTCCCCTATCATCGTTCCACTATCGTGGGCGCAGTAGCGCAGTGGTTAGTGTGCTGGACTATCTACTGTGCGAGGGATCCCAGGTTCGATTCCCGGAAAAACACAAATTACATCTTAAGGTTTTTTCTACTGCGCCACCTCTCGCGAACGTCTGACAAACATCCGAGAATATGACTGTCATGAAAAAGCTTCTTAATTCAGCCGTTCGGACTCGGCATAAAATTGTAGGTCCCTTCCATTCGTCCCAAAAATCGAAACTCACACAAACGAATGGTTGCAAGAAGCTAGGACTAGGGTGTCTACCGCCTGTTGCGCCACCTATTTAGTCTCAGAATTTATCAAAATATCGAGCTCGAAATTTTGTACGAAAGCAATATCTTTCTCTTACTACGTATTCGAGCAAGCTAAAAATAGACTGCGCTAACTACAACATGAACTTCATAAAAAGCTTTCAAGGACCGGGCGTGTAGGGCGCTTAAGTTAAGCCTCAAAAGCTCTCGATCTTGCTTTAACAACTTTGACGTATTATTCATAATCAAAAAATCGTACTTATAACTACATGAGATGAGAAGTTATTCTTTTTCAGTTTTTCAATAAGTTCTTCCATCTCACGGTTAGCCAAAATATTTTGCATAATACCTACTACTGAATTTGTTACTTTTCAGCTTCGAAGTCCATAAATTTTATTGGAATCTTTTAGTATGTCCACAATTTGTGTCCTGGCGTTTTTTTTGTTAATTGAGGAAAGATTTTTTTATGTTAATCGAGACTTCCGCAATTCAAAAAAGAATTAGGTTAGGTTAGGTTGTGGTGGCAGGCCGCAGCAAGTGCAGTTTAACTTAGCCAGAGGAGACCCATTATGATTATCACAGAAACTAATGATCTCACAACTACCCGCTGAACTAGCAGGGGCTTTGAATAAAACGGTTGCGTTGGAAGCAACAGGCAACTCATGCTTGCATTTATGGTTGCCATGAAAATAATTCGACAAATCTGCAATTATGCAGAAAAAATCTGCAATTCAGATTTCTATGGTAAAAAATCTGGATTCATTAATATTGCGATATCAAAAAAAGTAATTTTGACAGCTTAGTGCTAAACGCATTCAGTACAGCCTCTTAAAACCAGAAGTGGAACAGTTGTATACAACACTTTTACTAATGGAAAGCTAAAACGTCGACTCGCCTGTTGTTTTCTATGGAGTTCAGAAACACTAAAACAAATCAAATATATGCAGACAAAATCTGCCACCCAGATTTTGGGATTTTAAAAGTCTGCGGCTGGTGTGAAAATCTGCAAAATGCTGATAAATCTGCACTTATGGCAACACTGCTTGCATTAGCGATAGCGAGTTCACCGAAATTGCCGAAAAAGGATTCTCCGAGATTTATTAAAGAATTTGCTTCCAAAATAAAACTGTTGAATTGGAAAAAAAATTCACACTTACACGAGTAGGTACTGGAACGACACTTTCACTTCTAATACATAATACGATTCTGGACAACCAATCGAAAACGACATTAGTCGAGAAATTCTTGACTTGATTATTATTTATTATTTATATTATTTGTCAGCTACTCGTCCATAAGCGTCAACTGAAAAAAAACTTGAATAATCAAAATTCACAAATACAAGTTCTGCATACTCGCAGAAGCAAGAAATGCTATGCAATCAATATACAAGCCGAAATTAAGGAACTCATTTGATATAAAGCTATTCTTAAAAAAAACTGTGTAACTGTTGCCCATACCCCGCTGTACTTAACAGCAGCGGAAGCTAAATCGGCATTTTTTAACACCAAACCATCGCCATCTTCTTGAACCCGGCTAAATGTCAAATGAGATAGAAATACCCTTTATCTTGGAATATAGCGCAAATGCTAAAATGTCTGCTTTTTAAGTACTCGGTTTTAAAGTACTGACATAAAATGTACGTAAATTGCCAACATTCCGATACGGAAAACATTCAGCACGTCAAAAATTGCCCCGCGGGATCAATTTCTTTTTGGACTGCCCAACTACTGATAATTTTATGCTTCATAATAAAGAAAAAGGGGACAATAATATTGTGATACGCTATAGACTTGAAGCAAACTACAGAAAGAAAAAAAAATATGCTAATGACATTAACCTACAAAATCGACCTATACCTCGATGTTGAATTAATAAATTTATTTTAATAGGTCATTGGTTCCCTTTTCCAGAACATAACATCGCTTACAAATACAGCTGTTATTGATAAAATGCCAATTTCATTTTTATGTCATCCTAAATCATTTTAATGGTGTGAAGAAAATGTCTTCCAGAAACAAAATTCTTTTGAAAATCAATTTACCATAGAAAAATGAGAAACAACACTTCATCATTGAAAAACTCATAAACCAGAAATTAACTCTCCTGCTCCAACAAAGTTTTAATATTTTTTCCTTAAGCTATAATTTTGCCTTAATTTATAGTACATTCACTTGGTGACCCCTAAAAAACAAACAGCTAACTTCAATAACAAAAAGTTCATCAAAGTTATTCTTGTGCTGTTTGGGTTGTTTCAGCTCAAGGGCATGATATCTAATTTCCCCTAGACCTTTAAGGAAGAACTCTTTATACTTTTCTTGACACAATTATTTATTGTCTAGATAAAAGGGTCACGATTTCGATTGTTTAGTTATTCATTTTGATAACAACCCGCGATGTCTTACTTTCAGAACAAAGGAAAACGCATTGTCAGACTTTGACTGGAATAGATCCATATCGGAACCGGATTTGACAGGTGAGTAGAATGACTTTTGCAAAATGTAATCAAATTTGAGTGATAATCTCTTTTGTTTTTTGACAGAACCTTCCCACCTTCTTGATCGATTTGTGATTCGCCATATTCATGAGCACGTATCAGTTGATGATTTGAAGTTTTACCGCCGAAAGAGACCACCAGGTAATTTATTCTATTACAATTTATTGATCTTTGCGTTTAATGTGTCAACCTATTTAACTGATGAACTAATATTGCGAAAACGATTTAACATAAGAGACGTATAGGGCAGTAATATCAACCCGAATAGAGGTAATTTAATTACGTAGTTACTATTTATCGAAACTCACAGGATATTGAAATTGAACGATTCTCGCTGTTCAAGATGTTACGGTTTTGATCGATTTTTGATTTGGCACGTATCGGCTGGTAATTTTTAGTTTCATCGACGAGAAAGACTACTTTTGTACATAAGTAAATACGACAAGCTACAACGGGAACTACGTAGCTAAATATAATTTCGGTTATCAACACTGAGTGAGTTCTGCCCACAGTCAGTTAAAAACTTAAGTTTTTACTCATAACTTCATTTATTAAATGCTTTAAACGATTAAAGTGATAATTTTGGCTCATATTAAGACGACTGTAGCCAGTCTTATAAACAAAATTTCCGGTACACGATGTACCCTACTGATCTACATCGAAACTGGCTCTCCTAATAGGAATTCATCAAAGTTTATGTTCTTCATTTCAGATTCTTACACACGAAGTACGATTTGTTTATACAATGAAGACCTACCGATGCTTCCATTTGGCTCCCTCAAAACTGAATACACAAAGCGATTTCGTAATCCAGAACAAACACCTCGTCGGGATTTACTGAGAAGATCGACATCACTCCATTTAGAGGGTTCAATGATCACTCAAACCGAAACTCAATCACAGTATCTTCCATATTCGCAAGAGGATATCCAAAGGTATAGCTGAATCATTCAAATATCACTTGCACTCACTGTTGCTTACTATATCTTTGCAGCTGCCGAACATACCCTATTCGAAATCCAGAGTCTCTCCAGCTGGTAGGAGAAGCTGAAATGAGCGGTGAATATCGTTCGTCATTCATTTCCTATCCTATGGTTGATCGAACTGCCTCAATTTTACCGCGAGAGGCTTTTAAAGTTTCCGAGTGCGAAGCACCCACCACAGACGATCGCTTTAAAAGAGATCTTAATGCCCCAGAAAATAAACCACAAAAATCAGTGCTTCAATTCGAAGGAGACATGACCTACGCTCCATCGGAATACCGAAGACAATACATTCAGTTTCCCATCGAAAAAGCCCACTCTATACCCCAACTGAGTCACATAAGGATACACGGAGATTTCACGGGGATACCTGAGTACCGCGACAACTATAAAATGTACGACAGTTATTCGAAGAGTGCGCCCATTAAAAAAGTCGACAATCTAACAATCTCCGGAGAAGTATGTGGCGCCAAGGAAGTACCAGAGTACAGCGAACAATTCCAGGAACCACCAAAGATCCCTAAAGGGAAACCTCTTAAAACAGAGGATCATCTTCACCCGAGGGGAGAGTTCACAAAAGACGTGCCAGAGTATTTCGAGAGCTTCCGTGATCCACAGATAAAGGAAAAACCAGAACGTGGTAAATGCCGCGAGCCCTATCTTCGGTTGAAGGGAAAACTCGAATTTAATCCAGAGTACCGTAGCAACTTCTTGGACTATCCACGATCGCGTCCGGTCGTAAAGAAAGCCACATCATCGATTCGCCTATCGAACGCCACCTCACCGAGACGGAAATTCAAATCCAGTTCACCCAATCGATATGCAGACACTGATCCGACACTGCCATTGACCCACCAACCGGAGTATCGTCGAGCACAGTACAACTATCAGATTCGAGAGCGAACTCCACCGCGAAGAATTGCAGACTCCTTGCCAGAACCATCAGCCAAAGCTAAGGGCAGGGAGAATCAAAATCTGAATGGTAAGCCGCAAAAGCGTCGCACCTCTACACACCGTCAAATTTCGTCCATTGGCGAGTTGAAGGCAAAGCAGGAAAGTTTCGAGAGTGTTGGCTCCTCCAAGAAGCTGGCGAAATTCGGACGAAGGGCTTCCATTGCACCGAATACGAGGGACAAGACATCGATTATCGAAGGCAATCCAAAGTATGCACCCCGAAGGCAAAACGAAACTCTCGCTCCGAATAGAAAGGAGAATAAGGAGTCATTTGTTGTTCTGAAGGAACCATGCAAGAAGAGTGCTTGGATGAAGAAATCCTGGTATGAGTCGTAGGTTTACATTAGGATAGAGGTGTTGCTTGTAGAATTAAAACATGTTGAGACATTTTATTGGAGAATGCGTTTTATTTTGGTGATACAGTGATATCGACTTGATCAAAAAGGTGAGATTTAATCATTTAAATTAGCAAATACATGTAGAGTAAGTTTCCACCGATGCTCCGGGATGAAAGCCTTCCATTCCAGCCCATAAAGTCGACGGTGTAGAAAATACCTCGCATAATTTAGAGCGCACAAGTAGAAAGTTAGAGGTATAACTAACTTTCAAGTAATGCCCTATTCACACCAAGCCGAAAACCGAGTTTTCGTCAAAAAAGTTTAGAAAACTCGTGAATGCATTCACACCGAACACCAACTCGTTTTCGTTTGACGTTTCAATTAGCTGTGAAACTAGCTATGAAATGTTTGTGGCGACTAGACTTTTATTTTAGTTACTAAACTTCGCTCGTATTGACATAATATACAAACAAAATTATTTAAGCTACTTGATAATCGTTCACTTATGGTTAAATGCATAAAATAATTAACATAAGCAACATTCAAAATCAAAACATCTGAAAATACCATTTAGTTGTGGCAGTGGCAGGTAGTTTGCTCTTTATGGTGCAAGCAAAGATAACAAAAAAACTCTCACTCTCACTCAGTCTCTCAGATCCTGTCAGCAGTTTTGCTGAGCTCGCTGAATGTTGCAAAAGGTGTGTCTGCTTCAACAACCCAACGATTGTACTCGTTTTCGTGGCGTTTTCATGGAAAACGACCTCAAACAACTCGTTTTGAAAACTGCAATATGTATGGGAAAACTTCTGTTTTCGAGGAAGTTTTCGACTGTTTTCGCGAAAACCCAGTTTTCGGCTTGGTCTGAATAAGGTATAACACACTTTGTGAAAAGTTGAGAGAAAAATACAGATTTGAAACGGTGTGGAAAGAAAATGAGCCATTTTTCGTAATTATTTCAACCAAAAATTCTAAAAATACAATTTGTTAAACTATTCATCTACGATCCGAGATTAACATTTATGTGAATATTCGTTCATTTTTATGTTGATAAAATTTCGCACGAAATAGCACTGGAGCCGATTTGTTTCCCTTTTTCCCATGCGATGGTTTTTGACCCTCAAAATTCCCACGAAAAGGTAAATTTCCAAATAACTAATGTCGTTTTCGGTTGGTCGTCCAGAAACGTCCGGAAGAACTCTTCGCGATTCTGAATTCAAATCCAGAAACTAATTTCTCTTCCTTTCAGTAGAATAACTGTCAGTTGAGTGCAAATCGAAAAACGCAAAAATTAATTTAGTTTTCGACGAAATTCTGCATTTTATCGCATGATTTGACGTCGTCCGTAAAGGTGGAAAATTCGTTGTGAGCTTGAAAAATATCGGATAATTGTGATAAAAAACAATTTGCGTGCATTTTGGGTGGAGAAGTTAATGACATTAATAATAGATGGCGCCAGGTGAACTATTTGCATTGTCATTTTCTATTGAGCAAATGTGCTATTTTTATTACCGCAATTGATTCGAGATTTGCGTAGGTATTATTACACTGATTCCGCATAGTCGTATCGCACATAACATCCGCAAACGGTATAAGTTACGATCAATTCAAATTCTATGCGATAATTATCAATTCGATCATTTTCTCAGAAAATAAGTTCGCGTGTAAAAAGTGAGGTTATCCAATTGGGTTGCGGGCAATCAAACTCGCTTGATGTGCATAATTTACAGGTGAAGGTGGGATCGTCAACAAATTGATGAACAATGTGAATATGTGATTCAAGCGACAATCATCAAGGGCAAATTCAAAGGCGAGGAAGTCCTTATCCCACGAATTGCGATTATTCCAACTGATCTTCCACTCCAATTCAAGCGGATTCAGTTTCCCGTTCGATTGGCTTTTGCAATGACAATCAATAAATCGCAAGGCCAATCGTTGGAAGTCCTTGGGATTAATCTCGAATTTCCCTTTTTTTCTCACGGTCAACTGTACGTTGCCTGTTCGCGTGTTGCCAAACCGTCTTCGTTGTTTGTTTTTGCGCCGGAAAACAAATTGAAAAACATAGTTTGTCACATCGCTCTCAACTGATTTCGATTCCATTCAAATAAATCACATTAAAATTTGAACTTTCTGTGTTTTATTATCACTTTGGTGTTTATCTGAAGACGTTAAATTGGGGCGAGACGAAGTTCGCCGGGTCCGCTAGTGTGGTTTAATTTCCCAACAGACTTGTTTCTAGCCATGCTTTTCCACATTCATCACTCTAGCCAGCAATTCTATGAATTACATTGGTTATTATCCGGTCCAATAAGAAAAGAATCCCTACTGTACTATATATATTAACCTTAAAGACGAGGAATTTAATATATAACCTTCAAATCAGCCGTCCACACATTTCATATCTTTTGACAGCATATACAGTTCATGACTATCCGGTCAGAGGTAAATGCCCGCATTTATAGCAATTACTCGTTCATTCCTTGAAAGCACAAAACCGTCTACGCGTGTGGCATCCCCAGAGACCGTCTTCATCATGTGTATAAAAATGATTTGGGTTATTTTGATGCTGCCACCAAAAATAATCTCTGAAACATCCTGCACTGGCATACCCTGACCCTCAACTAAATATGGTTAATATGGCCAATTGGCAGCCATAACATTTGACCATGGAACGAAGGAAAACTTTCATATCTCCGGTGACTTTTAGTTAACCTTTTCGAATATTATTGCCGTAATTCTATTACCAAAATATTGAACCAGAAAAGCACGATTCAATTGTAAAGCGTTTTCAAGGAAATCGAAAAAATATATATTATATATATACATTGATTGCACGCACTGTAATAAATCGACTTAATTAAAACACAAAGTGCCCCTAAGGTAAACATTTAAGTGCTGTCGGCCCGTTTAGTTTACGATCATAAGTCATAACTCATGTCAAAGGGAAAATGCGGTTTATGGAGACTCTACAACTGACAGCGTCCGATAAAAATTCTATTGCCGTCATTAATATTTTACAATAATTACAGGTGCAATTTCTACTTGACTAAAGGATACTGACCAAATGTCTAATGAAATTATTTGAGTGTCCATCAAACGTAAAATTTAATAACCCGCCACAGGCAAGCTGTGCCAGAAATGTTGGCATATAAATTCATGGATTTATTTCACGCAGAAAAAAAAGGAAAAAATAAATTAAGCTCATAAGAATTAAACAAATCACTCTTGGTTTATGCATCGTTAACGCAACACCATCCATGGACATGGACACAAATTAACCAAGCAACCTTCCTATACACCGAGGTTAAGGCCAGGCAACACACCTTCCCCCATACGCATTCCTTACGCCTTTACGGAACATCCCCTTGTCGTGTTTGTGCCGAAAAACATATACCACTTACGAGTACACTATAGGCCTATGCTGGATATATGGAGGTAGACATTTTTGTCGGCCTTAATTAACTCAACCGCTTTTCTGTCTGCAGTGTCCTCTCGAATCCATATATCGAGTTGAACAGATTACATTAAACGCCCTGCTGATGCTGGTGGCATATACAGCAAAGAACAGCTTTTACCATTAACAAGCATCAGGAACTTTGTGGCCAGAAGCTTAATTAAATGCATATACAACATGGAATACATTTTCTTGTAATCACCTCTATAATGTTGGGGCTTTTTTTTCGGGCCAGATATAGTCACCGCTAATTACTATTCTGCGGAATTCTGCGGTCACAAGTTAATCTCATAGTCATAACAATTCGAAAGCAAACATGCCATCAGACGCGGGGATTGAGTCTTCTTCCTGAGAAAAATATTTAAACATTCTATAAATGATTACGGAAAAGCAGAAAGTTGGAATTAATTTGCCGGATGTGGTGTTTTCCTTTTAAGAGCTAACAGGCATCAAGAAAGAAGATTAAAAAATGCGACATAACATACCCGTATTCCTGGAAATATTCCAATCAGCAATCAGGGTATGTTTGTTATTTCGAAATTTTGCATCATTGAGTTCGTCAAAGAAAATCAGTCTACATGACACACGCTTCAGGGGAACATGAAAAGCAATATCCTATACCACCACCATGACCACTAGGAAACAATAGCCAGTTAAATTTCAATTGAACAAGCAATTCCATTCATCCCCGGGGATATCAACGTATAAGCTGATTTGAAAAGTTTTCATTCGCATCCTTCCTAATATTCGCCACCCCCCCCGCAAATAAAACCACAATATGTCAAGTCATACATTTATTTTTCGTCCTTAAGCAGATAAACTACATCCTTGGGCTTTAGGATGCGATAGTAAACAATTAGCGTAATAGAAAATATAACTCCACAGTACATAACTAGATCGAAGAGGAAGCCATACCACCAGGACTCAAACTCTGCATGAAGCCACCAGGTGAAAGTCATGGCAAGATTCTCTGCCATTGTGACGAAAAAAAAGCCAACATACCACACTCGTATGTGCTTGAATTTAATGCGAAACTCAAGGATAACAAAGATATAGATATAGGCCAGCATCAGATAGAAGAGTGTCCTGTTGAGTTTGTCATGAAATTTCGATTCGAGTGCCAACCAAAAGAGCATAAGCACGTAGTGAACCCCCAGGAGGATAAAGAACGCCCGGGTGTAAAAGATACAGAATGTCGACAGGGCAGCCATCCGCATGCAGATGAATGCCAACCATCCAAGGAAGGCGACAACTTTGGCCGCAAAATCATCCTGTTCAATGCCATTGACGATTTTACGTGGCCGAGGGATGAAGAAATCAGGGGTGGAATCGGCTAAGGTGATTTGTGATTATCACAAATGTGACAATCACTTGTGATCAAATAATATTTTCCGTCTGCGTAAGGTGATCACCAAAAATTGATTAAAATTTGGCATCACTTGACACTGACATGTGTCATTACTAATTTCTTTGTATTATTTTCGAATTCGGGAAAAGCATTTGAGTTCGTAATGCACTTTAAAATGCAAAGTAATATAAAAATAACAATTTTAATAATATCCTACAGATAATACTGTTAGACATATTGTATTATTAACAGGACCGCAGCCAATAAAGCGCATATCGAATTGTAGTACATGTTAAAGTACCCGGACAAAGGCGCTATCTGCCGTGATGCCCATAGGGTTTGTTGGGAGAAAGTATAACTTAATAAGAATGAGCCACCGTGGGACAGAGTTTAAGTGTTCTTCAGGTCACCTAACACGGAGTATTCTGCGATATTAATGCTGACCAGTCTTTAGGAACTTCCCATTGGTGCTCGCAAGAAAGTTTTATGGTGGAACTAGCTGAAGAGTAGATGGAATGTGAGTTGACGGAACTCCAGCTGGCAAATGCAATTGCCGTAGGGGTAGGATATACTACAAAAATATATCGTTTTTTGGTCGAATATTTTTTAAGAATTTTTTATTTGGAAATAACAATTAGCTTTGTACATTATATAGCTCTAGTATGTTTAGCTTATTTCGTTATTTTTATCTAGTTCCTAATCCTTTTCAGACCCTAAAAATAAATGCAGAGGTACAAACACGTCCATTTCCTCTTAGCACATCAAAAATTAAAAAAAACTCTGATCAAACCAACATGCAAATGACAACTAAACTGCTGTCACAAGAAATTATCACAAAAATGTGATTGTCACCGGTGACAATCACCTTACGCAGACCAATTTTGTTGATTGTGACTATCACTTATCACAAATCACCTTAGCCGATTCCACCCCAGTTTCATCTTTAGGCGGTGGTGGCACGGGTTGCGGACTGGGACTGCGACTGGGTGGCATATCCCTTTGATTGGGTGGGGGATTCTCCTCAACTCGTCCGGTTAACATTTTTGGTGGTCGTGGCACATTCTCCTTGATATACAGCTGTGCATTTAGCCACAACATGTCCTTGAAAGTTGATATCCTATTGGCTGTAGTGGAGAATCGATTTCGTCCTGCCGCCGTCGTCGAAGTGTTTGATGCCTGAGTGCGGAACTCTGGAGTAGGATATCCTTCTGGTAATGGTGGTGGAGGGGTTTCGGGTACCATGTCGTCGCATTGCTCAATGGCGTTTATAGAGTCCTGACCTTGGTGGGGTTTCAACAGCTTGGGGCTATTCGATTTAATTTTCTCATCGTCGGTGAAGTTTTTCGGAGTACTTTTTGAGGCACGCTCGGAGATGAGTGGACGTGCGGAGTCAGATCCCATATCGTTGTCGACCTCATCCCTTCCGTGCACGTGAACGATGATGTCAGGTGACGGGTCATCGTTATCGTTATCGTCTTTGCTGCGTCGTCGTCGGTTGGAGTCGGGGTCACTGTGTCGCAATTTAAAGTTTTCCATTATTTTATTGCTCTCCGGGAAGTCGGAGATTTTACGTTCGGATTCACGACGTTTGTGTTCATTCTCGTCGCGTAGAAGTGCCGCAGCAATAAGTCGTTGCTTTTGGCTTTCGATTTGGTTTGGAACTGACCACGGATATGGCCGACCTGCAAGCTTTTGACTCTCGAATCGCTGGTAGGTGACGGTAATGCTTGCCAAATGGATGGTGGAGAATACCAAAGTGATTCCCTGGACCGTAGCTGCAAAGAGAAAGCAAAGTGAAAATAATTACTTAAGAGAGGGATGTTATTACAGAAGTGTTGGATAATATTCGTAATCCAAGAATGGGAGCGGATTAAATGAAACATCGAACTAGGATAGATTAAGTTCAGCCCTATGACGGTGACAGCTCTAATGGCATCTACCAATGACACAAAATTGGCGGCAGATTGGTAGAGAACTGTGAACAAGTGAACACCCTCGTAATGGAGCTAACTGCATTATAAAACTGCTTTAATTTCAAATTTGGTCCTCTTGGAATGGTCTATTAAAATTAGCCCTCCCGGACTAATTCCACAGGACAATTCACCATGTGTGTTATTATGAAATCAGTGGCTAAGTGCGCGCAACAACAAAACCGCTTGCAACCACTGACTGCGGTAAGAGTGGTGATGTGCCACTAGTGGCGTGCATGCACTAGCCAGTGCTCCATGAAAATGTAGCCTACGGCTACTGGTAATTGTTCCAGTGGAGCAGCAGCGAAATGTAATAATTATGGTCATGGTTAATTAGTGGACCAGATTGATGAATATTGTTCTGGAAGGGGCGGGTTCACTCACTGTCAATTAAACTTATTTAATATATGAAAATAAAACCGTTTGACGTGTTTTTATATTTGAACATCATTCAAACCAGATGTGTGGATGTACTGACATATATTGACTTTAAATCGTTCAGTATGTCTCGTCGGTGTCGAAATCCAATTAATTACATTATGTTCCGAAAAAGCGTTAACTCTGGTTTTTCGCAAGTTGTAAACCAACACATATAAGACTGAGGCTTGCAATACTTGTACCCATTTTAATGTTAAACTCGATTACTTTTCCCAACATATTCAACGGTATGAGTAGATACAAAAGTGAGTGAACAGCGATGCTCTTTAGAGTGTTGAAATACTTAGGTCTAAACAACCAACAATCTCTGCAAAGTCTGATAAGGAAATAAAAATAACACAACATATTTCATTTCAACAACAAAAAATACTTAGAAAACAATTGTTTCCAAACTCCAAAGACAAACTGAAAACCGTAGAGGTGTTCACTTACTTCTGGCGCTCACTGTATGTGTTTGGATTTGGAGATATTTCATTATTACCGAGGTTTGCGCTTTGTTATTGGCCGCGTTCCATTGACCGCTAGTCATCTAGCACATAATATCCCTGATGTAGGAACGCTGGCGCTAGAGATCTAGCGGCAGCGGCAAAGTGACATTAAAACCAATTTGAATTCGTATTATTCAATCTTCATGAGAGTCAAAAACGTATTTTGTGCCATCATGCCGCATATTTATTAATACACAATAATTTAAATAAACAAATACAATGTATATTAATTGCATAGAAGCTTGAATTCCCATTTTACACCAAATTGGAAATATTTGACTTCTGCACTTTCACTTTTGTTTTGACAGTTCGTTATTTTTTTCAATCTAGCAGTTCATTTTGTGCTAGATTGAAAAATTTCCCAGAAAAGGATATTTCACAAAATGTGCTAGAGCTCTAGCGCAAATGCTGAAATGTCAGTTTTTTTTATATGGAGTTTGGCATGCCGCTAGTCATCTAGCGGTCAATGGAACGCGGCCATTGCCAAGCCGTCAATATTTTCAAAGAAAAATGCTTCGAGATGTACCGCGTTCTTTTTTGAGACAGAGCAGTGGATTTGGAAAGACCACTTCTACAGACCATTAAACGGCGAAAACGATCGAAATTTCACTGTCAGGCGGACAGTTCCATTCATTCCGGACGTCAGTGTATGCAGAATGACTTTGAAGAAATCTCACTGGTCTGTCAAAGTGGGAAATAACACCCTTTGATGTAGAAAAAGGTTTAAGACAATATGTGAATTCTTTGAAGCAATTTTACGGAACTCGCAAGCCAACATCAGAGGCAACATTTTTCAAAAGTCCGTTCGACTACTTGCATATGCAGATGATATTGACATCATCGGGAGAACTCAGTGAGGTGACAATCAGCGTTTGCAACCAATGAAGATGTGTCTGGCTGTTAATGATGACAAAGCGAAGTACATGCTGTCATCGAGAAAGGACTCTCAACATCGGTGACTCGGGCAAAACGTCACAGTGGACAGATTTTACTTCAAAGTTATTAAAAGACTTTGTCAAAGAAATAATGTACAAGACCTTAATCATCCTGGTCCTGTCGTATGATGCAAAAGCATGAACCTTATCGAAAGTTTATAAAAACCTCTTGGCACGCTTTGGGAGAAAGATGCTTTGATTGATTTTCGGTTCAGTTTGTATCGATTGAGTTTGGAGGTGTAGATTCAACGAAGAACTTTACGGGCTATTATATAGCAACGTTGACCTAGTCAAAAAGCTCAAAATACAGCGACTGACTAGGACGGGTATGGACATCAACGCACCAGCCCGACGAGTCTTTGAGTCCACGACTGAGGGACAACGAAGCAGAGGAAGACCCCATCTCAGGTGGGGGGCGACCTTAACCAACTTGATTTGTGTAACTGCAGGCAGCTAGTTAGGGACCGAGCTGGCTGGAGGGGCTTGTTGGTTCCACACGGGGCTTAGCGCCATCTAAAATAAAGTGAAGTAAGTATTCATTAAGTCTCAAGAGATTTTAAGAATCCGTCTTTTTATTCAAGCAGCTCCTAGGGAAGCCTTTTTATGGAAGTCTCAATCTTCCAGCTGCAGGACCGTAATTTTGTTTATCAGTTCAAAGCTGAAGAAAAAAAAATCCTAGTTCAGGAGTGGGTAGGAAAAAATGTGTGTAAAAACTTGGAGGAAGAATTTTAAAACCACGTAAAGAATGGTGGGTGCTGTGGCTCAGTGGGGTCCCGTGTTCGATCCCCGGAAAAACATAAATAACATATTAATGCTTAACGCAGCTGGGTACTGTGAGCGTAAGTGGAATTCGTTTGAATGCCAGTTCGTCGATCATGTATTTCATATTAAACGAGCCCTGAATCAAGTTCAAAATCGAGTTCAAAATATAACTTTTTCCTTCTCTTGCTACGAGAGCAGTATTTTATTTAGAACCTTTCTCGAATAACCAAGAATCGAACTGAATATGTGCAGCAGAATTAGAAAGTCTAAAGCTGCATTTGACATGCTGTCCAAAATCTGGAAAAGCAATGTTTTCAGATTAAGAACGAAGCTGCGACTGTTGGAAGGTGAAAACCATTACCCCATGCAAGCAGCAAAACTTCGTACATAGATGTCTAAGAATTATATTGAGGATTTGTTTGGCAAAATCGTATCTCTAATGCACAGTTTTATCAGAGAACAACCTAAGAACCTGTAGACTATACGGAGGAGAAAGTGGCAATGGATTCGACACACACCTTACAATGGGAAGACAGTTTCTTTGCGAAGTACACCATGCAGGTGGCGTCCGAGACATAGGTACATGACGCAGAATAATCGCGGAGGGATTGAGCTCTTTAGGAAGGAGTTGAAGAGAGCTCAAACACGTTGCAGAACTACGAACAAGATGCCGCGCAGGAGTTGTTGATGCCGTAGGCCTCCCGAGGGGGGTATGACGAATTTTACAGATTAGCACTCTGCAACACGGTCGATAGGATAAAAAAAAAGTTCCCCATAACAACTGAAACCCCATTTCCCGCCCACAATAACTCGGGCCCATCGCAAAATTTCCAAAATCAGAGAAATTGATTTTCTTTACATCTTATAAAGAGTACACAAAGCGAGTTTAAAGTTGATTGGATGAAAAATACAAATTTTCGCATACAAAACTTTGATCTCCTTTTTCGTCCTTTTGAAGTTCGAAATTCTCCAAATCGCTTCTAAGTGCTCACTTTGGTAAAAAATTTTCAATTTTATTTCTAAATGTAAGCTTTTTAGTGTGCTGGGCGTTGATTACCAATCAATCAGGGGCAGCAATACGTGCCGGAATTTGTTTTTGTTTCGAGTGTAAAATCGATTGATGCGGCGATTCGGCCCCAGGACAAACTGTCTTATATGAGATGTTGGTACGTTCAAAACTATAGCCATTGTTACCTAACAATACATTCAAAATAATGATTAGCAAAGGCGCAGCCATCCCCATCATCATGAATTGATAATGGTTATGTCGCTGCCTAAGCTTGTATACGCCAACCACATAAATCATTTTTATCGTCTACTAATTTAAGACCCCCTAGTCCATAAGCACTAAATTTGGAATAATTTTCAATGGAACAGTCTTCACTTAATAACTTCCTGAATGTCTTCCATTACAATTCTGTCAAAGACATCGTAAAATATTCCCTATCAGTCCATCGGCCAACGAACGACTGACTTGACTAACAAAAACCTAATTAATTTTCGCCGTCTAGTTAACAACATCTCCCCCGGGAGCTAAATCAGATCGAATGAGAAAAGCTCCTCTTATCGGTCTTATTTAGTGCCTATTCAAGTTGGCCAAGGACCAACGACAATATCGATTTATCGTTCCATGTTTGACAAGTTATACATCCGCCCAGTGGCATCAGTGAACAATCCAGGAAATCGGAGACCTCCTCTGACTGTAACAGTGTCACCGAAAGTTTTTGAGCTGATTAATCTCAATCCACTATTAGAAACTCTGCTTTGGGTCGATTGACCATAACTAATATACGTGTGTCCATGTCCAAAGAGGAATTAAATTCCCAAGTCGATTTACATCCCACCAGGGAGGGGTTGACTCCTCCAGATTTCCGTAATAAACTGTCAACTCATAAATCAGTTGTCAGCTGGAACAAAACATCGGCAATTATGTTAAAACCACTCAAAGTGTATGTAGTTGTACTCGTGTATGGCGACCATGACAAGGGAGCGAGTGTGTGGTAAAACTGTTTTTGTTCTGGGCTGCATGTATACGTACGAACTTACTTGTGTTGTAATTCCTGAAAAGATCCTGCGTTAACATATGGTAGAGCTGAAGGATGATTTGTGGTGCGGATTGTGCGTAGGCCTGAATCAAATGATAGAGTTCACATGTTGAGCATTCACCTGATTTGGCCAAACAGTACATGCGTTCGGTGTCATCGTTGTCATGGAAGAGCGCCTCTACGGACCAGAATATTCGTCTGGCCAGTCTGTGAAAGAGGATTGCGTGGGAATGTTATACAAAAAGCAATAAAAAAATTGCGTTAAATTACATGTATTCTCTGTTAATGAACAATAATATGTACAATGTAGCGCTGGGTTTGGACTAGGCAGGGCTGGCTAATTACCTGTGCGATTCATGATTATAATTCCAAAAATGTGTGTTGGTACTAAGTGATGAGTGGGAGTTTGGACGACAAATCGTTAATGTAAAGAAATGAGTTAGGTTTATGTTTATGGACAGAACACAAGACGACATGTGATTAATTTGTTGAGAATAAATGAAGTGTGGGTGCACTTTGACATTTTGTCTAACAAATAGCCGTATGACACTCGCAGGAGTTTAATTAATACAAGTTGAACCAATAAGTGGGCGTAGTAGCCACGCATTCTAAAAGGTTCTCAAAAAGACGGCGAAAGAGTAGAGACAACGAATCTCACATAGATTGCTGTAACTTCTAACGAATACACAATATGTCATATTGAACTATAGATAAAACCTTCCTAAATTCACAACTTTAGCCATTTCTGATACTACTGAACTAATTACTAACTAAAACGACTTTCGGTTGGTCGTCTAGAACCGTCCGGAAGCAATCCGAACTCTTCTGAAAGCGTTCGATTGGCACTCAACTGACAGTTCTTCCACTGAAAAGAAGAGAAATTTGCTCCTGGATTTGAATTCAGAATCGCGGAGTGTTCTTCTGGACGGTTCTGGACGACCAACCGAAAATGGCATAACTGTGCTCTGGCATCGGGTTTTAAAACTTATCCTAAGCAACTTCCATTTAAAATTATTTTTGAAAGAAATATACGAAATTCACAAGTCAACTTCGGAGGTTGTTGGCTTAGAGCGGGGCAGTTTGCCGTATAAGCAATTTTCACTCAGAAGCCATTGAGGCCCATTGTGATTACCCTTTTGTAGTACATGATAGGACGAGCATCTAACAAAACCATTCGGATCTGTTGATGAATCTTTTTAAAACTGATAGAGGTATCGTTGCTAGATCTTCCAAGCCGTCGCAGAAAGGTGATCCCATACAAGAGTAGCGACAGGAGATGTTCCACAGATTCTATTTCCTCTTCATCCCTGCAACTTCTGCAGAAGTCATTTGTGAAGCTACCTAGTCTTTTGGCCGACGAGCACTCGGATTTGGTTTCAATCAAAAGATGTTAGGATCTTTGACGGTTTAGTGTCATTTGCGGCCCACAATCTACGAGTTATAGTACAACCGGGAATGTTGTTCCATCGTTAGCCAAGTTCAATGCGATGAAAGCTGGTAATACTTTTCTGTCAGCTGATAGTATATCCATTTCAGAGCTGCATCTGGCCAGTTTATCTGCTGCCTCGTTTCCTTCCACACCAACATGTACAGAAACCCAGCACAGCCCTTACTGTGTGATGGTTTAATGCTCTCATTGCCGATAGGCACTGGCTTACGGAACTGCAACTTCGGAGGTACAATCTTTCAAAAGTTTCTGCAACTTCGCATACGCCGATGATATTGACATGATCGGAAGAACTCGGCGAGCTGTCAGTGGTGCATTTGTAAGTATTGAGTCAGAAACAGCAAAACAGTGGGACTAGGGGTGAATATGAAAGGAAAACAAAATATATTCTGTTCACAAGAAATGATATTTAACGTCGGTATCTTGAACGTAATTAACAAATGTTATAATTTTGAGGAAGTAAAATACGTTGTCTACCCTGAGATCAAGCGTAGAATTACTCTTGCCAATCCCCGTTTCTACGGGCTTAAAAGCCAATTGAGTAGCAAAGACCTCTTATGAGCAACTAAGCAGACCTTGTATAAGACCCTTATTATTCCCGTCCTGTCGCATGGCGTGTAGAAGCATGGACTCTGTCAAGTTTTTTCGCGTGATCTTTGGTCCAGTTTGTATCGCAAGAGTCTGGAAGAGAAGGTAGTAAGGTATGTACTATGAAGAACTGTATGGGCTGTACAGCGACATGGACTTAGTCAAAAGGCTGAAAATTAACCGACTAAGATGGCTGTGCTTCGGCCCGTAGAATCTTCAACGGACGGACAACAACAACTGAACTTGTCTAAAGTGGCCCTCCCAGTTGGGAGAGGGGACCTCGATCAACATGGTATGGGCAACTGGAGGCAGATAGCGTTGGATCAAGCTGGCTGGAGAGGCATGTGATGATAAAGGCTAAGGTCCATACCGGACTGCGGCGCCATCAAAAGTAAATAAAGAAAGTAAGATACTAGTAAAATATACTTAAACAGCATTTAGTTGTTTCTCCGTCAAGGGCAGATTCCAGTTGTTAGTCAAGATATGGTCCGTTAGCAATCTACATTGAATACGCCTGGGTAGCCCTAGCCAGTCTCATCAACGGAGAAGTATGGACTTGTCTAAAACTATTTGAAAACTTCTTAAAGCCGTCAACATTTGTGGATGTAATAAAAACCCATGAGAATCTTCGGTTTGCTGACGTAAAAGACGAAACTTTTGAATATTAGCCAGAAATGTTTTTGACATGAAACAAATGCCTCTGCAAAAAGGTCATTTAACGAGTTTTTAACTTTATTTCATTTTCGAAAGTGCAACAAAGTCCAAATCGAAGTGTAAATAAAATCTAAACAACAAACACTTTTGAAAGTGCAATAAAGTCAAAAATTACTTTTTGGACCTTTCTGTTTCAAGCCACACTTTTTTCCAACTATCGTCTCTTTCCCGGACGTTAAGTTTCCTATTCAACTTTCTATTAAGTTTCGTGCCAAAATATCTTATGTGCTATCCAATAGGGAAAACTCATCTCCAGCATGATTATGCAGTTTGAATGGTGGTTTGAGCCACATAGCTCAGTGGAATTTAGAGATTTAAGGTTCAGCCCTGGAAAAAAAAAACGTAAGCTACATATTAATGTCTTTCTAACTGTTATACTGAACGTTAAATACACATCTGAGAGCATGACTGCTATAAAAAAAATACTCAACCTTAGCCGGCATGCAATTGTAAGTCTCATAAAAAAATATGACTTTATTCACTTGAAATACGTAGGTAACTACAGCAGGTTGTCACTATATTAGTGCCTAATGTCGGTCAGCTTATGAAGTCATTTGAGCTTGATAGCTAGTTCCAAGTAAATATACACAAAAACACACATACAAATTTCCATTCACCTTCAACGATATAGAGGTTTCCCATTTGGGGTTGTATTTTTGTTTATTATACACAGAACAGTCTCGTGAATCATGCACAAACATTTTCCCAGCCTTATCGAACCGTACAAATTTCGTCATAAACTAAAAATTACCTGTACGCAGCACAAAATGGAAACAACAACAAATTCAACAACTGATATCCGACGAATCGTTTCTTATTGACATGCAGGGGATTGGACCACTGTTCACTTGACGTTATTACAAATATGAAACACAGCACTGGTGGTGCTAGCACCAACATCAATGTCAGCCATCCGAACAATGGCTGACCCGTGCGGAAATGCTGGTAGGACACTGCACAGTCAGCGATTGTTTGAATAATATAAACCATCAACTCCAGGCACGATGGTATGAGGTAAGATACATAAATTCGCGTATGACTTCTGATTGCCAAGCCGAGGATGTGTTGAGGACTGCCATCGCGGGCATCCATAACGTAGCGCGTCTAGTCCTTCAAGACTTAAAGTCACTTTGTGTGGTTAGGAACCAAAAAAAAAAAAAAATCAAGCTTTCGGTTTAATGTTGCGCGAAAATCGATAATGTACTGATGTATATTTCACATACGACATTCGGGTGACTAAACAATCGCGTTCGCGTATCTGTAAAGTTGAATATATTTTTTTTTGCAGATAAGATAAGCGCTTGGTGAGATTTTTCGTTTACCCTCATTAAGAGCGGGTATTGTGTATATTGCCGAGGTTGTTTTGTTCAGCAAAGAGAGTTATTTGAGTTGAAAAGTTGGCACTCGAATAATAGGCACGTCGTCGTCGTGAACCGCATTCACTGGTGGATTACTTACATTGCGATTCTATCTGTGAATATCCGTATAGGCCTTCATGTGGGTGTTAGGTGATTAGTTTGGCACGCTCCATGAATCTTTTAAAATACTTTAGTTTGTTAATGGAAATTAAGACTGTTGGTATTCCTTGTATTCATGGAATTACTTCTAACCATTTATTTGTGGGTCTATTGACAACATACCTACTTAGTTAAAGTTTTTAGTTTAAATGAGTCTTTCGAAAGAAATCAGCTTTAGAAAGGAACGTATAGTCATTTTGGCATTACTTTTAATTGCTTAGAGACGAAGAGGTATAAATTTCTATATCTATGTCCGTAATTTGTCTGACATCTGAAATGATAAATACCTTGTACCCGCATATACAAAAGACAGTGAAAAATCTAAACGACACGCACCAACCCACGCAGTTGGACACGAAAACTTTTCAAAAAGTGCGTTCAAATTTTGTTTTCCTACATTACTTCATTCAACTTGTCATAAAATTCATAAATCTAAATCAGTTCAAAAAAGCTTGAATTTGTTTTTAGACAGTACTTCACCGAGTGTTTCGAGCCATCATTTAACTTTTTCCTTCGTCAAAATCGAAATCGAATTAGGTACCATCTCCATAAGTAGTCAATATGTCACTAAATTATGTGGATTTTACATGCAAATTATTAAGAAATTCTGTTGCCGTTCACGGCAAATATCATTTGACAAAAAATAAAACCGAATTTGTACAGATATATTGTACAGACTATTTCCATTTGCTGGTCTGCTATGGGATTTTGGGCGCCTATGTGCACATTGAAAGTATTAAACTACTATTCAACATGTCAAAAATCGTCTCAATCTTCGACGTTAGATTCTGTCTTAAAATTGTGTGCAGATACATACATTTTACATTATAGATACTGTTATATTTGTATGGTGGGTGGCCGCCCTACAGTTCTGCGGCCTGTGCCGTTCATGCACACTTAGTCGGCTCTCACACTGAGGCAACATTCAATAAGCAACTGGCAATAGGAAACACGCAAAATTATCGCTCAAAATTATTTTACTTTGAATTAAATTAGAGGTCTCACATCAAAGCAACTAAATATCGCTCGAACGAAAAATGTTGCTGATTGTTTATTGGCAGTTGCTATAGTAACTATAGTTGCTTATTGCTTGTTGCCTCAATCTGAGAGCCGCCTTAATTCGATATTTTTTTTATTATTCTCATTTGCTCTGGATCTATATTCTTTTATGTATTTTGTATCCTCTGGAAATGTATCCTAAGAAGCAAGTTTTATCCTGCAACAGAAAGAGTTTTAGAAAAGTGATCTTCATTGTAACTAGAAGACCGTTGGGTACATTCTCAGGTTCCTAATTCTATGAAGTCAAGTCAAGTTGCAGATGTCCAAATTTTGCCGATAAGTTGACGTATAATCTAAACCAAATCATTTACTCATGCTTTGGAAGGCATGCTTTTCTAAAGTCATAGAAACGCTCACAAATCGTCAGCTTATGAAATATCTTGAATCACGGAAACTTCTCAATGACCGGCAGTACGGTTTTCGTGGCAACAGATCCACTTGTGATTTGATAACTTATCTCAATGGAAAGCGGGAACATAATCTCTCCACAACTCTGGTGAAATAAAGATTGTTGCGCTTGATATTTCAAAAGCATTTGACAGAGTTTGACACCAAGCTCTTTTGTCAAAAATGCGTGCTTATGGTATCGATGCGACTTTTATTCAATGGATTAGAAACTACATTTCTGGCCGCTCAATTCAAGTGGTTTTGGATGGTTTCACGTCTGAAATTCACCATATAAATGCAGGTGTTCCTCAAGGCTATGTTTTGTCTCCGAATCTCTTTCTCATTTTCATAAATGATCTCTTGTCTGCAACTTCTAATTCAATTTTGGACTTACCTTCTCATATTCATTCCAGGACTCACGTACTTGCTCTTCGGCCATAAAAGTGGAACGGCAACATATATTAAGCTCATTAAATTCTGACCTTGATAGTATTATAAAAAAGGTTTAGCCAATAGGGTGGAGTTTAATGCTTCCAAAACGCAATGCTGTCTGCTATCCCTAAAGCAAAATCCAAACCTTCAGCCATTATTAATGAATGGCCCTTATATCTTAGAAACCGAAAGACTTTCCATTTTCGGTATGTGTGTCCATGAAACACGTCGTTAGAACGACCATCTACACGAAGTTTTCAAGAACGCTGCGAAATGTCTAGGTTGCCTCAAACGGGGTGCAAGAAATATTTTACCCCTTTTGATCTAGCTACAATATATAAAGGCCCCGACCCATAGAATCCGTCGCATCCGTTGCGTCGACGGATTGGCGTATTCGACGGAACGAACAGTCCCATAGAATTCGTCGCATACGTTGACAGCCGATGACATATGAGAGACAGTTTCTCTCATTATCTTATATTTCCACCAATGAAAATGCTTACTCTCACGCTCTGCCAACTGTCAACGGTTCGACGGACAGAAAAGTAGAAAGTAAAGGCCCCGACCCATAGAATCCGTCACATCCGTTGCGGCAATGTATTTGACTGACAGGTTGATAGAATACACAGTATCTTATGGAACGTGACCCATGAGCAACGAACGTGCCGGATGCGACGGATAAAGTAGGTTTAAGGCCCCGACCCATAGAATCCGTCGCATCCGTTGCGGCAACGTATTCGACTGACAGGTTGATAGAATACACAGCAGCTTATGGAAAGTGACCCATGAGCAACGTACGTGCCGGATGCGACGGATAAAGTAGGTTTACTTTCTACTTTTCTGTCCGTCGCATCCGTTGACAGTTGGCAGAGCGTGAGAGTAAGCATTTTCATTGGTGGAAATATAAGATAATGAGAGAAACTGTCTCTCATATATCATCGGCTGTCAACGTATGCGACGAATTCTATGGGACTGCTCGTTCCGTCGAATACGCCAATCCGTCGACGCAACGGTTGCGACGGATTCTATGGGTCGGGGCCTTTACTTTCTACTTTTCTGTCCGTCGAACCGTTGACAGTTGGCAGAGAGTGAGAGTAAGCATTTTCATTGGTGGAAATATAAGATAATGAGAAAAACTGTCTCTCATATGTCGTCGGCTGTCAACGTATGCGACGAATTCTATGGGACTGTTCGTTCCGTCGAATACGCCAATCCGTCGACGCAACGGGTGCGACGGATTCTATGGGTCGGGGCCTTAAGCCTACTTTATCCGTCGCATCCGGCACGTTCGTTGCTCATGGGTCACGTTCCATAAGCTACAGTGTATTCTATCAACCTGTCAGTCGAATACATTGCCGCAACGGATGTGACGGATTCTATGGGTCGGGGCCTAGGCGTTCATTCGCCCCAAACTTGAGTACGCTTCTTATTATCTGGTCGGGTGCGCCAAAACCACATTGCACGATTGCACCTACTGGAAAGTATACAAAACCACGCTTGAAAACTAATTGGAGACACGAACATAGGGCGTCAATGTCCATGGCGTCAAATGTCAATCTATCGCTCGAAATTCTTAATCGACCTCAGGAACAAAATCTTCTTAGCGAACGAAATGGAAATTGCCTGTTTTGCTGGGATATGAAACTGTAGACTGAAGATGTTAATGACGACACGAATGATAAAAATATCCATCAAAAGTGCGCCTCGCTTTCATCTTCTTATCGATATGAAAGCATAGAGAACTATAAAATATTTAACGTGGTCGAATTTTTGGGTGCAGTGGACCCAAAAATTCGACCACGTTTTGTTATTAGATTGAAAAAATATGGTGGTAGGTAAATTGTGGTAGATTGAAAAAATATTAAGAAATTGTGGTAGATCTACCACATTGTGTTGTGGTAGAAGTGACAACCACAACACTGGCTCTGACTCTGACTCACTTGACGGGCTG
This sequence comes from Cheilosia soror, assembly GCA_949372485.1. NCBI lineage: Eukaryota > Metazoa > Arthropoda > Insecta > Diptera > Syrphidae > Cheilosia > Cheilosia soror. The sequence continues at coordinate 61,267,292 of OX443564.1, forward strand.
CAATCAGTGTTGCCAGTTTGACTGTTTTCCAGTCAAATTTGACTGGATTTTTTCGGTTTGACTGAAAAAAAAAATCAAATCCAGCCGACTGTTTTTTTGACTGAAGTTTTTTCCTATAAAAAATTGCACCTCCGCAAGCCGCTGAAAGTCAAATTGAATCGAGTATTTCTTGCAGTTTGCGCAACGTTTCTTGAGAATTTTGAATGATTGCCTTTGCATTTAATTCGGTTTGTTGTATGTTGTTTATGTTTTGAGTTATGACTGCTGTTTGTTCCAGATTTTAGAAACAAAAAATAAACACATCTCTATTTTGACCATTAGAAATACCTAATTTGCGAGATAAAAAAAATCTTGTACAAATTTTGAAATACTTGAAGAAGTTATACAAAAAGTTGGAAAGACTACTATATATCAAAATATAAAGGGTGGGCCAAATACAAGTTTCTTTTTAAAAATGCAATAAAATGAACAAAATAAAATTGTTCCCATGTATTATGGCTTTATTAGTAAGAGCAAACATTCCCATTAATTACGGAATACAACGTCGTTCAAGTTGAGCAAGTTGCTCCAATTGTCCACGACATTGTTGGTGGTTTCGGGCTGTAGCTCACGGATTGCTTGGATGATAATGGTCTTAAGTGCTTGAATCGTTTCCGGATTGCCCGAAGTCCAAAGTCCAAAGGAGTCAAATCGCAGCTCCGAGGAGACCAATTGACATCGCCAAGACGGCTGATAACACGTTTTGGGAAGTTGGTGCAAAAGATCGATTGTGGCGTGGGCTGTGTGGCATGGCGTGCAATCCTGCATGAACCAGAGGACGTCCAAATCCATGTCTTCAATCCCAGTAAAAAAAAAAAGTCGGTTAACATGGCTCTGTAACGCCTATCGTTGACCAAAACGTTGTTCCCAGCCTCATTGTCAGAGAAAAATTGTCCAAACTGTCAATCTCTGTGATATTGTCGTCTGTGCGCACCGTACGATGACGGGGACCAAGAGTTTTGTCCACTCCCATACAAGTCACACGAACTTTTTGCACAAACTTGCGTACAGCAGGTGCGGTGGGTGCTTCATTTCGGCCGAAACTTCTAAAAAAAACGCACTGTTTGGGCTACACAGCACTCACTTTGGAAATATTTTTTCAATATTTCCCAAAGTTGCTCAAGCGTACAGTGACTCACTTCGTTCCGCGCAGGTATGATACTGACTTTTTGTAAAGATTTCGAGCTGGAAGCAGCTGTCCTGTCAGTGTTAAAATAACCTATGATTTAAAAAGAAACCACGATGACCCACCTATTTTTGTTTTCGAAAAAATAGCTGTTTACAATTTCGACTGTTTTTTTGACTGGAATTTTTTGTTTTTAATGTTTGACTGTTTCTTTTGACTGGATTCGGAGAGAAAAAATCCAGTCAAACAGTCAAATTTGACTGGATTTTAACATTTTCGCCTGGCAACACTAGCTGCAATGCAATCTGCAGACCTACACTAATACCCTGACACCTTTGAGCAGGAGGGATTTCCCTGCTCAATGAAGCTATACCTGGTTTGCATGTTAACATGTTGTAGTGCTTAACATTTATATTTTTCTTGCTTTGATTTGTTGACACATTTTTCTTGGTGTCCCAGTCGAGAAATATATGAAAGTCATTTCGGATACATACGTGTACGTCGTTTGGTTCGTTACCATTAATAACGGTGACTAATTCGTTGGCGTCACCTATTGTGATGTAATATCCTAAGTTGCTTAACCTATGAAGGTGGTCGTCAATAACTAAGGACCACAAGAGGGATGAGAGTATCTTTCTGTAGATGCAAAGTCTAAAAATGTAAAAACATTCAAACCTTCTAAATGCCACTAATTTATTACAGAAATAATGAAAAACTACAAAAGTCTCCTAATCACAATCTCAAGCATCGAATTGTCCACGTTGCGCTGAGGTAGGTATTGTTACAGATGCGTTTCTTTTAAAGGTACACGAGTACTCGCCTGTCGGATTCCATACAGATATGGCAGCCGTTGAATAGAGTGGAAACTTATTCCTCAATTCCTCCCCAGTTTCATCGATTTGTTTTCTTTTCTCCATAAGATGTGCTGATGGTCTTCCGAATTCTTCAAAATACTCCGTGATAGGTATTTCCGGTCGCATGGCTTCCAATCGTTCCTTCGAACGTATGTACTCATCGTAGAATTCGTGCCAGAAAAATTGCTCCATTCGTTTGGCACGTGTTACTGCAAAGGGAAAGAGCATTTAAGGAAAGGGGTTTTAAAGAAGGAAATAAATGTTTGACATGAAGGTACAGACTTACCAGCCGGTTTTTTCAGATTTGGACGCTGATAGTTCTGATGCATTTCGCTTAGCATGACTTGGCACCCCGAACTAGGATCGTTTAGATGATCCAATTTATTTGGATTGTTTTTAAACATTTTATTCACAAATAGGTATTATAAACTGACAACGTTCAATTTATATTTTTCAAATGTGTTCCTGTGCCCGATTCAATATACAGGTTGCTACACTTCAAAGGAGAATCAGCAAACAACACCTATAGTAACGCCCGAAATCTGGTTGTTATGGGGGAAATATTATTATTTCAAAACCAAAGAAACACACGATATTTACCTACATGCTTAATTTTAGAAATTCCGTTGAAAATACGGGATATCAGGTACGAATTTTTACATTTCTAATGGCAACGACTCTATTGTGCCTTATACATAATTTAGCACTCTGTAGGGGAAGTACAAATTTGTTTGCCAACAGAACAAAGGACTTTCTCTTCATTATAATTTTTTTTAAATATCCATCAAAACACAAGTATTCGAGCTCAATAATCATGGCCTTGGTTTTGGGGCTTAATTGAACAAAATTATTCGCACGATATATTCAAAAATTATTTCCTTGATGTGGGTCGTGGATGGTGGCAGCTTATTGTAGGTTTCCGCTTGTTGTTAAAATTAACAAAAAATTGCGTATTTAAAATTGGTAAAAGGAAATAACGTAATTTGTCATTGAATTCGCTTACAGCCAGCCACAGCGCTTGTCAAGCACTGAACAAGAATTTACAGGACAAGTGGAAATCTCTGATAATTGTCATACAAAAAACTACATTGTCTTTAATTGAAAGTGGAAATTAATTGGCGTCAGGTTTAATTGTTTATCGATTAAATATCCTACATTTTGATATATGTACCTACTATGAGGTAAATTAATCGTTTCTCTAATTGGCCAATCTTTCTGCAGATCCCGCAACCCTTTTTGTGAATTTTATTTGTTTTATGCATGCATTTTTGAATGACACGTTCACGTCACAATTCACAATTGACAATTAGATGACAATTACAAATTCGCTTCGCTTTAGCGGTAATGGCTTTTATTGAACATTTGTCAAAATTCCATTGTTAATAATATGACAAACGATTTTTGGGCAATAATTGATGTAAGTGGAAATGATTATCGTTGAATGCCAAAAACAAGAGTTGTCAAATTAAGTCCATTAATTGACAATATCTTTTATCTGTGCATTGTTTGTTGATAGGACGGTTAAGGCTGAAACTGTAGTCCAGTGTAAATGTCATTGGTTATACTACCACAGTATTAGCCGTGGTGGGGTATATATGAACAAAATTTAGGGTTTCCCCAACTTCTTCATTATCATATTTTTACTATTCACTATTTATTATTCACACTTTTGTCCCTTTCAATATAAGGCATTCGATCGCATAATTATTTTAGAAAGAGTTTTAGACTTTTGCGATGCAAAATACCATCCACACAAATTAATATTGGCATGTTTAATTTCCATGTACGGCGTCCTTCGAATTCTCTAGGAAATTCGAAAAATTTCCAGAAGCGCGTTATCGTATTGGTAAGATTTTGTGGCAAGCGCCTTATTTTGTACGAGTTGTTTAACTTCATCTCAAAATCGTAAAAAAAATGTAAAAATATTTTCAATTTGAATTTCCAGCTACGAATATTTATTAAATTTTGTTTATACCCTCCACAGGAAGGTATTATATAATTCACTTTGCCATTACATTTGTAACGCAAAGAAAGGGTCACCCGAGACCCCATAAAGTAAAGGGTCCGCCATCTAACGTTTTTTTTTTCAACTAGTGCTTATTTCGCGAATGGTAACACTTAGCTCATGTCTGAGTTGATAGATAATTAGTTTTATCCTTCCGCTAAACGAATATGGTTGTGTATACGCTTGAACAACGCTGGGAAATATTGCGACATTACTTTGAAAATCATGGTAATGTTGCAGAATGTGTGCGAAAATTGCGTACGGATTTTGGAAGAAGAGAAGCACCGTCAGCTCCGTATGTTCATTATCTTGTGAAAAAAGTGAAAGAAACTGGCATCCTCATCGTTAAACCAAAGCGTGAAAAGCCAAAAACAGTGCGTACACCCGAGAAAATTGCTGCTGTGGCAGAAAGTGTGAGTGAAGCGCCATCAACATAAATTCACCGTCGTTCTCAAAAATTGAACATTTCGGAGACATCATTGAGACGAATTTTGCATAAAGACCTTGGTATGACGCCATACAAAGTCCAATTGGTTCAGGAGTTGAAGCCAACTGACCATCCAATGTGTTTTCGCTTCGCTAAGTGGGCCTGCGATCGACTTAGAGAAGATGCCGATTTTGCCAAAAAAATCATCTTTTCAGATGAAGCTCATTTTGATCTTGGCGGGTATGTAAACAAGCAAATTTCCATTTATTTCCATTATTAACCGGAAGGATTGTACTTTCAAATAAAAAAAGAAATTTGAGAAAATATTCAGTAGTTTTTTTTTATAGCATTTAAAAAAAAAAAAGTTATTTGGCGGACCCTTTATATTATATTCGTCAGGTTGGTACTGAAAATGGGCTATGTCGGTCAAGCAGTTCTAGTATTTCCTATACAAAACCAATATTAGACCCCTGTGACTCTCTGTTGGTTAAAATCGACTTAGGTGAATGAAAATTTGTGAAAGGATTTATTTTTACCGTCATCTGGTTGGTGTTCAAAATTGTATATGTCGGTAAAGTAGTTCTGGTACAAAACCAATACCAGGAAGGAAATATGCCCGATGACAGAGCTCCATATGCCCTATCTACAAAAAAAGCGATTATAATATCCTGCAAGAACTATCGAAGCATATCCCTGCTTAATGTCGCAAGATCTTATGCAACGTAATGTGTGAACGTTTTAAACCGTTCTGCACGTAGATATCAGTGTGGATTCCAATATAGATAGAATTTTTGGACTGATGCAAATCCTCTATGAGCTTTACTAAGATGTGGATGTATTTCAAAAGCCAAAATACGTCGACTACATTAGATTGGTCACATCGACCGAATGGACAATAAGAGGATCTTCGAATCCCAGCCCCCAGGCTCGAGAAGAGAAGGAATACCGAACTTCTGTTTCAAAGGCCAAGTTATCGCGGATTCCAGAGTGCTTGGAAGCAGCGTGCCCTGGATCACAGGGGTTGGCAAGCTGCAGTGCCGTGTCTCAGGTATCACGAATCGGGAGCTAGATGAGAAGAGTAGTAAGTTTGTACTTCTACACAAGAGAGAATAGCTAATGACATTTTTTTTAAATATGGTGAAATGCCTCTTCAAAAAAAAAAAAAACTGAATTTATAAAAAATGTAAGAGCTGAAATTTTAACAACATGACTTTTTGCCCTAAGTAGATTTTAAACATCAAATATTGGACTCCGCATCTTAAGAACAATATCTTAGAGACTCTAAAAAAGAATAAATGGTGCACTGGGCGGTTTTTCAAGTCCTTAATAAAACCATAGAATGAGCCAGGCGACGAGCATTACTTATTCTTCTTATAGCACATTTCTGCAGGACGACAAGTGGCTAGGTTAGGTTAGGTTAGGTTGAATAGGGTGTGAGTTCATCACATAGAACTAGGCATCATATTGGACCCATCGCCATCCCTGGGGAACCATAACGGTCAAATAACCTAAACCACTTCGCCCAAAACAATTAATTTCCCTACAGAACCTGAAAATTGCCTCAATTTTGTTCGCGAGGCCAACCTCTTCCAAATTGTCGAAGAAGTACCTACCAAGGTATTTCCTCCTGTATCGAGCAATAGCTTGACATTCACAGAGGAGATGGGTAATATCCTCTGTGGACAAGTGGCTTTAGATGGGATATGATTTAGTTCAAGCTACCAGATTCAAAAGTGCTCCTTGACCAATATGCGTTGTCAAAGAAGATCGTCGGCAAAAGCCGTGGTCCTACCTGCAAAAGGTGGGAAATTAAACGAAATTTGAAAAGAAAATGGGACCCAAGACAGACCTTTGGGGTACACCAAAGATTATTAGCCGAGTGTTGATACGAAAATGTCATTATTTCACTCTTTGTTTGCGGTTCTTTACTACGATAAAAACAAGTTGTAGATAAATTAACGAAAAATTGTCGTGAAGAACAACGTCAAACGCTTCGTAATATCAACAAAGAAGTCAGCGCAAAATGTACTGATATCCAAAGATTTATTAATAAAAGAGCGTCCTAAGTGGAGCAGATTTCCCTTAACCCAAACTGTTCCCGTTAAAAAAATGGTATTCTTTGCAGGTGTGAACGAAACCGTTTCTTAACAACTTTTTTAAAAACTCTCGAAATTGAAGAAAGCAAAGAAATGAGTCTATAATTTGTTATTCTCCTTTGAATTTCCCATTTTAAAAGACTTTCCTTGTCGTTTTGAACCTTTAGACTTACACTCAAAAATTAGTTATGTTTATGGAAAAATTCTTCCATTTTCGACAAAAAATCGAAACAGAAAAGAGGGTTTTACTCAAGTTAGTATCCGTTAAAGGATACCTTTGTATTTAGATTTAATCCGTCAATGGCGTGGTAGGTCATAAACTCTAATTTATTGTTGGGGCCACATTATTGATTAACACTGTTCGTTAATCTTCTCTGATGATGTGGCTAAATCTAATCGAGAGGAGAATATCCTCGAAAATTACACAAATAAGTGTCTTTAATCTAAATTGTTTTTAAAGACTGTCTGGTGATAGTGAAAATGCTTTGCAAACAAAATTTCCATTTGACGACTCTTATACGTTATATGCCTTTACGTATACACATTAAGAACACACGTATTATTTTACCGCACTACCATCAACTTGTTTAGCAAGTAAGGACTTTTCAACGGGACAATAATATAATCTTTTGAAGCGTAATAATTGCAAATCCAAACGCAGAACAATCATTATTCGAAAACCTGTATTAGAACACAATTCCCTCCACAAGCAGAAAGTTCTTTTGAAGTTGTTTCCTTTGTTCTTTAAGCATTTACCTCACCAAGGATACGAATAAATCGCTTCTGGCATTCCATAAGAAACCTCTGTTGGTACAATTCTCAGGATCTGCAGGAAATGAATTGCGAAAAAAGACAACACAAAACTCATTTTGTAAGTTAACGCATAAAAACCGATTGCGTTGTTATTGTCATATAAAAGTTCCAACTCCTTGATCTGTACACTCACCACTCAGAGTTGTATTATTATCATGCAGGTGTACATGTAACAATGTAACAATCTGTTGCTTTCTAAATGAAATAAGATTATGCGCAGTATATTAGAACCAGTGATGCCAACTGAGGCATAATTATGCCTTTTAGGCATAATTCCGATGCTTGAGGCATTGAGGAATAATTTTGAGAAAAAAGGCATAATTTTTTGTGAAGTTTTTTTATAATCAATCCGTAAAAATAAATTTTAGATTTAGTAAATTTGGTACTTTGATCAAAGCACCTTCACTAATTTTCATTTACCACTGTGCTCATGCTTACGAGCACATACGACTAACTTGCATCCAATGTTCGGTGCGGGCTCTCATATAGTACCTACTTAGAAAGTCGGGATCGCTCGTCCGTTTTCGTACCTGATCGCTCGGGTCAAATTCGTAACGAAAACGCTTCCAATGCGCGGCAGACCTTAAAGTTAGTTTTCGTTGCTGGTAAAAAATAAATTAAAAAAAACAGTTTGTAATAGTTTATTTTAAAGATGAGTTAAAGTTTCACTGATCGTGATGAGTTTGGTGCAGATCCATCGAATAAACTCTGTCTTACGTGAAGTTAGTTTCTGTTCTTCCTAATTTTAGTTGCAAATGCTACACATATATATTTATGTCTAAATTACTGTTTTTTTCTTAACTATGTGCCTACTAATAAAAGTTTAACACATAAATTGAAACTTTTTTCGTTATTTATCGTTTTTACCAAAAAGGCATAATTTTTTAGAAAAAGGCATAATTTTTTTCGGAATGAGGCATAAAAACTTCGATCCGGGTTGGCAACACTGATTAGAACTGACAGTCTAATGTAGTGAATTGGCAACACTCACTGTATTCCAGGACTCTCTTTTTCTCTTTTCCAGCACGAAAAACTGATAAGGATTAACGAACGAGTACGTTGCGTGGCGTGGGTTGGGTCATTCTGCAGAATGAGAGATTCAGTTTTTATATGCGGTGTCCTTTGATATGTACTACTGTCAACTATGATTGTTATCCTTGTGGGAATTCTTTTTTTTAAGCAAGTATATCGTGCAATGAATTGCAGATTGTGTTATTTATATTTGGCCCCCATTGTAAAGCATGACATTGTGCCTTATGTGATGTCCTGTTAATATCCGGCAGCAAAAATATTCTTTTGATTTCGCAGAGGGACATGTTTTGGACTGAGGGAAATGACTTTTGATTTATTTGTTTTTTGTAAAGCCTAGTCCTTTTTTTTTTTGAATAATATATACAAGTTGGGTTTCCCTATCTATATGTTAGCCGTTTCACGCTTAATTGTATTTATCAAGGTTACGTTTACGTATTTAAAAACTGCCACGTAAGTAGTACCTTAGTTTACGAATTTCGTCCTATGTACACATTTCGTCCATTAACAGACTTTAAAGCAGTAATTGGGCGTTATTTCTTTGGATTTGGGAGACATAAATTTGAATAGCCATAGTCTAGCCAAGGGCATTAAACAGAGAGCAAGGTGATTTACCTTGTCTTTCAAAGTGCTTGGTGTCATATTTTATTATTGTACGGGCTATAAAAATGTAGCTACATCCTCGAATAGTTTTTACTAGCTGTTTATTATTGTTAACAACTTTTGGACTATCTAGTAGGTACTAGGGTAATTTTTTACTCTTCTTTATTTTTATTATAGCCCACCTTATGACTTAAAGACTGACAGACATGTAGCTTCAGTTCAGACTGGGTATAGCTGACTCAGCATAACATTGGGTATACGAGTATGTTTTATTGGCTTAAATAAATAAAATCACAGAATATGTAGGGAACTAATAATGATTTTTTTTATTTATCTATTAAAAATGCACCTTACACAAAGAAAAATAAATACAAAAAAAAGAATAAATTCAAATCCATTAAACCTAAAAGTTGTAAAGCCACTGATAGATGCAGAGACGAATTCGACTTTTGTCCCAATAGAGTCGTGTCTCCGATAGCATACATAGTATGACAGTGTGTATACTATATTTCTGTTTTCTTCTACGGTATGATTAGCTTGTTCGGCGTGCACGCTACTCAGCGAGGAGATGATTTTGGGGTAGAACTATCACACATAAAACGCATACGCAAACTCATACTCTGGTACACAAGCAGCTACAGCAATGGGAAAAATCTTGCCAAAAAACGGAACCGTCAGCTCACAGCTCCGCTAATTCCCACCAACAACGCGGATTTACGAGTTTATAAAAGCTCGATCCTCCGTCAAACTCTTGCTTTTCTTTTTTTTTGCATCAGTACAGTGTGCAGTGCGCTAGTCCTGAACACTGATATCGGTGGTGGCATACGCGGTACAGATTCTACTCGTGGATTAGTCAGCGAATCTCTGAACAATTATTCATTGCCCAAGACTTTTTGCAATAGAAAAAAAACCACAGTGAATATAGTAACTAGTGACTTAGATTAATGCTGATCACTGTTAATCGATTAAAAGCAAATAAAAAAAAAAATTTAACAAAACGTGCAATCGTGCAGATATAGTTACTTCTTCTGCTATCGTCGAACGAAGAATGAATCGAGTAGTGCAAGTCAATTCAGGAATATCCCGCAACTAATCAGTGTTACTTTAATCTCTGAGTAAGGTAAAGCCTGGTATCGAGTCTCCACGTGCCAGTAAACTTAGAAACCATCCCCCGCACACTACTTGCCTCCTCATAATCGGCCTAAAAGCCAGATTTCCACTACCCAAAAGGGACGGCTTAAGGTGGTGAAATAGAGGCATCAGTGGTGTGTGACCAGGGTAGACTACAGTCTGTCCAACGCCGGAAAGAGACCACGTCACGGTCTTTCCCTGTCTCAACCCAGCGAAGTGGATTACCTGCGCAACAGTTGCGAACCAGCGCAACAAATCCCTCAGCCTCCACAACGCAGAGGTACCTTCTTACACCCGCACCCGCACAGCCTCAATTTGGATCATCCGTATCCATTCCCCCCCAAGCAAACACCATTTATACCAACAGCCTAATTGTCATCGTCATCTTCATCGGTGATTTAATCAGTTGAAGTACCCGCACCAAAGTCCTGATTAAACGCCGTACGAAATCTTCAACCCCCTACCAGACCCCTTCGCCAAACCAGAAATATCTATAAAGAAGAAATAGTGTATACGATCATTCATCAAACACCTAAGAACACGCAACCACGCACAGACACCTATAGGTCAAGTTAGGTTCATATTAAAGCTAAGTATTGTTTTAATTAATTGCCAAATGTAAGGTTCACATCAATTATAAGGTACAACAATTTTTTCAATAATTTAACTTAGATCCGACTTAAGGAGACATCACGATACACCTCGGGCTGGCATGCTGTGCGCACAACATCTCCTCACCCCTGGATTTTTATTTTATCGTCATCATTGTAAAGAATGGTAAGTGATTATTTTATCCTACATACAATTTTTTTTTTTAATTTGTACCACACATAATTGAACGGACTAGTTGTTTTTTTTTTTTTTCGTTTATTTTGTTATCGCGCTTATCATCACTTTGTTTTTGGTTGTCTTTTTTTTATGCACCCGTTCGTCATTCTGGTGCAGCGGCCAGTTTGGTCGCCTGTCGCGATTACAGCATCTTGTGCTGTTTGTACTACCCGCAAATTTTAGTTGATTTTTATTTTTGAATTTGATCGAAGGAATAGTATAATTGGAGAATAAAATAATTCATCTAATTATTGATTAAAATTTAACTGAAAGGGTTCTTGACCATAAGATTTATATATATATGAAACCCTAGTATATGTAATGAACTTCAGAGAAAACTATAGAGCCTAAAAGAATGCTATCATTCGAATTGTTATAATAGCTCGATCATTAAATATGAAGTTAACTTTCCTGAAGTAAATATAAGATTTCGTGATCGATTTAAGTATACATATTTATTTACATTCCTCCTAAGTAGGGAACTTTTTCTGTGTACTGTATCTATTGAGTTGAAATAAAAGGTGTCATTTTATGAAATGCTGTGTTACGCTTGATCGGAAAATCTTTTAGGATCCATGGATGTCGTTAGAAATCCTGTTTCGAGATAGGTTAAAATGCGAGTTATGAAGTGAGTGGACGTTTTAGGTGGATGTGGCAGCACTTTAGATCATCGATGAGAGGGTGAGTGATTTGAGAAGTTGAGTGTCGATGAAGGATCATGTTAGGGGCTTTCATAAATTTTGAGTGTAATGGAAGCCAAGGATACTTCTCACCGACTAGAGTCCGTGTGAAGTTGGGGTGGGTTAACTCAGGGGGGAGCAATTAACAGCTTTCGCCTCCCCTCCTCGGGAAAATTTGAATTACCGGTTAATCGTGTTAAGCTGAAGGGATAATTCGGGCCTCTCTTTTAAATAGTTTTTTTTTGGTAAACAACATCTTTACTCTGCATGGAAATACGTAACAACGTTCTGATACTGTAGCAAGATCCCTCCTATATCCGACGAGCTAGGTCGTGCAGGTGCAAGCATGCAGAGCTACAGTATCCAGGACACCCACCCGTTCTCACTGCCCGGACTGACTTAAGGTCTCCTGTAGCCTTCAGTCATATGGGTGGTAAAGGAGGCGGGTGGTTATTAAGGAAATTGGTCGCGTTAAATTTTTTATTTTTTTTCATCTGCTCTAGTTGAGTACGGCGGTTACGATACGACCCAGGGGTGCAAGCCTTGATAGGATGGATTGCCCGTTCCTGCGGTGGTCCTTGCACTCCTGTAGCCTTCCCTTATTTCGTTACAAATATTTGTATACCTACGGTAAGAACAGCATTTCTATCTGTAAAGAGATTGTTTTGAAAGTTGACATGTAAAGGTTGTTCAGATGATTTTACGTTTTTGTTTGATATTTTTGCTTAGATTTAGATTTTAGATTTTAGATATTCGAGTCGTTTCTTATGAAGAATGTTAAGTCTATTAAATGCCATATATTACCGAACATAAAAAAAATGTCAAAGAATTATCGAAACCGACTGCATGGTTTGAAAGTTATCCCTATTAGAAGATCTAAGTGTAAAAAAGTGCGGCCTGTCTGTCAGTCAGAGATTTCCTCATATAATTTTTTTTTCCAAATTAGTTAAGTTAGCAGTTTCATCAAGTAGCATTAGACGTTTCCCGGCTGATAAGAAACATTTTACCAACCAGACTTCGAGCTCATTCACAACTGAGCTCAAACTTTGTTCATTAGAGAATTGGGTATTCGTAATCGACCCTGTATTAGGCGCAGTAGCGCAGTGGTTAGTGTTCTGGACTAGTGTGCGAGGGGTCCCAGGTTCGATCCCTGGAAAAACACAAATTACATCTTAAGGTTTTTTCTGCTGCGCCACCTGTTGCGAATGTCTGAGAAACATCCGAGAGTATAACTGTCCTGAAAAGCTTCTCAATTCAGCGAGTCGGACGCGGCATAAAATTGCAGGTCCCTTCTATTCGTCCCATAAAAAAAACCTCACACAAATGGTTGTGAGAAGCTAGGCATAGGGTGTGAATGGGCCAAATCACATAAAACGAAAACGATCGAAGGATATCGTTTCGACAATAGCAGTCTCTGTCTATTGGCACAGATATGATAAAGACATGTTTAGTGAAATCGATATCGTTAAATCGTTTGCATTTTACGTGATCTAAGCCCAGGACAATAAGCCACGAACAAGACAATGAAAAGCCCCAAATGAGGAGAAGATTGCAGCTGCAGTGGTCAGTACTCTCCATATGCAACATTTTTCCAATTCAATGATTCGGGCTTCCTCAAATATCCACTTTGAATATTTTATGTAAAGATTTTACATCATTACAAGATCGTATTGACTGAAAGTCTGAAGCTGAACGATCACAAATTGTGTTGGGAGTTTACTTCGGAGATGATTCTGGACTGGGATTCTATGAAAACCAAAACGAAAACCACTTGCGAAAGTGAAAAGAAAAACGAAAGAAATCATGCGAAAATGAAAACTTGTTTCATGTATCTAACTCGTTTATCTTTCTTTTCTCTTCGCAAACGTTTGAAACACAGTGTAGTTGAAATTGTATACTTTTATGATCATTTTTAAATTTTGAAAAACGTTGGTTTTTGACAGCAGTCCCTTAATGCATCTTTTTGCGCTTTTTTATGTTCTAATTCTACTACAACTGTCATTTGGCGAGTGCCTTAATACGTTGATTAATGGCCGATGCTTTATGTACTGTACGAGGGTAGCAGCAAGTGTATCTACTAATTGCGCCACTTTGTACCTACACTGAAAACACAGCTCGAAACTCGAGTAATATAATTTTTGCAAATTTCACAGAGGCTGATGATGATGGACTAGTGGGACTAAGCTATTCAGCGACTGAATGAGTTGGTCAACTAGGCCAGGGGTTCCCAAACTTTTCCATACTGCGACTCCCTATACAGGTTATAATATTTTTGCGACGTCCTTCTAAAAGCACACAACGGAACAAAGCACAGATATGTGAATATAAGCTCAGCTTACTGAAGATTCACTAAAGGGGTTTTTAATGTGAATTGGTCAACATTGGAATGAAATAAAACAAGCTGTGTGCAAGGTATTAACAAATCCCATGTATGCCATTATTGTATGGAATATAACACCAGGCCCAAATGTCCGCCGCAGCTTCTCATGATGTCACGGATCCGAGTGGTCCAATCTGCCGCATAGATCCGGCTTAATTTGAGCGATGACATTGGTTATGTTGGGTTTAAGGATATCGGTCGATTGCGGTTTATTCGCATTGAGCTGCGACTTCAGGCAACGCCACAAGAAAAATTTAGCGAGGTTAAATCGCACGATCTTGGTGGCCAATTCACGTCACCTCTGAGAGATCAGATAACCATACCCTGCAGCTGAGTGACGCATAGCCACCTCTTTCTGGAACCACATGTTAGCAGCATCGTTGATGGTATTGGCCTTACCAACGTCATGGAAAGGTACAGAGCAATGACGCCTCGTGTTGGTTGGCGTCATCCCATATATGGCAATTTGGCCATTCATCCAAAAAAGCGGCCTGTCGCTAAAGATAATTTTCTATGGTCATTCATTACATTATCATTAACTTTGAGATCCTGGTTCAGTTGGAACTTGAACGGGTATTATAGGCCCAAGTCTCGACGCAAAATTCGATAAGTTGAAGTCTGCAAAATTCTTATACTTCTTGTGCACGGCAAAACACAATGGCCAACATCGAACGAACCCGAAACGACATTTTTTTTTTAAATCGAGCTAAAGCTGATGTAACGTCGTGTGCAGGCGACCTGTGCGTATGGTAAATTTTGGGAAAACCCTCCGGAAAAGTCGGGAGATTGGAAAAATCTAAAATAGATTTATTGTATAGAATTTTGTGTGCAGTTGTTCCGGAATGGCTTTTCGAATGGCAAAATAAAAAATTCCGAAACAGCTCGAAAAATTAATTAATTTTTTTTGACGACGACATTTTGCATTTTATCGAATGATTTGATAATTTTGGACGATGTAAAGGTGGAAAAAATTCGTTGTGAAGCTTGGAAAATATTTTTCTTTCACATATAATTTTTTCAGAAAATAAGTTTGCGTGTAAAAACTGAGGTTATCCAATTGGTTTGTGGAATCATGTTGCGGAATCTGAATCATCCGAAATAGTGCAACGGTACGCGGTTGTCCGTCAAGAAACTGATGAACAATGTGATTCAAGCGACGATCACCAAGGGCAAATTTAAAGGAGCGGAAGTCCTTATCCCACGAATTCCGATTATTCCAACTGATCTTCCATTCCAATTCAAGCGGATTCAGTTCCCCGTTCGATTGGCTATACGATGACAATCTATAAATCACAATGCCAATCGTTGGAAGTCTGTAGGATTAATCTCGAATTTCCTCTCGTATTTTTCTCTCGCCTATTCGCGTGTTGGCAAACCGTCTTCGTTGTTTGTTTTTGCACCGGAAAACAAATCGAAAAACATAGTTTATCACATCGCTCTCTACTGATTTCGATTCCATTCAAATAAATCACATTCATTTATCTGAAGGCATTAAATTGGGGCGAGACGAAGTTCGCCCGAAGTTCGCCGGCCCGCTAGTTTATAATAAAATATTGTTGCTCAATGCGGAAATAAATTTTGAGCATGAGTTGAGTGCTTTTTACCATCCTCTATACCAGGAGTTCCCTAACTGTACATCGCGGGGCTATCCTATGGGCGTCACAAGACGGTACGCACAGGTCGTCTGCACACGACGTTCCATCAGCTTTAAGCACGATTTGAAAAAAATGTCGGGTCGGGTTGATGTTGGCCATTGTGTTTTGCCGTGCACAAGAAGTCGGCATTTTACAGACATCAACTTGGCGAATTTTGCGTCGGAACTTGACCCCAAAAGCTCAAAGTTAATGATAATGTAATTACCATAGAAAAATCATCTTTAGCGACGAGGCGCATTTTTGGATGAATTGCTATGTTAACAAGCCAAATTGCCATATATGGGATGACCCGAGGAGGCAATGAATCCTTAAAATTGTTTTTGGTGCCGATTTTAGACCGGCCAGGCGGCGCGCGGCGGCGTCATTGCTCTGTACTTCTTACTGAATATAAAGTTGGTAAGGCCATTACTATCAATGGCGAGCGCTATACAGAACGATGCTAACCGATTTATTTTGACGCTAATTGAAGATATATAGGTATATGACATGAGGTTCCAGTGAGACGTGGCCACGATTTGAGGGTATGGTTATCTCTAGCAGAGATAACGTAAATGGCCACCAAGATCGTGCGATTTAACTCCGCTAGATTTTTTTTGTGGGTTTGCCTGAAATCGCAGCTCAATGCGAACACACCACAATCGACCGATGTCATTAAACCCAACATAACCAATACCATCGCCCAAATTCAGCCGGAACTATGCGTAAGATTGGACCACTATGATCCGTGACTACGTGAAAAGCTGCGTTGGACATGGTATTATATTCCTTACCAAAGAAAAGCCCTATTTTCATTTCAACGTCGACCCATCCTTATTGAAAGACCCTTTAGTGAATCTACAGTAAGCTCAGCTTCTAATTAGATAGTTGTGCTTTGTTCCGTTGAGTTCTTAGGAGGGCGGCGTCGCAAAAATATTATTTCCTGTATAGTGAGTCGCAGTATGGAAAAGATTGGGAACACCTGTCACCTGTGTTCAATATTACGAGATGGCAACAACGCAACACACGGAACACACGAAACACACAAAACACACGCAACACACGGAACACACAAAACACATTCACACAAGAAGAAGAAGAAGAAGAAGAAGAAGAAGAAGAAGAAGAAGAAGCGATGACCAGTCATCTTTCGCAACTCGTACGGACAACATCTATAAAACCGGTTGCAGGCACACGTTCTACATTTACATTCCAATAAATAGTTTAAATTAATAATTGTTGGCTTTTACTTATTGGCAGTGATTATTTGTATCAACTTTCAGTTTCGCATGTGTAAGACTGCGCCGCGAGAAGTCGTTTCCTAGCGCGCCAGCGTAAGTAATACACAACCTGCTATATATCATTGAATGTACCTAAATAATAATAATCTTTTCTTACGTACCTAATGAAAATGTCAATCATTTAAAAAAAAAGACATGCAAATTTGAATGAAATACTGTGTATATTGCTCTAGTTTAAAGCGTAGTATTGTTACGGAGATATAGAGATAGAGATAGAAATTTATTTATTTTAAACAGTTTCAGAGCACAGTCTTCCTTATCAACGAAAATGGCAACATCCCGACTACATATCCGTATTCTCTTGATAATAACGTTTAAAGCTGAGTTTATATAATTTTCAAATAAGTACGTCCCCTGCGTTTTGGTTCTCCTAAGTTATTTTATAGCTACAATACCATTCATGGGACTTTTCATTTTATATGTCATATAAGGGCAGCTGTACTTTTACGACTTTGTGGCAAATTTTAAATTTCGTAACTTCAAGAATCTGGGGAATAAAGGTAATGCTACCCGGAAGTAAAATTGTAATATAAAATGAATTGGAACATTTTAAGTTTTCCTTTCTGACAAGAACATAGCTATCCCGGAAGTGTTGACAGGAATAAAGACGGATAGCCATACTCGTATAAAAGTACTTCCTGAGGTTTTGGTGGTGAAAACTTTAATAGGTATTAGAGTTCTTGCGAAAGTTTGCAGAGTGAGGATTTGTGTTTATAGTACGTACAACCAACTTAGTGAAAGTGAAGCGTAAATTTATTTGAATTGAAAAGGGATGCCACGAAAAAGGGAATTTCTTTCAGTATACGAATTTCTTTCAAATTACGAGGAATTCTTTAGACAAAAAACTATAATATTCCAATTCATTGATTTTTATTAGTTTTTAAATCGTGTGTACTTAAACGAACATACTAAAAGCAGAAGACGTCTTGATTGATTTTTTTTTTTGACATGAGATCAATCACCTTATCTGGATACACATTAATATCCGAATGCACGGAACACAGATATCACTCACAGCAAGTGAAGTGAGCTTAATCTTGCATTCTCCATCTTCATAACGCTTCGGGAAAGGGACACTGTCTTAATTTCATTGTTGAAAAGGTTCTTTCAACGATAGCTGTGGTCATTGGAAGCGTGGCCAAAACCGCAATCCAGAAGTTTATAGGTCTAAAGTGAGTCTTGTCACATATATCAAGCAATTTCAAAACGTCGGTAGAAGGATCACTCGACGATATTTTTTCGCATCAAAGAATGTACGCAGCTTTTACAGCTGACAACGAAATTGCATAATCAAAGCGATATATTTGCTTTTCGTTCACTCGTTCAATTGCAGAAAAATCTCGGCGAAGAGCTTGAAACGATGATAGAACGTCTTCACCATGAATCTTAAGATTTTGTATTGATGAATCTATACAAGGAATCAGTACAGACACTCTAAAATATGTAGTCTTCAGTAGAAGAGGTTTCTGGATTGGAACGCGTTGTTTGTTTCAATGAAGTTCTTGGAGCTCTTAATTCAACTTCAAATAAGTCTTCGGCAAGTTGGGGTGCGACAAAATCTTTGACATTTTCTCTTATGTTATTAATAGAATTCCGAACGTCTTTTGTGCGGTCGTTTGCAGAAACGAAATCTAAGGGCAGCGTTGAACTGTATAGTTTTTTGCATACAATGAGGCTTACAAGGAATTCACTTTTTTGAACCGCTGCCAAAACTGTTGATGCCTTCGAAGACATCGCCCACGTTCTGCTCGTTATTGCTTCAAGACTTATCGAGATACATTTGAAGAGCTCTACAAAGGAAGTAATCCTATCATGCCTTTCAATGAATCTTGTTTCACAAAGGCCTGGAAGTCGAGTTTTTCTGCTATCTGATGGTGTGTGTTTTTTAATGAAATTTTTGAAAGTTATATTTTCAATTATCTGATAACAGTTTTACATGTAACTCCCTCTAGACAAAAGTTTCATCTAATACCACGCTGCTTCTTCGGAAAGTATATTCCATAAATGCAAAAGCATTTCTGACTCAATAATTTCTTGGAATTTCCATTAATCATATTTCTAAGCGTATAATGTTCAAGAGAATTACTTCTTAACATCGTGGACGGTTTATTTGCCATTCTGAGATCGACCATCATTCCAAAGTCCGTATCCTCTTTCAATGCAAGGAAAGGATGAGTGGAACTAATTAATTCTATTAAGACGAATTTTAATATCGTCGTTTTTAAAGATGAAATCTTTTCCGCTGAGCGAAATCTACAAATTCTATTATTATTCTTAACAGGAAATAAGTTGATATCAAAAGAAATCCTGACATTTTGAAGAAAAGTATGAATGCATGACATTTATGCAATAATGGATAATAATAATGCAATTAATGGAAAAGTTTTCATTAGTTTTCAGTGTTATTCTGGGATTTCAAATAGGTACTCATGTTCGAAACAGATAGTGTAGTCGTAGTGAAACCTGCGTAAGTTGGGCACCTGTGGTGCAAACATTTTTGGCCAACTTAGAGAGGTGGCCAACTTATAAGGGTAAGTACATATTTTTATCATATAACCTATTCCCTATTATTAGTTTATTAAAACCATTATTATGTAAAAACAAATAAACAAATCCACCAAAGAAAGAGTTTTTTTTTTTGTAAACCGAAACGAAAAGTATTACCCCCGTATTAATAAATACCGAATAGCGGCGAATAAGCTTTATCACATCTGATAACTCGGAATTCTTATTCATAAACATATCTTAGCTTTCACATGTTTAACGAGCGGATAACTTAACTCACCAAATTCGGCGTATATAGAGTGGTTAACTTACTCACACACAGAGCTAACCTTGTTCAACTGCTATCCACATAATTTCAAATACACGTATACCAACAAAATGTTCGATTGGACGTGAGAAATTTAAAAGCTGAAAGAGAATTTCAGAGAGAATATAAAAATCGCAATCGGAAGCACATAATATGCTCCCAGCATGATAGTGTCAGCTGATGGAATATGACAGATTTACAACCATGTTTAGTACAGTTTGGACGCAGTGCTGCCGTGCGTTTATTGATAAAGAGTGCATAGCTAATATGGATATAAGATGTATTTATAAATAATAAAAGTCCACTATCCGTCTGCTAGCTATCAGATGGATTAAAGAGCGAATAGAGCTTTTTTATTAATGCCGCTGTTAATTTTTAAAAATTTAGTTTTTCTCTCATTTTCCACGAAAGGCAGAAGAACACAGAAGTTATTCACAAACTGTAGAAATTCAGTCAAATCTATCCCAAGAAGATCTAACACGATTGAACATTTCGTTATTTTACCTCTAGCAATGGCCGCTTTCAATACGCTTTTGCCGAGCTAGTCAGCAGCCTCTGATTGGTTGATTTGCTTTCCAATTTAAGCAAGTTTCGTGTGTTAGGCAAGATTTTCTGCTCAGTTTTATGATAAACTGTCACCTAAATATTTAGGTTCCTAAGCACATTAAACGCGGCAATTGTCTGTAAATTTTGTTCTGTGCATTTTTAAACCCCCACACGAAAAGGTGCGAACGCCAGGCCAACTTTTGCAGGTTATTTAGTACAAAAGTTTAGCGGAAATATATAAAAGTGTGGCCAAGTTCCAAGATAGACAGGTGGCTAACATACGGAGGTATTTCGTGGAATATTTGTATGCAATTTTCTTGGTGCTACTATATTCTGGCCAACTTCTGTAGGTGGCCATCTTACAAGGGTGGCCAACTTGACAGGTTTTACTGTATTCACAATTGACCTTAAGTACACCGAAAACTATCTTGTTACCAACCATATGAAAGCAGATTGGAAAAATTAGTCCGACTTAGTAGAATGTCTGTCGTCCAAAACCTGAAAGATATAAAATGAAGCCTCATGGATGCAATATAGGCCAGGCAAATGGTTAATAATATGCTCACAAAGACTGACAAAGACATATCTAATCACCCTAATTCTGAGATTCGATTCGAATCGAAAGTTATTCAATTTCAGCCAACCGATATTCCAATTTTCGATTTCGATGGAGATTCGTATTTTGGTCATTTCTCAGTTTCGATTGGATCGAGTTAAATGTCAAAAATGTAAGTTTTTTGTTTTCCATTTTTGATACCAATGGAACTCTGATTATAAGAATTCAGTTCGACTTCGCTTTTAGATTTATAAAGGGTGTCTTATAATTATTCACGCAACATTTGAACTTTGCACAATTTAATAGTACAGTGATGCCAACGGAAAAAAAGATAACAATAGGCGTATTTTTTTGAGAATCTACAGCTAGCTCACTTTTACTTTTACATGCAAAAGTTGTATACTCACTTTTGGGTTTTTTATACTCACTTCCCAAAAAAATACGCCAAATGTGACAGCTAATATTTCGGGGTTAAAACATTCGAATCTTCTTTGTTGAGCAATATTTTAAAAATAATGAAGGCTTATCAGTTATAGTCCGCAATTTTCGAACAAAATATAGCCGTCATAGTGATTTAAAACCATCTGTTGAAAAATTTAGGGAGACTGGATCAATTAGTGATCTTAAACACTCTGGGTGTCTTGTCACAAGTCGTTCAACAGAAAACATCGAGGGTATTGCTGACAGTCGAGGAACATCAATTTTGCACGTACTCAAAAATTGGGCAGGTCATTTCGAGAAACTATCTACAGCGAATTCTCACTAAAGACTTGAAACCTGATGCTTACAAAGTTCAATTGACTCAAGAACTGAAGAGACTACTGACCATTGGTGAGGATGTCGCACCATTCTTCTTCGAAAATGCGGCTTGTTAGGCAGTAATAAATTAATGGTGTTCATTATCGTGACATGATAACCCAATTTTTAGTGCCTAAATAAAAAATTAAAGCTTTCTAATTAAAAATCTGTATTTTCTATCAAAATTTGCTTGAATTATTGGACACCCTTTACTTACTATGAGGAATTGCTAGACCAACTATTTTAGATAGCTCTATCATTGGATTTCTCTGAAACTGTTCCCGAAAACAGTGCTTAAAGGTTTTCTAGCTCTTAAGAAATACTTTCCATAAATAAAATATTGTCTTGTTCCGATAAACATCCGAAGACTCTGAAAAGATTTTGATGCGGATTTCACCAGTAAATATCGGAATTCGGAGTGAGTTTTTGGATGTCATTTTTATTGCGTCTTTTCGTTAATTTTTGGTGAGCTTTTTTAAGGGGTTTTGGAACATTTCTCGGATCATTATATCTAGATAACTTTCGTTAAGAATGCATTTTTAGACATCCTAAGGCTTTATCATTAAATTGATCCTTAATATTACCCAGGAAGTCCAAATCGATACCCACCACCTTTTCATCGATTTTAAGGCCGCCTATGACAGCATTTATAGAGACGAGCTATACAGAGCAATGTCTAGTTTTGGCATCCCTGTCAAACTCGTCTGCCAAACTCGTCCGTTTGTGTAGGATGACAATGGATAATGCACGCTGCTCCATCAAGGTCGGTAAAGAACTCACCGAGACCTTCGATGTCAAAAAAAGATTTAGACAAGGCGCTGCGCTGTCATGTGATTTCTTCAACATCGTTCTTGAAAGAATAGTGCAAAATTCAAACGCTAACACCAGAGGCACTATGTTTCAAAAGTCCGTCCATCTACTCGCCTACGCCGACGACATCGACATAATCGGAAGAACGCAGCGTGATGTCACTGGCGCGTTCGTGGGCATTGAGACGGAGGCGGCGAAGATGGGTTTGGCGGTCAATGAGGGCAAGACAAAGTATATGCTGTCATTGAGAAAGGGCACCCAACACCGACGTCTTGGACAGAATGTCACTATAGACAGATATAACTTTGAGATGGTAAAGGACTTTGTCTACCTGGGCTCCGCTATGAACTCAGACAATGACACCAGCGCTGAGATTAAGCGAAGAATAACTCTTGCCAATCGCTGTTTCTTTGGGCTAAGAAAGCAATTGAGTAGCAAAGCCCTCTCTCGAATAACTAAAGTGGCCCTTTATAAGACCTTAATCATCCCAGTCCTTATTTATGGTGCAGAGGCATGGACTCTATCAAAAGCGGATGAGCTTACTCTTGGTTGCTTCGAGAAGAAAATTCTTCGAGTAATTTTCGGTCCCGTCTGCATAGATGGTGCATGGAGGAGGAGAAACAACGACGAACTGTACGGGATGTACAGCGACATTGACCTAGCCAGAAGGGTGAAGGTCCAACGACTGCGGTGGCTGGGTCATGTAGAGCGAATGGACGTGAATGCTCCGGCCCGGAAGATCTTCGAATCCACACACGAGGGACGGCGCAGTAGAGGAAGACCGCGACTCAGGTGGCGCACGCAAGTGGAAAGGGACCAACTTAGAGTGCGAAACTGGAGACCAGCGTTACCAGGATTATTTTTTCCAAAAATGCTAAAGCGGGGGCGGAAAACTGCAAAAACTGCTAAACAAAATCCTAAAAAATGCTGAAAAAACTGCGATCGATTTTTCCACGAATAATAATTGAATCTTTTACTTTTTAATGTAAATTCTAGTAAATTATTTTAAATAAATAAAAAATAAATAGGTGGCGCAACAGGCGGTTGACACCCAAGGCCTAGCTTCTCGCAACCATTCGTTTTGTGTGAGTTTCAATGTTTTTTTGGGACGAATGGAAGGGACCTACAATTTTATGCCGAGTCCGAACGGCTGAATTGAGAAGCTTTTTCATGACAGTCATACTCTCGGATGTTTGTCAGACGTTCGCGAGAGGTGGCGCAGTAGAAAAAACTTTAAGATGTAAATTTGGGTTTTTTCCGGGGATCGAACCTGGGATCCCTCGCACAGTAGTCCAGCACACTAACCACTGCGCTACTGCGCCCACACACAGTAAATTATTTTACATTTACAAAAAAATTCGTATTTGTGTAGGTACCTACGTTAAACTTCCAAATTAAACTTTTCGTTTTCAACTTTTGGCCTTCATTACTCGAAGTATCTAACTCGAGTTTATTTTCTGTCATTTTGAGAGTTGGACTTGTGGAAGTTCGACTAAATTTTTTGTTATTAACGTTATTGTTATAACGATAACGATATCATGTAAAAGATTATATTTTCTGCATTTAAATGTAATACCTACCTACAAAATTAATAAAAATGCAATTATTCTGAATTTTTATAAAGAACATTCGAAATTATTAAAGGCAACATTTTATTTGTTGGAATAAAGTTGCAACAGATTCCACTTACAGAAACGCCTGCAGTAGGTACTTGCAAAATTAATGCAACATTTTCATTATGCTAAATCTATTACGGTTAGTTCTTATCAAATTTACCTTTAAAAACCCATACTCTATCATGTCATATCAGGCGTATTTTTTTGGGAAGTGAGTATAACAAAACTAAAAGTGAGTATAACAATTTTGCATGTAAAACCAAAAAAGAGTACAACAAAATCAAAAGTGAGTATAAAAGTTTTGCATGTAAAAGTAAAAGTGTGCTAGCTATAGATTCTCAAAAAAATACGCCTATCATATCAATGCGTTATCGCGTTTAAATTTTTGTTTTTCGAAAACGGATACCCCGAATGTAATTTGAGCTGATTTCTGTTATTCCACAACACATTGCTGCATTTTAAAAAGCTTTTATCAATTATTTGTAGCCAATGTATGAAATGGTGCTAAATGTTGACTAAAAGTGCTTTTTTCAAAATGTCTTATGAATATTTTTAAAAACTGCTAAAAACTGCTGATATTTACAAAAATGCAAAAAAATCTGCTGCTTGTGAAATTTATGATCAAATCCTGCTAAAATCGCAGGAAACTGCTAAATCTGGTAACGCTGCTGGAGACAGCTGGCCAAAGATCGTGGTGGCTGGAGACGCTTGTTGGTTGAGGCCCAGGTCCACCCCGGACTGTAGCGCCACCTTAAGTAAGTAAGTAATATTATTTTGGGATTGTTTATAACTATGGTATTATTTCTCACTGTCATTGCAATTTGCATACGGCATACCTACCTTTTTATTTAGAGAAAATACCTACGTTTATGAATAATCCATGTCCCATGAAAAAAAAAATGTTTCGATGTTTAATAGTTTATCATCATATCAGTATCAGTAATTGTACAACTTTTAACCGTCAAAATTCCGACATAAACGTGTTGCCAGTATTTGACAGCTAAATACAAATTTTCTATTTTTTTTTTATAGTTCAGGAACGCGTCATTTTTTGACATTTTACGCAATCCAACGAATTTTTACGGAATTTTTTTCATCCATGAAAAATCTTACAAATTTTTAACCTCAACATTTTTGTTTTTAAATTTTCTTAAATAAAATGTTGCCTCTGTCTTTGCAACTTTGACACCACGGAGCATAACATAACATAGCCATTCGTTTGTGGAATTGTTCTCTTCTAGACGAATAAAAGGAACCGTAAGGCTGAATTGAAGGATTTCTTAAAATTGTTGGGTCTTTGTCAGACGTTTGGGAGAGGTGAGGCAGTCAAAAAAAGACTTGCAATTTGTTCGGAGTTTTAATCTAGGATCCCACAACACTGAGCTACAGCGCACGTAGGCGTGGAGCAAGCGGGCACAACTATAAGCTCCATTGTATGCGATGTGTGTAATGGAATATTCAAATGAAAGATGCGATTAGCAGATGCGGAAAATGGTAATGAAAATGGAATGGAATGGAAAAAGGCAGCGGCACTGCGGATGTTTCATAGCCATAACAATTCAGGGTATTGCTTGATGGCTCCACGTATAGATTAGGCCAATGCGATGTAAAATAAGCCATCCATAGCGGTCGAGGGCTTAAATAACTCACCGCATCAGCCTGCCATGCTCCAAACGTAAGTATTACATGATTTAAATGAAAGCTGGTGAATGATGTCCAATAATACATTTGACAGAACATCCCACATTCCATTAACAAAATTACAACCAAAGCCGATGAATAAATCCAGATTATGCATTGACAAATCATCGTAAAATCACAAGGACACTACCGACGTTAACAAAAATTGTTTCGAATCACCTCTTCTGCTGGTAAAATACATGGACCACCTCGTATTGAAGCTGCACAGCGGTTGTTTGGCGCCCCAAAACAGAAGTGACCATGACGCCAGGACATTATTTATTTTTTTTTCATCATTGGGCCTTAAATTACCTACTTCAGAGAATTTCTAAGACCCACTTAAAGCGAACATACAGCGTCAACAATATTATTAATTAAAGCAGATTGGTTTACCATATCTTGCTGGAGATAGGGTTATACAGGTTACAGGGTAAGCTAGCCTACAAGGCAACTAGATGCGTAATCCTTGAAGGATTCCTGTTTGCACAAGTACACTGCCTGTATGTATACGTCGCGTCAGCAGGAACATCTTTCAATTATCCTTTATACTGCCGGAAGATTGATTACTTAGGTGTGTTTGAGTTGGAATGTTAAGTGATATTTGTGTGGGTATAGTATATACTACAGCACAATGGCGGCTGTTTAAGCTCTTAAGTCTCTAGCGATACACATTTGACAGTACACACTTTTTCTTTTCATTAAATTTTATTTAATGTGTCTGTGAGAGTATTATTTGTTATGGCAATGATTTGCGTTCGAAAATTCGTATCCAAGGTGAGTGTGTGTAACATGAAATCTTTGGAATGTTTTGATTTATGGGCGGGTTCTGTTTTGGTTACTCCGCGGTTATCCTTCAAATATTCGCATTGTCAAAATTTGCTCATTACTCAAAGAATGGCGTGGAAACCAGGGAGTGCCACATAAATAATTATTTATTTATTTTTTTTTTCGGAGGGAGCTTTGCTTGAGGGATGTTTGAGGGCAAGTGAGGCAAATTATCTGTTTATAGATTCATGCGTATTGTCTGTCAGCGTGATACTTTCACGTACACTTTATGGGTCAACATATATCCTTGGGGGGGACAATTTTGGATGAACAATTTTATAGAAAAGCCTTGGTAATGAATTGCGGAGGGAAGTTCTCCAAGAGTAGCCGAGACCACTTAATTAATTAAGGAAATGTGCTAAAGCTTGGCGCTATGTGTTATGGAAAAAGTGATTCGCGATGAAGACAAAACTTTGAATTTTACGACAAGCATGAATAGGAAGACGTTTATATTGTCAACGCGTCCAATTACTTAAGTGCCTCTGAGATAAAGATAAGGTCGAGAATATCAGTGCAGTAATTGTAGGACGTTTAGAATATTTTTGTCAAGATGAGTGCCAAGTGCTAAGGGTTCTGTTTGGATCATTAAAATTCATAGAACAACTTCTGACAACACGTCGCATTTATCCATCGAAAAAACCGTCATTGCGAAAATAATAGACAAATTTAGGATCAGGTTGATAAATAAAATCTGCAACAATTGAAGCTACCAATGAATTCTCTCAAAGAGGAGTACTATTACAACTTGCGCCGATTAGCTGGTAATCATTATCAGAGGGAGCCGTGAAGCAACTCTAACGAGTCGCACGCAAAATGACTTACACAAACTATGAAACTGGTGTCAAACACACAAACTGGTGTCAAACCTGCAAATTTCGTTTTCAAAGGACGTAAAGTGTCAATCTACTGTCAATAATACTGGATCATAAACTGAATTGTAATACCCACGTAGGAAATACCCTCAAAATGGCAACTGCTGTTTTATGAGATTGCTCCATAATATTATTCGGGACCTACTCGTACGTCACTGTGGTGGCAAAATGCAAGGCAAAGAGAGTACAGAGACTGGGGCGTGAGTTGGTATCACAGGCGCCATGCACTCCTGCATGACTGCTGCCTTAGCGGAACTCCTCAACTTTGTTTCACTACAGATATGACTAAACAACAGCAGCTGTAAGACTTTATCTCGTTCAGCATTTCAAACAATAGGAGTTTGTTAAGGTGACATGACGATCCTAAGGAAAATAAAGATCACTGCAAGCTTCTCGAATTCAAATGATTGAGTTCATGCTCTTCATTTTCAACTTCCATCGAAGGTGCAATACATTCATCACTGATCAAGATGTGTGGAAAATAAGAAGTCACCTGCTAGATGAATCCCACTCAGTAGAGTACCGGATCATATGGATATTTCACATAAGAAACAGGCGGATAGGAGCATGCAAGAAACGGGTCGAAAATATAAGCATCTTTGGCCAAAGAATCTTTAAGAACTCCGCTTTAATCACGCTTGCAAGAAAGATTGACATTGAATACTGGAGTGGAACAAACCTATGCTGGAACAATCACAAAAACTGCAGGCACACAAAAGAATTTTGTCCAGAGGTGAGCTAAAAGAGATCTACATTCATGAGCGGACTGAGCCGCAAAGATATTGCCATACTCGTGGAGGTCATTATTGGACACTGTGCATACTCAGGAACGTCTGGGCTGGGCATACTGCATCATGATTTTTACAGAACCTATAAAGGCTTAGAAGAAATAGAAATTGTTCGCCACATATTTTGCGAATGCCCAGCCGCCAGCCCTTAAAAACAGCAGGCAGACGATTCTTAGCAGCTATTTCTTCGATGAACTAGACGATCTGTAGGCTGCTGATCTTAAGGAACTCCTGAGATTCATAAGTGAAGCTGTGGCAACCGTCACAGGAGCACCTATTTTTTTTAAATACTTCTCCCGGGAAAAGCGAACCTATAACGCTTCATCAGCGCCCCGAGATACTTGCAGATGTATGTTAGCTCTGCACTTAAATTGCTGCAAATTGTAGTCTTCTGGGAATGTATCCACAGGAAGCGAGTTCCAAAATGTATGCTTGTCCTGTATAACAGAAGGAGTTTTGGAAAGTTGATGTCCTCGCGGTTGTCAAGTGTACCTACTGTATGGTCATCATCATGAGCATTAGCTGCCTGTCTTGTGGAGCGCCCAAAAGTAGCATTTCGAGGGATAATATCTTTGAACATCTATCATGGAAGTACCTATAGAACAAGCAAAGGTCAGCGACTTGTCTTCTGTGTTCTGTGCACCAATGGTTGTAGATTCGATGTGAGTGTAGGGTCTCCAATGAGTCGAACTGCTCGTCTCTGTTTGCTGCAAGCAGGCCTGGTCTAACTTGTGCTTTATAAAGAAGGAGAAGTTGCTTGGGGCTAAAGTATCTCTTTGCTCTAAATAGGTAGCTGAACTTAGCGGACGCTATGTGGCCCTGCCATGTGATTCCTGAATTGACTGTGACTCCTAGAAGGTGCATTGAGTCTTTGGGATGGATTGGATGGTCATCCATTCTGAGGAACTGTTGATGCTGAACTGAACTGTTGAAAATGTTGTGAGATGTGTCTTGTATGCATTAAATACAAACAAGTTGTCTTTTCCCCACTTCAAGATTTGATCATCATTTAGAGAACTAATTTCTTCAAATCTCTGACTGACTCTGGAGGATATAAGAGTGCTGTCATCAGCTGTAGATATTACTGTTTGTCGATCCAAGCAAATCGTTAATTTTGAGAAGAAATGGAGTTGGGGAAAGAATAGATCTTTGGGGCACTCCTGCATATATAGCAAACGAATTAGATGATATACCATCTACAACTTGGATCGATGTTCCCAGAAGAAAATGTTGCATCCATCCGCAGAGTTGCTGTGACAACCCATAAGACGCTAACTTCCCTAATAGGGCTCTATGCCAGACTCGGTCAAATGCCTTTGATATGTCCAGTCCAAGGCTACGGCTCTGTATTCCCCGTGTTGGCTTTCTACATATTTGATTATTTCGACATTTATTGCCTTTTACTTTACTTTTGAGAGCATTGAAAGTAACGCTGTTGGACGATAGTTTTGTGGAAGACATTTCCCCCCTTTCTTTGAAATAGGTTGAATGCGAGCGGTCTTCCAGCAGGAAGGAAACATCTTCTGGGAGTACGACATGTTAAACAGCTTACTGGTGCACAACTCGTTCGTTAGGTCCAATTGGTCTACAAATTTGCTCCATCTTCTTTGTAAACTACAAATATCTTTCTTCCAACAAAAGAACAACCTCAACTTTTCTCCTCATTTTATCCACTAAAAAGTTCGTCGCTTCCACATATATTTTGGTATAATGGATTTTCCATCTGCGCCTAAAAGCAATTTTCACCGCTCGTTATACTGCCGACCTAGATATCTGTTTGTTAGCAAATCTCATACTAAACAAATTTATTATTCATTCTATTATTAATTTATAATCCCAGACATTGCCTCCCCTTCCACTGATTCAACATCAAACCCATCACAACCATAACAATCGCAACTGACAACATCCCTTGCATGAAATTCATCCGATATGGTAATTTGATACCTACTAACATTGAAATTTTTTTTTCTGGAATGGAATACCTCAGGTGCTTAGTCAATCAATCACGCAGGCTTCCTTGGGCGCACCCTCGCAATACCACAATACACCCATGCCTTGCGCTCAACTTGAAAGAATGGGAAAACAAAGAAGAAATTGAATAGAAATCCTCAAAATCGATAGCGACAAACAAACATATTTTCGTTTATTTTTTTTTTATATCTATTCTCGGTTCCATCACCCCAAATCCATTCTTAATTGATAAATTTTTATATCAACACTCAAGGGGGATCAAGTTTTGTTCACAAAATAGGGCCTATCTCGTCAATCACCTTAATTTCACTTACCTCAGGAGGGTTGGAAATGAATCCAAAAACATTGAATATATCCCGAGCGATAGATTAAACTTGAGTGAAATTAAATTGAATTATTTTCACATGAATGATGGTGTCGATTTTCATTTTAGTCGCACAACACAAGTAAACATATAAATATGACGAGAAATTTGGTTTTGGCTTGTTACTTTCTTGGTGATGATCAATATAGGTATACAAATATTAATGAGGTGATAAAGATTTTCCAGGATATGACCCAGGACCAGTCATGCTGATGATGATACACACATCAATAAGAAATTTTTGATAATTACCATAGAAAGCCATTTAATTCGGATAAAGAAGAATTAACCACAAAGGACATTGTGAGACGCCCGCAGGCGATACATCACGCAACAGCAGCATCCCACACATACACACATCAGTGTTGGTCATCAATAAAACGTTTATTGATATAATTTATAGTCCGAACAATACATTCATTTGAACGGAGAGGACTTTTCGTTGTGCCATGGCGTTGCCGGTCCTCTGTTCGGATGAAGACTTCTAGTGTGTGGTCTTAAGGTCTTCAGACATAGCCAAAAGTAATTTGGTTTAGTAATTGTAATTTTAATGATATGATTCTAATGGGCTGCCTGCATGAATGGACATTTCAATAAACTCGCACAGGGGTACTCAGGCGTATACGCAACTTTTTTTTTTTTTTTTAGCGACTCTTCCCTTCGTGTTCTTTGCAATTTGATCCTTGATTGTGTTCTTTTAGTGGGCTGTAATCTAACTTTGTTCGATCCTAATCTAGAGTATTAACGAGTAAATGGGCTATTAATTCAATGTTATGGTTCAAATGAGATTGGGATCTTTAGCCAAGCGGATATGGGTGGATATATCCATATAAAGCCTAATAAATAATTCTTTTATATAAATAAATGGTATAACCGTATAGAAAAAAGAAGGCTACCGAAGAGCGATATATATACCTACATTTAGTATGGTAAGGGGAAGAAAATTAAATAAAGAAGGCATTTATGAGGCACGTTCAAGAACCGCTGATACATCAAATACATTCGTTCAATATTCATCCATTCAGTTCTATATTATGGAAATGTAATGACTTTCTTTATGCATATCCTGGCGGTGGCCACGGTGTAGTGGTTAGAGTCATTGCTTGTGACCCCGAGAGGCGTTGGTTCGAGCCCCGGCGGGGGATAGCAATACGCTGCCACCGACCATAAAGAGAAACGAATAATATCAGAGTTTCTCCACCACTACACCAAAAAGGGTTTCTGCTTGGTAGTACAATGGACCGGGATTGGGCTGACTGCTCCAAGTTTTGGAAAATTCCCTTTTCTAAAAAATAACAAATAAAATTATTCATATCCTCAAAACCAAACATGATAATCATTGAATGAGACTTTTAACTACACAAGGGTCAATACTGTTCTTCCTGAAATCACCTAATATGGTGGTCACAATTACGCGGCACTAGCTTGTCAATGAGGATGTAAATATTTATTAGAACTTTTTAATAAAGCTTTTCCCTTTAAATTTACAAATTAACAATTAATAAAAATGTTACTCCTTAAGTCATGGAGGAGTACTTGATCGCATGATTCACATCCCAAATATATAGCTACACCACAAACCAAAGAGAATAGACTGCCAGCTTCGGCCAAAAAAAAAAGTTTCATAGAGCCAGTTTTAAAGAGTTATTAAGTGGTTAAGTATCTGTGCATGTTAAAGTAAATGGTGGGCAAATTTGGTCACTCTGGTTCTCTCTGGTTTGTGAGCTACACTGAGCAACTTTGTCCGCGTCTTGTAATATATGTTGCTTAGGTCATTTACCTATAATAATCATAGTATTTCGTATTTCGCATTTCGTTCCTGTTGATTATAATATTACAATTACATGCACAACGCAATCTTCTCTTTCGATTCTTAGAGAAGACTATATTGCGTCTGTTCAAGGGGATGTAAAGATAAATCAGAATCAAGTTCAACAACAACCTTTAGGTAATTTTTTTGCATTGAATAAGTATTGGTGAAAATTCAGGAAGAAATACATCTTGGTTAAAAACTGTTCCAGGACGTGCCTATGAACGACATAGCCTAAAACCATCTCATAGTCTTAAGAAACATTTAAAAAAAAATGTGCACGACTGGGTCGCACGTAACTTTCTCGTTTATTGCGAATCTCGCAGAATCTCAGAGTCATTTTAGCAAATTTTACGTTTAAAATCATACCCACTCAAGGTGTAATTAATAACGTAAATACATACTACATAAACATAAACCTACGTATTAACTAGAATACTTTATTACTTTCAAATTTCACCCCGAACTGACACTTGAAGGAGGCAAGTAGGCGATGAATTTCAAATTATATTGCTATGTACTGAAGTTTTGGACTTTACAAAAATATACCGTGTGTGAATACAGAGCGGGATTTGGTAAGTCATTTTTGAGAAATATTCATAAAACGGCAATATTCGAGTTTTCTGAGAAAAACTAAGTACGTGATCATGTTTAGAATGCTTATGTTGTCTTAAATATGTATTTTGATCAAAATCGTTAGAGCCAAAAAAACGCTGACAAATGTTACAATTGGATTCGAAAAGCACTGTTATTAAAGTGTTTAGCTGAAAACTGAGTACGACATATTCTTCAGGATATAAACATTACCTAGCAGATATATTTTCATCCAAATCGAAAATGGCGTTTTCGAGATATGAGCAGTTTTTAAAGTATCGTTTTTAGCGATTGGGAAGGACGCATTCATGGTTAAAAAAACACTGTTTTCCAGCTGTTTAGCTCAAAACTGAGCCAGTGGTATTACTATGGATTTAAGCATTACTTGAAAGTAACATTTTTATTATAATCGAAAATGGGGTTTTAGAGATATGAACAGTTTTTTAAAGTACTTTTATTAGGGATTTGGGTGGATATCAAAGGACGTAGTCTTTTTAGGGAAAAACTGAGTTTGCTATCAAGTTAAGAATGACAATAGTACCTAAAAAATAATTTTTTTTAAAAATCGTTTTTACCGTTTTCGAGAAAAAGGCAATTTTCAAAACTGCCATTGCTGGACATTTTAGCGAAAAACTGGGTATGCACTCATGTAAAGCATGCTTACATTAACCAAACTATCCATTTGGGTTCAAATCGTTAGAGCCGTTTTCGAAAAAATCTAAATTTAGACATATTTCGTCATTTTTCGTAAACATTTTATATGGGAGGTACCGTTAATATTAGGGCTAGCATAAAAAAACGTCCCGAGGAATCCTACAAACTCTAAATACGAAGTTTGAAGCAAATCCGTCCAAGCGTTTAGATTCCCCAGGGGTGGGACAGACAGACATACGGACGGACAGAATTGCGAGACCCACTTTTTTGAGTTCCCCTATCATCGTAATATCAGAATTGATCAAAATCTCGAGTTCGAAATTTTGTACGAAAACAATATCTTTCTCTTAGATACTACGTACCTATACGAGAAAGTTAAAAAGCTTCATTGAAATCTGTCCAGTAGTTTTCGCGCTTTGAGGTAACAGAGAAAAATTCTACAGTTTTATATGTTTAAAGATATTCGAACTCCTCTATAATGAACTACCTTATAGCAAAGAGTCGTCTCCCTATAACGAAGCATTTTACCGGTTTCAACGACTTCGTTATAGAGGAGTTCGACTATACAAATTTAGAGCTGGAGAGTACCTATGTAGTAAGTCGTGATTTTCCTACTATTAAATCATAGAATTCGACTTTGACAATAAGAGTATCTGAGAAATCTGCCAAAAAATCCAAGGAAATCCAATAGGAAAACCTATGTCATGGTGTAGCAATAATTTGTCAAAACTATAGTCCAAAACGTTCAAGCTATTCGACACTGCAATGCGCTAATGACATAAAAAACTACAAGAATCAGCTTAAAGAAATTCTAAGAAACTACCGCAAGATCTCTCGTGCCAGCAGATCTACACAAGCCTCGCTGGCTTTAAGGGTGATTACTGAGTACCAATGTTTATGAAGAAACTCACTAGCAACTCTGCGAAGAATGACGATCAAAGGTTTCTTTTGCTCCGAGAAAATCACTTTCTGAGAAGCACGCCTAGCACTGTGGGGCGAATACCTATCCCATTTCAATATCTTATCCATTTCAGGAGGAGACGCCATTACTTCTATTATAGATATATCAGCCCAGTGGAGATGGGAAAAACGAACAAAGCCATATTCATACAGACCTATCATGTCGTTTGTTTTGAAGACGACAGAATAGGCCGTGCACTACTATTTGAAGATGAAATTCTTCAAATTATCCCCCTACTAGCAATAACCGCGGCTCCACCCGGACTATTTTTGGAATATAAAACTACAACCCCTAAGCACAACTGCAATCGATGAAGCAATTTTGTTCGCACTTGGCCAAATAACATCTATTTTCAATTTCTTGTATCTCACTCTCTGGATGGCCCAGAAAGATGAATGTTAGCTCAAAATACTCGGTGAAGTATTGTCTAACAATTTAAATCATATTTTGAATTGATATACATAAATTTACTTTCACTTTCATACGGCTAACGGTTCTTGAGACCCCCCTTACTCCCCGCGAACCCTTTACTCCTGAGCAATTCTCACCCACCCTACGGACTAAGTTGGCCACACATCTATAAATCAGGAAAAAAATCATGAAAATCGGACTATTGGTTCTAGAGTTATGGAGAAACGAACAGACGGACGTTGCATTTTATAAGTAGTATGGATGGATACCATCGTAAGCCTGCATATGATGAAAATAATGCACGGGCTTAAATAAAGTAAATTTTCATTTGACAATACAATACATACATGGGTAAATAAGACGATCAGTACAAATAAATTAAGTCGGCTCTCACATTGAGGCAACAATCAATTAAGCAACTGGCAATAGGAAACACGAAATACTATAGGAATCACACAAGGAGGGATACTACAACCCTAAACACTTGTCAGTCTTGGTATTCACTGGCATTAAGCTCAGGGGAAACTTTAAGGAAACTCTCGATTAAATCATACAGAGGTTAAAAGTAACCCAAGTACTTAACAGCATTGTGGCAAAAAGTATTAATACGTATAATACTAATACCAGGCTTAGAATCTAAAATTCGACGGTTATATCTCTAGAGCCCATCTGGCTTAAACATAATAAAAAAAATTCTATTAAGACCACCCGTACTCTCATTATATGCAGAAACCTAGCGGAAAAATGCACTAGTAATTTTCGATGGATGTACAAAGTTAAACCAGGATCCAGGAATTATACACAAAGCAGGGGCAACACGAACCACACATATGCACATCAAATTGTTTAAGAAATCTAACTACAAAACGAACCATATCCTGGCTACATCAACAGATTATCGCAATTAAGTGGAAAGACTACTATAGCAAAGCATCGCTAGAGCAATACGTTCATGCTTAACCGCAGCAATGAATATGCTCTTAGATCTGACTTAAACAAAACAATCCTACGGATGGCAAAAGACCGTATCACCGGAAAAAAATACATTAGTATGGTTCAATGCTTGGAAAATTCTGCCTACAAGGGTCACAGTAATCATGAAATTTCGGCTATGCGAAAAATCTACCGAAATCGCCCAACACCGAGAACCGTAAAAAAAATTTGGGTAATTTGTCATTCGCTTTGGGAGAATTTTCATTTTGTTCTGTTTGGCTGATTGGACCGTGATCACAGATCTGCAAGCAAGGTGTTCTGGCAGACCATCCGCCGTCTTAGAGGAAGGAATTGGAACATTATCGAAGGAGTCAAATCCAAAGATGGTA
Source organism: Cheilosia soror (assembly GCA_949372485.1). Classification (NCBI taxonomy): domain Eukaryota; kingdom Metazoa; phylum Arthropoda; class Insecta; order Diptera; family Syrphidae; genus Cheilosia; species Cheilosia soror. Next base: position 61,303,628 of record OX443564.1, read on the forward strand.
CACTTCTTTCCAATGAGGAGGACATCTTGCGCAGATGGAGCGATCACTTTCCCGAATTGCTCAATCCAATCCAGAGCATTGAGGATGACACATCCATCGCCTTAAGCAGGGCGGAAAATAGTCCCACGGTAAAGGAAGTCACTTTTGCGATCAAATCGCTAAAAGCTGGCAAATCTGCGGGAGTGGATGAAATCCGGCCAGAAATGCTAAAGGCCTTAGGTGAAGAGGGAGTCAAATGGCTGTCTCGTGTCATTAAAGTGGCCTGGGAATGCGGCGAAACACCCAGCGATTGGCAGATTGGGGTGATTGTGCCTCTTTTCAAGAAAGGGGATAAAAGGGATTGCTCCAATTACAGGGGTATATCACTTTTAAGTCTCCCCGGAAAAGTCTTTGCCAAGGTGCTGGAAACGCGTTGCAGAGCTGTGGTCGAGGCACGATTAGGAGATGAGCAGTGCGGCTTTCGTCCCGGCAGAAGCACAACCGACCAGTTATTCACTCTCAGAATGGTACTTGAGAAGGCTTGGGAGTATGCTACACCTGTTTACGCTTGCTTCGTAGATTTGGAGAAAGCATACAACCGAGTCCCTCGAGGGAAAATCTGGAGTGTATTACGGGAGTATGGAATTGATGGTTCTCACTGGAGAGCCATTCAATCTCTTTACACAAACTGTAAAAGCTGTGTTCGGGTAAACGGCGTTAAATCCGTGGGCGTTGGACTTCGCCAGGGGTGCGTCTTGTCCCCTCTCCTTTTCATTACTTATATCGACTGGATGTTACAGCGCAGTCTTGGCGAAGAACGTTTCGAATTGGGAGATCTGAGGATAAGTCATTTGCTCTTCGCTGATGACTTGATCATCCTTGGCTCCTCTCAGACTGAACTTCAGCGCGCACTCGATTGGTTTATAGTCGTTTGTGTTGAAGCTGAAATGAAGGTAAACGTGAACAAATCTGAAGTTATGGTCGTCTCCAGAACGCCTGTTCAATGCACTCTGCATGTTAGTGGAGTTCCATTGAAACAGGTGGAGAAGTTTAAGTATCTCGGGGTCTTATTCACGAGTGATGGAAGGAGCAATGCCGAGTTTTCCTGTAGGATTGGTCAGGCTTGATCGATTTTGAGACAGCTTGGTCATTCTGTTATCAGGAGGACTGAACTTGGTGTCAAAGCTAAGTTTTCAGTCTTTAATTCGGTGTTTGTTCCAACTCTTACCTATGGTCATGAGGTTTGGGTGATGACCGTAAGAATAAGATCGCGGATAAAAACTGCCGAAATGAGATTTCTCCGTAGTATTGCTGGTGTGACCTGTAGAGATCGCATAAGAAATACCAGAATACGTGAGGAACTCAATGTCGAGCAGCTACTTCTCCGGACGGAGCGATCCATACTTCGGTGGTTTGGTCATGTTAAATGCATGTCCCCGACCAGGATTCCACGATGTGATATATAATCCGTACCAAGGATGAGATGGTTAGATCAAGTCCATAATCTCTCCTATACCCGTATGGGGATTGCCCTTGATGATTTAGAGTCGATGGCGGAGGATCGAGAGCTATGGAGGGTCCACTTGAGCAACCTACACCCGTGACCCACTTAATGGATAAGCGGGCCATTGGAAATGAATGAATGAAAATGAAAGAGCATTAAAGATACAATGATAATTACAAAAAATAAATAGGTGCCGCAACAGGCGGGTAGACACCCTAGGCCTAGCTTCTCGCAACCATTCGTTTTGTGTGAGTTTCTATTTTTGGAACGAATGGAAGGGACCTACAATTTTATACCGAGTCCGAACGGCTGAATTGAGAAGCTTTTTCATGACAGTCATACTCTCGGATGTTTGTCAGACGTTCGCGAGGTGTGGCGCAGTAGACTTTAAGATGTAATTTGTGTTTTTCCGGGGATCGAACCTGGGATCCCTCGCACAGTAGTCCAGCACACTAACCACTGCGCTACTGCGCCCACAACATTTTTCATGTGGATAATGAAAATTCAGTCAAAATTATGTTGTGGGGCGATTTTTCGTAGCAAAACTGAAAAATTATAAATCGCCTTCACATGATAAAAAATCGCCCAAATTAGTTTTGGGCTATTTTTCATTTTCTTTTTTTTTATGTTAATCAGCGTCTGATCTCACATTCAATTTTGGGTATTCTTGCATAATTTGTTGGAGATTTTTTCATAATGTAATTGACCATAAATATTGGGTAATTCTTCAATTTTTGTTTTTGAGCAATTTCGTTTTGAGCAATTTTTCGCATAGCCGAAATTTCAACACAGAATAGTCTAACATGGAGTCAAATCCTAGAATGGTGAATAAGAAAGCTTGTAGCTTCTGGAAAAAATCAGTTGAAACCGTAAAAACGCCCACAACTGAATGCGAATTACTCCTACAATATTAGGAAAGTAAAACTACTTAACAAGTTAAAAACGCAACCAGCCTTTAAAGTCATCGTACAACATTCTTCCCTATCAACCACTTAAACAGTTTAATTCGAAGTAATTCACCCATTTAATCACACTTTTCCACTCTCATGAACACCGCAGAGTGTATCTAACTTTCCACCTGCAAAAGATGGCACTGTGTGCCTTTCTCACAAAGTGAACAGGAACACCAATCTCGAAGCTATTATAGCAACGAGAAGTCAAAGGACTCTTCCAATGAAATTGCCTAATTAATTCTGTGCAAGGAGATGGGATATGTTACGATTAATTATATCCCAGCACGCAGAGTACATCAATCATGCCTCGATTTGTTTGTATGTACGGTGTACCTATCCTATTACCATCACCCACGAATTATTTAGTAAAATCGAAAATAAAATTCGAACTAATCAAATGCCCTTTTAATTGTCATCGAACCGTTGCGTTGATGCCAACAAACAGTAAAGCCGTCCTCATTACTTGAGATTTACGCCTCACAAGATCGGGGGAAACAAAAAAAAAAAAAAAATTAATTCGCGTCCATACCAGGACTGCTTTATTTGACAGTCGTGTAATTAAGACCGTACACAAAAATAAACTTGAGATGTTTTACGTTCATTGATTCCATTTTGGGCGATTTGGAAGTTGGGTCGAGATTTAACAATCGGCGTGTAATTACCGCAAAAAAAGGTATACGTTTGCGAATTGTTATTTAATTAATAAGATGTTTTACGTATAGTCAGCTAAAATGTATAGAGATTAGAGTATACTGTTTAGCGAATCAGTAGACCATTAAAATGTAAATGGTTCAGAGCATGTCTGAGAGGAGTGCCAAGGAAAAAGTGAATAATGGACATTGAATTTGGTTCATCATCCGAACGAAATGGTCACCTTTATTAGTTACAAATAGACCTCGTCAAGATCAATCACTGATCTGTCCAAGGACAAACTGATTGCCAATATTTAAGAACAATTTATGAACCTATTCAACCCCACTTACAATGGAAAGTATGAAGTGTAGGTAATCGAGGAAAAAAAAAATAAGTGAGCCGTCTATTGAGCAACATGGTGTTTCATCAATGCCTCCATATTTGATTTTTTTGATTTATAATTTATCGATCCTCGAAGGATGATCTGTCATTAAATATCGATCAACTAAATACGCTCACCTGCTATAAGAAATGGAAAAAGAAAAATTCTGATGAACAGCACGATCGACCGATATGTCAGATTGGAAGGCACTGGCAAAGTGCATGGCAACACGTGCCTTCCCATGAAAGTCGTGTCGGGTGAGACACGTCGAGTTTAAGTGAGTAGAAAAGAGAAGGGACTTTCTACCCTTCTTTTCACAACTAACCTAAAAATCTACTTGTCTCACCTGACACGACTTTCATAGAAAGGCATGTGTGGCAAACACCAAAATGGATACTGCTACTGTCACTTTGATTGCACCACATACTGTAATTTTCAAATTCTCACCACATTTCTGTGTCAATTATTAAAGTCCATTCAATGTTTTTGTGTATGTTTTGTACCACAATTGAGGTAGCACTCTGTAATTGGTGCTTTATAGTAGCCTCCGCAACTTCGGTCAGCCTATTCTATTGAAATGGGAATAGCTATAATTAACAAATAATTAATAACAGACAATTGGTGATTAATTACTATAACGTTGACTTTTCTTTATAAATATTCACGTCATGTTTAATAACATTTCATTTCGTTTGCCGATAATTGAGTGCAGACACAGAGTTTGGTGGTGGTAGTGGTTCGTTTGCATTTGACACTGCTAATGGAATATTTTGTAAGCCTGGCCGCCTTCGACACGACAACTGGGAAATTTTCTCGAAGGCAGGCGAGCAATTTTTTTTTTGCATGCTTTACTGTCTGGTGGATGATCGAAGCTAATGACGGCGATGATGGCGACATTTTTCTAGAGATTACTTGAAAGATATGCGTGCCAAAGTGAGCGACTGAACTCTTTTCGTTCTCATTTTTCATTTGCACATTAAGTGCCTTCAGAGTGATGTTAATTTGGTTAAATGGAGAAGAAATATACGTCATGTCCTTACCGACGTTAAAGGATGGTAGGTGTAGGTAAGCATTATCCATTTTATTATGCCATATACCTCGCACCATGCATGACTTTGAGGTCCTTGAATCTGCACATGATGGAGATATAAATTTACTGACAATAAAATCTCGTATATATATATCGCTTATAAAATCATCGTTGCGCACAGGAAAGATGTTGATCTATGTCTGGGTCCGTACCGTAATAGACATTTTGTTATTGCTCAAGGGAAGGGGATAATGAGGCATTTCCTTAAACAAAAAAAAAAGATATATTAAAAAAAAAAGTAATGAGGTACCTAATATAGGTATAAAAGTAGGCAATATAAAAAGAGGGCTACATAAAAATTGTTATTTGCGTCGAGGTGTGATAAGAATCTTTTTTGACCCTTTTGAAAGGCGGACTTAGGAAATCAATTCATCAATATATCGCGTGCTTTATGTCATTGAAGGGAATTAAGAGGGATGCACTAGAGGACGGGTAGAATACTCGCATTTCGTGCTGTACGATATTTATCGTAGGTAATTTGACATTAAGTTGTTTTAGTACATGCTCAATACTGTTAGTGTTGTTTTTTGGCTATTTGAAGGCTGTAATCATGATGTTGCTTTGCACAATATTAATAACTTCAATGTTCCTGAAATGGGGCTGTGGATGACTGGTACGAAAGTTTCAGCTGCATAGGTCTGATAGACATGAACAAGACCCAGCAAGTGAAACCATACGAGTACTTATTGGGCATCCAGACCACACAACTTTGTCATGAATCCAAATTATTCTAGGCTGAACTGGGCTGGACTAATAGAAAGATTTACTAATTCGTTTTAGGGATTTTTTATCAATGGAAGGTGTAAACCTTGCGTGGAACACTAATTGCAGTCTTCCTTCCGGAATCAAACCAATTATTTGTTGGTCGCGGAACCACCGTCAGACTTTGATTGCTCTGTAATTCGAACTGTTGTGTGTGTTAGCGCTCGCTGACTATTATAATAGTCCCCTTAAATTATAATAGTGCCGTTTTCGTTATTTACATCATCGGGAGTAGGTCAATCCAAAAATTTATTGTGTAAGGCCCTTTCTCTTTCAATATTGAGACAGCTAGGGCAATATCTTAACAGGAGGTCCGAGCTTGCTGTCGGTTTAAAATTTGGTCCTGCAGTTTTTTTACGCCGATACAAAAAATAAAGTAAAAACAAAAATTGTAAAATTTAGAACTTTGTCCAAACAGAACACTTAGGGAAATGTGAGATAATATTGACAGTCATGATAGCTTCAGCTTGAATTTTAACAAATAGGCGTATGCGTACTGCCTTTTGGGAGCATTTTACAAAATTTACCCAGACTGTGTTTGATTTAAGGGCGTGTCACGCCTCTTTTTTGACTGCTCTAATGGCACCAAGTGACAAAGGGGTTTACAATGATATCTCGGAAAAAAAATCTCAAAAGCAAATCTCGAATGTAAAAATCTCGAAAAAAAATTCTAGAAAACAAAATCTAGAAAACAAAATTTAGAAAGCATAATCTCGAATGACAAAAATCTCGAAAAAAAAATTGAATTAATATTAATTTTTGAGACAATGGTAACTATTTGGGCGGGACAGAATTAATAACACCAAATCTAAAAATGGTGTTAAAAAGTGAGATACGTATGGAAGATGCATGCTGCCCAACTGCAACCACCCTGCTTGTGGTCACTGTAGGATTTGGAGTTGGTGCAAGGTTTGATATATGCAAAGTTTATTATTATGTTGTTATCCCAAAAAAAGTCTCGAATTTACTTTTTATTTTCGAGGTTTTTTCGAGATATAGTCTTTTGAGATTTCTGTACATTCGAGATTACGTCATGATCCCGTGACAAAGAACAGAAACAGAGTCCCATACATTTGCAACAGAAACAGAATTAGAAATACATTTTTTTTCAGTAACAGAATTTAGCGACAGAAAAATGACTGTTTGACGACAGAATGTAAACAAGTCTATATGAATTTTTCTGCATCTGTCATCTGGCTGCCTGCTTTAGGTAGTTTGGGTTGCAAATTCGACTACAAGGTACACGAAAAAAAAAAATGTTTTTATTGGACATAATTTCATGATAGCGGTTGACTGATCTATTTCAGTTTTGTACAGCTGCGAGAGTAACGTAAACAGAACCAGAATTTACTACAGAATGAAAAATCTTTGTGTTCTGTTTCAGTTTCTGTTCCTGTTTCTGTTCTTTGTCATTTGGTGCCTTAACCGCAGCTCTGCAAACCATGTTACGACGGATGTACTGATTATAATGGAGGAGTAACAATTTAGGACATGTCAATATTCAAAATGTCAGCCGAATAAAAAATTCTAACGCTTTTCAGGAAAATTCTAAATTGCCTATTGTAACCTAGCCAAAAAAAATTATTTGAATTTTAATCAAATAAATTTTAAGTTTCAAAAGTAAAAGTAGACGAGAAAAATTAATATTTTCCCAGTTGCAATCAAATTGTTAGGCGCACGAAGGTTTTTTTTTATTTTTGCATGAGCTACGGAGCACAGTCTACCATTGTGGCCCTAAGGCCCTAAGGTGTGGAACTGGTTCGCTTCGGTAATAGTACGGCACTTCCGAAATTTAATCACATTTTGTTGGTGATTGAATTTGATCGAAATTTCGTTCAATAGACCTTGCTAATCGAAGAAGTTCTAGATCGAAGGATCGAAGGCCGAAGTGAATTAACCCGAATGAGTCAGATAATTATTAAAAAAAAAAAGATGCTATAATATTTTCAAATGGCGGCAAATGTCAATTCTACATTGTCATTTGTGAAGCAAACAGACAAAATACTCGTCAACAAGACATGAATTGCTATACTCCTAAAGAGCACGAAATAATTGTTTCGATTATTTTTTTTTGTGGAATGATTCGCCGGTGGTGTTAGCGCAGCGTGAATTTCGACGCAGATTTCCCTGCTGTCTGGGACGCATGGGACACCACGAGAAGCTGTCAGATCTAGCCGGCCTCAGAGCAACCGTTCTGCTGCGAATATCGCTGCTGTGGTTTGGATGGGGATACCGTATGGGACCCCGGATTATCGACCAGACGACTTGCCACCCATTTGGGCATTATTCGGCGGGCGGTATTTACAGAGAATTTCAGTGAAAGACTCTAAGCCCCGGTGCACACTTGCGACTTTTGACGCGCGCTGCCCCAGAGTTATCGCAGCGTCACCTCACGTGTGTGTGCACCACTAAATTTATTTGTGAGTACTGCAAGACGCAAAAGCGGTGACGCTGCGGCACCGCGCGTCAATGACGCATGTGTGCACCGGGGCTAAGATGTTACACTGTCCAGACAGTGCATCAGCTTTTAGCTGTTGATCCAAAACTTAAATTCACAGGGGACTGCATTTCATGGTTGCCTATAATCGCTTGTTTTGGCGATTTGCACTGGCTGGCGAGATCGCCTGATGTAACTGTTTCAGACTTCTTTTGCGGAGTTTTTTTTTTAAGTCGCGAGCTTATGTCAACTATGACTAACACCCTTAAAGCCCTCATAGAGAATAGCCGTCAAGAATGCGAGGACCTATCGCCGCAAGTTCTAGCAAGAGTGATGGAAAATGTCATAAATCTGGTCCGAATAGTCATCAATTCTGGCCAGTGGCCACATAACCACTTTAGTCGATATCAATGGAAAAAAATTTAAGACATCATGTAGGTAAACATAATTCAAAAGAAGAACCGACGTTTTCTATTAACAAAAAAAAAAATTATTACAGCCAAAAAATATCTGGAGACAGCTTTTGCGTCACTTCGCCTTGTATATACAAACGACCTACCTATTCGCTGAGTAGAGAAAAGCAATTAAGAGTCATCCACGGTGCCATTGAAACGTATTTTTTAATTTTGTAAATGAACAAGTTCATATTTCTAAAACTGCCAGCAAACATGCTACACTGCTACAGCTTCAATGCTAATCAAAGCAGGAATAATATTTGCATCATCGAAATCCGGTGCGAATGTAAATTACTTTGTGCTCTGCTTATATATCGACATTTTGGACAGCGATAGTATCTAAACACAATTCGATGAAAATACCCTGCAGTTATTGTCAGAGTAATGTCATGTCATTGCTAAAACAAGTACAATTATGTTTACTATGATCACACATACCTACTCGTAGTGGTGTAGGTTATTATTATAAAAAAATATAAATAAATTACAAAAATGTCCTAATTATATCCGGAGATCAGATAGAACTGCAATTTCCTGGCGCATCATGTTTGCTAGATTTCTATCGCGCCGCCCATAAGGCTGATTCCATTTTCATGTGGACCTGGGCTTTCTATTAAAATATCCAATTTCGCATCCATGTTCAGGATATCGTATGCATAGACACTGCAGCAGGGCATATTACTTACGGTACATTTATTCAATTTTATTACAATTTGCTCGTAAAACGGAATTTTTCCCAAAAAAAAAACTCCCCTCTTACACACACTGCAGTTGTGGAGATTGTTGGCCCCAGTGCTCTCCTAAAAACCTGCAGTCTAGTACACATATCTACAGTTTAATAGGTAAAGCCTTCGTACACATGGGGGGGCTATAAATTGGAATAAATATTGAATCAGGGAGCAATTTTCATTGTCTCTCTTATTCGTTCCCAATTTGCTAGCGAATCGCATTTATGTGCAAATGCTAATATCAGATGAACTGTAAGGACAAAAATTGGATGTGTCTCTTGCTCATTTGACGTTGGCCTTAGGGTCATAAGGATGTTATTTATGGGATTGACTATATTTTACTGAATTGTATGTATTTTCTGTATTTTTTTTTTTAAGAATAATGCAGGTACTCAAATCCAAAACAGTTGTAGTTTTTATAGCTTCTTGTTATATAATACACCGAGGAAAGAGGAAACGTAGACATTGTTTGGATATCGGCTTAAATATTTATATCCTCTCATTAAATATAGCAATTTCGGTGTCCAAAATTATAGTGCACATAAATAAAGTTCTCACATGGACGCAGCAGTGGCAGTCCATACTTCGGTGGTTTAGTCATGTTAAACGCAGGATCCCACGACGTGCTATGGAATACGTACCATCGGGCAGGCGTTCTCTAGGTAGACCCAGGATAAGATGGTTAGATCAAGTTCATAATCCATAATCTCCTCTACCTGAATGGGGATTGCCCTTAATGATTTAAAGTCTATGGCAAGAGGATCGAGAGCTATGGAGGGTCCACTTGAGCAACCTACACCAGCGACCCACTTAATGGATAAGCGGGCCATAGAAAATGAATGAATGAAAATGAAAGAGCATTACAGATACAATAACAATAGCATCGTTCAAAATGTCCATGCGACTCTTAATGCGGGCGATAAGAAGTTGGACGGATTTTGTTTCCCTCATGTATGACGTTACTTTCCCATGTTCTTAGATGGTATTTGAAGCTAATTTTTTATGATTTGCGAGTTTCAAACTTTCGCTAGCTATATAGCCATCTGCATACAATTGTTGACGAGATGTTGTCTCGTTATAATGCAGTTCAACATTTTCTATTGAATTTTTCAACAACCAACAGCACCATGTAGTTCGGAAGGCCAACAATTAACGCTTCTTTTGAAATAGGTAGGTGCAAAATTTCCCCATGCATACTGTTCCAAAGCAGGGGACTAAGTACCGAGCCCTATGGCACACCTCTCTAAATTCTCTAAATGCCTAAGAACGTTGCGTGTAGTCGCTTTGCTTAAAATAGTAAAATTTTGTACGTTCATGGAGCTAATCAGAGCCATATCTAGTTTTGGCAGACCTGCCAAACTTGTCAGATTCTGCAGAATGACGATGGAGAACGATCGCTGCTTCATAAAGGTCGGAAACAGTATCACCGAGACCTTTGCTCAGACGGATGTGTAGAGCGAATGGACAGTAACGCTCTGGCCCGAAGAGTCTTTTATTCCAATCCAAAGGGACAACGCCCGCCTTAGGTGGCGCACACAAGTGGAAGGGGACCTCAACCAACTTGAAGTGCGCAACTGGAGGCGGTTAGCCAAAGATCGGGCTAACTGGATGGGCGTGTTATTTAGTTATTTAGTTATCAGCGCCCACGAAAAGCCGTTTGCACTAGCACAGGGAAGCCATTATTGATAGAATACCTTTGGGAGATATTTTCAAATAATATGTCTATGAAATTGAACTCAATTTTCGACCAAACAATGCTGCACAAAATAGGAACTCCTATTGATCTCATATTCACCCTACCGAATTTAAAAAAAAAAAAAACTAATGATGATTAATGTGGCCATACTCCCAGGCGACAAGTATAGGTAAATTTGCATAGAACGGATTTTTTTTTTGTGAAATAACTTCCAGAAATTCAACACTAATGATGATGAACTGGTAAATAATTAAATAACGCCATCAGCGTTATACCTAAAATAAAAATTATTAAATTATTTTCACATTCCTTTAATATGAGCCCCGGTTTCGCATTACACATCAGTGATTTGCACTTTAAATACAATGGAGTCCTCGCGGCTAAATAACTCAACAGTCATTCATCACAGGAGCAGGTCATTCATCATTATTCATCTCCGTAGATGTTGGTGGGTTCTTTATCCTGCGGATGGTAATAATTAACGTGAATGTAGCTGTAGGGTATCATATTCAAGTAAATGCAAATGCAAGAGGATTTATTTTGTTTCAATATGTCGGATCGTTTTGTAGCATTGCCAGGAATTGTGGTGCCTTTTGACAATAGGATTCATTCCGGTTACTGTATTGTGAAGAGATTTATTAGAGTTAAACCTTTTTTTTCGTTTTTGTAATGTCAATGTACATGTCACCCTACTTAGACTTTAATAAACCATTCTCTTGCCGGTTTCCGAGCAGGGAAGAATGGGACAGGTACGAACCCAGGGAAACGAAATCAATAGCAATAGCCATCTACAATGGCGGATCAGAGGAACTCAACATACATAGTTCAATTTCAATCAGGCTCCCTGATTACTGTAGTGTTTTCCAAGCTGAGGTACTGGCGGTCGCGGAAGTGGCGAGCATGGTATCGATAATTGTAATTCCACGGAATGATATTACCATATTTATTGACAGTCAGGCGGCTATCAAGGCAATTTCTACTAATGAGATGAAATCGAACTAGTTTGGCTCAAGGCTCTTGGCTTAATACGATTCTCTGCTGGGTTCCTGGACACAGGGACATAACCGGCAACGAAAGGGCTGACGAACTGGCAAGAAAAGGTTCTGCAATGGACCTAGACCAGGCACTTCAGTCGATCAAACAACCAATCTGCAGTCTCAGAGAGCGAGTGGAATACAAGATCCGAATGAAAGCCAATATCAGGGGAAAACACTAACCCCCTATGACATATTACGGAAGATGTGGCCAGAGTACAACAAACGCAGGACCAACGAACTTTTGCGATATGACAGAATATCGTTGTCCAAGTTGGTTGGCGCCCTCACCGTTTACAACCTTCTGAGAAACCACACAATGAAACTAAATCTCAAGAATGACGACATTTGTGGAGGCTGCGGTGTGATGAAGAAGTCCATGAGGACACCCCTCACTTTCTCTGTCACTGCCCAAGTCTTTGTCACTTGAGGAACAGAACACTTGGAAGTTGCAATACCGCCAGGAAATCTAAGAACTAAGACCAATATTATACTCTCCGAATTTTTTTTAGACGTTCGCGGGAGGTGAGCAAAGGGCTTAATGGTCGTACCTACTTGTTTTTCCGGGAGTTGAATCTAAGACTTCTCGTTCACACACTAAGACAGAAGTTCTTGCTTGTGCTTCATAAAACTTAAAAAAATGTATAACTAACGGGTTATTCATTGGGCCTCCGCACACGAGATTAATTCTGCCGGCAGAAAAATTATATTATATGAACCCCTTTTCATTGTGTAGTATTATTTTCACAATTGAAATGTTTTGAATGTTGTGCATGTATTAGTTTTATGCCTTGTCAACCGCTCAAACTCGGAAGAACATTTTATTCCGTTTGTTTCCCCTCACCTACAAAATCGGTCTTATGCCGGCAGAATTAGTCTCGTGTGCGGAGGCCCATTAAGATGTTTTTTTTTAATATGTATTCTTTTTTCAAATATCAGGCGTGACTAGTGTCATTCTGTCATATTATTTTTGTTAGTGATTGTTTGACAAATCATCATGGAAAGACTCACACTGCAAGAACGTCTCAAAATTATTCAGATATGCGCTTGAATTTCAGTCAATGGGCTCTGCAACTGCTCAATGAAGATCCGTTGTTTTCGCGCAAAATTTTTTCCAATGCGAACGAGGCATATTTCTGGCTAAATGGATACGTCAACAAACAAAATTGTCGCATTTGGGTTGATGAGCAACCCGAAGAGACTGTCGAACCATCCACTTCCACAAAAATACACTGCTTGGTGTGGTTTATATGAGCTGCTGATTTCATCGGTCCGCATTTTTTTAAAAACGAGGCCGGACATAACATAACCGTCAATGGCGAGCGCTACCGCACCATGATAAATGACTTTTTGTTACCTGAAATTGCAGCTCCTTGATGTTAGTAACATTTGGTTTCAGCAAGACGGTGCTATGATGCACACAGCGCTCGAAAGCAGCTTATTTGGAGTTCCGAACCTGTCAACTGGCTGCCTAGATCATGTGATATCACAACAACTGGACTTTTTCCTGTGGGGTTACGTGAAGTCAAAAGTCTTTGTCGATAAGCCAGATACGATTCAAGACTTGGAAGCCAGCATTGCTCGCGTAATTCGCGAGATACCCGTAGATGGACATCAGAGTGATCCAAAATTGGACCATCCGAATGGACCATTTACGGCGTAGTCGGCGGTCAACATTTGAATGAAATTATCTTTAAAAAGTAAATGTCAGAGATAGTTCTTTCAGCCCATAATAAAGATTCCACCATGCAATTCCATTTTTGTGTTTTATTTGTAACTTAAAAAAAAAAACTGCTTTATGGATCACCCTTTATATCCATATGTATAATGATTTTAAATATTAATTAAACTAATTCATCTTCCGACTCATTTTAATTGAATAGTTTTGAATTCTGACAGCTAATTCTTCATGTAGATATATTCCACTTGGGTAGTTAATTCCATAATCATAGACGATACATGTTTTGTTCGAAAAAGTGGATGAGAGTGCTTCTGGAAGATAAATTTAAACCAAACCACAAACAAGACGAATGTCATGTGTTTTTGGCGCCATTATATTACTCCTCTTCATATTACTAAAGTGTAAGAAATGTTCATTTCTGGATTCCATAATATCTATACCTGGGATCTCGAACATCAAGGAGAAAATATTAATTAACGTTTCGATACTATATTCAAGAATTGTAGTCACGCCAATACCAACGGTCGGTCGGTCGGTTGAATTCAAGTCAATACCCATCACATCAGTAATTCAAACATTTCACCTCAGGTATTCGATAGCTATGCTGAGCATTTCAATATTGCTCAGCTATGTCCTTGAATTCTATTTGGCTTTGACACAGTCTTTAATTGAATATTTCTTGCAAGTGGCATGCATATGGATTACAGGTTCAAAAATACACGCACGTCTGTTCATCTATTTGGAATAATCAATTTTGTTTGTCTTTTGAATTTTTATGTGGACATTTCGAAGGACATTTTTTAATTGGATGTCGTGACTATAGAACGAATGAGATTCTATGACTATTTGCATGCATATAATGTTGGCTAAGTGTCTCAATTAATAATTGTAAGTTCCACAAGAATGGCGCAAAATAAAATAGAAACAAGTTTTAAGGATAAAGTTTTTCGTTTGCGTGAAGTGTATCGATTTTCAGCGTGATTATCGTGAAGTTAGATATTGTATGTGTACCTACCGCCGAGATATGGGACACTTTGAAGAGTCCATTAGCAAATTCATTTTAAAGTATTTATGTTTGAGCTTACTTGTCGATGGTTTCCGAATCAAAATAAAACTATTTTATTCTTTTCCCGACATTTCGTTGATGTTTTTTCAACTTCAGAAGAAGTTGAAGTTGTTGCCTTTTATTGGGTTTTGGGTTCATTTTGGCAGATTTACATTCTATGGATATTTTTGTTTATGAAATATTTAACTGGGATGAAGTAAATTTTGGCGTTTAACCAAATAAGACTAAGCTATGTCAAGACTTCGGATATCAGACTAAGTTGTTAGAAAGCCATGTAGTTAAACTTGCTGTACCGTGCTCAAAAATTGTATTGCTTAAATATGTTCTTGTCTATTAAGACAATGCGTAGCTATGTTCCAAATTTTACGGCCCTACGAACTAAGTCCCAAATGGAACTAACTCCCACTAGCCAAAACGAACCAAGTCCCAAAAAATTTGCGATTTAGTTCATATGAACTAACTGCCATGATTTTTAGGAACTAAGACCCAACTAAGAATGAACACAGTCCCCATATTAGAATCATTTAAAACCCAATAGTGGGACTTTGTTCTTTATAAACTAATTCCCAAATGAACTTACTCCCATTCTCCAAATCCAACAGTGACCCCAAGCAGGGGGGTTGCAGGGGGCAGCATGCGCCCCCATACATATACCACTGTTTCTACGGAATTTGATCTTCTATTTGATCTCCCATTAGACACAGTGGAATATGTATGGGGGCGCATGCTGCTCCCTGCAACCCCCCTGCTTGGGGTCACTGTTGGATTTGGATTAAGTGTGAGGTTGGGTGTATGTAAGATTTATTTTTTCGTCAAAACAAGTTAAATGAACTAACTCCCATTTCTCTCAAATTGGGACTTATATCATTGGGAATTTGTTTATAGTAAACTACGAACTATTTTCCCAAACAAATGAACTAAATCCCACTGCATATTTGGTGGGACTTAATTCATTTGGCTAAAGGGAGTTAGTTCCAGTTGGGACTTAGTTCGAAGGGCCAAATTCTACAACTTTAGCATTTGTAGTGTTTTTAGTTTTACGGGAAGTTTTAAGTCCCCTTGTCCAATCCCACCCACTTTTATTAAATGCTTTGAGAGGGACAATAAACGTCTGTTTGTAATAAATTTCAATTTTAAACTGCTACAAATGTTAATAAGGATTTGGGCTCAATAAAAACTCACTTTCGGAATCGGATTGATTATTATTATTTATTATAGTAACGCTAAGTAGGTGCTTTTACAATCACGATTCACATTACAATGATCACCCTCAAAATGCTCGCTGCTAACTCGTACTCCTTCTGTCTCTCTCTTGGTCTTCAGTTAGCAACTTGTTAGCATCTATCGTCCAGTAGATGT
Source organism: Cheilosia soror (assembly GCA_949372485.1). Classification (NCBI taxonomy): domain Eukaryota; kingdom Metazoa; phylum Arthropoda; class Insecta; order Diptera; family Syrphidae; genus Cheilosia; species Cheilosia soror. The sequence continues at coordinate 61,319,387 of OX443564.1, forward strand.
AGCTACTGAGGCTAGGTTACGGGTGGGTTACATTCAGTTTACACAAATGCCAAGATAAACTGCCATTTTAAGCGCCATCTCTAAGAACTTTTAAGTAGTTAGGTACCGTGTACCCTTCACTACATAGCTTTTCACTAGATTGTTTAAGTTTAAGCTCAATTGAGGGGCTACTTTTCGCAGCATCGAGGAAAAGCGTCTGAAATGTTTTTTGTCTGTATGGGAGGTTGAATTTTGACCAAATTTAAAAGGAACTTCCAGGCGATTACCTAAGTTTGTCTAAAAATGCGCCATCAATTGGTTCGGTTCTATATATGCGATTATGAATTTGTTTTTTTGTATGGAAGATTCCACGCCCCTTAGTCCACTTTAAGCATTAACCCGTTTTAAATTAAGTTACCTATAGTGTCACCATTACAACCCAGAAAGAACAATCGGCAGAGTAGTTCCAGAGATAGCCCATTGCCTCTATTTTTCCAGCCCCTCTTCACCCTAAGTAACCCATTCTGATCCGGACGTTGTCGTCATTAAGGACTATTCACATGGGAGCGAACGAACGAATTGAAAAAATGCGAATAAACCACTTTGTATGCATTTAAAAACAGAAAATTCAATATTTTATTATTCCAAGATATCCTCCTCTTGGAATAAGGTTAAGTTCGAACGAATTTTTTATTCGCTACTTTGTGGATTGTGAATAGACTGACAATTCGCGCCAGGGTGTTTTCGTTCGCGGCAAAAAATTTGGATTTCGAAATTTCGTTATATAAACTGTTAATAAAGTTGTTTTCTTAATAAATTTTGATGGAATAATTAATTATCCTCATCTTTTAGTAGTAAAATGTGCAATTTTCTGTTATAAGTGCATAAAAAGCGGTTTGTTCGCATTTCATCAATTCGTTCGTTCGCTCCCATGTGAATAGTCCATTACAACGTTGAAGGAATTTTTAAAAACAACCGAGTAGTTCTAACTTTCCCTGAGAGAACTGTACCACTGGAAAAACTACTTTCATGAGAACCTATATGAAGATGCATTATAATGGTGACCGCATCTTCTTTTTTTTCGGAATATCTATAGCAGCTGTTAAGGTCCGTAGATCGCATTAGATTGAATCAATACTTGCTTTAAATCCTTTAATATCAAATATAATTATAGAAACCTGGATAGCAAGGTCATGAGGTCCACAAAGTGGATGGGCATAGCTTGACTTGTTGAGCACGAAGGCGAATCGACCCATTCTCCTCAAAGTTGCGCTCCACAAGGGTAATTTTTGTGGATGCATATAATCTACTAGAGTATACGTGGTTCGAAAACGATTCATCATGTTCCGAATAACTTGCTTAGATGGCACGATAAGTTTGACGACCCGAACCATGGTTTTCAAAATAAGTTTGCACAATTTGCACGCATTGTTCTGGCGTTAATCTATTCATCTACTGTGAGCGTCAAAAGTGAGTAAACACGGATGTTGATCTTAAGGGTCTGGAAACAGGTCTAAAAACCCAACAATCTGTAAAAAGTTTCATAACTAAATCACAATAATTAAGCATATTTCATGTCGACAGTAAAAAATACTTTATAATTGGGTTTGTAAAAAAATTCCAAACTCCAAAAACAACTAAAAACCGCATGACTTTTGGCACTCACTGTATATAAATCTATACATAATAATAAAACTGTAGGAATTTTCGTTGTCTCTTTCGATCACATTTTTTTTAAATATTTTTTAAGACTGTGAGACTACTATAGGGTATGTCGTATAGCCACGTCCGTTGTAATAGTTTTTAGCTAAAATGGATTTTTTTTGAAGTGAAAGTTTTTAAAGTTCGTGCTGTCACTCAAAGTGTAATCTTAAATGGACCGAATATATTAAGTTTGTTTGTTTGCTAATGAAGAGCGACGCACATAAAATGGCAAAACGTATCTACTAACCACAAATCAACTTTCAATTGTCAAATTGACAATCTGTAGAAACAGTGTTGCCAGTTTAAAACATTTGGCTTCGACCTTGCTCTTGGTATTCGTAAAGAGAAACATACAGCCCAATTCTAAATGACAATTCCCGGGGAATTTTTTTCCTTTTCCCCTTTCTCCTATTCTAAATAAAAACTCCCAAGGAATTCCTTCGCTTTCCCCTTTTCTCGTATTCTAAACAAACTTCGAAAATGGGAAAAATACTCCGGGAAAAAAGTAGGCATTTCAAATGTCAAAAAATGGGAGATTAATTTGCAATTTGCCGTGAGTTTGTTCCCCACACATTTGCTAGTGATTTTAATGACAAAATGTAAGTCTTTCCTTTTTTTGCAAATTAAATATAATTGAAATGATTTGTTTAAGGTCCAAAACAACAAGCAAATTCCAAATGCAGATGCTCCTGGACTTAATGGAAGCCCACCCCGGTATTGCACGTGGGTTCCACAAGGGAAGTAAGGAAGAACTAGCCTCATTTTGGAAACTAGCTGAAGCAGAACTAAACTCATCGGGGCCGCAACGCAAAACTATTACCGAGTGGAAAAAAGTAATTATGATGTTTATGGAGCAATAGTTTCTGAATTTAACTTTAATTAGGTTTGGAGTGATCAAAAAAAAAAATATGTAAGGGCAAAGGCAAAATCGTCAGCTTATAGAACTTGAAGAATTAAAGAACCAAATGGCAGGGTAAACACACTTGGGTACAATGTTCCCATGCAATTTTTGTTTTTGTTAAAGATCACAAGATGAAATATTTAGATCTCGAATGAATTAATTTATACATGTTTTGTTTTAACTAATTATTTGTTTTTAACTATTGAATAAATATATTTTTTAATTTATTTTGAATTTTCTTCATTTAAACAAATTTAAAGTGTGTTTCCGATATTGGTCCGAGTTCTCCGCGCTATTGTTATGTATTCCGAAGCTCCGAAGCAGTTGGGTCCATTCAGAATTTCGTTGTCATTGGTAGTTTCAGAATTGTCTGAGAGAATCAGTTCATCGTTGACGAAGTCGGCCTTGAAATAAATGCAGATATTATGCAAGGCACAACACACATTTGTGATTTTTGCCGCTTTCGACGGGCTGTAATGCAGTTCTCTCGCACCAAGAAGACATCTCCATCTCTTTTTGAGTACTCCATTTGTACGTTCAATGATGTTTCGACAGCGTGAGTGGACTTCATTAAATTTGCTATCACTTGAACCTTCTCCAGGTGTCCTATGGGGGGTCAAAAGCCACGGCTCCAAGGGATAGCCGGCATCTCCTAATAAAAAACATTACGATTCAATCAATTACTATCATGGCATGCGCCGGGATGTGATGCGTCGACGTATCGAATCTTCAATTCGTCAAATTATACTCGTAGGTATATTAATAAACAAGAATAGGCACTATAAAGCGAACTTACCAATATTACGCCAATATTTGGAAAGCAATACTTTGTATTTTTCTTGTATGTTTTATAAATTGTTATCTTGCCCTTTTTTTTGGATTATGTCAAATGCTGTGAAACAACTGATTCAAACATTCATTCCCATTCCACCGATTCATTCCCGCCTTCGAAGGGAAAAATTGTCTCCCGGGGAATTCGAAATATGGGAATTTAACTCCCGGGAAAAAAATCTCCCGGGGAATTTTTATCGCCGGGAATATTTAGAATTGGGCTGATAATGTTTTTCGTTTGTTTCGAGTCTTACAGCAGTGAAAAAATAAAACTTGCGACGCCCTTAGGATATCGCCACGATACCCCAGGGCGGCGCGACGCACAGTTAGAGAACCCCTGGTCTAGACTGAAGGAATCAGTCTGCCTGACAGTGGATTATTGTTTTCCACGAACTTGATTGTTTTCTTTTAATGTCAAATCTTTTTGATTGTCTTAAGCGGATACATTTTCCATGCCGCAATCCAGAAAAAAGCCACCTTCAGCCTTCCCAGTCTTTTTGGGTTGCTTCTGTACAAAACATCAAGGCCGCCTTATGGTAATATTTGGAACACTATATAAGCGCTTCTGAAATTCGTTAAACTGATTTAAAGTATAATAGCTTTCACCCAAAATTAACCACACCTGGCATGCAAATAGTCGCACACGTGCCAAAATCACTTTGCTCTGCCGAGAATTCGAAATCTCAAAAAAGGCCAACATATTGCCACCACGCGACCTAGAACTCTCTAAATAAACGTTCATCTTTCGTCCGCGTCTATATAAAATTCCAAAAGAACATTCAACACGTGCTACCATCCAAAACCACGTGCCTATGCTTTGTCTGCAAGCACAGCACAGCACTCCCCCTTGCGCATGCCGATTTCGCGCAGTTGTCTGCCTGAAACGACCCCCCTTAGTACCACATACGGCAACACTCGTCCATTCCAGTCCCTAAACGATGCCGATTATAACCAAAACCACCCGTATTCTTATTTGGCTCCTATGCAGTGTTGTTATAGACTTTTTCTGAAAATCGTGTTTTTGGGGTTGTAAAAATCGTAATTATCGTATTTTGTAAAAATGTGTATAAGTTAGTACATTGCAGGGTACTTATACCTAAGGGTACTTAGAAAGATGTACAATTCTAATGAATATTATAGGCGGACACATGCAATTGCTAGGTATGCCCAAAGGCTGGCTATGAATATACCTACCCTTTTTGCAGAAGTCCAGGAGCAAGCAGTATAAACACCTATACTTTTCAGTGGCAGCACAATGGACCTATTCTTGTTTAAAATGCACCTCGTCGACGATCAATTAAAACCAACCATGGCTTTTAGTACCTACCCAAAAACTTGGTTTTCGTTATTTGGGTGCGAACCTTTTAAAGTATACATTATACTTATAAATTTCAACAGTAGTGGTACTGAGGCAACTACACTTGCCCTAAATGTTCAAACTTAGTCCCAAAATTGCGAAATTGATATTTGTTTGATATCGAATTCGAATAAGTCATCAGCGTTCTTGGACTCTATACGCAAACGACCAGCAATTTAAAAACTGGGTTAATCCCAAATCCCCCATTCAAGGCGGTTATGTTCAGCAGGCATATTTTTTGGGGAATCTCTATAACAATTTAATAATAACTAACGGCTGCGTACTGCGTTTTTTCACTGCCTTGGAAGCGGTAATCAATAGTAGTATCTGCGACACAAAATACAAACATTACACGATGGTTAATAACCCTGAATTTTTTGTTTTCCGTAAAATTGTAAATATAGCTACTATTTGAATAGTCTTCTTACAGAATAGAATTTTCAAATAAAATTGTGTAAAGTAGTGAAAACGCTAAAAGATAAAGAAGTAGAACACCAATTGCAGCAACTTGCAACATAACGATCAATAACCTGAAGGAGTTCTTATTATAGAGAAGTTCGCTACACTGTGAAGCTTAGAGTCGGAAGGCTTAAAATGTAGTCCAACGTATGTTGTGTATATGTATATTTTGATACTGGTCTAAATTTGGAAACAGAAGACATACCCAAACAAATGCAGAAAACCAAAACAAAATATGAGCAATATCGAAAGTCAATTCCTTATAGCGACAGTAGGTTGATTAAGAAGATTTAATTAAAAAAGGGATTCCAATTCCTGGAGCGCTAACACTCAAATTCCATTCAATTATCCTATAAAGCAGTTTTTTTGTCGTTAAAATGGTAAAAATGCCAACGAAAATTGAACAAAACTTAAAAAAAAAATGTAATCATTCTCATAACAGTTATCTATAATAACAAATAACTCAGCAATTAATGGTTATACATATTTTTTGCAGGGAATACTTTTTTAAGATAATAATCTACCACGGGAGCCGGCCAAAGTAGGGACCATTGGGACCTAATTCAAACCTTTAACCTTTCTGTAGGCACATATTCTGAGGAACTTAGTTATTCCTCGACATGCGACATATGTATTTTGAGACATTGTAACATATGAGACAACTAATGCACTTCCCCTGAAACCTTAACAAAAGCATAAAACAAGCAAACTTTGTAACTAGCAAAACTAATGCTTATCAGATTCTGTTCGCCTTTCCTGTTTCGAATTTTTCTTGATTTGCACATTTCATTTGGTCTTAAAGTTGTTTGATTTGTTTGTACGTAGTTTCAAAATTCGGTAGGAAGTAGTTGTTCTTACACCAAGGTTTGTAATTTTTAAATTTTGTAGAAGTCGTATTTGACTGCTTCTAAAATCGTAAATATCGGAACTAAAAATCAGCAAATCGTAGAAAACAGGCCAAATCAATCAAAAATCGGAGCGTCGTATTTGCTTTCCAAAATCGTCACAAATACGATATTTACGACCGTATAACAACGCTGCTCCTATGCCCGGTGGAACACTCAATTCAGTTGATGATTTCAATTCGAAATGAACGGTTTGTATTGCGGAACTAGAGCATTACGGTCGGCGTTTTGAGAGAACTCACGTAACCCGGTACAGTATTGCTTTGTGCAATAATTACCGAAAGTGTTTCAATTATAGAAGACGCATCAATTTCCCAAGAGTGTTTATTTGTGCTCCTCATTTCGATATTGATGTAATTTATTTGCGAAAGGAATTCGGTCAGTGGGTGTGCTTGCATTAGTGTGAAGTCGAAGTGTGGCACAGGTGATAATCGCCTCCATAAAAAAAATATTCGCCAAGAGTGTTCCTAACCTAAGAGTCTGAGTCTGAGTCTATTATGAGAATTGCTATTGAATTTGTTATTGTGATTTTGTATTTCCGGAAGGATAGCTTCCTTTTGCCACAAGTGGTATAGTTATAGTGATGCGTGGAATTTAACGCTTTAAGTGTTCTGCGGGTTTTGTGCAATAATTTTAAAACGTATCATGGCGCGTTCATTGAGACAAGGATAACTCATAAAGCGTTCTATACTGGAATCAGAGCAGGGTAAGTTGTACACAAATGTGGGTAGTATGGGTGGTCAAAAGAGGATTATCGCACAAAATTGTGATAACGATGAGTGCTGCACTGCTACCACTTGAAAACGCTCCCACATATTACAATTAGATGGAAATTGTTTCCACTATGTATGTGCGAGGCAACTCTGGTAAATTGATTTACTTTTTGGAACATTATTTTTGGTTTTAGCTGTGAGTGTAATCGTCCTTGCAAGTTTAGTACAGCGAAATAGTTCGACATTTATGTCGAAATGGACACAATTTTGAATATTGTATCAAAAGCGCTAGTGCGGATTTATGGACTACCAGTCTTTCTGAGGTTTCAATGGGAAACTTTGTGCTGACCGAATGCAGCCGCAAAAGTTTTTCCGAATTAAATTAGTTGTGGAAAATTCCACTGAAGAGGCAATATTTCATTTTTGCAATATAAGGAAGTTGAGTTTATAGTTTCACCGTCGTCGTCGTTTTCCAGCATTCGTTATGAATAAATAAAATTTTTTTCTGCGCCCGGTCGATGGATGATGAAAGTTTAAGTAGTTAGCAAAAGTTGTTTACGTCGAGAGCAGTTGACAAAGTTAAAAATTTAAATCGGTTTCCGTAGTAAGGTCCTTTAGGCTGCGATTGTGGGAGATCAATATTAAATTTAAAATTTCTGCGTCCGGAAGTTTTTTTTTTTTTTTTGAGGTTAAGCATATTTTTATATCCATTATTTATATTTTAATGCAACCATTTTCGTTACAAGGAAAATGTTTCTTTTATATGGTGTAACCTGCAGCTGTTATATTTAAGTATTTTTCAAGCAAAGCTTATTTCGAGGGTGGTTAATTGGCAAATTAAGGTAAAAAATTACATATAAAAAATGCCAACCAGTCAGTGACTTGTCTATTATACATGAACCAGCTCAATCCTTTAGAATGCATGCTCGAGGTAAACGCCTTTGTCAAGTTGTAAGCATGTACTGCTTACTTCTAGATTTCATTGAATTACTAAGCAAAGATCATTAAAAACCAGTTGAAAATAATTCGGTTTCCGATGTCAAAGTCTCTACGAAGCGAAGAGGGTCGGTCTGTTGTCCCAGTGTCTCAGCTGCGGAAGAAACTACAAAAGACCTGGATGAACTAGCAATGCACTTCTCCCCTGCACTGCACAACAGAGAAAAACTCATCATAGTACCTACGAAAGTTTACATTCTTCTCCGACAACGGTAATATTTCCTTCAGGGGGAGGAGTAAATTACATTACATGGGGGAAAAATTGCCCAATGAATCTAAAACGGTGATGTTAAGGCCCATCATAACATATGAGTCTTTAGTATGGTGGACCAAAGTCAAACAAATAACCGCTATATTGAAGCTTAAGAATGTACAATGCCTAGCATGTCTGGGTATATCAGGAGCCATGCTTACCTGTCCTACGGACTGTAGAAGCCATAGGACTAACACATCTCTACATATATATCAACAAAGTCATAAGTCTCAAGTACCACGCGAAACTAACGACAATACACTCAGAACTTTCATAACTTGAAATGATCTGCGCGGTCACTTACCGCATCCCAAAAACCTTCGACAAATGGTTTTCCACGGAGATCCCAAGCAGAGAAGCATGGACAAGCAACTGCCCACCAAACTGCCAAAGCCGCCTAAAGTGGTATACGGATGGTTCCAAAGTGGAATCTGGGGTGGGAGCTGGTATTCATGGGCCAAACCGAAATTTCTTAATATCTATGGGGAAAACCTGTACAGTTTTTCAGGCAGAGCTCCATGCCATCAAAGAATGCGCAAACATTATCTTTAATTCAGGTATTAAAGGCGCTAACATTCATATATTCACGGATAGTCAATCGGCTATAAAAGCCCTTAGCTCATATATAATCGACTCCAAATCAGTGCACCCTCCAAACTCTCAGTACCAGAAACAAAATCAGTTTATGTTGGGTTTCCGGCCACGAGGGTATTGTAGGAAATTAAAATGCTGATGAACTAGCCAGAAAGGGCTCGTAAAGCTGGGATGCATTTCACATTGGGAGAAGCGATACAAGAAGACCGAACCTCCGTTTCAAAGACCAAGTCATCGCGGATGCCAGAGCGCTTGGTCTGGACAATTGGAAGCTGCGTGCCCGGGATCGTAGAGGATGGAAGGCTGCAGTGTCTCAGGCAGAGACTCTTCACGGGTCGGGAGCCCGATAAGTAATTAAGTAGAAGCGATACAACATTTTAAAAAATATGCCAATAAGAATCTTCGTCTACGCAGGCATGATATCAAAAATTTAGTAGGCTACCTAACAGGCCATCACGGGTTGCGATATCACATAAAGAAAATGTAATTAATCGCCTCACCGGAGTGCCGACTATGTCTTGAGGAAGACGAAACAGCTGAGCATATCATGTGTGAATGCCCGGACCTCTGTGGTATCAGAAGGAAATAATTTTTCAGGGAAAATATAAGTACGGATGCACTAAAGCCGACCTCTGCTGTATGCACCATCAGATACATTAAGAAAGTAGAAACTAAATTCTGACGTTTCAAGCACAAAAGTCCGTACAGGGCTGCATTCCAGGTTTGACTATTTTAACTAAATTAACAGCGATTGTTTATTTAGTTACTTTTTGGAATCTGGGACAGCTATTGTTACTTGACATGTTGTAGTATGAACGAAATGAACCACACTTTTGCCTCTGGTTAATTTAGTTAACTTCCCCTCCTTCGAACTGTCACAGCTTGTCAACGCTGTAGTTAAAATAGTCAAACCTGGAATGCAGCCCAGGTCGTGGTGCTCTCTCTATATCGCCATGGCGAGTCAGAATGTTAAAAAAAGGATCTGCTGTTAGGCGGAATGAACCATTAACAAGATTCCTGTCTGTTCGAATACCGATTGAAATAAAACGAGTTAGAGTTTTCTTGTGGGGAAAATAAGTTTAAAAAACCCCACATTTATTTGATCTCCCGTTCGCTCGTGACTCGAGCTCTCTCTTGCTCCACAGACGGAGCAAGACTGACTCATACAATTTATTTTATATAAAATACTCGCGAGTGTTGCCATTCGTAACACCGTCCAAAATGAAGTGAGGATAGCAATATCCAAACTCAAATCCAACAGGGCTGCTGGTCCAGATGGGGGGAAGACGACTTGATTGGGAGCATACGTCAACTATCGCCTGATGAATGAAACCTCAGAATCGCTTGTCCGGTCCACAGGAAAGGAGACAGGCATCCGTCTCCTTAATATCACATACAACATCGTGCCTGTCGAACTGTGTGAAGGTCTGAAACCATTTGTCCACAAACTGATTGGCCCTAGAAGTTCGGTTTTAAACCTGGTAAGTTCTCAACCGATGAGATCTGTTTATCGACTTGGTGATCATGTAACTTCAGCTAAAAAAATTCTGTATAAAGTCTTGGTTATCACTTTCCTGCGCTATATAGAGCTGTATAGTTTGGACTCTATTCAAAGGTTTGAAAGAGACATTCCTCGTACAATATTTATTCCTGTTTGCTTTGTCGGGCTTTGGAGAAGAAGATTTCAGGACGGACTATACAGCTCGTACCAGCGACATTTACATTGGCATACAATTTTGTATCAATGGTCTAAAATGGCGATTATAAACGGTTATGATCTATTAAAAAATATATCACAAGGTACACTATTATATTTAATTTCTGCGGTTAAAAACTCTTTCTGGCTTTTGATCGTAACCAACAAGTCAGTTGTCAAGCAAAAACGAATTTTCTAGACCAAATATCTGTACTTTTATTTTACAAATAAATAGTAAAAAAAAAAACGCGCAAGAGTTAAGAGTTGATCACAGCTTATGCATTTTTTTTTTAGCTTTCCCTTAGAAGACAGTCTTCTGTCTACCTACTCAGCTTCTAAGTAAAGTACAGAATAACTATTAAGTCGGCTAGGTAACATAATAATAGCCTTGCAGTCTTACCACTGTTATCTGCGGCTAAAGGTGGGAAATGGGTATCATAATTTTTACAAATTCTTAAATTTGTCCAATATTAGTGTTGATCAAATTAAAGCTAATATATGTAGCTTCTAAGCCGATTCAACTTGACCTCTTTCGAATGCAGTTTTGGTAATAATTTAATGATTTATATGTCAATTCCAGGAGAATCACTTCCAATTTGAATAATACCACTGATGCGATATTATCTGATTAATGTAAATGCTCCGTCTGGATATTCAATACACATGTCAGTTAATGCGCCCTAGGTAAAGGACTATTCTTGTTAACCAATAAACGTAAAATCGATAGAGTACTCAATTCATTAGTCTACATGGAAATTGCAACCAAGGCGTTTCAAATTGCCCCATCCATTTCCAATTTCTAGCTTTGAGCAGTTTGGGTTCTCTACTACTTGCTTCTCCTTATTTTGTCCATAATCTTTGTATTAAGGACACACTCCCGTATTTAGTAAAGCAATTAACAGAACTATTAACATTATTATTCCACATCAATGTCGCATTCTAATATCTCTTTAATTTCATATTGTATAGGTAAATCGATAACACACACACATTAAACGCTTTTGGTTTAAACCTTTACAGCACCATCTTCTACACATGACAATTTACTTAATAACCTTCATCATTGTATTAATAGGCAACACGTTTTTGTCGTACCGATTAATACGTTATTTCAAAACCGAATTTGATGAAATATGAACCAAATGAAAGGTGAATTTTCGTAGATGATCACAAATCATATAAATTAACAAAGCTCAGAATTGTTGTACAATAGAATGCTACAACAAGAAAGCGTTGCATATTTATAGGCAATTATTTTTTTTGGTATTAGTTAATTGAGTGATTGAAAAAATAAATAAAATAAATAATCACCCTTATTCCCGTTGGCGTTTGTCATATACGACTCTTTTGTCGTGACGTTATAAAAACGATATTCAGCTTTTTTTCAAACTTTTGTTAACGATTTTGCTTCTTTTTCTATGTGTTCACTGTATTTTCAAATCGCTTGTCTCAAAAAAGTTACAAACTCTGACTTAAAACCGAAATGAAATATTAGGCGTTTACGACAAACGCCAACGGGAATAGGGGTGAATACTTAAGCAAGGCACGCGGTGAAGTGGTGAGCAATTGGCGTGGTGTGGTGACCAAGAAGCAGATAGCATAGGAGTAGTGATGGAATGGCGACGAAGTGGAAAGTGAATTAACGCGCACTGAATTGGCAAACAACGTGCGATACTACCGATTCATCAGTTCCTAAAATGTCGTCCTATGTAGAATTCTTCGTCGTCGCTCATATTTTTAGGTTTCGGGTAAAAAAAATAAGCAGTTGCAATTCGTAAATCTATTGTCACTTGGGGCATGTTTCATAAAAATTGACAATTGCGACAGGTGACAGGTGACAATTTGTAAACTGACAATCCGACAATTGTTAAATTTCTGTTTCATAAATAATTAGACAATTTTGTACAATTGTCACAAAATAGCCGACAATTGTCAAGTTTTGGTCTCATAAAAAAATTGAATTGTCAGAAATTTTTTTTCGAGAATTGTCAAGAATTTTCTGACAAATTTGTACTGACAATTTTTTTATGGGACAGATAAATTTACAAATTACAAATTACATCTTAAGGTTTTTTCTAGTGCGCCACCTCTCGCGAACGTCTGACAAACATCCGAGAGTATGACTTTCCTGAAAAAGCTTCTCAATTCAGACGTTCGGAATCGGCATAAAATTGTAGGTCCCTTCCATTCGTCCCAAAAATAGAAACTCATACAAACGAATGGTTGCGACAAGCTAGGCCTAGGGTGTCTACCCGCCTGTTGCGCCACCTATTTATTTATTTGTTTAGATAAAATCGTACAATTGACAATTTTGTCAATATGTAATTGACAATTCCGAAAGGCGTTTGAGTCTCGGTCAAGAATTGAGAGTGAAGTGACAAGTACAATTAATGCTTAATATTTTTTCTTGAAGTGAAAGTGATGAAAAATCTAAAGGCTTTTCCAATAAGATGTGTTATTTTGGTATTCAAAGAAAAATGTAATTTTTTGAGATAAATGATCGGATGTTTATTTCATAATAAAGAGGAAGGTATGCCGTTAAAAATGAAAAACAACATCAGCCAAATAGCCACCACGAGCACGCTTACAGGACCATATCCGTCTCATGACATTTTCCATAACCAAATCGCAAAGTGGCTGCCCTATGTCCTCGATAGCCTCACGAATTTTATCTTCGAGGTCTTGAATCGACGCTGGGCTGTTGGCGACGTTGTTGATGATCGGCCGGCTTGAGTTCTTGTGTTAACTGAACTTTATTAGCCTTAAGACCCACCAAGTCTTTATGCAAAATATGGTGTAATGATGTTTGTGGAATGCCCAATTCCAAAGAGCGAACAAACCTGGGTTTTCTTCAACACTTTGCGCTACAGCAGCAATATTCTCAGTTGTTCTTGAGCGACGTCGACGTGCACGGGTCTTATTCTTCACATCACTAACTTGTCCCAACAGCTCAAATAGCTCAAATTATTCCACCAATTTCTGTATTGCGGTCCAACAAGGTGCTTCACGACGACCAAAAAATGCTTTAGTTTTGCGAACTGTGACTGCAAGATTTTCACCATTTTTGTATTGAATTTTTATAATTTCAATGCGTTGTTGAAGCGTGTATCGTTCCATTTTTAGTAATGGCGTAGTTTCTACTTGTCAAATGTCAAAGAATAAAAGCTTCAAAAGTGACAGCTACCGAAATACCGGGCCATTCACAACAACACCTCTCATTGGAAAACTCTTTATAATGCAATTTCGTGTAGTACGCAATCGACATTTTAAAGAAAGTATAAATAATGATTTTGTTGCATTAAGTGTGTTCAAATGTTAACGCTCAGTAATAATTTGTTTGATGTTATCCAATACAGATCAATCACAAATTTCTGACAATGACAAAAAAGTCATGACAAATTTGTCGTGGTATTTAACTGACAAATTTGTCACCTGTCTATATTTTATGAAATGAAAATTTGTCAGACAAGTGCGACAAATTTGTACAATTATTATTATTATTATTTGGACCTTTGCAATTTCTATTGTTAAATGCAAAAGATGATATCCGTCAAGAGGTTGCTGCCAGTGTTGATACACATTTGTGCCCTTTTTATCGCATTTTCCATATCTTTCCGCAAGATTTCCGGTAATGACTTCGCATTCCTGTCCGATATTCCCCATAAGGACTGCGATTGTCTGACCCGCGACTTCAAGTAGCCCCAAAAGAAAGAAGTCTGCGTTGGTTAAATTGGGCAATCTTGCTGGCCATGCCAAATCGTCTACCCGGGAGATTACGTGACCAGGAAACGCTTCCTTCACAATAGCTCTTGTGGCTCGTACTGGGTGTTGTACCGTCTTGTTGAAACCACTTGTTCACTAAGCCCGGCTCATCAAAATTCTGGTAGTAAGAATTCGTTTATCATAGCCCTGTAGCATTCAGTGACCGTATTGCAGATGGCGTCCTCAAAAATATAGTCCAATCACTTCTCCCGAGTGAACGCCGCACCACACAGTGGCTTTGAGAGGAAGTAGTGGTTCTTCGTACATCATATGCGGACTTTAAGTGCCCTAGAAGCGAAGATTTTGCTTATTGACGTAACCGCTTAAGTGGAAATGCGCCTCGTCGCTGATTTTCCACACAAAATCATCGTCCTTGTCGTTGTTGAGATTGAGCATGGTGGTGCCCAATTGCATGGCCCGTGCATCGTCTGGTTGATGTTTCTTCGTTCTCAGCGACATCAGCTGCCACAGTCGCGACGTGATATTCTCGGCCGAACAAACAGTCCGGTGGCGGCCAGGCCCTGCATGGTCTCCTGTGGTTGCAATGTGTTTGAGTCAAGTAGCTAAGCGCGGGAATGATTGCCCAGTTGGCGCGACACGATTAGGAAATAGTTAGTTGAAATTCACGCGGCGCTAACACCACCGACTAAAAATCGATACAATTATTCATCGCTTCTGCGGAGTGTATTGCTGGTCTGTTTGTCAAATACGATTGACGTACGACGACATTTGCAAAAATTATAACATCTATCAATGTTAATTTTGCGCCACCTTGTATAATAATATACTCTATAAAATAAAATAATCTCCAACATTTTATGCCGGTGGCTAGTACCTAAGTAATGCAGTCCTATTTGAAACGGTACATGTGTTTTTTTTTTCAATTATCTATTAACCGACAGGAATCTGCAATCCTGTATTAAAATCTGCAATCCAATTTACACAAATAGGGTTTACCATTGCTAATTTCTTAGCCTTATATGTTTCTTCGTTAGTTACATGTTCAATTGACCTGCAAATATTTTGTCTTGTTGCCTACAACGCCTAAAAAAACCACTCAGGTGCAAGGTAGAAAGTAAAATTCATTTAAATAATCCTTATTCATCACCAGTCACTGCTTACTCATACAAGCCCTTCGAAAAACAGGAGCGCAATCATTTGTCAGCTCTTAACTAGAGGTGTCAGGTTATTTAAGTTTTTTTTTACACCAGAGTCATGCCCTCTCATTGTCACCTGGTACTCGCCTACGACCGACAACGGGTAAAGTTTGTTAACTTAGCTGCTCGCCCTACATGACCGGCACACCCCATCAATGACTTACAAAAAACAAGAAAATGAATAGCTATCCGCAGACAAATTTTCAATTTATATCTGTCATTTGTTTGCCACAAAACTGGATCAGGCATTCTGTATCCCATGCATTTTGGACTTCAAATTTGCATTATTCCATTCATTGAACATTCCTACAAAGTTTACTGACGTACGTTCACTTTATTGTAAATGATTTCCTAATAAATTGGTGTTGTCGAACTTGTAACATTTTCAAAAAAATATCAAATAACTTGAGCTTGAAGAGTTGTTTGTTTTCACCCCAACATTAGTTGAAAACAAGCATCAGTGCTGGCTTTCCAAAAAACACCTTTGACTGATGGTAATATATAGAAGGGAATCCTATTTCCTGGAATTGGCTGTTGGGAGTGAAGAATGCTTACTGTTGAGCACAAACAGATTCCCCATCCTGTCGTGGATATAGATGGTGGCATTTTATTTTTTGTTTACCAATTTCCCAGCTGCCATATATATAGATAGTCGCAGTTGTTGAAATCGTTTTGTTTTTTTTTTTTTTTTTTGCTGCATGATTCCATACTACATCTATATTTAATAAATATTTTTGATCCCATCTCATCCCTTAGGGTGTGTCCCCCAATGCTCCCTTGGATGAAAGTAATAATGGCGATTTCATAAAACCCTTTCCTAAAATGATATGCTGACCTTTTTGCCTTCGAACGAAACTATCTTGATTTGACAAGATGCCCATCACAGCCCTGCCCAGCCCATACAGGAGGGACAAGCATTTTTTCTCATTTCTTGTTGCGTTTCTTCGATATTTTTTCCACATTAAATGCTATATAAATTCGTAAAAAAAGAGGTTAATTCGCTTTCAGTCCAAGTGGAATAATTTCATTGAAATTAATTTTTCTGGGACGCTGTGAGATGAATAAATGACAATTTAAAATATCTGGGATAAAATATTCTTAAACGAAAATAAATTCATTTAAATGATTGAAGAAATAATGACGGGATTTACTTCTCTCTCATATACTTCCTACAGGGTGGCTCAACATAGATTTACTGCTTTATAATTCCACATATGGATCAAGAAAATTTTACAAAAAATGTAGGTTCATGAAGGTGTGTGAGAGGAAAAATTACAAAAGCTGTAAGCATTTGATAACAGCTTGTCCAAGTTGAGGGAAGCTATAATAAATGAAGGGTGTTTTTTTTTAGAGGTATAGAACTCTAAGTTGGCAACACTGTCAAGTGATTTTTTTTTAGTTTGGTTTGGCATTTCAACATGAACAGACTGACGCCTGAACAACGCTTCCAAACTGTGAAAATTTATTTTGAAAATCATGGTTCTGTTTGAAATACGTATCGGTATCGCGTAGTACGTCCATTTTACGGTCAACATAATCGTCTCACTTTTGGTTGAATGGATTCGTCAAGAAACAAAACTGCCATATTTGGAATGATGATAAGTCTTAAGTGTATGTTGAGACACCGTTACATCCACAAAAACTGACTGTTTGGTGTGTTTTATGGGTTGGTGGAATAATTGGTCCGTACTTCTTTAAAAACGATGCTGACCAGAATGTTACAGTCAGTGGTGACCGCTATAGAGCCATGATTTACTGACTTTTTCGTTCATCAATTGAACAACCATGATATGCAGGAGCTGTGGTTTCAACAAGAAGGTGCAACATGCCACACAGCTCGTTCCACAATTGATTTATTGAAGAAAACGTTTGGTAACCGCATAGTTTCACGTTGCAGACCCGTGAATAGGCCTCCAATAACGTGTGATTTAACGCCGCTTGACTGTTTTCTGTGAGAATATGTGAGGTCTTTAGTCTACGCCGATAAGCCCGAAACAATTGACTGCTTGAAGGACAACATTCGCCGCGTTATTGCCGATATACGGCCACAAATGTTGGAAAAAGTCATCGAAAATTGGACCTCCAGATCAGACTACGTCCGAGCCAGCCGTGGCGGTCATATGCCAGAAATTATATTTAAATTATAATGCCAGAAGATTATCCTTCGAATAAAGTAAATTTAATGTCAATTTAAAAAAATCACTTTTATTTTCTTCCATTTCAAAGTTCTATACCTCTACAAAAACACCTTTTATAAAGTGTTGAACATCTTTTTGAATAATTATGTTATTTTGACACTGACAGTTCTTATGCGTTAAACAAATTTCAGTATATTTTCGAGCTACGAAATGGGTCGATTCTATCTAATTTATTTCGTTACAAAAAATTTACTACATTTATATATATCAGCGTTAAGGAAAAAAGTAAAAGATTTAGGTAACTCCGATTTTGGATTTTATAAATTTTATTAGTCAGACTACTCGTGGTAGACTGATGTCTTGAAGGTTAAAGTGAACAATGAAAAAGAATAGAAAGAGATAAGGAAAAGAGAATGGAAAATAATTATGTGTCAGGCCGGCAACCTTAAAGAATGCGATGTAGGGCAGCCAACCGGTTGGTAATAAAGTGCTGCTGTGCCCAGGGTTGGTACAGATCTTAGACAATATCTTTCAGCCGAAACATTGTACATAGATCGATTTTGCGTTTGAAAATATTGTAAGCTACTTCCAAAATGGATGCTGTGATGCCAAAGCAATGCGAAATTTGAACCAAAATGTCGGTCGAAATAATGCAGCAGCAGCAGTTGTCATAAACAAGTTTATGAAGAAAAAAATTGACACCGCTGTATTTTTTTTGTGGACTGCCCTTAAAGATCGATACAATGTTAATAGTCCAGAATATCCAACAAGCTCCTTTAGTTAGTTAGGACGATGGTTAGACTCTAGTTTCTCACTCCAAGTTGAATGATCTTTAATCGCTTTTTTGTAGCGGGACTTGAATTATTGAGGTCGTATAGTAGAGTTATTCGGGAGAGAAGCAGAAATTGATTTGATTTCTGATTTCTTTTATAGCAAAGGTAGACAAGGTCGCTTACTACCTCACGGTTTTAGCTGGCTATTGTGACGTTCTTTTTCATTTGACGATATTGACCAAGGTGGTTGGTATACACAACCTAGAAATAAAATAAAATGCATCATCAAAATGATGGCAATGACCATAGTATTGATATTATTGAAAAGTTAATTCCCTGTCATTACTGTTTAAATATATTTTCAGGCGTACACTATTGAGTACGTTTTATTTCAACTGGTTATTCAAACACCTGGATGATCGTCAATCGTAAAGGCCCCGACCCAAAGAATCCGTCGCATCCGTTGCGGCAACGTATTCAACTGACAGGTTGACAGAATACACAGCAGCTTATGGACCCATAAGCAACGTACGTGCCGGATGCGACGGATAAAGTAGGTTTACTTTCTACTTTTCTGTCCGTCGCATGCGTTGACAGTTGGCAGAGCGTGAGAGAAAGCACTTTAAAAAAAAATAAATAGGTGGCGCAACAGGCGGGTGACACCCAAGGCCTAGCTTCTCGCAACCATTCGTTTTGTGTGAGTTTCTATTTTTGGGACTATTGGAAGGGACCTACAATTTTATGCCGAGTCCGAACGGCTGAATTGAGAAGCTTTTTCAGGACAGTCATACTCTCGGATGTTTGTCAGACGTTCGCGAGAGGTGGCGCAGTAGAAAAAACCTTAGGATGTAATTTTATTTTTCCGGGGATCGAACCTGAGATCCCTCGCACAGTAGTCCAGCACACTAACCACTGCGCTACTGCGCCCACTTTTATTGGTGGAAATATAAGATAATGAGAGAAACTGTCTCTCATATCGTCATCGGCTGTCAACGTTTGCGACGGATTCTATGGGAGTGTTTGTTGGACTGTTCGTTTCGTCGAATACGTCAATCTGTCGGCGCAACGGATGCGACGAATTCTATGGGTCAGAACCTTAAGACTATGGCAAATCAAAATGAGGCCCAATCAGCTGTCAGCTATAAAGTTTGGTTTCGCCCTCGTTTATCACTGAACCCATTTTAGCCGCTTCCGTTTCTATACTCGCAAATGTGCAAGTGACATGACGTTGGTTCCCATTTATGTCAATCCTAACTAAATACCCGAGGTAGTTCGGGAGCAAAATCCATATAAACCATTGCATTCTTTTAGGACTCATTTCCTCGGGTAAAAACTGGAAGCCATCGTAAGCTACTTTTGCGTTCAAAATTATGAATCCGTAAGGTATTCCTTCACGTATTTTATTTCTACATATGTTTTAAATTTCAGCTTCTCGGGCTTGGACCTATTATGCTCAGAGTCTATTTGACAAAACTGCTATTATTATAGGGGGATCATTGTCGTATTCAAAACAGTCGAACTCCTCTATATCGAACTCCCTATTGCGATGTCTTTTAATTACTTTTATATATGTGTACATTACATATAAAGCGAACATCTCTATAGCAAATTTCTTTCTTTAAATAAGTTTTTTTCAAGCTTGCAAACATACTTTTTCGAAGTCTTCTCTATAAAAAGCGTATTGCTGGTCCCTCACATTGGCTTCGTTTTTGAGGAGTTCGACTGAAAATAATTTTTAAAATATCGCATCTCGTCTGCATCTCGACCTGGAAACAGGTAGCTAGGGACCTAGTTGCTTTGAGGGGGTTTCTAATTATTACGATGTTCCACGTAAAATATAGGCCGACAAATTATGAGCCATACCAGTTTAGCCTTCAATTTAATTATTTTGACGGTCATAAAAGATAATATTAGGTGTATTTTTTTGAGAATATATAGCTAGCTCACTTTTACTTTTACATGCAAAACTTGTATACTCACTTTTAATTTTCTGTTATACTCACTTCCCAAAAAAAAAATACGCCAATTGTCATGAAATTGATAGCTGACAAAATGATTATCATTAGTACTGCGCTATGTTTTTAAGTACGGACGCGTAGGATATTGTTAGCCGGTTTCAAGCAACTTTAATTTTTGTACAAGGAGCTTTTCAATTACAAAATTAATATTTCCACCCTCATCCACCAGAAACCAAGATTCATCCACAATGCACGACATATAACAATTTGTTTTGTCCGACGGTTTACCGCACATTTATTTATATCATTTCATATCTACTCCTGCAAGCAAATACAATTAAAACCTTTACTCAACACCGTTAATACTAAAAACGGTAAAATTGTTCCGACACAGATTTTAACTTGCAAATTAAATGGGACGGGAAACAAAAATACCTTCAGCCATCAGCATAAATTAAGATCTTTCTGAATACTGTATCTGTATATCCCTTTTTATTTCCGCAACAAATTTGCATGAGCGAATTTATTAATTCATTCCCTTTTCCTCCGTACAATATTAGGATAACAAGTTTCACGTCCTGCTACTTCAATTTGTTGCGTTTATTTAAACATCCCAGGGGAGTGTGCATCACATTTGTTAAATCTTCAGTTTTATTCGCCAAGCCCCCCGTTTTCCAATTTACTCTTTTCAAAGAACGATGATGCCAGAACAGACAGATATAAAAATATCTTCCCCTCATTTCGTTTCAAGTGCTCCCCCATCCCTCTATTGAAACGAAAACAGTTTTACAACTTGTTAGGTTGCAAAAAGTTTTCTATTTACGACCCTCTTGACTCTCGTGTGTATAGACGGGTACTCTCAACACACTCCGAAACGAGCTGACGCATGATTCCCAGTTATATATCGGCTAATAAATTTGGAAACCTTTTTAACGACACACGCCAAAAAATCCGCACACATTTTTGGTAATATGGCCCACCTTTAGCGAGTGCGGGGTGCTTCCGTCAATATTTGTCAAGGGCTAAAGTTCTATAAAACAAAAAGAATGCCGTTAATCAAAAGGTTTGTGTTGCTGTTTCTATTGCCGCTGGGGCGTTATTTATCTAACGTGGTCATGAATAATTTCTTTCGCGTAGCTCCATACAAATTCCAAAGCGTGCGTCGTCGTCGTGCCTCGTGTGAACTAGCAATGTTAACCCTGTTTGGATTTGGAACCATTGGTGGCATGCGAAGGTCCAATTCGCAGGAGCTTCCTTGTTAGGAAAGAGACACGTGTTTTGAATAAATCTCTATATAAATACATTTTCATCCGTGACCGCGCACATTAACATTGTGATGTTCTCATGCAACACCAAGATTTGTTGTTATTCAAATTGAATAACTGTTAATTATTAATTTCATGTACGGCGGTTATTTGTCACTTGAAAGCAAGTATGGCATACCTATACCATTGCTGCAAATCAAAAAGATGGCGGGAGATATTTTTGACATTTGTCATATTTTTATTGCGATTTGAATTTTACATGTTTGCAATTTTGCAGACACCCAGCTGCAACCCATTTTACAGTTGAGTCTTTTTTTTCCCACGAACAAACTTTACAGAAAACAAAAACATGTTTTGAGGGTGAACCTCTGGGTTCTTTGACATTAAAATGAATTCATGAATGTGGGGCACCGTGTGTTTATCCCCTTAACGACACAAAGCGATAGACGTTTAGCTGGGGCAACTGCAAAGCGCTTTTAGCGGTGTCAGAGACCTTCAAACGTGCTGATACGTACTTTTTAAATTATGAAAAATGTAGGTTTTAATGTGGTGGGCTGCGTTGTTTTCGAAATTAAAAAAGGACTCGTTAGAGGGAGTTCTCAGTGTGAGTGTGAGTTCTTGTCCTCAGTTAAAAAGTCAAATGCGAGTCTATCTCTTGATTGTGAATAATTGTTTATGATTGCAGACTGATGATAATTTTTGAGTAATTACTCGTAATCATAATTTTCACCTTGGAAATTAAATTTTTATGATGTTGCTGGCTTAAAATTCGTTGGACAAGAACTTGTTATTGTGTGTCCGGTGTCCCGCCTAAGGGCCCAACGCATTTATTCGTAAGGGTCGTGAGCAATTTTCCTTCTAATAGCCATGCTTAGGTAGGTAGGTAGGTGGGTAGAGCTTAAAGAACAATTTTATTATAGAGACAAAATTGCAGATTTAAGTTTTTTTGAAAGTTGCTGTTCAAAGATTTAGTGAAAGTTATTTTTTGTTTTGGAAATGAGGACCAGCGAATTGACTGCAGCTTGATGTTTCTTCTGCACTTAATTTCTTGTAAATTGCAGTTCGCAGGAAGAATATCTGCTTTAGAAAATTAGTTCTAAAGTATGCTTTATACTTGCCCATAGCAAAATGAGTTTTAGAAAATCGATGGGGCCGTCAAGTGTAACTACTGATGTATGTAAGTACATTCGTGCTCCAAAATATCATTAATACCATTTCGAGGAATAATTTTAACAACCTCCCCATGGTCCTGGCAAATTGCCTGTGATTCCGAAAAGGCGAATGGAATCAGATGAATGGAAACAGATGAATAGGTCATCTGTTTTAATTTGTGGTATCTATAGTTGATGCATTTTCCTGAGAATTGTAATAAGCTGTGTCTTCTGGTGCAGTAAATGCAACCGAATTTGCTTGTCCAGCCTTTAAGATAATTCTCACCCTAGACCCAGATCTGCATTTGGATAACAAATTTCCTCGTATTTCTAATTGTGGGATGTAGTTGCATAGAGTGACCTTATTAACAAAGCAATAAACATTACTATTAATTATCGACCAAGCAGATCCCTGATATGCAAAAAAATATCCTTAAGGTACTGTCCCCTTATGGTTATATTAAAAAAAATCCAGTAAGAAGAACAAAGCTATGCGTCCACCCCCTTCAAAGTTGTTGTGGTAATCTAGAATTGATACCGGAAAGAAAATAAATCCTATGGGAGTACGACATGTTACAACTATGGCTGGAATTTCGTCGGATAGTATAGAAGTCGCTACAGTCCGGGGTGGATCTGGGCCTCAACCAACAAGCGTCTCCAGCCAGCACGATGTTTGGCCAGCTGTCTCCAGTTTCGCACGCTAAGTCGGTTAAGGTTCCCTTCCACTTGCGTGTGCCACCTGAGTCGCGGTCTTCTTCTACTGCGCCGTCCCTCGGGTGCGGATTCGAAGATCTTCCGGGCCGGAGCATTCACGTCCATTCGCTCTACATAACCCAGCTACTGCAGTCGCTGGACCTTCACTCTTTTGGCTAGGTTGATGTCGCTGTACAGACCGTACGTACAGTTCGTCGTTGTATCTCCTCTTTTTTCTTTTTCTTTTTCCTCTCGAAGCAACCAAGAGCAACTTCATCCGCTTTTGATAGAGTCCATGCCTCTGCACAATAAAGTATGACTGGAATGATTAAGATCTTATAGAGGGTCACTTTAGTTGTTCCAGGGCTTTGCTACTCACTTGCTTTGTTAGCCTAAAGAAACAGCGATTGGCAAGAGTTATTCTTTATTTAATCTCAGCGGCTTGTAAAGGGTGCCCCATAATTCACGCAAAATTTGAATTTTCCGCCATTTAATAGTACAGTGATGCCAACGGAAAAAAGATAACAATGTGACAGCTGACATTACGGGGTTAGTTAAAATAGAGCGCTATAAGAAAGAACAACGCATTTTCATTGTTGAGCAACATTTTAAAAATGATAGAGGTTTTTCAACAAAATGATCTTCAGTGATGAAGCTTATTTTCATCTTGATGCTTCGTTAATCGTCAAAATTGTCGCATTTGGGGTTCAGATAACCCACAAGTAATTGGTGAAAAATAATTGCATCCATACAACGTATGACTGTTTGGTGAGTATTTTGGGCTAAAGGCATTATCGGACCATTCTTCTTCGAAAATGTTTTTAGTGCATAAATTAAAAGATGTGGATATGACCAGCATGTGGTTTTCAACAAGACGGTGCCACATGCCATACAGCCAGAGAAACATATTCAATTACTGCCTGAGTCATTTCCTAATCGTGTAATCGGCCGTTTTTGCGATCAGAAATGACCACCCCGATTTTGCGATTTAAGGCCATTGACAGGCACGTAGCCCCCCGAAAGTCTAAACTATAGCCACACAGTTTTTTGTTTCGTAAGATTTGGAAGCAGGCCAAATTGGCCATTGGACTTTTTTTCTTTGGGGTTTTTTGAAGTCAAATGTCTATGCAAACAAGCCCACGGCCACCAACGCATTGAAAGAGGAAACTGGGAGGTGTATTAATGAAATTCAGACACATTTATGCGAAACGGTCGTAGAAAATTTCAACAAAAGAGTACGTACTTGCCAGCAAAGCCGTGGTGGCAATTTATCCGATGTTTTATTCCATATACATAACTCCATTCTGCATACTCTATGAATCAATAAAAAAGTTAAGCTTTCTATATTAAGCATCTCTATATATATAAAACAAAGTCGAAAAAACTGTTTCCCTCTGTCGCCCGTAATTTTCAACCGATTTTGTTGATTTTTTTTAAATGTCGGTAATTACGGTGATTGGATGATAGGCTAAACAAATTAAAAATCGGACAAAGGGGCGTGGCACCTTCCATACAGAAAAAACATTCAAATCGTATATATTTTGAAAACCACCGAATCGATTGAGATCAAGCTTACAGATAATCTTAGGTATTTGTCGTGGAGTGTTCCTGTGAACATAGGTTTAAATCGGACGAAGGGGCGTGGCACCTCCCATACAAAAAACATTCAAAATCGTATATTTCGAAAACCACAGAATCGATTGAGATCAAACTTACAGATAATCAAAGGTATTGGTCGTGGAGTGTTCCTGTGAAGATAGGTCAAAATCGGACAAAGAGGCGTGGCACCTCCCATACAAAAAACATTCAAAATCGTATTTTTTTATTTGTCAAAGTTGGACAAAGGGGCGTGGCACCTCCAATACAAAAAAATTAAAACATTGTCGCCCGAAAATAAATAAAATAAAATAAAAAATAAAAAAAAAATTAAAAAAGCAACAAAAGGCATGGCGAAGCTGGCGGGGGTTCAGCTAGTTCTTTATATAGTTTGATTGCATCTACATATTTCTAAGACTTTAAGTCCATATTTTTTGAATATCGGGTTGACTTCCATTCATTGAAAGCCTTGTTCTTCGCTCCAGTGAGGCAACAAGGGTTTGATAATGTGAGTTCCATAATGTGTGTGTGGTATTTTTTATTTTTTTGTTTTATGTCGAGTTTAAAAGACTGCGAGTTGAAACGGAAACTCCTCAAAACCTCCAATAATTCGTAGGTCTAAATTTGATGAAAACAATTTTCTGCACTGTGCTTTGTTATCGATCTGCCAATGTGGCAACGTTGTTCTAATCAAGTGCAAAGTCAAACCCACATCTGACTAGACCCCAATTTCAAATCAAAATTACAATCCTTAACCCTCTGGGATGGAATTCCTATGTGCACACCACAAATCCGTGCCAATCAATTGGCAAGAGATGTTAAAAGCATACCTTGCTACCCGGAAATCAATTATATGAGCATTGTGCGTAGAATTTGTATGCAGAAGAAGCGCAAAAATAAAGAAAAAAAAAAATAAAGAACACCCCAAGGACTCGCAAACAATGATTATAGCCGAGGAGTTGGCGAAACCCTCAGTCATATTAACGTTGATGCTTGGGGTGATTAGCTTTTCATGTTGCCTCATCCTCTCCATTTATTTCCCGAATCGCAAATCAAACATTCTTCAAAGAATCACCGAAGCATGAATCAGGAATTATAATTGGCCATCTTGCTGCTAATGTAAAAGTTGATCTCCGAACCAAGAACAATTAATAAATGTGCGATAGCAATCTCGGAATAACTACAAAACAAAAACATAAATAAATCATTGTTGCCTCAGTCCAAGAGCTCATTATGACAGCCAATCATATTCTTTGCAAAACTTGAACGGGTTAACTGGTATTAGTTGGGGGCCAGTTATTGCCAGATTCACCTTCTGATACTTAATAGTAGCATGCCCTCAGCTGTGGTTCCTGTCAAAATGCGATACTGTAAAGCTGCTTAAATAGGTACTTGTATAGACACAATTAACCATCAAAAGGATGGTCTTTTCATTTCGTACCTTTTGAAAGCAGCATCTGGTTCAAAGGAAAAGGAATAAAATTAAATGAAAAGGTCACTTAGTTAGTTTGCCTTTTGAAAACGGTTGCGTTGCCCAAAATTAAACAATTTATTCAACCAAATGGGAGGAAAATTTATTCCTTGGATACAATTTCCGTAGAAACAACAGATTGAAATCGCCAAGTATATGGCCATACCTGGCTGAGATTTGGGAATCCAAATTGCCATTCTTTTCTCGTGGTGGCGCAATCGTTTTGTGGAAAAGCAATTCCATGGCAACATTTTCCAATGGGACCTTGTATTTTAATTAGAAGAATACAATGGTATCTTTTCGATTACAACGAAAATCGAAACAGATGATCCTGAAGGCAAATCCATTTTTGTTGTTTGCATTCTTGCACACTCATCGAACAAATTATGTTGAGTTTACATTTTATCTACCATTATTATCAGAAGACTAGTTGATTGTACCCGCTTCGCTGGGTATGCAAAGTAATATTTGATAAACAAATTGATTTTATTTAAAGAATTTCTTTGAAAACTACATTGCGTGTAAATTGTCTCTGGTTAATTAATAATCTTCCTTGCTGTGGATTAGATTGAATATACACCTTCTTTTGTCTTGCAACTCTTGATTGTGATAAAGCCACATACAGTTGGCCGTGTGAAAATACTCCGGTCTTCAAATGCATGCCAACGTGATCAAATGACTGGTCTTGAGCCTTGTTTATTATTATAACGTATGCTAGAATTTATCGGAAATGGAATCATTGTGGTAATTCATGCTCTTATCAAATTTCGTCCAGGCTCTTCCACAATCAATCGAGTTCCATTGCAGTCCTTTTTTAGGGTTCAAGTTTTTCAGCAACATGATGATGACACCTTGCTTAAGTACAGCACATGAGGTGGCTTGCTGGATGGAGTTTGCTGATTGAGGAATTGAACAGGGAAATTTGGTGCATCATTTGTATCTTCAGTCTTCACTGACAACAGAATCGGCGCTAAAATAGATTTAGGAATTATTACCAATTAAATCGATTATGTTCCTATTCATTTCTAATGTCTGCGCATTTGTCAGCGCGGCAATGACTCATTTTGGAAGTTCCTGCATTGACATTTACCGCAAATCGCCAAAAATTGTCTTAATCAAGTCTCCAGTTGATATAATTTCCGTGGGAATTTCAACAACGTCTTCTTCATACATTTCTGCTACCTGGACAAAGATTTATGAGTATAAATAATATTTTACTTCTTTATCAATATACAAAGTTTTAAATTGCCAATTTCCTTTTGAAAGCACTTGCCGAGCATTAGTTTTTTTGAGTTTGAACCATGAAGAAAATTTAAATATATGAAAAGTAGGCGGTAATTTTAAATAATGAGAAAACTAAAATTTCGAAAATGTATTCAAATACACCGCCTACTTTTATTTAAAATAAGAAAAATATGAAAAGTATGGAGCGTTACAGAATCAGCAAGGGTAAATATATATATGATGTTTTATTGCTTAAAATATTGCAGAGTTTGGAGTTTTTGCTGACCTCAAACTAACAACTTACGGACATAATCTTTAGTTTTGATGTTGCTTTGATGCTACAGTTTTGCAAGTTACATGTTTGTCTATACGATCTGTGGCTCTGAGCTTTAGGGTTGGAGTAACTCACTGTTTTGCCTGATTGTATAGCATCACGCAAATGAATGTATCGTAATCTTTCGCTTTTAATTCATTTTATTTTTATTGTTGAGTGGTGGAATTGTTGAATCGGATCACAGCGCCATCTACCGGGTCCAATTGTGAATCTAAACTATCCTTAGACCCATTCAAACACATACACAAAATTTTATCAAAATCGGTCCAACCGTTTAGGAGAAGTTCGGTTACAAACAAAAGTAGGGATTTTCGTTGTCAGCTAAAAACTCGAAAACTACTGGACAGATTTCGATGAAACTTTTTTTAAAATGTTCCTTAAGACTATGAGACTGCTATAGGCTATGTTGTTTACAGCCACGTACTTAGGAATAGTTTTTAGTGAAAATATATACATAAATACAATTCTAAGGAATACTTTTACTGGTGTATCAATTTACCAACGTACAACAAAAATTGAAATAAATTTTACTTGAATTACGGATTTTTTTACTGAATAGTTAAGCCTTTTGTAAACGTCAGGATGGAGTGTGGAGCCGTATGTTTCCTTATGCGTGACCATTGTACAAATAAAGAAACGGGTGAACTAACGAAAAAACAAAAACGTCCTTACTTTACAAAAATGTTGGCAAATATTTTCAGAAAGGAGCCAAATTTTAAATTGCAGTTGTAAGCCCTACTTTATGTCTGCTCCAATACTCACAGCTATTTGAATAAAAAAGCAGCAACATAAGTGGGAATTACTCTATATTATCTATTTACCACCGAATCGAGCGTTATTTATTGCAGCAATATCAACCTATAACGACAAAGCTATTAAGCAAATAAATCACATATAGTTGTTACAAAAAAAGCCCTAAGCGAGCAATTTAAGAATTACCCAGCAATAGCTAATTGAAAATTCCCGCCAGCCATATAGATAACAGATCTATATCTATGTATAGATTAGAGCCATATCAACCGAAGTGAAACCACTCAAGTTCGAAACACTAATTGAAATGGAAACGTTTGCAAATACTACTTTGACCTGGATACCAATTTTGTGTGTCTTCCAGATCATTTAACATTTGCAACACTGATTCGGATCTACCGAAAACTTTCACTAATTTCCACAGTCATTAGATGTAGCTGGAAACTTTTCCGTCACTCATGTCAAAAGAATTGTTTTGCTAACTAAGTGACAGGTCAAAGGTTTCCTACTCACACACGACACTATAGTCAACTCATTAAATTCAAGCAAACAAAACTCCTAAGTTATCGGCTAAGATGACTACCTGAAAACTTACAATAAAATCCAGATAGACATAAGGATAGCCTTGGTGCGGTACCGTTGTTAGCAATGTCACCCCTCCATCAGGTTTAAGTTTGGCGAAATTTTGACCCTCCGAAGTGTAATCTGATATAAAGGACAAACTTATTATAGCAAAGACAATCGAAAACACGGCAGCAGTTGGGGTCAAAAGGTCGGCACAATGACAAGCTTAACCCAAGTTTTGCCAACCTCCACCGACCTTCCACTAGCTATATACCTATACCTACGTCTTAACGTAGTTGTTATCAGGCATAATAAATCAAGCATACAATCGAATTTTATTTATTAGATCTCAACATGGAAAAGTTCAAAAATGAACAACTGTGCGATGTTGTATAGACTCGCTATGATTGCGAAATGAATAATGGCCGACCCTTGGGGGTGGCTCGTAAAATACCTTACCAATATTATTAGAGTCCATAATGGCCGGACACAGCAAGATATTATGTAGGTTGGCATTAGCTGACAATTTATTTGAATAATAATAAAGTGCTGTCATTTTCGGCCGTAATCTCGATTTGACATTCCATCCAACAATCTCGGTCTGATCCTGCAGGCATACAAGCGAATTATTGGCACAGTGTTTCAAAGGTGGAAATGATTACATTTTTCTACTTCAGTAGTTCGTAGGCGGATAGGAGTTGGCCCCGTGGACAGCTGATTGGAGAAAATCAATTTCATTTTAGGGTGGATTCAAGGAATGTTCTGTTGGGCGGCTTTATGAGCAAATACAATGACATACTGTCCGTGTCCTCATAAAATGTCAACTTGGTTTATGGGTCATTATTTCTAGTAAATTAGGTAAGTCTTGAACAATGAGCTTAAGAAAAACGACAATAGGAGTATGAGTATCTTCTAAATAGAGATGAGGATGATACTTTAAAGTCGTAAAGATTTATCGATGTTGCGGTTTTTTTTAAGAGCGTTTGAAATTTTATTTATGTAAAATAATGTATATTTTTCTTTTTAAACTTTTTTTTTCGGCAAGGTTATGGTCAGGATTATAGGGGTGATAACGCTCCCAGTTCACTGTATTCCTACTGGTCCGCCGATTCGATTTTATAAAGTATCTGCAGGGTTGGCGGTTTCTAATTCGATCAAGCTTTGTTTCTGTCTTCATCCACCTTATGCTTACGCAATGATTGACGTCGTTATTAATGATTGCTTCGCTATTAATGATAAATCCCAGAGCTTTTCACATTTCGGAATCTCTTTTTGATTAAAATATAAATGTTTGAACTATGTCAAGGTGGATCAGTGAATAGATAGTTCAGGTAGGTACTCTGGCCTGTTTTTTTTTTTTGACTTATAAATGATACCACACCGCTTGGTGTGTGTATACGCAGTGTGTGATGGGTGTATCTATATAATGCCTTCGATGTGCATCCACCATACCAAAGCAGACCAATCGACAAAAGAATCGATATTGTTTGCTCAAAGTAACATCTGTTTTCAATAGATTGTATCTCAACCTCTGTATTGAGCAGAAAGAAGCAGAAAGAAGAATGAAAGCTTGTGCATGTAACAGAACTGTTTTATATAGAGGCTTGCATTTACCTAGAGTGCTTTGCTAGTAGCTCCAAATATTTCAGTTGACCCCTGTTTTGCAAAGGGGTCCGCCTTTTCGTTGCCGTCGATCCCTATGTGTCCTCGTACCCAAGTCAGTGTTACCTGATTTTTAGATGAACACTTATTGAGCTTGAATACACACACCAGTGCCGGTGATGTTGTGATGGTTGTCGGCTCAATGCATCTAATCACAGCCTAGTTGTCCAGTGCTATTAGGATATTTCTTCCTTCCACCTGACTCTCAAGTAAGCAATCATCTCAGCCTGGTATACTGAAGTGTGTTTCCCGAGGCTAATGTGACGGGCTAGTTCCAGAACTTCTGAAAACATTCCGGCCACCGCTCCGCCATCCATCATGGATCTATCTGTGAAAATGACGATTTCACCATTACTCTTTTCTGGAAGTAATCCATTCTCAATACCAGTTTTGTGATTCCTTTCCATAATACGCACCTTTTGTTATATCATCCGTAGACATGTTCAGTTCCCTAATCTCATTTTTGACAAACTCCAGGATCCTTCTGTGTCCATAGATGGTACCCCTATTGTGCCATTTCGTATCTCGATGCAGACGAAGTGCTGTTAGGGCCGTTGTTTTCTTAATAATTAAGTCTAGCGGTAAGATCCCTAAGATTACTTCCAATGCGCATGTTGGTGTTGTGCGTATTGCACCTGTAATTCTTATATATGCTAAACGCTGGAGCCTATCCAGGTGCTATTTAGCAGTCTTCTGGGAGGCTTTCGCCCACCATACAACCGAAGCGTAGGTGATAATGGGTCTAGTAATCATCGTATACATCCAGTATGCTGGATATAGTACGTGAAATACTTCTGATTTTGAATGTTCAGCATCAGATAATGACCTGGAGCTATGTGAGTCTAAATTACGTGGAACTAAATTGAATGGAAATATATTTATTATCAGATAAATCATCTGTTCCATTTATTTGATTGTGCGTATTGTCTATTAATATGCAATGCACTCGTTCCGTTTCTATAATTCTATTGTTCATTAGTGTATAAAAGTAATGCAACGAGAGAGCATACTCCGGTTCTGCAAAATTCCCATCCTGTCAATCAGATTGTTTTCAAAATTGAATGCGGTATAATTTACTGATAGTGATTTCAGCGTAATTTGTATTCGAAAATCCTTGAATTTCTGATAAATTTAAAATCCATTCATCTGAACTTATTTATCAATATATAATATGCTATCACGCACCCACCCCACACGTATTCCAATCACAAAGTCGTTTCTAGGAAGACAATACCCAAGGACGACACCCAGGACACTCATTGATGTGTCATACTCATAACTTCTTAATTACCAAGAAAATGATTGATGTCCGCATCCCATCCCTAATCAAACTTAATAAATACACAGAGGCAGAGTTTAATACCTAAACTATCTGTTATGTCCTTTGCAACATTTTCTAATTAATTTTTATTAGAATATTTTGTGACATTAAAAATCGCATATATGGGGAGTAGTTTCTTGATTTTATGATTTCCTATGTATCGATGAGGAAACAGCATCCCTACGGATGGCATCGTGGCGGCAGTTTAAAATCTACTATAAATGTCGCCATAGATTTTCATTAAAAATCATCGACTTGTCTATCTAGTTGAGCGCTAGTTGGTGGCAACTATAAGAAATTATGTGTCAACCATAAAAATTATGATTATATTCCATGGTGGTGGGGTATATTACTCGGTATATTACTCCATTACCGGTTCCTGTTTATGAACTGAAAATAGGGCTATAATTGTAATTACACTTCCATTGCGGTGACATTGTTGCCATTAGGGTACGGAGCTGAATATTATATTGCCGTCATGGGGATTCATACAAATATGAAACGTGGTTGGGATAAAATAGCTCTTGTAATAGCAGAAAGGTGGATAGAATGTCAAAAGCTGTTAATTACTGAGCAAGATCACATAGCAGGACCTTACAGTGCCTTGCCTGCATGAAATATGAGACGTTGTTGACGACGAAGTAATTAAGTAGGTTTCAAAACATAATTGTACTTCCGGTGCCAGCGATATAATCGATTCAGTAACATTCTTGGTGGTGGGTAATTGTGATAGGAAATTTATGTACATGATGTCACAGGTCATTAAACTGAACTATGAAAATGATTCAGGTTATTACCTGTACTGGGCCATATACCCTGTAATACATTTCGAAAGGATACATGACTAAAAAAACTAAAAACCAGCTTATGCATCTGCTGAAGTAGGATTAAAACATAATTTTTGCTGATACATATAATTCTGCTTTAGGCAATAATGCCCAAATTGATTGTATAATAACACCCATAAGATTTATAACCCCCAAATATAACCAACAAGATGGAAATAACAGCAAAAAGCATTTGCGGTTTAATACGTAAGCGTAAGGGGTGCATGCTGCCCCTGCAACCCCTCTTCTTGGGGTCACAATTGGACCAGCACCTTCTGCAAGAGACCTTAAGCTGGGGGTCCGCATACATATTCTACTATTTGTGCATTTCCACTTGTTATTGCTTGTCACAGAAAAGAATT
Source organism: Cheilosia soror (assembly GCA_949372485.1). NCBI lineage: Eukaryota > Metazoa > Arthropoda > Insecta > Diptera > Syrphidae > Cheilosia > Cheilosia soror. The sequence goes on from OX443564.1 coordinate 61,352,783, forward strand.
CTGCCGAGGAAAATAACACCCAAATTGTCGAAAATTTTCGCTACAACAAATTTTAGGAGAAACAATTTTTTGGGCGTTATTTACTTGGGTCTTATTGGTTTACGACGCCATATAAGTCATTTATGAATATTTGAAAACAAAAACTAGACATAAGGATATTGGAAAAAAATAAAAACCAGCCATCTTTCTAGAAACTGAACACCCGAACGGCTGAATTGAACAGATTTTTTTATTATACCTATCTCGAATGTATGTTATATGTACGTGACGGATTGGAAAATCCTTAAGCAAAATGCGCACTGAAGTGGTGAACAAGTGACTTGAAAGTGGCGTTGTGACCAAACATTCTCAGGTATATTCTTGAGGTTGTATAACACTGAGTCGCATCCCATCATCCTGGACTGCGGTCAAAGTGATCCCTATAGCAGGAAAGACTTCCCACACACTCCTCAAGCACTACAGACAAATTAATCTGTCATTCTTTCTTTTTAAAACGCTCGAGAGGACCAACGACCTCCACATGAAGGACACTGTTGACAGATCATTGTTTTCAAGCTCTCAATATGCCTACCAAGAGGGCAAGTTCACAGAAACTGCTCTTCGTTCGATTGTTGGAACGATCGAGATGTCCCTCTCACTCAAGGAATACACAATGGCTGACTTTCTTGATATAGATGGGGCCTTAAGCAATATCGATTATTCAAGCCTTTTAGACAAACTTAATATCGGCGATCCAATCTGCCGCGTAATCGCCCACATTCTTACCAAGAGTATGGAGGGGGCTACCTTTGGCAGCAGGGCTGTCGAAAAACTCGTGAACTGAAGCACCCCGCAAGGTGGAGTGTTATCTCCATTGTTATGGAATATTTATAGTTCTCAACGAACCCTAATCTCGATGGAGAGCTCCGCGGATGACGTAGCCTTACTCGGTTTGGGAAAGTATCCTAAACAACTTTTCGTCATCCTGTAACTCGCTTTACGTAAACTAGTCTCCTGAGGCCTATTTCACCATCTTACAAATTTATAATTACAAGTATTTTTTCACAAAATCTTTAAAATTTTAATTTGAAATATGTATTTACAAATTTAAAATAAATGTAGGGAAACCGAAATTGTAAATTTTTCTAAGAAAATTATCAAAAAATACTTGTAAATACATGTAAGTCGGTAAAATAGGCCACTGGACTGATAGTTGTGTTCTTAGTATCAACCCGTCGAAAACGGAGCTGGTCTTATTCACCAGGAAGGTTAAGCTACCCGCTGTCACTCTCCCAAAGCTCAAAGGAACTCCACTCGAGTTCATTGCCAACGATAAATATTTGGCGCTGATGCTGGGTAAGAAGCTTTTATGGAAAGAAAATATTGCCGAACGCGCTAGAAAAACCCTAGGGGCTCTATGTATACTCTTGTTAAAGTTCTGTCGGCTCTAGATGGGACCTTTAACTCAATATAATGCATTGGCTCTACACTGGCGCTATAACACAGTTTGTATCATATACCTATGGCATTGTGGTACTGTGGTCGGCTTTAAGCAAAAGTTCCAATCTAAAGGTCTTAGAGAAAACTCAGCGCTTGGCATGTCTGTGCATGACGGGCGCCTTGAGAACATCTCCAACTGCCGCTCTAGAAACCATGCTTAACTTACTTCCACTAGACATATCGTCATTAAAGAATACGCCACAAACGTGGCAATAAGACTAAGGGAAGGGAAACACTAGAGCGGGCAACTTTGCCATTAAGCCACTTTCATTCTACTTCGCCGCCATTCCACCGCCACGCCAAATGTTTACCACTCGAGCTTCACCTGCAACTTGTTCACCACCCCACTGCCACACTACTTTAGTAGTAATTAAAAAATTATAAGTGTATTGGATTATTTGGGGACGAATTGTATGATCTATCCCCTGAATAAAAGGAACAACGTCTAATGTATTTTTCATTCCACAGAACCGGCATCCCCACATTTTTTCAAAGTTTCGTATGAAACTGAAAAACCGATAATTTTTCATTTTCCGAAAAGCAACTTTCCGAAAACGCAAACTTTTACTGGTAAATTTCAAAACAAATTCCTCTGCTTTCCATTAATTAGCAGGAATTCAATTTGTTAAAACACCTGTACAGTTTGGGTTAAACAAATTTGGGAACCTGTGAACATAGAACCAATTATGTATGTTGTTTAGTCAAAGACGAAAGTCACAAATAAATTTTTCGGTTTCAGTAGGTATTCCACTTCATAGCAGGTGAACACAACCACCCTGAAAAGTGCCGCCTTCTATTTGTGCTCGCTTGTGTATTATGTCAAAAATGCGATACCATTACTGTACTTATAAGACAAAGTTAATTATGAATATAATATGAAACATAGTTACGAATTCCATAACCAGCTAATTGACTTTAAAATCCATAATAGAATATTCGAGCTGCGGGCGGTTTTATTGTTCGCAATTTATGTAAAAACAAGACAATACGTCTTGATCTACATTTTATTAGAATTTGCTTAAAATCAAAAATTAAAATAGTTGTAAGAAGCTTTGCCTGTATGCTACACAAATATATCTATTGGTAGAAAATCGCTAGCTTCCAAAAAAGAGCTTCAATCAAGTGGTAGTAAACCAACCGGCGGCCTACATAATTGGGAGATTCAATTTAATGCTTTTTGTTTTTTATTATTCTTAAATCCAATTCTTTAAATATCATTTAATTTGTGCTTAAATTTAAAATTTTCTTTAAAATAAGAATTTTAAAATACACGTATGCAGAGCTGAAAAACCATTGTCCCATTTCATAGTGTGATCCGTAAACGAAATAAACGACAACTTTTACTTTCTTATTCTTTATTATTTCAAAAAAAACGATCAACGTCCGCTTGCGGCTATAGTTTTAAGTCGAGTGACAAGCATATGAGTGAGGGAAAATATTATGCGCAAGCGATGCGTTGGTGTGAGTGCCAACACGGCCGGCGATGTCGATGCAGGCGATAAGTAGGGTTACCTTACAATTATAGTTCAAAATATGTATCTATTGTAGTCCTGGGATATCAGAATTTCCAATGTTTTTTAAAAATTTATTCGTCCTTTTAAAAACTGTCATTTGTAAGCTGACTTTAGGGCTCAACTCCAAGCAACCCATAACGTCCAATCCAATCAATAATAAAGGGATAAAGGAATAAAAGGATTTTTTTGACAGTAGATCGTGATCGTGAAACGTGTCAAAGTAAAAAATACTCAGTTAGGATTGCCATTTCGCCATGGGTTGACATAGACTTAAAGTAAAAAATTTGTTTAGAGCACTTCGTCATTTTATGGTCATCATAATTGTCCTAGGGAGCAGGCTACTTTAACCCTAGAAAGGTAATCATATTTTATAGCACATTAAAGGTAATCATTCGTCGTATCGACGAAGTAATATTGGACTCCAATTTTTACGAAAAATGTGCACAAAATGCTTGTTAATTTTAATAGTTAATATTAACAGACCATTTCTTTTTTAAAGCAAAAAATCCAAATTTTTTTCTAAACTTTTGCATTTATATTGAAAAATGTGTTTTAACCCCTGTTTTCTGAGATCAGTTCATACTTTTTTTTTATAGAAAATAGAAATTAGGGAATATAACATAAAATCATAAGAACTTAAAAATTAACTGATTTAAGAACAAAAATAAAATATACCTATCGCAAAAAAAAAAAAATCATTTTGAGCATTTGTTACAAAGCTCAACTTTATTTACATTTATTGCATCTACATTGTCCTCTCTTATTTGTTCGTTAATTTTGTTGAATTTTTTTTAAATATTAGGCCGAATCGAACACTAAAAAATACATACATACGTTTCGACGAACATTGGCGTCATTTTTCGATAAAAACAAGACCTACCCAAACAGTTTTTTCGACGAAATTCCACAAACTACACTTGTTGGCATAAGTATTTTGACAAAACTAAAGTTGATTCTACTCATAATTTGAACTTACTTCATGTAAATTTTGTTATCAATGGAAAGGTCATTTAAATTCCGCTTGAATGATACAAAACTTTCCTTAACCCATTCAGTACCCATTGAAAATTAGAACTTTTGTAAAAGTCTACTTTTTTGACTTTTTTCTTCCGTCAAAAAAAAAATGTTTTGATGCAAAAAGTTTCATCAAACAATTCTAATAGTGTCAGTAAAAAAAAATTTTCAAAAATCTCTTCGCTAATATTTTTTATGATTTTTTGAATGGGATGATCTCAGAAAAATTTTGTATGAAAAGGAGGAAAAAGTGACTAAAATAGTCAATAAAAAATATTAGCGAAGAGATTTTTGAAAAATTGTTTTTTGCGGTCACTATTAGAATTGTCTGGAAAAACTTTTTGCATCAAAACATTTTTATTTGATACCGACGAAGATTACCCTTCTAGGGTTAATAATCAAAATTGCCGTATATGGTCTGCTCAGTAACCAGAAGCATTGCAAGAAAGATGCACCACTTGGTGTGGTTTATGTGCCGGTGGCATCATTGTGCCGTATTTCTTCAAAGATGATAATGACAACAACGTTACGGTTAATGGTGCTCAGTATCGTTCGATGATTTCAGACTTTTTTTTAACATGTAGTTTTAACAGGACGGCCCGACATGCCACACAGCACGCGAATCCATGAACACGTTTTGGACCTGTATATTGGCCGCTTTGATCGTGCGATTTGACGCCACTGGACTATTTTTTTGTGGGAATATGTGAACTCTCTCGTCTATACCATGGTGTAGTGGTTAGAGTCATTGCTTGTGACCCGAGCGGCGTTGGTTCGAGCCCCGGCGGGGGACAGCAATACTCTGCCACCGACCATAAAGAGAAACGAATAATAGCAGAGTTTCTCCACCACTACACCAAAAAAAGGGGTTTCTGCTTGGTAGTACAATGGACCGAGATTCGTCTGAGTGCTCCAGGATTTGGAATCCCCTTAAAAAAAAAAAAAAAAAAAATGGTAAGAATTAATTTATCGACCCTAGTAAAAATTTTACTTAATTTTGTAAATTTTCGTTGTTTTTTCTTTTTAATTTTATAAACCAAACATACGTTATAAATCACCCTTTAGTTGAAAATCCTTCGCTTATTTTCGTATTTTGTAAAAAAAAAAACATGTGATCTAAACAGAATGAAATAGATCAATATATCAAAGAAATGAACGATAAAATGCTAAAAATAAAACCCTTTGCAAACAAAACTACACATTAAGCAGCAGCCATTTCTAACCTGTCAGATTCCTACTTGACATTAAAAAAAACAACAGGCTCGCAGATACAATATCTGTATATAATCAGATTAAAACAAAGCCAAACAAATCGATTGAAACAACCCTTACACAAAAAAATAAATAAATAACAAACATCGAAACGAGTATACAAGAGCACGAGTGACTCAAAAGCCATGAATGTATACTAATTAAAACTTTTGGCACTTTGTAGAAGGAGCTGCGAGCAGTCAAAAGATGAGTTAATAGCTTTTATAAACAATGAAGAATGAACATGCATAGGGAAAAGCAAGTTTTCATTCAGAGGGCAATTAAACAGAGATCTGCTATTTCAAGGCTGTCAGGGAGAGTGCCAAGTACTCGCCGCAAAAAGTACGAAAATAAAAGGCATGACGAAGACTGCTGGATGTAATGTTATGAAATGGAACTTTGGAGGAAGTAATTAAGTAACGCCTTGCTTTAGGTTATACATAAGTACTACAAAGGATAACATTTTTTATTCATTAAAATTTCAAATTTACGAACTTGAAAGTATGTCTTTAAAAACTTCTATTCGTAGTACGTGACAAATCTTACAGCTTTTGTCTTTATGCTGCTCATAGATAAAAACCAAACTTTGTTTTATTTGTCTGTATTACTATCAATTAACTTAGCTCTAAAAAAAAAACTTCTTCCACTTTCAATGGTAATCTATAGGTAGGTAGGTTAGGTACATATACATAATTGATTTATTTTATGCGGCTTTATGTTTCTTAAGGTGCTAGTACACGGTATGTAGCACGCCACATATATATATATATGTGGCTCTGACTTCAAAAGAGAGTGTACAAAGAGAGCTTGTACACGGCATGTACGTAACCATTCTTGCCATTCGCTGACGTCAAAATGACGTTGTGGTTTCAACAAGATGGCACAACATGTCACACTGCTCGTGCCACAATTGGTCTATTGAAGGAAACGTTTGGTAACCGCATAGTTTCGCGTTGCGGACTCGTGAATTGGCGATTTAACGCTGCTTTTACCCCTTCGTTATATTTCACACCTCCCAGATCTTATTACACTCTTGCAACCAGAAAGACGCACCACTTTCTAGCAGTATGACCCCATTCATACAGAATTCCGCTTGAATATCTTTGGAGTACGGACGCTGGAGTTAGAAGAAGCGATAAGCATATTCAACGGCGAAAGATTTTGGAACGCATTACAAAATTTAAAATTGATACGACGAACGGTTCGTGACTTAAGAAAAGGGCCACAAACTAAGTTTGAAGTCGATCGGATGAAAAATAAACTTTGACCCTCCTCTTACCCCTTTAAGGGTAGAATTTCCAAAATCGAAGAAAACATTTTCTTTATTTCTCATAGAAAGTACACAAACCGAGTTTGAAGTCAATCGGATGAAAAATAAAAATCTTCCCATACAAACTTCGACCCCCCCTTTTACCCCTTTAGGGGTCGAATTTCAAAAAATCCTTCCATAGTGGTTGTATACATCATAAGAAAAACCTCTGTACAAAATTTCAACTTTGTGGAGCAAATGGCTTAGGCTGGGCGTTGATTATCTGTCAGTCGGATACTTCATTTTTATATATACATAATAGATTTTATGCATTTAACCATAAATTAACGATTGTCAAGCAGTTTAATTAGTTTTGTCACCAAAATGGCATAAAATCCAAACAAATATGGTGATTTCCAACATCCTCCTTCTTTTTTGTCGTCGTTGCCAGACTAACAATTTTTATAAGTTATAAGAGAGAAACTACAGAGGGCGTTCAGTAAACAAAAGAGTCTTATGTCGTTTTTGGTTGGTCGTCCAGAACTGTCCGGAAGCAATCCAAACGCTTCTGAAAGCATTCGATGGGCGCTCAACTGACAGTTCTTCTACTGAAAAGAAGAGAAATTTGCCTCTCTATTTGAATTCAGAGTTCTTCCGGACGGTTCTGACCAACGACCAACCGAAAAGCTAATTGAAACAGCAAAGAAAAACGGGTTTGGTGTGAATGCATCGACCGAGTTTTCGTAAACCTTTTGTTGAAAACTCAGTGTTTTCAGTGCGGTGTGAATAGGCTATACATCAGCGACGTACATCAGTAATCAATTTCTAAAATAGTCCATGAGCATTTTTCGAAACTAGTTCAGCTCTCTTGTGGAAGCGAGTACATAGTTCAATATATTTGCATAGTCCGCGGTGTTTCTTAAGTTCTAGTAGTATTTCTTACTGCTGAGCTTATTTCGTAAAGTTTATCCTTCTAATTAGACTGTTTTCAACGATTTACTTTGAGTTTTTTTTTTTTAAGTATAATAATGAAAGACTAATGGCTCTGCTCTGACGTTTTACTTTCTCTTTCCAACAGACGAATGTGGCCTTGATGTTGATAACTACTGCTCTAGAGGTATATAAGTCAGGGAAATGTGTGAGGGTATGGTTCTTAGAAAGCCTCTCAATGCAGTCCCCCGAACATGGCGTACAATTTTAGATACGAAAAACAGTACAATAAGCTTCAAATAAACACTCACGATTCTTATTTTTACGTCACAAACACTTAATTCGCAATCTCTACTACCAAGCTGTCATTCAAAATGAGTCGGAATCGAAAACTACATCCTAATTATGACGGATTCTCCTCCTCTCTTGTTTCACTACATGATCATAGATGGCGTTGGGACAACATAATTTCTTATTTTTCTTCTTTAGAGTACGTAAAAACTTTAGTGTAATACTTACAAAACTAAAGATCATTCCAATGCATTTCATTCGTTCGAAAAATAAAGCCCACAGAAAGGAATTGCTGTAAGGGGTTTAGTCCTAGTTTCCTAATAAACTAAGAGCTAGCAAAGTTTTTTTTCAAGTCATTTTACCAAGGCTGAAACTTTGTGAGCTTAGTTCGTGGTGACTACTGAACACAAAAATATATTTCTGGCGTTGGTTTATATAGAAATACCATAACCTCCAAAGTGCAAGAATTTTATCTCATTTTAGCAAACTTAAGATTTTGGTATTTTACGACCAATGCAGACAGAAAATGCAATTGCCATATCAGTTTACCGGTTTTAAAGTTGCACCAGGCATCCTTAAAAGTACAACTTCGTCGTAGTAAACAAACTGAATTCCTGTTAAAAGAGATAATCTCAGGTAGGTGCTCAAAAATATATTGCCGCTATTGATTATATTGACATGCATAGCACATCCCATACTTCTCTTTTCAGTGTTTTAGATAAGGGAAACGCTAAAATGGAGAAAACTATTAAGTTTCAACATTATGTGAGTGTGTGATTAACTTTCTTCAAACTTGAAACACGTCCTGGTGTTGGCTTACGAGTTTCGCACAATTTTCTCAAGTATGATGTGGAAAAAGTCACATGACAGCGCATCACCTTGTCTAAACCCTTTTTTGACATCAAAGGTCTCGGTGAGATTGTTTCCGAGCTTTAAGGAGCAGCGAGCGTTCTCCATTGTCATTCTTCGCAATCTGACGAGTTTGGTTAGGGATGCCAAAACAATACATGGCTCTATATAACTCGTCTCTATAAATGCTGTCATATGCGGCCTTAAAATAGATGAGTATCGATTTGAACTTCTTGTGTTCGTTGACAAATGCTTTTAGGCGTTCACACAATATGACAGACAGGATTTTTCAATCGATGTTAAGGAGACTGATGCCTCTATAGTTGGCGCATTTAGGAGGGGCTTGTGGATTGGGCAAACTATGCAAAGGTTCAGGTTCCATTCATCAGGCATACTTTTTTGTGACTAAATCTTGGAGACAAAATGGTGTATGCTCTTAAGCAAGTCATCTCCCGCTGCGTTAAAATTCTCCGCAGTTAAACCATCCAGCCCGGCAGCTTTGTTGGACTCGAGCTTGGGTATTGCTTTTCTTGCTTCAGTTCTGGGATGCCATCGTCCAGGGTTAATGGTTCATTCTGCCTCACTGTTGAATTTGTGTCATCTTCGCTGTTTAATTGTCTGCTGAAATGGTTTCTTCGTGTCCTCAGAAATTTATTTTACTAATTTAAAAAAAAATGTTTATTTAAAAAACATGCAACAGATCTTTCCAGCAAAGTTAACATTAATTCATACATATTCCAAGCTATCGGTCGTTCTGGTCCGATAACACCGAACTACAAATAAATATTATTTTTTAAATTTTTGTAACTATAGAAGTGTTAATTTAATAACAATGAGCATTTAACTTCCGCAACGGCGTAATTCTGGCTACGACTTCCACAAAAATGAGAATTTCACCCTCAATGATCCAGTTTTCGGTAAATTTTTTATTTTGTATTTCCAGGTGTCAACACATTTTTTACATTTTGAACTTTTCTAGGTATTCATGCAGACAAAAATGACATGCATTTTAAGAGCAGACCGCAAACCAAAAATGTCTCCAATATGTTTCCAATTGTTTTTTTATGCACTGCAGTTTTTGCAACTTAATGTATTCACTTTTTTTAATTAACTCCACTGCTAATGCAATAAAAAAATTTATTCTCTCTGAAGCAGCAATAAGTTTTTATAACTTGCAAAAGTTGAAATGAATAATGAATTTTATAAATTTTTGTAGTTTCATAAAAGGGTTGAAATATAAAGAATATAAATTCAGAGATAACAACATTTTTTTTTTGCATTAGCAGTGGAGATAATTAAAAAAGTGAATACCTACATTAAGTTGCAAAAACTGCAGTGCATACAATTTGCCTCAATTGTATGCATACTTCTTTGTTATTCAATCTACTTTAGCTGGGAAAACAAATTTTCAGCAAGTGTACCTAGTAAAATAAAATAAGTTCAGAAAAAACCCGCGAATAACAAATTGGAGAGGAAGTTTATGTGAATAAGGAAAAAAGTGACGAATGGTGGTAGTAGTCTTACACCATCGTTATGTAGAACATAACTAAAGGGTCCGCCAAATAACTTTTTTTTTTTGAAAATGCTATAAAAAAAACTACTGAATATTTTCTCAAAATTCTTTTTTTATTTGAAAGTACAATCCTTCCGCTTAATAATGGAAAATAATTTCATTCAAATGGCTGCCTCGGCTGGCCATGCAGTAGCCTTCGAGTAGCCTACACGATCGGTCCAATTTGTAAGCACATTATCGATTGTGTGCAGCTGTATTTCACCAATGGCTTCACGAATATTGTCCTTTAAAGCGTCAATTGTCTCTGGCATGTCGGCATAACACTTATCTTTTACGGCACCCCACAAATAATAGTCCAACGGTGTCAAATCGCAGCTCCGCGGTGGCCAAACGACATCAGCTCTGCGGCTGATAATGCGATCTTCAAAAACAGGGCGCAAAACATCGAATGTAGCTTCGGCTGTGTGGCACGTAGCGCCGTCCTGTTGAAACCAAATGTTTCCAATATCCTCCTCTTCAATTTTTGTGAACAGAAATTCAACATGGCCCGATAACGATCGCCATTGACTGTAACGGCCACTCCTTGCTCATTTTCGAAGAAAAATGGCCCAATTATGGACCAAAATCCGCACCAAACAGTGATGCGATCGGGTGTACGCACTGTTTTTGGCCAGTTTATTTCACTTTTTTCACAAGATAACGAACATACGGAGCTGACGGTGCTTCTCTTCTTCCAAAATCCGTACGCAATTTTCGCACACATTCTGCAACATTACCATGATTTTCAAAGTAATGTCGCAATATTTCCCAGCGCTGTTCAAGCGTATACACAACCATATTCGTTCAGCGGAAGGATAAAACTAATTATCTGTCAAATCAGACATGAGCTAAGTGTTACCATTCACGAAATAAGCACTAGTTGAACAAAAAAACGTTAGATGGCGGACCCTTTAGTTAAGAATAGCTGGAGTAGCTGTATACCATACAAAAGATTCTGACGATATCTCCCAAAAATCACGGCGAATTCACCCAAAAAATAATTATATTTTTATTTTATTGTACCATAATTCAATGAACATATTCCACATACATAAAAACTCGTGACAGATATAATGTTAAATGTACCATGTTTGTACATTCTGAATGATCGCCGCACGAGTGACAATTCTATTTTTAGAGCGCAGATTAAAACCACCCGTAAGCAGATCTGCAATTATTTGCTCATTTACAAAATAAGATCTATTTTCAATAAATGTCTACTTCACCCTCTGGATGGACCAGAAAGATGAATACTAGCTCAAAATACTTGGCGAAGTATTGCCTAATAATTAAAATAATCTTTTAAATTGACATAAATGGATTAATGAGCATTATGGCAAGTTGAGGGTGTTAAGGTTGAAATAAAAAAGTTTTCTCCCCCTTTTTACAACCCTTACAGGACGAATTTTGAATAGTAATGAATGAGGCATATAATAATTTTGACTTATCTATCAATATACAAAGTTCCAAGTTCATACGGCTAACAGTTCGTGAGACCCCCCTTACTCCCCACGAACCCTTTACTCCTCAACAATTCTCACCCAACCTATGGCCACAAATCCTTCCACACATGGTTGAAAGTGCTTGCCAGCTGAAACACCAACAACAACACATAAAGAACAGCATTAGGTCTCTGTCTATTGTGTTACCACGGGAGAAATAAAAAACGGATCATTGAAGAAGAAAAACTTTCTCTACGTACTCGTTGAACCAATTTTGAGCTTAAGACAATTTACATTCATTCTATTGGATTTCGGTACACTGTGTATATTCTGAATGACCCCCGCACGAGAGACAGTTTTATTTTTAAAACGCAGATTAAAACCACTCGTAAGCAGAACTGCAATCGAGAATGCAATTATTTGCGCATTTACAAAATAATATCTATCTATACAAGAAGATAATAATAATAATATAAAATGGAGATGCAGAACATTGACCATATCGACTAACAGTGACTAACAACCAAGTTGAGCATTGACCGGAACACTGAATTTGTTACTAGTTTTCCATTATATTCAATGTCAAATATTTCTAAGGGACTTCCTTTAAAGCACTTCTTTCAGTTACCCGATTAGATCGTGTGTCACTGTTTAATTACGGAATGCTCCTGATTAAAGGACTCTAGTTTAAATTCTAATTGACAGCTGACAATCACCATAGATATATTCCTTTATGGACATGTGTAACTAGAGAGGCAGATAAATCCCCTGCAGATAAAAACCCCTTGCTCAAAGGAGTATTTCTGCGTCAGGGCAGGATTGCATGTCGTTCACGTTCTAACGCATCTATGGATACATACATGCCTGTCTCTCGTATCTCAATGGTTGGTGATGTACCTATGAATATATAAGTACATTTGAGGAGCAGAAACGTTTTCAATTTATGAAGAATTTCTGTTAAAACTATCTACAGAAAGATGTTTAGTCTTGTAAAACTCAATTATTTTGACCTCGCTTAACATCATCACGTCCATTATTAATTTATTGCTTGCACTTGGGGAAAATTATTTCGTGGCACGATAATTAATTTTCTGCCATGTAAATGACAAGGAAAATTCCCCTTAATCTGAAGAGTGAATTGTACGGCTACGTGTTGAATTTGTTATATTCACAGGATATGTGTGACCTAGATTGTCTTGTTTAATGCATCTTATGCACTTCTCCATCAGATGTACACAAGTTATGTGGTTTTCTGCGATAATCGCTGCACTTTTGTCTATAGCGGTGGGTAATTTTACCCAACAAACGTCGAAAAATAAAAGTTAACTGTATAAGCAGCTTAGTCAATAAGCTAGACTAGACCATTCTCAGTTTTTTTTAATCATAGTGTAGCTATGCATCTGTCAAATAAAATTTTTGGGTAGTGGCTTTGTGACTATTTTACATTTTGCTATCCTTAAAATGTTTGGGCATGAAAAAAGTTCAAAAGTTAATTTTTTTGCTCGAAAATTCATTAAAATTAAAGATAAAGTTTAGAAAAAAAAATAAATTTATCTAGGGCCAAACACAAGTGTATTTTTAAAAATGCAATAAAATGAACAAAATTAAATTTTTTTTTCATGTATCATGGCTTTATTATTAAGAGCAGACATTCCCATTAATTATGTAACACAACGTTGTTCAAGTAGCTGCCTTGAGTACTGACTTGAGTACTGACTTCGCAGTAGCGCATTCTGTCACTCCAATTTTCCAAGACCTTGTTGATGGTTTCGCGATGTAGTTCACGGATTGCTTTGGTGGTATTGGCCTTAAGTACTTAAATCGTTTCCGGATTGTTGGCATAACAATCGGTCCTTCACGGTTCCCACAAAAAAAAAAAGCCCAAAGGGTTCAAATTGCAGCTCCGAGGCGGCCAATTGACATCACCAAGACGGCTAATAACACGATTTGATCAAAAGATCGATTGTGGCATGGGCTGTGTGGCAATGGCACGCCATTCTTCATGTAAATGACAAGGAAAATTCCCCTTAATCTGAAGAGTGAATTGTACGGCTACGTGTTGAATTTGTTATATTCACAGGATATGTGTGACCTAGATTGTCTTGTTTAATGCATCTTATGCACTTCTCCATCAGATGTACACAAGTTATGTGGTTTTCTGCGATAATCGCTGCACTTTTGTCTATAGCGGTGGGTAATTTTACCCAACAAACGTCGAAAAATAAAAGTTAACTGTATAAGCAGCTTAGTCAATAAGCTAGACTAGACCATTCTCAGTTTTTTTTAATCATAGTGTAGCTATGCATCTGTCAAATAAAATTTTTGGGTAGTGGCTTTGTGACTATTTTACATTTTGCTATCCTTAAAATGTTTGGGCATGAAAAAAGTTCAAAAGTTAATTTTTTTGCTCGAAAATTCATTAAAATTAAAGATAAAGTTTAGAAAAAAAAATAAATTTATCTAGGGCCAAACACAAGTGTATTTTTAAAAATGCAATAAAATGAACAAAATTAAATTTTTTTTTCATGTATCATGGCTTTATTATTAAGAGCAGACATTCCCATTAATTATGTAACACAACGTTGTTCAAGTAGCTGCCTTGAGTACTGACTTGAGTACTGACTTCGCAGTAGCGCATTCTGTCACTCCAATTTTCCAAGACCTTGTTGATGGTTTCGCGATGTAGTTCACGGATTGCTTTGGTGGTATTGGCCTTAAGTACTTAAATCGTTTCCGGATTGTTGGCATAACAATCGGTCCTTCACGGTTCCCACAAAAAAAAAAAGCCCAAAGGGTTCAAATTGCAGCTCCGAGGCGGCCAATTGACATCACCAAGACGGCTAATAACACGATTTGATCAAAAGATCGATTGTGGCATGGGCTGTGTGGCAATGGCACGCCATTCTTCATGAACCAAACAAAAAAAAAAAATAGGTAGCTCACCGTGTCCACCGAAATGATGCCACCATTGCTTTCAGTGAAGAAGATCACAGAGTTTTCATTGGAATTCTCTTATTTTCCCTTTCATTCGCAATTGAATTTAGAAAATTTTTTGTTAAATTCTTGGAACTCATTTCAAAAATTTATCACTTTCCAAAAGTATAAACAAAACTTGGGATACTACTTTATAAAAGGCAACGTCCGTCTATACGTCCCTCTATAACTCGAGAACCATTTGTCCGATTTTCATGATTTCTTTTCTGATTTCTAGATCTGTGGCCAAATTAGGCCATAGGGTAGGTAAGAATTGTAGAGGTTTAAAGGGGTCCCGGGAAGTAAGGGGGCTCTCACGAACAGTTAGCCGTATGAACTTAAAAGTTTGCACGTTAATACATAAGTCAAAGTTATTACATGCCTGATTCATGTTCACCGAGTATTTTGATCTTACATTCTTCCTGATCTTCCTGGTCCATTCATCTGTATACTAGAGCTAGGGGCGCATCACACTTTTGTCGAAAATACGTGGTAGAACGCATACAATTTAATAGTGGAGAAACACATTTAAATGCAGCGATTTAAAAAAAAAATGTTACGTATACGCCACCGAAACACTATTTATTCCCAACGTTCCGTCACTCAACTACGTAGGTATTCAATATGTAAGCTTTATGCAACTCAATATCCATAATCTGTGTAATGATTACCCCAAATGTTGCCTTTTCGCTAACGCGTCTATTATGATTATATTACCCTCTGAAAGCCCACCCCAATGCTACATCGCTCAAATCGTTTACTAATCTGCGGAAAATTTATATCGAAAAGTTCTCCAATAACTCAGCTAAAAATTATTATTATCATTCCTCCATTATTTTATGACCTCGTGCATTTTTATTAGACAATATTGCTGCTGCTGAAACTCCTCCCAAGTTAATTTTCACCATGCTAAATTATTTTTCCCAATTTCAATTATATGATAAAACATTTACATTTTAATGCGAACCAAGCACGATTGTTCGCTTTCTTTCGAAAATCACATAAATCCGAACAATCATTTCTGCTAAAGTTTCCCCAAAATAATCCACGCCCTTGAGTTATAAATTTCTGGAATAAAATCCATAAATATATCTTTATCCGGGTGAGCTGCCTCCAAACGGCAAACGCCCATACTCCGACAGTAGTCGGTTGTATTATTATTAACTGTACTTTGTCGCATTAAAATGCTGTAAATAAATGCGGGCGGATTGGTGGTGAGGCAAAAGTAATGCAATAAATCTCTAGATACGACTCGTACTTCCCCAATGAATGGGAATCGTGCGAAATCAGAACATCAATATGAAAATGTATTTTCAATTTCTTTCGTGTGTATGCCTTCGAAAGTTTGAGATTCAATTTTATTTGCAATTTGTTCTATTTATTTGGGCGAAAGTATTTAAGCTGACTATAAGCAGATTGAGTGTGTACCTTAACTTTAAACTTCTGTTTAGGATGAAATGCTGTTTGGAGGGTGAATATACGGTTTATAGTGGAGTACATTACCCGAGAGGGTGTTGCCCAGTGTAAAATCAATTGGCAATGAGAAGTGTAAATAGGAAACTAGATGTGCAATTAAAATTGTGAATTTCACATTAAATTTTGTAAAGTAAGTTTAATGACCGATTTGGTAAAAACCTTTTTTTAATTGGTTTAAACCTTTTTTTCTCTGTTTGATAACAGAGAACAGCTGGTCTGTTACTTGGAATCGTTCTGTGAAGTAAGCATACATTTTTTTATTTTTACCTGTTAAATTTATTGTCCTTTCTAAAGGCTGGCTAACGGCTTGTGGAGAGCGACATACACATGGCATATCGTGTACCATATCTGAGTGCAACAATGACAGCTAGTATATACGGGATGTAGCCATTGGGACTATTATGCTGACATAAAAATGATGTCAGTGCTAAATGCTTTCTACACGCCATGTACTACCGTCTTAAGGATGTTTGAAGTGCGGCAAGTAGTTATTGGCAAATTGTGAGAACGGAAGGCGAAGAGCAAATATAATGGCCAACATTAACTAGTCACCCAGATCTCCAGATTTGGCCCCTCCGCCGGACTTCTTTTTGTGGGGTTATTTGGAAAGCAAAGCCTACGCCAGGAAGCCTCGGACTATTGACGAGCTAAGGCAAACAATATCCCTTGAGGTTCTCGAACGAATTCGATTTTTAATTTCCCTTTTTATCAACAGAGAGAAGAATCATTTCCTTCACTTTTGGTTCTGTCGGTGTTAAAACCGGCCGCCATCCACCAGCTTTGTAGCACTCAGCTCGAGCAGCATCACTTTTCTTCCTAGTATTCCTATTGCCTCATGCTTAAGCTGGAGTTGTTTATGGTTTCGAAATACCAATATAGATAAACTATAATGCCTTCTCAATATCCTTCCAATCTTCAATCTTTTGGATCACTAGAAAAAGCCTTTCTCGAACAACTAAAGTTACCCTTTGTAAGACCTTAATCATCCCAGTCCTACATTACGGTGCAGAGGCATGCATTCTATGAAAAGCGGATGAGCTTACTCTTGGTTGCTTCAAGAGGAAAATTCTTCGAGTAATTTTCGGTCCCGTCTGCATAGAAGGTGAATGGAGGAGGAGATACAACGACGAACTGTACGGGCTGTACAGCGACATTGACCTAGCCAGAAGAGTGAAGGTCCAACGACTGTGGTGGCTGGGTCATGTAGAGCGAATGGACGTGAATGCTCCGGCCCGGAAGATCTTCGAATTCGCACCCGAGGGACGTCGCAGTAGAAGAAGACTGCGACTCAGGTTGCGCACGCAAGTGGAAGGTGACCGTAACCAACTTAGAGTGCGAAACTGGAGACAGCTGGTCAAAGATCGTGCCGGCTGGAGACGCTTGTTGATTGAGGCTCAGGTCCACCCCGGACTGTAGCGCCACCTTAAATAAGAAAGAGCCTTTCAAGTGGCAACAGTCAACTCTTAAGTTGATTGTCCACAAAAACCATTTATTAAATTTAACAATCTCAATATTGGCGGTATAAATGTATAAAACACTTTGAAAGCAAACCGAAAATTACTTGCACTACTGTAAGTCTAAGGCTAGCCGCACATTGGATACGAATTTGCATCGTACGTAAACGTGTGAATATGGTCGTACGAAGAGAGTGCGCACACTGAATACGATTTTCTCTCTAAAATAGACAGTGCCCCGTGTTCCATACCCCTTTTGTCTCTATATTCATCCAAATTTAATGCTTCAACGCACGAACGTGTTTGAAAAACCCAACGAGTTGGGATTGTATTCGGACGTCGGAACTATACGTACGTATTATGTGCGACGAACTCGCATCCAGTGTGCGCGCTCCCATACTACTTGGAAGGTCGGAATTGCTCGTGCGTATACGTAAATGTTCGCATGAGAGAAATGCGTACGAAATCGTATCCAATGTGCGGCTAGCCTAAAAATAGTCTGTCGTATTCGAACAATATAGCCTCCTGTTCCATCCATAGTGGTCGTCTGTCTTTGCTTGACTTTATGGAGCCTCAGCATTTTTCTAGGCGATATGCTACGAGAATATGGACTCCATAAGAACTGATGATAGACATTCACCCCTATCGTGGAATCCATTGGAATTGAGTTTCACTTCGCCTCTTCGATTCCCTTTCACCTTCTACTGCTATCGTGGAAATCATGGAAATGTGGTTTCACTGCATTCGTCGGAGGTAGCTACGTGAGAAGTTTGTTTGTGATTTAAATAAAAAAATAATGTTTTATAATAATGGATACGAAAGCTAAATTTTTGGAAGTATAAGAGGAAGAACCAAAATGATTGATGTTCTCAGAGAAGAATACGAGACACCTTAAGAAGGGCAGTGAATGATTTCATGGAACTTTCGGATGAAATGTGTTTTTAGAATGAATTTTTTTTATTACAAATGTTCGGCCTAATAAAGCAGCTAGCTCTTTTATATATGTACATTTTCTTAAAAAAAACTCTGACAACCGGGCAGCAAGCAAGAAAACCTATGAAATCCGCAATTTGATGCAATTCGGACTCGTCCTAAAAACGAATGGTTGTCAGAAGATAGGTTGGCTACTTGCCTGTTGCACCAACTATTTATTTATTTATTTAGAATAAATCTAGGTTCTCATATAAGTGGAAAGACTTATGTATTTATCTTTCAGACAGTCAAGCAGCACTCAAAGCTTTTGACTCGGCTATACATATAATAAAACTGTAGCAATTTTCGTTGTCCGCTTAAATCTCGAAAACTACTGGACAGATTTCAATAAAACTTTTTTTTAAAATGTTCCTTAAGACTGCGAGACTGCTATAGGCTATGTCGTTTATAGCCACATCCTTAGGAACAGTTTTTAGCCAAAATGTATTTTTTGAAGTGAAAATTATATACATACGCATATACCTTGCTACAAATGGATGTTTATACCTTTGCGATCGTGAGACAGGACAAACAAAAACAAAACAAGACTAAGACATATACATACTATACATTCGAAAAGGGTTGATTTGTTTTCGCAGTGAGGGTTGTATGAAGGTATGAATACTGATCGTATGTCCGATGCAGGATGAGGATGGGGTATAATAATAATCTTCATTTTCATAAGAGAAGAGACGTATATTACAAAAAAGGTTTCATTTCAGAATTCCATCCTGATATGTGGTATGGTAACAGTGTAGGTTTGGGATAGGTAGTTGCTTGAATTCCATAGGAAGAGGGAAACAAAGGAAAGGAAATGCAGTATTACAAATAAGTGGCTAGATCTACTTACTTACAAGCAAAAACCTAGTCATTCTTCACTGGATTTCAACCCACAGGGTGAGGGTCTTTGCTGGTAACGAAACAGCTGACTTGCTAGTTAAAGTCTGAGCGAAAATATCACTTATCGGACCTGGCCCCTTCTGTAGTGTCACTAAAAAAAACATTTCAGGAACTTCATTAAGAGCTTGGCTCAAACCAAAACCAATGAAGTCTGGCCTCTACCAGACCATTTTTCCCAAAATTCTACTCTCTCATTAATTTAGACAAAATTAACTTGAGAATTCTGATATGTTAAAATTTTAGCGGCCATGTCCTCATAAAAAAAACATTTCCACCGAATTGTCGTCTCACCGAATCCTACATGTAGATTCTGTCTCGAGAGTGACGAATCCTCTCTTCACATACTCATGGAATGTCAGGCTCTCTTTTGTCTCTGAAAGAACATTCTTGGCTATTAAATAGTAACTTCAACCATGGCATATCCCCAGTCCCAGAGATCATTGTCTTCCTGACTGTTTCCGAAGTAAAAAGAAGGCTGTAGGACCTCACCACGGAAAAAAAATTCTCTCTAATACTATACTTTACCATCATATGAGGGTCTATCCCCCTATGTCGTCGTCCACTCCAATCGTATGTCAAACTTTAATCGCAATATACGAGTGTCGCTACAAAGTGTGATGATGATGAGTAAGATGGCCTAAATACAAAGAGTGTATAGACATTTCGATAATATTTTAAATATTCAGTCACTTTAAAATAAATGTCAAGTTCAGGGCAGGGTACAAAATATGTCAGAATAAGTTACGAAAACATTTTAAAATGTATCGGTGCACTTATTCCATGAGATACACAAACTATTCGTGGATTGAGAATCCTCGTTTTTAGTATAGCAGTAGCATCGGCAGGAGGAGGAGTGTCTACGCACTAAGACACTTCCTCTTGTTTCAGGCGGCAGCGGATGAATTCCCTAGACGCCACCGTTGCGTCTACAGTTGCGTCTACAGTTCCGGTCAGGTCGAACTAAAGTGTAATCCCTGTATGAGCTGCTTCGACATATTTGGATACCAGGTCTATGGGGATCTCCAATACTGAGCCAGGGTGTTGGAAAAGAGTTGGTGGCGGAGGAGCCCTCAATATGGGTCAACGGCAGCGCTCATATCCCAAAATGGGTTACTGGCATCGGTTTTTCCGGCCCGCTGTCCTAGGGTCAAAACAAGGGCCTGGTCCTCCAGGTTGGGGGTTGTGCCGTCGGGGTAACTTCCCGACCATGGAAAAAACCAGTAGTTATGAGAGAGACACAACCAGCCTCGGATAATGGAACTCCTCAAATGGCAACCAGACCCGGAACGTCAATGGACTACGATCTGAGAGTATGTACCTGGAATGTACGAACGCTCTACACCCCAGGTGCTACTCAAAAACTTGAGTCTGTCCTCACGCGGTACAAGGCAGATATAACCGCGATCCAGGAGATACGATGGATAGGATCAGGTATGATGAAAAGAAAAGATTGCGACATTTATTACAGCTGCAACAAAAGATTGCATGTATTAGGATGCGGATTCGTCGTGGGAAATCGGCTTAGGACAAAAGTCATTGACTTCAAGCCGATAAGTGATCGCCTTTCTGTGATCCGCATCAAAGCTACCTTCCAAAACATAAGCCTAATATGTGCACACGCCCCTACCGACGAGGCAGAAGATCCTATCAAGGAGGAGTTTTATGACCTCCTGGATGGAGCCTACGGAGCCTGTCCGGAGTATGATGTAAAAGTTGTACTCGGGGATTTCAATGCTAAAGTCGGAAAGGAAAACATCTTTGGCGGATTAGTTGGTAAGCACAGAATCCACGAAACGACAACAGACAACGGCTACCGACTAATCGATTTTGCAGCAGCTCGTAATACGGTGATAAGTAGCACTAGGTTTCCAAGGCTAAGGATCCACACAGCAACCTGGCGCTCTCCAGACGGTCGAACCGCCAACCAAATCGACCATGTGCTAATCGATGCGAGGCACGCATCCAACATCCTCGACGTGCACACATTCCGAGGGGCAAACGTCGACTCTGACCATTTTCTTGTTGCGGCTAGATTCAGAGCTCGACTGTCCAACGAAAAGAAGCTGCGAACTGCCCAGAAGAAGAAATTCGACGTTGGACGCCTTAGCACACCTGGAGTAGCCAGAGCCTACAGCGAGCGCCTGAGTATGAAACTCTCCTCTGTGCACTCACCTACCACAAACGCCAACAATCAGTGGTGCCAGTATCGCGACATCATCAAGGAGGTAGCCGAAACCACCGTAGGGTACCAGCCACCCCAGAGAAAGAGCCCGTGGTATGATGATGAATGCGTGTACAGGAAAAAGGTGACAGAAGATGCACACAAGAAAGCGCTGCAGCGCAAAACAAGGGCAGCGAGAGAAGAGTATCGAGCCAGGAGAAGGGAGGAAAAGAAGATCCTGCGTAGAAAGAAGAGGGCTTACGCAGCTTTCCAGCTCAAGGAGATCGAAGAGTCGCGCGATCGTAATAACATCCGGAGGTTTTATAAAAAAGCTAAGCAACTGGCTGCTGGCTACAAAACCGGAACGCAGGCTCTTCGAGATAGCGAAGGGAACCTAGTCACCGAAGCGCAGGGAATAGTAGATGTGTTTAAGCAGCATTTCCAGCAGCTGCTTAATGGGCATCATGTAGAGAGAGTGATAGGGCAAGAAGAGAACCCACGTCCAGTCAATGAAGAACTAGTTCCACCACCTAGTATAGAAGAAGTTGGCTTAGCTATAAAAAAGCTTAAGAACAACAAGGCCGCAGGGTCTGATGGTCTACCAGCGGAGCTCTTTAAATACGGTGGTGATGTTTTGGTAGGGAGCATGCACCGAATCATCAACCAAGTATGGGTGGAAGAAAACATGCCCGATGACTGGACTATCAGCTCCATATGCCCCATCTTCAAAAAAGGCGATCCTATGTCTTGCAAGAACTATCGAGGCATATCCCTGCTAAATGTCGCATACAAGATCCTATCCAACGTACTGTGTGAACGTCTAAAACCGTTCTGCAACACACTAATCGGCACGTACCAGTGTGGCTTCCGGCCCGGCAGATCGACTATAGACCAAATTTTCACACTGAGGCAAATCTTGGAAAAGACCAACGAATTTCAAGTCGAAACCCACCACCTATTCATCGACTTCAAAGCCGCGTATGATAGCATACATCGTCAGGAGCTCTATATGGCGATGGCCGAATTCGGAATCCCGGCAAAACTGATTCAGCTGTGTCGCGCGACGCTGGAAAACACACGCTGCAACGTGCAGTTTGGAAGCAGCTCTTCCGAACTATTTCAAACATGCACCGGATTTCGGCAAGGAGACGCTCTATCATGCGACTTCTTCAATCTCGTACTGGAGCAGATAGTGCGCAGGGCAGGTGTCAACACGGAAGGCACTATCTTCAACAGGTCCGTCCAGCTGCTTGGCTATGCGGACGATATTGACATCATCGGTCGCTCCAAGCGTGCCGTGATAGAAGCGTTCACGGCGATTGAAGAACAGGCGAAATCCGTTGGACTTGTAGTAAATGAGGACAAGACTAAATACATGCTATCAACAAACAAACAAGCATCTGTCCACCGCCTAGGACAAAACGTCACTATTGATAGCAATAATTTCGAGGTAGTTAAGGAGTTCACCTACCTCGGAGAATGACACCCTAGTGGAGATCCGACGAAGAATTACCCTAGGAAACCGCTGCTACTTCGGTTTGGCAAAACAACTGGGTTCAAAACTCCTAACTCGAAGGACGAAATGTGTGCTCTACAAAACCCTCATCCTGCCAGTTCTGCTTTATGGCGCCGAGTGCTGGACGATAAGCAAGAAGGGAGAGATGCTACTGGGCTCCTTCGAAAGAAAAATACTTCGGCGGATTTTTGGTCCTGTGTGCGAGGAGGGCGAATGGAGGAGAAGATACAACCGCGAACTCTATGAGCTGTACCAAGATGTGGATGTAGTCCAAAAAGCCAAAACACGTCGACTACATTGGCTCGGCCACATCGAGCGAATGGACAATAATGCTCCAGCCAAGAGGGTCTTCGAATCCCAGCCCCCAGGTTCGAGAAGACAAGGAAGACCGAACCTCCGTTTCAAAGACCAAGCCATCGCGGATGCCAGAGCGCTTGGTCTGGACAATTGGAAGCAGCGTGCCCGGGATCGTAGAGGATGGAAGGCTGCAGTGTCTCAGGCAGAGACTCTTCACGGGTCGGGAGCCCGATAAGTAAGTAAGTAAGTAGCATCGGCAAACATATTTGCATTCCACAGAAGAGAAGTGTTTTTAGTACGATTTTGATGTCAGGGCACCCCAATTGATCCACTGAATCCGACACCCACTCGTACATCAAGTAAAACGTATACCGTCTACTGTATACAGACTGCTATTGTGTTGTGAAATTCCCAACCCCCACGAGATTTGCGAATGTTCTGAAGTTTGATGGAAAATCAATTTGCATTATTATTTCTTTTGAATAATTATTTTTCATTCCATTCAATTAATCATTATCAATGTGCGCATAAAACGCCGTAGGTAGTTCATAAAAAAAATCTTTAATTCGAAAATAAAGCATGAACACATCGATGGTATAATTTCGAATGTTCTGACATCTGCGAAAAAAAAAAATAATTTCTTTGTATTTTTTACTAGTAAAATGAAGTCAAATAGTCGGTAATTTCAAATCGGATTCTATTTTTATCATTTTTATAACGAACTGTAAAAATGTTCGCTTCAATGAGATATGTATCTGCTTCGTCTTTTTCTCCGAAAAATACCTTCATAAAATCTGTACCCTGTACTTGTAACTTCCCTAAAATTATTTAAATATTCTCATAATAACAATGTTCTTTAACCTTGCCCAGAGCCGTATTCATGAATATTTATACATTGTGCTTCCATACCCATGATGTGGATAAGGTGAACTTTTCAAAGAAAACATACAAAATATAAAGAGTATCTATTGCAACCATTTAATAATTGAAATATCCATACTTCAGAGCGGAAGTTGTATCCCACAATTTATCTTGTGGTAGCCACTCCCCTTCGGTGGTTCTGGATATAATAAATACATTAACTCGCAACCAATTTCCCCATTCACAAAGTTGAAATAAATTCAATTATTTCGAAACATAGACAAATCACTTTGGTTGAGATATTGATTGACCGAAAAAAGTAAAGAAAACATATTTTTAGACGGATTCATTGGCGAGGTATGAACAAAATGTGTTAGATTTTTATTTCTTTGTTTATACTTTCCGAGTGCAAAATATGTATACATACATAATGTACATGTGGTATGTACATACCACAGATGTATGAAATTTACAGATAATGGCAATATAGTCAATTAAAAGATTTTGTTAATGAAATAGTTATTTAGAGTTGTGCTGAAATTCACTAATTGCCATTGGGTAGTAAAGTAATCTCTGTAGTATGTGCAATTTTCAAGCAGTTCTTTGGATATTCAATGAAAAACTAAATTAATAATACTTTTATACATATTTTTAAACTGTAGGAATTTTCTTTGTTAATACTGGGTTTCCACTTATCGATTTGAAATTGACAATTGACGTATTCTTATGCCAATTAAAAAATTGGCAAGTGGAAATAGCGTAAAATTGGTTGTCAATGAATTGACTAACAGTGTTTGTCAATAACTGACAAAGAAACTACTGGACAAATGGAAATAGCTGAATTGTCAAACAAAATGTCACTTTGTCTATAAATAATAAGTTGCGTCGACGGGTTGACGTATTCGACGGAACGAACAGTCCCATAGAATCCGTCGCATACGTTGACAGCCGATGACATAAGATAATGAGAGAAACTGTCTCTCATATATTTCCACCAATGAAAATGCTTACTCTCACGGTCTGCCAACTGTCAACGATTCGACGGACAGAAAAGTAGAAAGTAAACCTACTTTATCCGTCGCATCCGGCACGTACGTTGCTCATGTGTCACGTTCCATAAGCTACTGCTATAGGCTATGTCGTTTATAACCACGTCCTTAGGAACAGTTTTTAGCCAAAATGTATTTTTTAAAGTGAAAATATATACATACACATATAGCTTGCTACAAATGGATGTTTATACTTTTGCGATCGTGCGACAGGACAAACAAAAACAAAACAAGACTAGCATACGTGTATACTATACATTCGAAAAGGGTTGATTTATTTTCGCAATTGGTGCTATGGTCTGTTGTATGAAGGTATGCATATTGATCGTATGCCCGATGCTGAATGGGGATGGGTGCGTGCTGCAGTATGGGATGGGGTATATTTGTAATCTTCATTTTCATAATACAGAATTTCATTCTGATATGTGGTATGGTAACAGTGTAGGTTTGGGGTAGGTAGGTAGTTGCTTGGATTCCATAGGAAGAGGGAAAAAAGGAAAGGAAATGCAGTATGACAAATAAGTAGCAAGATCTAGGAGAGGGAGGCATTTTCTTTTTCTCCTAAAAGCGCGAAAGCTACTAGACAGACTTCAATGACACACAAAGTGTAATTTTAAATGAACCAAATATAATCTTGCGCGAGCGGGCAAGGCGAGCACGGGTCCAGCTAGTATACAATAATTGTCAGCGAATTGCATTTGCATCTTGCATATTTTCTATTGTCAGTTACTGCTCGAACGAAACTAAATTTTAGCGGCTCTCCAAACATTAGCTAAAACCCTAGCTAAATTTTGACATGGATCATGTGGTGGGTACCTACAAGTGTCACAGAAACAAAAAATGTTCCTTCAAAAATTCATCGACGCGAAAATGTGTTTTATTTTCGTTGCGCTTTCTTTTTTCTGTGTCTTTGATCTCAAATTTTTCCTCATCCTTATTTACTTTTCCGCAACACAAAAACAAAAGCACAACAGAAAAAAAAACAACATATCTAATCTGTCAAAATTTAACTGAAAAAAATGTGCCGAACCAATAAATGGGAGCGCTAAATTATTGTGACAGATACATGCATGTACAGTCTGAAATGAAAATTTTTTACCTAAAGTAGCGCCAGCGTACCGTTCGGCTAAATGCATTCGCTTAAACTTAGCTCAGCTAAATTTTGGAGATAATTTTGTATGGGAGCTGAAATTATTATTTCTTATTATTTAA